>CM019168.2:44544412-45144412 GCA_009739505.2 Apolygus lucorum | reverse complement strand
TGGTCTATAGAAACTGATAGATACAGACAAACCATAAGGCTCATCACCTCGTATGATGCAAAACAAGCCTTATGGTTGGCCTCAAAAAGCCGGAACACCATCAGGCTAATGATAGGCATTCTAACGGGACATTACGATTTCCGAAGTCGTATATCACCAATGTGTCCTTGCGAACAAGAAGAGGACACAGCCGAACACTTCTTGTGCAGATGCGACCGATTCTGGAGATCCAGAACGGAAGCATTCGGTCACCACATAGTAGAACGCGAATCCTTGCGTGTAATTTCGTGGAAACGCATAAAGAAATTTGCTCATCTCCGCAAAAGATTTACAAACTCTGAAGTGGGATAGCCGGCGGAATCCTCTTTCAACATAAAGGGGCCTCGAAAGAGTGAGAGTATAAGCCATTAGAGCCTGAAACTTTTTTCCAATGGCAACCCCAGGCAGTGAGTGAGTACCTAAGAGCAATAGACAGAATCCAGAGATAACGTACTTTTTATAACCAGTGAATAGGGAAAGGACGGATTGGGGCTGAAGTTCGTCTTCGTCTTCATCGGTATGCAGCAGTTTGGCCTTGAGTAGAATCTGAAGCACTTGCTGAAGGAAATCAGTCTTAATCTGAGTACTCTCGGCCAACTGTGCCATCGTCCATGTTTCAGAAGTGTTGTACTGGAGGAGGACCGCCATCTGCAAAGTGGATGCTTGCAAAGTGTACCTGAAACAAGAAAATCGAAAGTGGTTAGTCAATCTTATAGGTTTATCTGTGTTATAAAAGTCGTCACCTTCTTCAGTCTCCAAAGGTGAGGAAGCACTGAAGATCGACCATATCTGGGCCTAAATTCCAAGCCGACAGCATTGGAACTTTGTAAAACCACATCACAACTTACTGAGAGAAGACAATTTATTCTTGTAAAGCCTCATCTCAACCAGGTAGGTTACGTATTTGGAATTTACGGGTCCAATCCCAGATGGAGCCACTCAGCTCCTCTGGGAGAAAATGCCTCAGTATTTCAGGCTGAAGACTTGCAGTTAGGGTCTGCGCTGGGGAAAGTCTGCGGAGAGGACACCGTGGTGTTCATATCCGCAGTCTCTCAGACAGCCAGGCTGCAATCAAGGCTTTAGCCGCTTCCTCCATTAACTCAAAGTTCGTGTGGGACTGCTTCCAGACCCTCTGCTTCCTACAACAGGGTTTCTCTGGAGTGGGTGGCAGGACATAGCGGAGTAATGGGAAATGAGAAAGCAGATGCTCTGGCCAGAAGGGGCTCACTAACCCTTTTCATTGGTCCAGAGCCAGCCATCGGCATTCCCAAATCTTCCTTTAGGGCGACCATAAACCGGTGGGTCACTAATGAAACCACTAGTAGATGGTTAAACCTTAGAGGACATGCCCTAAGTAAGTGCATGGTGGTCAAACCCAACACCAGCGCCACAGAAGAGCTGATGCGGCTAAGCCGCAAGGAAGTCAGGTTAGTGGTTGGCCTGGTAACGGGCTTTACTCCACTCCGATTCCATCTCAACCGCATTGGGGTATATCAGAATACAACCCTCTGCAGGCTGTGTGGAGAGGCCGAAGAAAAAGCCTCCCACATAATATTTGACTGCGAAATGCTATCAAATCGCAGGTTTCACCTCCTTGGGTCACCTACACCCATGGAGGCTTTTCCCAGCACAAATCTAGCCAAACCTCTACTAGCCCTTACCAAAGGGCTAGGACTCTTTGACTAGGAACAGAATCCGCGGAGTAGCAAAATAAGCCACTAGGCTTCAGCGCTTTGGACTTCCATCACCCTGATCCGCGGATTCATCTACAATCTACGTATTTGGAGATATAAAATCAAAGAAATCACACAACTTCGAAATTTTAATCGGAGCCAAGTTTGAGATTTCCGTACTTTGTCGTACAACAATGAACATTCTAACAGGGTACGAAGAGCTGAAATGCGGTACGTGTTCGAGAATTACCGGATGTCTGGCAACAATAGTCCCTGCAGGCCAGTGTTCGGATAAGTATAGGTAGAAACATATATTTGGGCAAGTGGCGCAGTCGTTTGTTATGTCAGAGCTTGGAAAAAAAAAACTTGAAGCCTTGATTTGCAAGTGTCCCACAGAGTACGTGATGGCGATTATTAGAAGTTGAAAGATATCTTGTTATCTTATGTTATCTTGTCTATCTTGTTTCTGTTCACATTTACCCCACCTGACTCTATAAGCGTTAGTAATATTTTCAAAAATACACAATCTTACCTATTTTTGAAGCAATTGGTAACTAGTTCGCCTTTTGACATGTTATATAGCCAATTCAACTTTCGTCCTGAATGCTGACTGCTGTAGAATGTTGTGAATCTATGAACGCTTCTTTCCAGCTGTAACAGATAAACACATACGTTACTGAAACAAGACATTCACTAAGGAAAGATATTATAACCGAAAGTTCAGTTTTTATGGGATCTTCTATCAGAACTGATTCGGTTACCTCTGTAGGAAGAGAGAAATTGTGGCTGAGGGTGAATGGCCAGGAACCAGAAGAAAGCACTTGTATACTGAAATCTATATCCAGGAGTTCGTTTGAGTTGGTTAGATGAGTCTTAAACTGTTCGTTTAGGTCTTTCGACACGCCGATATCCTGTGGAAGAACAATACTGATTAATATTCATCTGTCAATCAAATAAAACACCACCATAATTATGTAGGAATTACGTAAGTACTAAAATCAAATTATTAAAAGCTAATTCCAAGGGATATCCACAACCAGGCCCAAACAGTGGCAGCTACTCAATCGTATTCAAAACTACCCGTACCTACTTCCTTGCTACCCACGACAATTTTTGTAGAAGTTTATAAATACGATAACTTCTTCTTCTTAATTCGCCGACTCCTCGCGGAGGTTGGCGACCCAAACGGCTAGTTTTTCCTTGTTAGTGGCAACCCGAAAAACATCCTCCGATGAACAGGAGAACCACCGCCTCAGGTCCTCAAGCCAAGAGTTTTTCCTTTTCCCAACTGAACGCTTCCCCAAAATTTTCCCCTCGATGATAAGACGCAGCAACTCATACCGGAGACCTCGCAACACAGCAAAACGCTTTAAATATGCTCTGTTCTTACCGTGTCCAGTGAGAAGTTGAATGACCCTTTATGAGAAGGTAGTCTGCAGGTCCAACCGATTACTGACGGTGGGAAACCGTTTAATGGTGTAAGATCAAAAACACGAAAAAAGTCGGATTTTAAGGGGGTTAAAAAAAACTTCAAGAGGCATTTTTTGTTGCAAATTAGTTGTAGAAACTACTCCCGAAGTTTGGTGGATAACTTATGGGACACCCTGTATATTCGGTTCAAACTAACAACAGGGGTGGAATTTACCTGGAACATCCGTTGGAGCTTGCTGGTGTACTCGAACCCACAGGCTTGCTTCAGTTTACTGATCATGCTCGCCTCAGCGTCGTCACTGGCAGACATGTGTTGAACCAATCGTTTGGCCAACATTTTGGAATAAAACTTCTGGAAAACGTCCTTGTCTTCTATGTACTTGAAAACTACCATCTGAAAACGAATATTGGACGTGAAACAAATCGACATAATACAAGCAGGGACAGAGGAATAGAGTTGCAAAAATGGAGAAATCGAGAGATTAGAACCATCCGTATTAGGCTGGCTACGAATGATCAACAATTCGAATGTAATATGAACGGGTCAGGAATTTGATTGCTATTGAGATTGTATGCAGTTGTAACAAGATAAAATTTGAGTATTTTTGTACTTCCCGTGTTGCCAAAACGCGAAACGTGAAAAAGAGTAGCTAGCACAAGCACTCGTAGATGCTAACTTTCCACGTCATTTTTTTCAGATCTCCTCTGTGAAATCGTGTAAAGTGAACTCCTGTAGTGACTTTAACGTGACGCTTATATGTTAAGTTGGCAAAGTTACTTTTGCAGGAATTTACTCCTTGTCTATTTCAATTTTTTTTTTTTTTTTCATTTTCCTAGTATCATGATAAAAGTTATGGAAGCTTATGGCAGAGTCCACGAGGTGAGTCCATATGGCAGAGTTCCCCCACTGAGGAGGAACTTGAGCAAGTATTCGATGATTATTTAAGGTCTCTGCTAGTTGTTACTTTCCCGGTTTTATTGTTTTGGCTCTGTTTTTGTTTGAGTGAAATATTATATCGTGCAAATTTGAGAAGAGTTGTCGTTTTTATTTTTTCTTTACCCGGTTGTAACATATAAAATGCCGATAAAATGAATAAAGAAGTATAATAGTACCAACCATTGATAGTAGGTAAAAACTATTGGAGAAAAATTGGAACCCATAGTCAATGAAACAATAATGAGAATTGGATTAAAATAACTTCAAAATTAATGCTGAAGAGGATAGGTAGTGGTGCAAACAAATAATCTTTTCTTTTCAATCTTAAACTTGCTGTTTTCTGCCGTGGGTAGTCCATGGAAGAAGAAAAACAACTCCATCCTCACGTAGCCAACCGATTTTTTCAAACGTAAAAAGTTGGCTTTTGGCGTCAAGTAACTTTTCGCGTGTGGGAGTAGAAACGTGTGAAATGAAACGGCAAGTACAAAAATACTCTAATAGGAAGACAAATTGACCAACCACAGAGTAGGAATGTAATAAATGAAGACACGATGGATGATAATAGAGAGTTCCTAAACTGCATCTTGCTTAACGGCGAACGTTACAGGCATCGCCGTTATGAATCTGTCTAAGGCGAGTTAAATCGGATGCTAACCCTAGATGAACGTTAGCGAAAATAACGGCGATGTTGAACAATTTTACGGCGATGACAAAAGTGACGCGAAAGTTAAAGAGACAGGAATTTCTGGCTTCGCCGTTAGATCCTCAGTTCTCTACTGTTGACTGCCTTCGTTTTTCAAGTTCGTTGTTCGCTATTTCAAGTAGGTACATCTTGTCAAGGTGTTTGTTCGCGATGGATCATTTTATGAATTTGTACGTTGCGGGTCTACTTTCCGCTGAAGATATGATCACTGTGCTGGAGACGTACGTCGAAAACATTCCACGAAGACGGCGGCTCTCGGAGTACGGGCGTTTCTCACTGCCAAGTCTATCTTACTACAAGGTAAGGAATCGTATTGTTATTTACTGTGATAGGTACTCACACATAGCCTACCGACTTATTGGTATTTTCAACTACTTTGAGTGAGAAGAGAATAGAAAAATCCCTAATTCTGTGCGGTATAAATTTTGTTCCAGATTCCGGGAAACGAGTACCTACCTACCTACTATCAAACATTTCGGAGTTCCCGATGTCTTTTCAGAACAAAATATATTTATTTCACTCAACCCAATATCTCTTCAAAATTGATGAATCGCTATTTTACTCATGTAAAGTTTCATGTACCTAACTTAAAAGACTGAATGAACATTATAATATTATTGTATTCAATAAAACGTAAGATTTAATATAACCTAAGTTATTTCTACCTTCACATTCATATTTCAATATCAAGTCAATTTCATGTTGTTCATCTATCTCGTCATACGTCATCTAACTATGTCGATTACGGATATTAAAAGAATCATAAATTCGTGGTAAATAGTTTTTCAGGTAAAAGAAGGTAAGGTGGTATAAAATCGACTATCAGCGTGATTATTTGAGCACAAATTATCAATTTTAGGGTTTTTCTTAATTTTTGGAAGTTTTTATGCAGATAGGTACACATTTTATAGAATAATTAAAAATTAACTACCTATTTTTTAACTCAACTATTTTAATTTTAAGGTTCCTAACAATTTCCGAAAATGACGATACAAGTATTTTTTATTGTTTTAATCTCACTTACTGTCACATGGACATCATCATTCAATATTGATATAAAAATTCTGTTGATAATTTGCTGGGTTGTCAAAAACTCAATTCCATTGGAAATACTTTCTAGACTAGGTTTAATAAAGTGCCTACGTAGTTATATTAATTAATATTAATAATAATATCAATTAATATAATTAATAAATAAAAAATCAGTTCGAAAAATAATAAAACGCAAAAAACCACTCATTATGACGGTCGGATATTATTTTTTAAATATTTACCAGAAATTATATTCGTATGTATCAATTTTATTCTCACAATCATTTAATTAACAAAACTAATAATCCACAATACGGAAAAAATGCACACAGCTACTCGGAAACTGAAATATGACTTCGGATAGGTTAGAAAATAAAGAGCGTTTTTTTCATAAAGACAAGCTACCAAGGTACGTTTAATTTCACACCTAACTCCCCACTGACATGCATCATCAGATTCTGTTAACAGAGTACAAAAATATCTAAATTTACTTGTAATTTTACTAACACTGAATGTTGTCGTTGTTACTCGCTTTGATCTGCCTTACAATCGGGAACATGAGGTGAGGTGAGGCTTTGTTTTGAAATTGATGTTGGTGGTTGCAAAACTGTTACCGGCATGTCAGGTTCACTCTGCTCTAACGGCGGCCGTTAGTCACATCGACGTTAGCAAGATCGCCGTAAGTTAGCGGCCAGAACGTTCGCCGTTATGTGCTCGGACGTTATTTGATCGCCGTAATTTTCTGCGCATGCGCAGAAGGTGATCTACGGTCGCCGTTAGCTTCGCCGTTATGCCAAAATCATCTTTAGGAACTCTCTAATGAATCCTCTTAAGGGGAGTAGACCGCATTTAGCGTCCCAAGGGCGCCTTCCTTTCGTTTTTCTTTCACAATTCCCACAACCACGTACTAAATTATTTGAAATTTTAAGGCAATGTTCTTCACACCTGTATGCATGTCTGCTGTAAATTTTGCCCGAGCCAGTCGAATAAAAAAAAATTGAAAAATAAGCGAAGATTATTTTTCAATGTAGAAAAATGGGTCATTTTCATGTTCTATTTTCTGACTAACCATTAAGCCGATCTAATCCAAATTTCCTTAAGTACCCCTTCAATATATGAACAAGTACCCCTTCAATATATGAACTAACATTGGAGCCAAGGGTTTTGAGTAAAAGCGGTTTGTTGATTTTTTGACCCAAGTAAACGATACTAAAAAAGTGGCCTTCCAATGTAAGGGTGTTTTTTGAAACACAAAAACCTGTATCCACGAGATGAGAGTTACAAACGAAATGTCATTGGCTCCATCTCTAGAATACATCCTTGTGAGTATCTTGTAAAAATTAGAACGAAATTGGTCGAATATTTACCGGGAAAAAGGAACATTTGTCCATCGAAAAGTGACTTTTCAGGACAGCTGTTTTTCTGAGTGCAGGTTAAGCTCTCGCATACTTGTTTTGATCTTGATTTTGTGTGCCTGGCTGACAACTTTCAAGTGTCCATGTGGAACTTTCAGTATTTGTTTTAGTTCCATGTGCTGTCCATATACTTTTTAGTATCAATGAATCCATGTACTTCAAGAACGTTATCAATAACCAGGTTTCAACTTCCAACAACTTTCCGACATTTTTCAGTTCCGCTACTCAAAATTTTCAAAAAATTGTAACCCATCAACCAGTCATCCGTTTTTAATTTTATTTTAACCAAACTGATCAGAATTTTATGTAGTTTTATTATTAAAAAATAAGAATTGAAAAATGGATTTTTTAAAACTTTTTTGGACCACTCCCCTTAAAACCTAAACTGAACCTAGTTAAGTAGCATTTTTCATGAATGCATAAATAATGTCATTTATCATCAAATTCCACTATATTCAATATTTGACAGTGCTATGAAAATAATGCAGGTACTTAATTACCACTTGGTTGAGTGTGTCTTCCAACTCTGCTTCCTCAGGGTTCTTGGAGGATTTCTTGAGCAGGATATCACAGAATTTAGCTAACAACTCGGGACTCTTGGAACTCGAGTTTGCCATTCTGGTGACGGCGTTGTTGTTGATGAACTTTCCGCAGGCTTTGTCCAGCGCTGCCACGAACCCAGTGTCGTTATTGAACGCTGTTATCACGAGCGCATTGTACTTTTTGTGGACACCCAGTATAGTTGATACGTAAGTCTTTGGGTCCTGAAAACAACAAATTGTTAACTCCAGCTAAGAAAGAGGGAAGGCTGGTATGAATCACTAATACGAACCAACGAAAATAAAATTGAAAAAAAAAATAATAATAATAATAGCACTGTGATTGGAGCATTTGTGATTCCTCTCGGATTGATCCGAAACGTAAGTTCACTCTGTTGTAGAGTTTTTATTGTGTTCGAAAAAATGTCCTTCACGCAGCATTAAAATGAGAGAATTTCCAAAGAAATCTGCTATAGTTAATGGTATGTTGTACATATGATTTTTGGAAAAACTTCAGGGATCGTGAACGGATTTCGTGAACTTTTTTTCTCGAAAAAGTCCATTCTAAAAATTTTAAGGGCATTGCAATAGCTCCATTATCCTTGAAAATTCGCTAACAAGGCTGTATGCTAACATGCAGTATGCACAGGCTATGTTAGGAGTCCATATTTATGTTCTACTCGTCTCTAAGAATTCTTAGAGTACCCACATGGCTATTGCATTTTTAGGTACAACAAATATACGCAGGTTTTCATTATGGTTCCCACATGTTATCAGTTAAATCTGAAGGCCATGGACTGTAGTCCGTGAAAACTGAAGGTGTGTGGCTGTAGGGCAAGCGAGGATCGGCGACAGGAATGGGACTGTCAGTTCATGATCTCAAGGGGGCTCCCTGCCACACAACATCAGTTGGTCGGCCGGCCAACCGCTAGCAGTTTATGTATACGGCCACCTGCAATCCACTATTCGCGGCCGGCAGTCGATATTTTATGTAATTGTGCCAATTCGACATTATTCTTCCGAATGATTAATTGAGATTCGATTACTTAATACCCAAAAGAATGAAGTTTCTATGATCATTTGGAAGGAAATAACATAGGCCAACAAACGGTATAGTCCTTCCTGACAAATTTAATACAGACATCATTGGACAGAAGTGACAGTAGAAATTCGACGCATGACCTAAACGAAGATGTGAGAAGGGGGTAACGAGGAGAAAGGAAGAAAGTATGACTCAAGGCAGGTTCAGGGGTATTGGATAGGGTCAGTTACCACCTGTAAACGTATATTTGTGGAAAAGGGTGTAGTTCTCCGTTGTGGATACCCAACTCTCCGTCGGCCCTCGCGTTCATTCTTTTCATCGGGGGACAGTACAGCAGCCTCCCTTAGTGTATGGGGCGCTTATATTTATAAATATATATCTATTTTCTAAATTTTGGGACAATTTTCAACATTTGAAAGTGCATCAGTATCAGAAATTTGGTGCTGAATCCAAATACACATTACATCACCATGATTATGATGTTAATAACCACAAAAACCGGGAAAACCCCCGTTTTTAGGACGTCCCACGGTAAGACTTGGGCGTCCTTATGCGATCGATCTGGGGTGAAGGAGGACAACACTCAACAGAAAAAAAATAACCACACACTAATCCGTTTTAGACCATTCTGAATCCAAATCCGCGAAAAAAAACCATAGGTGTATGTCTGTGTGTGTGTGTGTGTATGTATGTATGTGTGTGTGTGTGTGTGTGTGTGTGTGTAACAAAATCTTGTGTACTCTGCCCAGGCCTTAGTTCTCAACCGATTTCCCTGGTTCTTTTTTTGTTCGACGCGGAAAACTATCTAGTTGTGCACTACGTCGCCGGAATTTCGAATTTTGCCTTTTAAGGAGGGGAAAGGGGGGGGTTAATGCTTAACCCAGCGGCGGGCGCGACCTCAGGTCCGCCGTTGCTGTTTTTTTATTCAGAATCGAAAACTATCGGGAAATTTTGAACCCCCACTCCCGGTAATCCTTCTACAAGACCCCCTCCAACATTTCCGGTACCCCTCTTTCTTTCTCTACTTCTTATCTATCTTTTCTACTTCTATTTTTTCTATTATTTCTATTGTTTTATCAAATGTTACCATTACACATTTTCCTAACTTTCATTCTAAGTCAGAAATAATCATTTTTTTCATCTTCTCTAGAAAAGAGATGGATAAATATATGGAGGTAGACGGTAGTAAATACATTTTCGCAAGTTACGAGTTCCTGAGTTTTTTTAGTGAGAAAAAAGTGAGATACCTACTTATGTATTACCAATGTAGGGGAATATTGGAGTACTATTAAGAAACTATATTGTGTTGATAAAAATGAATACTTTTAAATGCTCACATGTTTTTGAGTACATTTTTTTCCTTTTCGCGGCCCTAATCCTACACTTAGGAACGCTAAACAACAAAGAGCGGCCCTCAGGGCCGCCCGCGCCCGCTCTTGTTACACTCAGAGGCGCGCTCACCCGATGGTTAAAAAACGTGTGTTTTTGGGCATAATCTTGTGCATTCTGCCCAGGCCTTAGTTCTCAATCGATTTTCGTGGTTCTTTTTTTCTTCGACGCGGAAAACTATCTAGTTGTGCACTACGGCGCCGGAATTTCGAATTAAGGGGGGGAGAGGGGGGGGGGGGGTTAATGCTTAAAAAACGTAAGTTTGCGGGCATAATCCTATAAACTCTGCCCAGGCCTCAATTTCCAACCGATTTGTGTGTTTCTTTTTTTGTTTGACTAAAATAACTTCCGAGTTGTACATGATTTCACCAGAGTACCAAAATTGGCAAGAGGAGGGGATGGGTGGGGGGATAATATTCACAAAATATCCAATTTTTCAATATTTTGGTTCCTTTACTGCTTACTAATTGTATCCAAGCTTTGAAATTGAGGAAAAAAATCTCATTATACCTCCGGATTTTCATGAATTACTTTCTGTACCACCATGGAAATAAAAGTGGTGCCACCATGGTGCCAGGGCACCATAAACCTCATATTTCTTGGGTTTTTTGGTGTTTCACCTTGAATACGGATGTGACATTCGACGGACTGCCTACTAAATCTAATAGATGAAAGTTCAATGTTACGACGTATTTCCGCTTTGGTGCCAGACTGGCACCATTGGTGGTGAGGGGGGGGTGAACTCGAACTCGCAAGTTGGGTGTCGTAGATCATGGATTTTAAAATGCTCTTCAGATTCGAGGCTATCGTGCCGCTAGAAGTGTTATGGTTTATAATGGTGGGCGGGGGGGGGGGTCACTATTTCTTCCCTAAAGTAATAAATAAATTACATCGAGAGAAACAGTCTTATCGCTTAACAACTGGTTAAACTGATCCAATACTTATCCAATGGGACGTCCCCTGGAATGCATGCATTACTAAACAATATGTTTTGGCTTATTTTTTTTTAAATTTGGACCCGTTAGGGTTGTCCAAAATTCCTTCCTAAAGAAAACGTCTATTTGTTTGTTATTATAAACATTTTGGCGAAAATTTAAAATTTTTGCAAAACAATTACTCAAGTTACCTATCATTTGGAGTGAAACATACATATACTTATGATTCTTGGAAAAACTTCAGGGATCATTTTATAATTATTTAATAAATGTTCCAAAACGGAGTCTATTCTAAAAAATTTGAGGCCATTGCAAGAAGGCAATAAAGTAGTGGGCAGGTTTCCCAACCAGAAGGTTAGCAGCGAAAGTCTTAATAATGATGATCTAATGAAAAGTAGGTTATGGAAGTTGATCATAAAACGGTTCAGTTAAAGAAAGCCAGTCTCAATCAACACGAGCTTGGTTTTCCTTTTCTGCTTATTTGAGAAACAACGCCAGGACGATCCAACTCAGCAAGGCAGCGAGGCATAGATGTCTGGTATTTAAACTTTGAATGAATCCTCACTGTACTCACGTTAGAGGCGGTGTCCAAACATTTTTCAATCGCGTCCAACCCTTGACTGGCAATATGAGCTTCAAGTAGTGCCCTGAGCTCGACCAAAGCGTCAGGTATCCTGGCGACCAGCTGGTACATCCGACCCAGGTCTTCGTTTTTGTCAGCATCCAACAGGTGCTGAAATTCAGCGTGCAGCACCTCCATTTGCTTCTCAATAATAACTCGCTCGCAGGTTTTGGCCAATCTTTCCGAAGTAGTTTCATGCAAGTAGACTTGAACGCGTTTTTGTTCTTCAGCTAGTCTTTGTTCTGCCTGTTAACATTATAAATGAGCACAAGGATATAATCAACTCATCTTAGTAAATTAAATTGTGAAATTTTGGAGCTAAATTGAAAACAATGGACGTTACAGTATTCTAATCATACTTGAGGACAGTTACATAATTAAAGACTAGGGGGTCAGCTGTGACCGGGCGAGCTAGGGCATGTGTCCCTGGGGACGAGACTCGGACCGGTTGCGGGGCTGTGAGTTCGAGGCTCGCCTCGGGAGCATATTTTCGGGTGAGCGGGTCGCTGTTCCCCCTCGTCCCAACCCAGGGCGGTGAGGCCAATGGGAAGCCATGAGCGAAATCATCAGAACAAATTCTGATCTTCCCTTAGGAAGACAGCTGTTGACGTCCGCGACGCCAGGAATGGCAGTCGGACGACAATCCAACCTGAAATGGTTGTTTACTTTACTTACTTTACTTTACATATTTAAAGACTCTGATGGGTCTTATCCAGTAATGCTGCTCTACTTGAATGAATTGTGGGTGAGCGGTGTTTCCTCTTATTGTCCCAAGTGAGAGAGAAACGGCTTATTGTGGAATACTATCACCCTTGATTTGAAAAATTAAGCTTCACGAGTGAGTTAGAGGGAGTTGATAATCCCACTGGCCTCTCACTCAATCTGAGCGTTCTCGTGGACCGCGACTAACCACAATCAGCAGCAGAAAAAGAAAGTTCAGCAGAGTTTCAGGCCAATGTTGTCTGGGACAGTGGGAGGGTGGCGTTCTTCGACAACCGCATTATCAATGACGACGCTCCTTCCTACTGCACCAGAGAATGGTCAACAGTATCACAGCAAGCTGCTCGCGAAAAGAACCGAAAGTATGACCAAGCAGCAGAAAATCTTCGTGGCTAGTTTACACCATTGATCGTTTCGTGTGATGGAGCTCTTCACAAAGAATCCCAGGCCTTCCTGAAAACGGCAGCTAACAGGCTGTCAGAAAAGTTTCGGGAAGAGACCTGTCTGAGGGCTGTATCCATGGGACTGAGGGGGACCAGGAAAAAGATAAGAAGTCTTGGGATAGAAGACGGAGCAATCCTGCCACTCCTTCGAGACTGAATGACGAGAGAAGCCAAGGAACTCCAGGATAACTTAGCAACAATACTCGTCCAACGACTTCGAACATCGGCTCAACTTCAGGATCCATTTCGCCCTCAAATCGTGAATGAATTATTGTTCTTTAAAAAAAAAATAAAATAAAATAAACTGTTAAATGCGCTTAAAAAACAGTATTTTGAGATTCACACTTGTGTTTTTGATTTATTGTAAGTCCAACCTTCAAGTTCTCGGCGAACGGTTTGTCCTACAGAGCTCTGGGTCGTCTCATTTGATTTCAAAATTTCAATTCTATTTCAAATTTGTGAAAACAATAAATGTATATAGAGAGTTCTCGAGCTAGTGCGTTTTGAACATTTCAACCCCTATTTTTCACCCCTTCGAAGCGACTGACACTAACCAAAAGTTTCGCGATACAACTAGACCCCCATGTGGAGCCCAAGTACCAAATTTCATCAAAACCTGTCTATAGCATCTGAGGAATGTGCAGCGTACGACGTAAGGACGGATTTATTTCAGTTTCGATTTTTGGATTTTACGTACCATCAAACTTTGATGAGGAGGAGGGGGGGGGGTGTTAACCCTTAATTTCCCACTTCTTTGAAAAAATTGTTTTTTCGGATTTTTAAAATCAAATTTAGATATATTTTGACAAATCAAGTTATTTCATTTCCTAAAAGGCTCTATTACAGTGTGTCAGCTCAAGAATGATCTTTCCTAGGGCCACACTAGCGCTATCTGTGGCAGCAGAATCTGTCTACAAACCCATTTTTTTGGGGAAGAAAAAGAAGACTTGGAAAAATCCTTGGTGGGATGTTGGGATCTGTTATTTATTAAAGCACAGAACCAGAGAATGATGTGGAGAAGGTTCAGTTCATGAATGATGGGGTTTGTGCTGCCTCAGACAGTGGAGCCATCTCTGATGAGGAAACCGAACCAATAGCCTACAAGGTGAGAAATGAGGCCCTATTACAGTCTGTCAACTCGATAACTTTTAGTTTTTTCTTTGAGTTATTTTGGTTTTACTATTACGTTTTCTTACACAATCAATAGATGGAGTATGAAGACTGCCAACGGCTATTAGTTTTGGTTTAGAAGTGGATAAACTATTGCAGGTAAAAACTGGACATCCTAAAAGATACCTCAGGATATTAAGGGTTAAACGTTTTTCTTCTTGACGGGTCTTCAACTTTTCCCGCAGTTTGTTTGCTATTATCGATGATACAAGGCGAGTTTACAACCTACTCGACCTGTCTTTACAAAGAGGGTTTCGAAAAATGAGTTATAACTGGAAAAAAATTAAATAAGTTATACCTTTTTCATGTACTCAGTAACAGGATTTTGAAGGAGAAATTCTGTGCTCTCCTTAGTGTAAAACCGCTCAGTGTCTTCGAGGAAAACATTTTCGAAAGAATCCTTATAAACACTTAGATTCGGTCCCTTGGCTGATGGATCTTCCTCATTCAGACCTGAAACGAAATATAGCTCTCATACTATTTGGACGATGATAGATGAACTGAATTATTTCAATGAGCCCAATCAGGGAAGCAAATTCGTACGTGGATTAAACACTTAAAGACTTACCCAATTCAACATAGCAGCTAATGACTCCACTAACAAGCCTGGTATCAATCGGCTCGCCGTTTCTTTCCCTCTCAATTAGATATAGCACAGCATTAGTCACCTGAAGATTCAAACATACGTACAGTAAGTAATTTGTCCTTGAAAATTTGGAACTTGCACGGGTTGGAATATAGCAATTTTGACACGAAATATTATTCGGTTCTCTTATTCATTCATCTTGAAATACGCATCGTTAAACAAGAAAGGGGTTAACGGGAGAACATGTAACGTTAGTTAGATTTTCAAGCTGAAGGAGCGGGAAAGTCCACATCGGCGCATCACATCAGGGTTAAGCTTGTAAGATCTTCCTTCTTGAAACTCCTCTATCAGATCTTTCAAATGCAAGTAAATACGAAAACATGCAAGTCCCTCACAGTTTAACCTTTTAGCGCCGGGGTCCGCTTATATGCGGAGCTACCCAGGTGAATCTCACTGCCGGGCTCCGCATATATAGCATTTTCCAGTTGAATTAAACCTTTTTCCAAAAGGATTAAACCTTTTTCCAAATGAATTAAACCATTTTACGAAACAATTAAACCTTTTTCTAAATGAATTAAACCTTTCCCCAATACAATTAAACTTTTTTCCAAAATAATTAAACCTTTTTCCGAAACAATTAAACCTTTAGTGGGAAAATAAGGAATTGCAAGTATATGAATCGCGAAACAGTTTTATCATGAATTAGATTGAATGAATTGCAGAAAAGTGAACAACAAAGGCGTGAAAAATAACGAAGGGTCAATGAATAATGAAAACACAAACAGAAATTAACAGTTGTTAATGCGGCTAGGAGAAACTGTGGTCAAACGACGTTGGGTCATTAAGGAGGAATAGACGACGCATGCCTACGAAGGAATCCCTTCCAAGTGATATCACTCGGAAGGGATTCAACAGTGGTGTCATCTTCATGCTCACTGACATTTCACTGGTCGCTACGTCCTTTATTAATTTTCTATTACATCCCCTTCTTTTGAGAGGTTTAATTGTTTCGGAAAAAGGTTTAATTCTTTTGGAAAAAGAATTCAACTGGAAAATGCTATATCCAGTTTGCTTTTGTTTGGTTATGACGTCCCTCCATTCATTTTTCCTCCCTTCATTTATGGTTTTTAGGATATTGAGCAGTAGTTGGAAGACTTTGGACTTTGTTTACATTGAACATTCGACTTTACTGGCCGGGGGGAGGAAGGGTTTACATTTCTCCTTTCAGATGGTTCAGTTACCGCTTGCTTTTTCCTAAAAGTGTCGTAATTCTTCCAAGTTTTTTTTTTTTTTTTTTTTGTCAAATTTCCATATCAAATTGGTCTGAAAAACTCGGCGCTTTGCGCCTCGGCGGGGGGCTCCGCCCCCTGCACCCCCCGGTTTATTTCTTTTTCCATACTCTGTATGAAATCATAGGAACACAGAATGTGTTTTTGCGATACTAGTCATCCGTTAAATAAAAACGCTGCAAATCATTGCTCAATGGTTTATTATTTTCTGTATAGATCACCCTTCTGTATAGATCACTGGTTCTCCATCAATAGCACCTACCACCATCTGTATTCTCCCTTGACCTTCCCTCTCAAATTTCAGCTCCTGCGTTCAATAGGATTGAAAATGGCTTCGGAGCTCACTCAGCAGATCAGTGCTCTGAGGAGTGAAGAAGATCTCCTCGAATGCTGGAGACGCCTGGAAGAGCACTTCCATTCAATAGGATTGAAAATGACTTCGGAGCTCACTCAGCTGATCAGTGATCTGAGGAGTGAGGAAGATCTCCTCGAATGCTGGAGACGCCTGGAAGAGCACTTCCATTCAATAGGATTGAAAATGGCTTTGGAGCTCACTCAGCTGATCAGTGATCTGAGGAGTGAGGAAGAACTCCTCGAATGCTGGAGACGCCTGGAAGAGCACTTCCATTCAATAGGATTGAAAATGGCTTTGGAGCTCACTCAGCTGATCAGTGATGTGAGGAGTGAAGAAGATCTTCTCGAATGCTGGAGACGCCTGGAAGAGCACTTCCATTCAATAGGATTGAAAATGGGTTTGGAGCTCACTCAGCTGATCAGTGATGTGAGGAGTGAAGAAGATCTCCTCGAATGCTGGTGACGCCTGGAAGAGCACTTCCATTCAATAGCATTGAAAATTGCTTCGGAGCTCACTCAGCTGATCAGTGATCTGATCAGTGAGCAATGATTTGCAGCTTTTTTTACCTACCAACATTTTTTTACCTACCAACATTTTTTTACCTACCAACTTTTTTTTACCTACCAACTATTGGTAGGTACTACCTACCACACCATAATGGCTTCACACCTTCACAATCAATTTTATCAGAAAGAACTAAACGCTTCACACTCGATTCGAAAAATAGAAAGCTTGATATGGAAATTTGATTACTGGTTACGCAGAAGGCAAAATTGTATACAAATCGAAGAAATGAACAGCGATCGCATTTTAGTCCGATAAAATTTGAATGGAGATTAGACCTCTTTTGCGATTCACACTCATGATTCTGTTTTATCGAAGGAAAACCTTCAAGTACTCGTAGGGACCGAACGGTTTGTCCTACAGAGCTCCGGGTGGTCTCAAAAATTTTTAAAAATTCAATACTATTTAAAATTGGTGAAAAAACGATACCTTTATTTCGAAAGTTTTCGAGCTAGGGCACTCTTGAAAATTTCAACCCTTAATTTTCACCCCTTAGAAGTGACCTACATCAACCAAAAGCTTCGCGGCACAACTAGACCCCAAATGGAGCCCATATACCAAATTTGAACCAAATCGGTCCAGTGTTGCTAAGAAAAGTGCCGCGTACGGCGTACGGCGTACGGCGGACGGACGGAAATTTTTTTATTCGATTTTCGTATTCTACGTACCTTGAAACGTAAAACATCAAATTTTGAGGGGGGGTTAAAATTTTTTTTTTCTTGCTCGATTCCAAAGGCTTATTATTGAAAATAATAAACCAAAACAACAATAATAAATGTGGAGTTGACATTAACATGACAACCAATAAACATATCACCAGATGTTTTTTCTGTCGCTTTTTCGTGACGATTTTTTTTCGGTAGGTCATCGCAAAAACACATTCTGTGTTAAAAATCCGAAGTTTGTGTTGAAGTCGAAGTTTGTGTTGAAGTTGAAATATTTTTATTTTAACCTCATTTTTACAAAACTGTTTCAACTGCTTCAACACCAAATTTCAACAAAACTGTTAGAAAAAATGGTTGAATATAGGGATGGCAACGATATATCGATATATTTATATCGGTATAGAGAATTGATATTATCAGTCAATATCGATATATTTACCAATAGATCGCGACGTTTTCAAGAATTTTTTGTTTTTTTAGTAAACATTTAATATTGAAATGAATGGATGAGAAGGGACGCCTGTACCTGTAAAAACATCAAGTAATTTTATTTCAAATTTTGTAGGTACCTAGTGATGGGTTGATTTCAGACTGTTGACTTCAGCTCAGACATGATTGTGTAGATGAATGTTTTACACCTAGAGTGGCTCTCAAGGCTCAATTACTTGACTTGAATGGAGGCTCGTCTAGATTAAAAGTACTTACTATACGAAGTGAAGCAGGTTTTAACAACAATTATTTTAAATTTTGAAGGATCATGATTGTCTACAGTATGCATCCCTGTCAATTTATAAATGAATTTAACATTGCAATGACATTTTCGAACTTTTTTCCAGTTTTTAAACAATGAATTTCGATCATTCATACCCAGTAACTTTTGATAGTAGGTTAATACTTATTTCACCAGGTTTTTCAAATATATCGTCCGATATGTCAAGTATATCGATAGTATTTCTTCCAAAATTATGTTAGTAACTTTTCAATTCACCTACCTATTTACTGCTTCAAGTTTTTCCAAGTCGATACTCCGATATGTCCATTAATGTCATCCTAAATTATTTTTATATTGTTTTAAAACGATTAAATTCACCTACCTACTTCACACGTTTTTAAAAGTAGTTCTTCTGATATATCGAAATATCGATATATTTTCTCCGATATTTCAAAGGTATCGATATCTCATTGACGATGTATCATTTGATCGATATATCGATATATTTTATTCGATATGCCATCCCTAGTTGAATATAAAACAAATCAGGATATTTTTACATGATTGAATAGTGTGACGATCTGGTCACTTGATGACATTAATAGAGGTTGTTGATAGTTTCGTTGTCTGAAAACTGGTTGTCTGTTGAATTTTAGACTTGATATGTTAAAATAAGTTAGGTTGTTAATTTGATGGAAATATAGTGCCTGCTGCTATTCAAACACGGAATCCTATACAATACTATATATTTTAACAAACATCTCAAAATTCGGTGAAATTTGAACGAATTTGGAATTTGTAATGCTTCTTAGAAGATAGGCGGAATGGAAAAGTGAGAAAATGCAAAATAAATCAGGACAGGGGAACTGTCTCAGTCCGAGCGGGCCCTTTAAATCCACTACTGGGGAGCCGCCTAGGCATTTAAAAGGCAGGCGCTAAAAGGTTAAGGACTTCAGAATCGTGGCCAATAAATGCAAAGGTTAGAATCATTTTAAAAAAAACTATAAAGATGGGAACAAGTACTAAAACGATTGGGTTACCTGTCTGTTTAGCTGTTTGAAGAGATTGTCCCTCCAAGTCACGAGAGCCAACTGATAAATTTCATAAATCCCTTTTTTGCCTTCTTCGCATTCTCGGCGAACCCAATGCCTAGAAAAAGACAATCTTTTGAAAGATCGAATATTATTGTTAGTAAACATATCAAAGGTTTGAAATCAGGTTGAAAAAGTACATAAGGTTGGGTGTACTCCAAGTTAACTTTTGGATTCAAATATGCACAAATCCTCCATCCCACCAGGTGTCGCTTGCGAACTTCAATTGTAGTTTCCCCGCTGGGGTCCAACACCTGAGTGAATCCATTGGAACAGCTCAGGATTGGACGACATTATAACCAAAACAGAGATGCAACTCCAGGAGCACTTGGCCCTAATTCAGGATCCAAGAATGATGTCAACTATAACAACAATAACTACCTTCTGGAATAAATGACTTGGTGAATGATTGAATCCACGGTTGTATTCACCCAATCCGACAACCTTAAATTTCAATCTCCAAGTACCTAGCACTATTTTCCATCACATGACGAAGACGCTCATAGGGAACCATCCGAAGTCTCAGCTACACAATCCCTGAAAATCCCATCGAAATAGAAAGGAAATAGGCTAATTCAAGTTGGTGCATGCGCAGAGGATACTAGAGAGTTCCTAGTGGGTTTAGATACGGCGTGACGTATTACACACACTCTCAATCCGGCGCCGAATTGTAATAAGAACGCGCCGTATCTGATACGGCGCCGTATTATTACGGTCGAATACATCACTAGGAGGCAATCCGGCGCGCCATATTGAAAACATGGCTGACGATCCGGTTCCGGCGCGCCGGATTGACCCTACTGGGAACTCTCTAATATCAATACGGCGACGATGACTTTCATAGGGGACCATCTACACACCAACTCGCACAATCCCTGAAAATATAATCAAAATCGGACAGTTACTTCGTATAGTTTTGCCCTTTAGAAAGGATTTGTGGATAGACAGACAGACACGAAACCAAAATTGGTTAGGAAGGTCTAAAACCTAAAACGCGAGAGGAAATTTTTTTCGACCTTGAAAAGTGAAAACAACGCTTCCGCTAGCTTGGTAGATTCAGAAGCAATAACTACGAATGTCCCGTGCATGAGGACTATCGGAATCTTCTCAGCTAATTGGCTACCTTTCAAATAAAAATTGATTGGTAACTCTCATTCTCTCTTCACTGATCACATTAAATCCTTGACCTAAGGGAGGCGTCACTCAAGTACACAAGCCCATTTTTAACACGGAACATGTTATAGGCCCAGAGTAACACTAGACGGTACCTGTCGAGGAGGAGCCAACTCCTGCGGGGCGCTGGCGATAAAAGTTGTTTTTCATAAGTCCAATAGAGTGCTCTGATTGAAATTGCATCTTGGAGAGATACGAATAAAATCACTCGCGACGATATTGTGGAAACCCATTTTAATGAAAATGGAGTTGAGTAAAAAGTTGTCTATTTACACGAAAATAATGAGTTACAAGTTAATTCGATTTGGACGGTTAGGTCATCATTAGTAACAAACAATAACTCCAATAGAGGCCTTTGATTGAAATTGCATCTTGGAGAGATTGCATCAACTTTTTACGAGTGCCAACATTTTAAATTTTCTTCTGTTGGTGGGCGAAACGACTCTGGGTTTTTAGGTCCATTTTTCAATAAAAAAAGGGGTCTTGACATTATCTCACATCAGACAGAAGACAAATCATTCGGACTCAACAACATATTACATTTTGAAAGTTATCAATCACACTTAACATTACTTGCTCCGGTAAGTCATTCATCAGATCACTCTATTGGATGTACAAGAAACTTCTTTACCACCAGCACCCCAAGTTGGCGCCTCCTCGATGGATACTGCCTTGTTAGAGTGACTACCTGAAAAGGCTCCGTGCGAGTTGCGGACAGGGAAAGAAGGGTAGAGGGGCGGTTGTCAACAAAATCGTACTGTTCGCGGAACGGCCTCGACTTTATGATGGTTCCATGCGATTTGCGGACATAGTGCGGAAAATGACGAAACGCGACTAGCTTGCCGTATGTGTGCTGCCTTAGCCCTCCTTCCGCCAGACTACATACAACTTGGGTGGTTTTTAATTTTGAATGAAGCACCATCGACAGAAAAAATGAAACTATTTTTGGACTATTTTGAAAAGCAATGGCTGGAAAATGAGAAGCACCCCACCTCATTGTGGAACGTTCACGGTGAGAGACATCGCACCAATAACGCAGTTTAAGGTTGGAACAGGAAGCTGAATTCCATTGTAGGGCTTAAACAGCCGAATGTTTTCGTTTTTCTTTCTAGACTCAAGGCTATGGCTTCCGAGGCTAGCTTCAAGCTGCGCTCTTTTGAGGTAGGAGAGCCAGGCAGTAAGAGGAAGAAGACGTACGTGCACTTGGACGAAAGGATCGACGAAGCTGGCAGAAAATTTACCGAAACCAAAGACCTCTACTCCTACCTCAAATTTTCTTCTTTCATTAGCCCAAAATCTTGAAAATTGATGCGAGTTTTCCTCACACATGACGGCTGAGCTTGATCTTCCGAGCTGACACATTTCTAAACACGCCTGCAACAAGTACTGTTTCGCAATGCAGCCAGTCCTAAGCCTGGAAAAAGGGAAATGTGTTCTGTCCGCAACCCGCACGACAGATTATCGATCTTCTTCCCACCACTTTAGTTTGTCCGCAAATCGCAAGTCCGCAACTTGCACGTCCGCAACTCGCACGCTACCCCTGAAAAATGTTAAGCTGGAGGCGGACGTGGGAGTGTTATGCGGGCTTTTTGAGGAGCGATAACTATATAACTTTTGTATTATGCTTATCTATGACTAAAGGTTCTGCACTAAATTTGGCTAAAATTCCATGCTTTTATAATTAACGACGAAGGCTTTAAGTAGATAGAAACTGGGGGGTTCAGGGGGGCTTGCCCCCCTGGCGAGATGCGAAGCACTGAGTTTTTTCAACATACACACATTAGAGAGTTTTCGCCACATATTTTGTGACGACCGTCCGCATGTAATATCCATGCAACCGTCTGAAAATGGTTACTGCGCATGCGTGACGACTTGGACAGAGAGCTCGGTCGTCTTGGACGCTGCCAAATGCCGGCTTTTGGCGGCGTCGAGGACGACAGCTTTCTTGACGACTGTACGCTTCATAACCTCACACTTTTATAACCAGTTTCAATTTACATCGGATGTAGAAGGATTTTGTGTTGCATTCGACGTTCGACTCCTGTGTATTGGTTCTCAATTTTAGCTTTCATTTGTAGAACAGTTTTCTTCTTCCCAGAAATTATCAAGTTTTTCATCTCTCGAAACAAACAACTCGTCACCAGAATTCTGTTATCTTCGATCAAGATCAAGTGAATCCATTGTATATAATTATTGACTCTGTGCGAATTTTACATTGTTTTAATGTCAATGAAATTGACAATTAGGTTTTTTTTAGCCAATGTTGGATCAGAGAAGGATGTAAATAGGTATCCAAGTAGTAATAGATTTGTTCAATACAGCAAATCGCCGAACATTCCAAATTTCATTCTGAAAAACTTATTTTGAGACCCCCAGAGTCTGTATCAGCTGTTCGCTATCGGCCATTTTCGAGTGACTTCGCAGGTCGGTAGCTATTTAGCGTGACTTTCAGAGTCCGCACCTTGCTTTGTGACGACTCGAAATCCACCAAAAAAAGTTAGCATCTGCGTCTGCTGGCCCCATCTGTCTCGAGTCGTCACAATCTCAAGTCGTCGCGGCTGACGTGGCGAAACTCTATATTCTCTTACACTAGATTACAAAATTTAGGGGTGGTCTGGCTGCCTCGTTCTTTCACCACTTTTCTTATGGTATTTGATGCGCTGAATCCGAATCTGACGTCAGTTTTTGGTTTATTATTTTCAATAATGAACCTTTGGAATCGACCAAGAAAAATTTTTTTTTAACACCCCCTCAAAATTTGATGGTTTACGTTTCAAGGTACGTAGAATCCAAAAATTGAATAAAAATTTGGCCGTCCGTCCGCCGTACGCGGCACTTTTGCCACTTAGCATTGACCGATTTTGATGAAATTTGGTATGTAGGCTCCATTTGGGGTCTAGTTGTGCCCCGAAGCTTTTGGTTGATGTAGGTCACTTCTAAGGGTTCCAAAATCAATTTTGAAATTTTGAAAACGCCCTAACTCAAAAAATTTTGATATAAAGGTATTGTTTTTCCTTCAATTTAAGATTCTATAGAATTTTTAGAATTTTTTGAGACCACGCCGAGCTCTGTAGGACAAACCGTTCGCTCCCTACGAAAATGTAAGGGTTTATATTGAAATACATATATATATAAATCAAAACACGAGTGTGAATCGCAAAAGAGGCCTAATCTTCGTTCAAATTAGAGCTGACCGAAATGCGATCATTGGTTACGAGTGACCTATATAGAAAAATAATAAACCATTGTGTAATAATTTGCAGCGTTTTTTTGTTTATGTCGGATTTTCAAGATATAGCTAGTTTTAAGATTTTTCTAGTTCTCACTTTTCTTAATTTTTTAGTGAAAACTCATCTTGCTCAAATCTCCTCAAAAAGTACGCAGACTTATAGGAAATTTCATGTAGAATCCGAATATGTACTTAGTTTTTAAGTAAAACTGTGTTAAACCCCCTATTTTCCACAAAACGTATCAAAAAACACCGGTTCTCAACGTTTTTTCTTCGGGTTTTCCCTTACATTTTGCCACTTGAAAAAAAATTAAGGCTAAAAAAAATTTTCTCGGGCCTTTACTTTGTAGGGGGGACACCCCAGAGGAGAATGAGACCAATCGCAGCCTCCTAAACCCATTAATATCGAAGGAATGAGCTTTTTCATGACACTGAGATGAAAATTCACAAAAACCGTTAATTAATTTTTCGAGATAAGTATGTGCGTCCTAAATCCGTTTTTCTCGAATGGATTTTCCTTTCTTCTACATTTTTTATGCTTGTCACCTATTAAGAGTAAGATCGAAAATAGGTACTCAAAGGGGGAGTAAATCATAATTGGGAAACTCTTGTTTTGTTAAGTGATTTTAATTCAGTTTTACAAACGAAACACAATAAACTGCAGAAAAGTTAACGGTGTAAATCTGTTTCATGAAGGCTCATATGAATCAAACGTTGGTACAATGTTTGGTTATTCCTCCACCTCAGAGGTTTCATCGCCGGCATCTATGTAGAGAAAACTTCGCCGCCTGAGGTAAATCTCTTTTTAAGGTCCAACAATAGTCCGCCATCATGTGAACTTCCCAATACCCTTTGTACCGTTCTTCCATGGTTTTATATCTTGGTGGAACCTCTCAGGTGGAGGAATAACCAAACATTGTACCAACTATTGATTCATCTGAGCCTTCATGAAACAGATTTACACCGTTAACTTTTCTGCAGTTTATTGTGTTTCGTTTGTAAAACTGAATTAAAATCACTTAACAAAACAAGAGTTTCCCAATTATGATTTACTCCCCCTTTGAGTACCTATTTTCGATCTTACTCTTAATAGGTGACAAGCATAAAAAAGGTAGGAGAAAGGAAAATCCATTTGAGAAAAACGGATTTAGGACGCACATACTTATCTCGAAAAATTAATTAACGGTTTTTGTGAATTTTCATCTCAGTGTCATGAAAAAGCTCATTCCTTCGATATTAATGGGTTTAGGAGGCTGCGATTGGTCTCATTCTCCTCTGGGGTGTCCCCCCTACAAAGTAAAGGCCCGAGAAAAATTTTTTTAGCCTTAATTTTTTTTTCAAGTGGCAAAATGTAAGGGAAACCCCGAAGAAAAAACGTTGAGAACCGGTGTTTTTTGATACGTTTTGTAGAAAATAGGGGGTTTAACACAGTTTTACTTAAAAACTAAGTACATATTCTGATTCTACATGAAATTTCCTATAAGTCTGAGTACTTTTTGAGGAGATTTGAGCAAGATGAGTTTTCACTAAAAAATGAAATAAAGTGAGAACTAGAAAAATCTTAAAACTAGCTATATCTTGAAAATCCGACGTAAACAAAAAAAACTGACTTCAGATTCGGATTCAGCGCACCAAATACCATAAGAAAAGTGGTGAAAGAACGAGGCAGCCAGACCACCCCTAAATTTTGTAATCTAGTGTTATCAACTAGACTATTTCAGCGTTCCCAACTCTACTACATCAAACTCGTTACCTCTTCTAAAAATCAAATATAAGAAAGAAATCCACAATTAAATTTCCAATTGAAACTACTCACCTATTAAGGTACGAACAAACGCCGTTCAACACCTTGGAACTGAACTGATACTCTTCCCACTGCCGAGTGTAGAACTTCAGCACCTCTTCATCCATTAAATGCAGTCCGCCCTGCAAGTAAAAAAATGGATACTACACAATCACGGTGCCAGAATACTCGATGGATTCTCCATTAAGTAGGTAAACGTAAATACATCGTCTTTCAAAACAATTTGAGAGGTTTCACTTCTAAAACCTCAAATGAAGGTAAAACTAATCTAAGATCTTAAGATAAGTTGATCTTCCAGAGACAATAAACAATTATATCAAAACATATTATCAAATTTAGTAAATCTGACTGTAATTTGAACAGAAAAAGAAATTTTTATATCAGTATAGATTCAGCCCCGAGGGAGCCCACTCCCAGATAGTAGGCCTTAAAGTGTGTATTAGGAGTTTAACTTCAGAAAGCTAGGTTGATTTGGAGGACTTGAAAGGAAATTTCATGCTGATTGCAGATAATATTCACCACGCAAATCTCAGTACTTACTATACCTTCTTTTTTCGCAAAAAATACTCTTAGAATTTATTGAACCTCTTCCACACTTCCACCAGTCATCCCACACTTTCTGGCCTTACAGCAAAAACTCTGCGAAAGTAACCGGCTTCGAAAAGTAACGCCCTGTACCTTGCCAAATAAACTTTCAACATAGTTTGATGGACATACAGCCTGTGTGAATGAGTAATGCACGAGTCGAACAACGACAATCAGTGGAAACTCACCTTTTTCAATATGTCGAGATAGTTACGAAGGAAATCTCTGAGGCACTTATAAAGCTCAAGCCCAACCAGTTGGGCGCCTCCAGACACCTGTAATATAAGAAAAATGAAAAAGAGAACCGATACAGAAAAAGTTTATACTTGTGTCATATACAGGGAGAATCTACTTTTATTGAGAAATATAAAAACAAACTAATAAGTCACTGGTTAGGCTTATTAGGCCATCAATGTAAAACATAGTGAGCTATTCCAGCTCAATGGGGGGTGCGCGCCTGATTTTTTTGTAAAATTTTTTTGTAAAGCCCACTGTGACGTCATAAACATTTGAAACTTTGAAAAAATAATAGAAAAAGGTCTTCTCACTGTTGTGATCAGCGACCTCTTCGCATTTCTATCCATTCGCTTCCTTAGCTCTTGTGGTAGGAGCTCTGATTCAGAATCGGAATGATAGGAGATCGATCCCCAGTCGAGGGAAGTTAATTTTTGATGATTCAAACAGTATGGTGCAGTCGTATCAGACCCGAATGGTCTCCTCAGCATTTCTCAGAGAAACAATAATTCATTAAGATTAGGTCATCAAAACAACTCCCTCCCAAGACACGAGTCGAGCCACCGCCTATTCGGACAAATGTTGAGGTCAGCAGATCCCCCGCCCCATCAATAAGGAACAATAACAAAAAACTCCGAAGCCAGTCAAAAATACGCGTTCTCAATGGGTTGTAAAAACGCGGCCAAAGCAGCCTTCCTGACTAGGTGACCTAAGATTTCCTAACGGGGGGGGGGGGGGGGATGTGATCAGCGACCTCTATGCATTTCTGTCCATTCGCTTCCTTAGCTCATGTGGTAGGAGCTCCGATTCAGAATCGGAATGATAGGAGATCGATCCCCGGTCAAGGGAAGTTAATTTTTGATGATTCAACATCACGCTAAAAGGTCGCGGTTGGTGTCAAAATTCTCAGAATGAGAGAGAATTTTAGTTTATACTAAAAATAACAATAAATAGTTTTTCCGACCCATGCGCACACCCCATTCTATTTTCTTGGGAATATCGGTATTGGGACGATTCTCAACCTACAGGAAATTATAGTGTCTAAATCACCTTAAACACGTATGTACACTCCCACTTTCTACGTGGGTAACGATACTTCAAAGAAGAATGTGAGACAAACGAAACATACCTGGCCTTTTTTGCCCTTAGAGCTCGAAGAGCGGCTGACCTGCTGATGAACGCTCGTGCAATAGTTGTACACATGTCTGAGAGCCAACGGCTTAGGAAAAAATCGAGGAATTCAGCGAGAGCTAAGACTAAAATTTCATCATCAATACGCATGAAAGTGGAAATGACTTCAAATCAGCGATGAAAAAGAGGGAAGAAGTCTCAGCTGAGCTAAATAATTGTCAATAGACAACTAACTATATAATATTATCATAAGATTAGGAAGTAGTAATTCATGAAAATGTTCTATTTGACATTACTGTCCGAGATGAGATTGTAACTGACTCAAATTTTATTATCATCACTGCTAGTTTTTCCATGAATAACTAAAGTAAAGTGGAGAGTGGATTCAAAAAACCCCAGTTAGTTGAAAAACTAGTTGATAACAAAAGTGCTAAGAGATCATAAAGTAGGAATGGCATTAAACACGTAACGTCAAGATCGAGAACAATCAGCATAGATTTAACGAACTTATCACTACTTAATGATGTTATTGCTGCTACTATCTAATTTAGGTGTTCAGGCGGCATCGAGGGATCTCATCTCAGCCAACGTAAAATATAGATTTAGATAGAACGGAAAGATTAAACACGTAACGTCAAGATCGAGAACAATCAGCATAGATTTAACGAACTTATCACTACTTAATGATGTTATTGCTGCTATTATCTAATTTAGGTGTTCAGGCGGCATCGAGGGATCTCATCTCAGCCAACGTAAAATATAGATTTAGATAGAAAGGAAAGATTGATCAAACCAAGAAATTCCTTAGAAAAAAGGAAATTCTTGCTGTAACAAATCTAAGTTTGTGCTCGACGTAATTTGATTGTGAGGTCCCTCTCAAGGGGGTCTCAGTCAGTCCTCATTCCGAGTCAGTATTTCGCCAAATCGAAGGGGCAAAAACTTGAAAAGTTGTACTTAAATTGGAAATTTTAAAGGATTTTAGAAATACATTAGTGCACGGCCATAGAGAATTGAAAAACTTAATTTTTGCCGCTGGAATCATCAAAATCGAACAATAATTGCCAGAGAAAAATGGGAAAAACCGTTAATTCAGTTATGTTTTTCTCATAAAATGCAGATAAACTTGAAATTTTCAAGGATTTTAGAAATTCATTAGAGCCTAGCGAATTGAAAAACTGAAAGATTGCCGCTGGAATCATCAAAATCGAACAATAATTGCCAGAGAAATATGGGAAAAACGTTTATTCAGTAATTTGCCCCATTTCTCTTTGGCAATTATAGTTCGATTTTGATGATTCCGGCGGCAATATTTCAGTTTTTCAATTGCCTGGAGCCGTGCACTAACGAATTTCTAAAATCCTTTGATATTTCACATTTAGGTACAACTTTTCAAGTTTTTACGCCTTAAATTTCGCTAAATACTAAAAACAAACGGCAACCAACTGGGACTCCCTTAACAATACGCCCAAATTTTTATATTGTTTTAAAGTGTGATGCCCGGACCAGTCCCATTTAACCGCTCTTTCCTTATCAAATATTGGTTTTATTTTCGAAGGTGAGGAGTGTGAATCATCCCAGTCACAGGAATTTAACCTCTAGATTCACTCAACCTCGTACACTTGATTAGCAAGCATTCGTCATACACATGGATTCTCATTAGATAAGGATTAGAAATACTATACTTTTTTAGAGAACAGTTCCCCCCTGAACTGAGAATTTTGAACCCTATATCTACAATGGGATGTAAGAAGCAAAGGATACGTGTAAAGCTCAATGTATCGAGTCTTGGACATGTACTGGCGTTTGTAGACTTGCTCAATCCCCTGACGCAAGTCATCCCATATTTGATCCAACTCTGTCTGCTTGACTCCACCACTTTGACCTCGGCTGGCCGGCATTTTCACTGACATCGTTTGTATTCTTCAATCCTCAAAAGAACAACGATGGACCTGTAAAGAGAAATAAGTTAATACAAGTTTAAAAATAGCGTATTTAAGCGACATTTGACAATTTTCCCAATTGAAATCCGGTTTGAAACAATCTAAAACGATTCTTGAAGTTCAATTAGAATTCCTCATTTTTCGAGACTCAATGATGATTAGATAAATCGGAAACGTCTAGTTTATTTCTGGATTTTCATCATACACCAAATATAAGGCTCCTAATGGGGTATTTCAGTCAATTTTTTTAATTTTTTTTTTCAAAAGGGTATGGCTCAGGAATAACGGTAATCGGGTCTGTTCGTCGAGAAAATGTTTTTAAAAAAACAGAGAAGCTAAGGAAAGTTGAAGATTTGAATGGTGTGACGTAGCTAGCCAACTGTCTTTGAAAAAAGTATCCATGCACAGAAACCCTTGGGGGACCTCTTGGATACTACAAAACACCACTCACACAGGCGCGCGGCGTAGTCCGTGGCGTAGTCCTTGCCTAGTGTGTGTGCATTTATAGCGGCCCGCCTTTTTCAAACGTGTGATCTCTTTAATTAATTTTTCTACCACTTGTTATAGTATCATTGGGCTAAAAGTTGGAGTATATAGGTTTTCAAGGGTGCTGAATCCAAATTTGAGGTCAAAAACCTGAATTTCCGACCCACCGAAATACCCCATTCGCGTAAATCAGGAAAACCAAAGAAATCTCAGAAACGTATAAATGCTAGGAAGAAAAGGGGAAAAAACGCATCATTCTGTTTAAATCAGAATGAACAGAACGAATGTCACAACTTGTGATCGAAATCTCCAGAAACTCTTCGTTTAAGAAATGTGTCACGCAAAAAGAGAAAATAAGAGAAGTCGGCTCTGTTGCTCACACATATGATCTGACATTACTGATCTAAGATCCTTTCAACTTACAGTGGTATCCAAAGATTTTGGCGTTTTAGGATGGAAGGGGACACTTTTGTTTTTTGGTTATTTTCTGGCTTGTATGAATTATTACCAATCTCTTTCAGTAATCTTCAACAGTATGTTCTGTTTCGGTGCTCTAGGTTGGACAGGAGAGACCAACAAGACAGGGTGGTGCTAGACTTTGTAATAGAACTCAACATGCTGATTGGCATCTCAAGGGGGTGCTGACTCTTCCCTTGAAGCTTCCTACGTCGAAGACCATGAAGTAGGGTATGCTTAACCATGACCACCGTGATTCCGACCTCAGCAGGAGGGCAGGCAGGAGACACTTTGACTGAAGTTAAGCTGGGTTCACATGAGCGCGGTCAACGCGGTTGTGCGAGGAGGCGGTTACGCGTTCGGCCATTTGATTGGCGGCGCCTCAGCCGCCTGTGTACTTTTGGAGTGGACTGTCGCGTTTCAAAAATTCTGATATTCGTCGCGTAACCGCGCGCCCTTTGTTTACATTTTTTGTTATCACGACTTGTTATCACCAATTGTTCCAGCACGGGTATACAGGGTGTTTCACGAAAAGGTTACACCCCCCTTAATTTCCGCAAAATGCAGCGTAAAAAATTCCGACCAAAGCAATTCTTCATGATTTTTTGTGAGGATCTCAGGAAAAATACGTTTGCGCAAAAAAGTTGCGCGCAATCGTGCGCAATTGACACTAACTTCATTTTTTCAAATGGAACCCCCTTTTTTTTATTACAGATTCGGATTCTACGTCAAATTTCATGAAAAATTCATACCCACATCGATTTGTTTCATTGCGCGCAACCTGGCTTTTTGAACGCTCTAAGTTGCGCAACTCCACAATTGCGCAAAAATTAGGTTTAGGAGAACCCTTAGTGTGGCACATGTTTTTTCATCATTTTTTAACGCTAAATCACAGGGTGTCATCCATTTTGAGAAAAACCAAGATTTAAGAGGAAAAATTAACATTTCTTTCACGAAAACATCACTTTTGAGGTCGAAATCATGTTTATTTTTTATTTTCTCGCCTCCTTTTGAACCACGGGCTTGGGGCCGTCTACGGTGGAGTTAAAAATAAAAACTGACAGCACAATCATGCTTGAACTGAATAAAATTGCCTAAAAACTCATTACGATTTAAAATGAGCGATTTTTTCACTAAAAACAACCGAATTTTTGGCCGCTATTTTGAAAAAGTCCAGTCAAATTGAAAAACGGATGTCACCATGTGATTTAGCGTTAAAAAATGATGAAATAACATGTGCCACACTAAGGGTTCTCCAAAATCTAATTTTCGTGCAATTGTGGAGTTGCGCAACTTAGAGCGTTCAAAAAGCCAGGTTGCGCGCAATAGAACAAATCGATGTGGGTATGAATTACTCATAAAATTTGACGTAGAATCCGAATCTGTAATAAAAAAGGGGGGTTCCATTTGAAAAAATGAAGTTAGTGACAATTGCGCACGATTGCGCGCAACTTTTTTGCGCAAAAGTATTTTACCTGAGATCCTCACAAAAAATCATGAAGAATTGCGTTGGTCGGAATTTTTTACGCTGCATTTTGCGAAAATGAAGGGGGGTGTAACCTTTTCGTGAAACACCCTGTATAAGTTTTAGTGAAATTGTAATTGAATTAGTTAAGAAGAGAAGAGAGCTGTGGGATTTTAAGTTAGGGGTCGACGAGTATTTTTTACCTTACTTATTTTTTTATAATTATCGTTTATTTTGGTCTCTTGTAGACATTTGATGAATGCATCGTAATGAAATAAAACGTATATCTATCTGATAAATATGATCTGTGATTTGTTTATGTAATGGATACTCAAATTGATGAGGATTTCAACCACTTGAGGTGATTTCCAAGATTTTTATGCATAATTAGCGCCTACAACGGAATTATAAAGATATCATGAATATGTCCAGAGAAACTTTAGGTCCTACATGAAACCTTCACTACTTCACAATCAAGTCTATTAGAAAGAACTAAACGCTTCACACTCGATTCGAAATCATAAACTCAATTTTAAATACTTGCATACGAGTCTGCAAAACATTGGGACATTTTCATGTCAACCACTTCACAACACGGTAGTGAAGTAAGGTTGTTAGTTCATGTACCCAAGCATCAAAGTTTTCGTGACGATTTTTCAGTTCATGTGCCAAAGCAAAATGTAAGGTTGTTGATTGTTCTCTACGCAACACAGTGAGTCTATTTTATTTATTGGTCGCGTGAGCAAGATTTGCTTAGTTTTCGTGACGATTTTTCAGTTCATGTGCCAAAGCAAAGACATGAAAATGTCAATAATGACGCTTTTCATATGATCACCATGATTCATTGTACATCATAATTCACATTGATAATAATGATTACAAATAAAATAAAGCTATCAGAATTCCGATTTTTGGAGTTGGTAGGTAACGGTATCTATCTATCTCGATTCAGTAAAATACTGTTTATCTTTGATGCATTTAAAAATGAAATGGAACATCGTAGGAACAGAAAAACGTCTGCCAAGTGGGTGTGGCACATAGCTTCCTCGTATCCATAACCTGGTTGTATAGATGATCCGATGCATAGTAGTTAATCTCAAAACATCAAAACGAGTTAATCTGTTACATCCCTGAAAATTTCATTGAAATCGTACAGAAAATGTAGAAGTTATGGCCGTAACAAGGAATTCACGTTTGCGCATGCGCAGTGGCTACTATCAGTCCGAAGGTGGTGATTTTCATAGCGAACCATCTAAATACTAATCTGTAACATCCCTGAAAATTTCTTTGAAATCGGATAGTAAATGTAGAAATTATGGACGTTACCAGGAAATTCATGTTTGCGCATGCGCAGTGACTACTATCAGTCCGAAGGTGGTGATCTTCATTGGGGACCATCTACAACCTAATCCGCATAATCCCTGAAAATTTCATCGAAAACGAGTAGAAAAAGTGGAAGTTATGGCCGTTAAAAGGAAATTCACGTTTGCGCATGCGCAGTGGCTACTATCAGTCCGAAGGTGGTGATCTTCATTGGGGACCATCTACAACCTAATCCGCATAATCCCTGAAAATTTCATCGAAATCGGGTAGAAAAAGTGGAAGTTATGGCCGTTAAAAGGAAATTCACGTTTGCGCATGCGCAGTGGCTACTATCAATCCGAAGGTGATGATTTCCATAGGGGACCATCTAAATACCAATCTGTAACATTCCTGAAAATTTCATTGAAATCGGATGGAAAATGTGGAAGTTATGGCCGTTACAAGGAATTCACGTTTGCGCATGCGCAGTCGCTTCTATCAGTCCGGGGAAGATGATTTTCATAGGGGACCGTCTACACACCAACCCGCACAATTCCTGAAAATTTCATTGAAATCGGACAATAACTTCGTATAGTTATGCGCGTTACAAGGAATTCATGACAGACAGACAGACAGACAGACAGACACTGAACAAAAATTGTTCAGAAAGGTCTAAAACGCAAAACGCGAGTGAAAATTTTGATTTAGGAGAACTTTTTTTTTTCGTCCTTGAAAAGTGAAAACAAAGCTTCCGCTACCTTGGTAGACTCGGAAGCAAAATGTACCTACTTGATGTACCCCCCAGTCACCCTCGATGAGGAGGTACATTGGTGATTTTATAGTGATTCATATAGTTCGGACGAGCTGAATTGAATCACAATGAGAAAACAAAAATGACAGGATTCAAACCAGCTAGGATTCAAAACATAATAGGATTTCAACTGAAGCGCGGGAAAATAGAAGTCGAAAAGCTGTCGCGCAACCGCGACCATGTGAACCTCTAGACACCCACCGCGTCAAAACGCATAACCGCCTCCTCGCACAACCGCGTTGACCGCGCTCATGTGAACCCAGCTTCAGAGTGTCAGTAGCCCGGGGATCTCCCCACTGTGGTACTTGTACTTGGGATGAGGAGCGAGTAATTTCCTGGTATTTCTGCTTTCCCCAGATGCCCGACCAGGTAACAGGCCCAGAATAGGCACCTGTCCCCTAACCACTCTCCTATCTATAGTGAGTACGCAGCCCTGTCATTAAGGAGTTCAGAAGAGTGAGGAGAAGCACACATCGGTACCCAGAACGGTAAAAGAACACATCTACTGTCTTAACTGGATGTTTCCAGCGGTCATCAACAGGCTGAGTACTAAATTTTTCAGCTCTAGGATGAACAGGAGAGAAGCTATCGCCAATGGGGAATTTGTAACTCATGTTATAGGCGCAAAGCAATCGTGACATTATACAGCGTTTTCAGAACAAGTACTGCGCTCATGCATTGATGCGTATTGGTACTCAACCAATGACGACATCCATAAGGACCTTAAAATTCCCACAATAAATGAAGTCATCAAAACTCAAGCAATAGCCCATCACCAGAGGCTACAAGGTCATATCAACGAGGAGGCTGTGAAGTTGCTGGATGTTGATGATCTACTCAGGCGGCTGAAAAGACGAAAACCTCACGATCTGTGGCAGTAGGGAGTGGTGTTTTCATGAAGTTGTTCAGTGAGTGTTGTGCTGTGCGCTCCTGTGAATCTTGTGCGTCAAAAGACACATAAAATAGCCGACATGAAGTATGGAGGTGTGCTATGTACCACACTCTCCTTTCAGTTATTTATATACATTGTCCGAGAAATGTTGCTAATAAGTTGAATTACTTGGTGCAATAAATATATTTTGAAGAAAAAAAAAAAAATGTTATAGGCGCGAGCGCATGAAAGTTAAGCAGAAAGGAACCAACCACGAAAAATAGCGAATTGAGTTGAGAGTTCAATGGGATGAGTCAAGTCGGAATCTACTTTCATCAGAAATGGAACAGCCGTTGAAGTTTTCCAGTTGAATTTTGAATTAAAAAAAAATAGTATAGGAATCCTTACTGAAAAGAGGCCGTCCCTATTATGCTCCAAATCCGTCCAGAAAACAAACTGTCTACGCTGGGCAGTTCCTGACATTAACTTGGCACATCCTGCGCACTTTTTGGGCCGGAGGATGTTGCAGCCGCTCCACCGGGACACGAGGCATTTTTTTTCTTCTTTTTTTCACATGATGCAAAGAATCCCCCTCTGCCAAGTCTTTTGAAAAGACAGCTTGTTCCCAATTAGATAATCACCACAAGTAGTCTTTGTTCAGTGTCACATCTCAACATGGAAGAAGATAATCCTGTGGAAGACATCTCGCAACGTCACGAAAGCGTATTGAAAGAATTGCAAAGTAAGATACAATCATTGAAAAAGACAGCCACGAAAGGAGATAAAAAAAGAAGAAATCAAAAAACGCGAAGCAGACATGGAAAAGAAACACGCGATGGAGTTATGCAACTAGAATGGTGTAGATGGTGAAGCTAGCAATGGAGACAAAGGAGTTGAAGACTTGACAGTGTCCGTGGGCGGACTTGCAGTTGACGGGATAGTGGCGACGAAGAAGTTTCAGGTCTGATGCAGCATAGAATCACAAAAGCCCAGCGTCGAAGAGAGAAGAAAGCCTTGCAAACCAAAGAAAGGGAACTTCGTATCATAGAGCAAGAATCTGAAAATGTCTATGGCGTCCGAAAAGTGGAGTTAGAGACTATTAAGAAGATTCTTAAAGAAAGAGACCAGAAAAACATGACATGAGTCGAAATCATGTGTTCAAGGATAAGAATGCCTCGTGTCCCGGTGGAGTGGCCGCAACACTTACTAACGTTGTTCAGACTGGAACCATACTCGCCATCGAAACGGCGTTTCTTTCAGCATAAAAGTCAACACTCGTTTTCCAGCGCAATCCGACTGTTCAGATTGTAAAATTAACTATTTTTGTCAGCTCTAGGGATCTGAATTGATCCAAATGTTCAACAAGATTATGTTTTTGTTCTACAAGTTCACTTGTTTTAAAATTCAAGACTGAGTCATTAATAAAACGTAGGCTGGTGAAGGGATCGCAAAACCTTAGTTGAAGTGCAAATTTGTAATATTTTCGATTTGTTCCACGAAAGACGTCAAATTTCCCAGCTTTATAGATTCAAATTGCTTTAAATGTGTGTTTATTGAGTTTAGAGTTCGAAACGAGACTGTTCGCAAGAAGAAAAGTGAAATAATACCGAAAACTCAGTTGAAGTGATTGCATTTTTTTCAGAAGGCGATAATTTTCTCGATTCTATGCATCTCTATGGACGTAAATCGAAAGAAATTACGCATATTATTCGATGAGGCTTGTGAGAACAAAAAATCAATCGATTATTATCGATTCGGAGTGGTTATCACTTACATTGCTGCATAGCGATTTTTTTCAAAAAGGAACGTGTTGAGTAAAATCTCGATTTTTAAACGCATTTCTGCTTGATTGGTTGGTTTCCTTGAAGAAATTACGAAGAATTACGAGCATATCGACCACTTTATTTCTTCAACTAAGAGTAAGTAATTTCGAATTCCAATCCAAAACGAAAATGTTCAAACTCTTTGAAAATATAAGTAGGATGTTATCGGGTTGTATTGATGTATTATATCGTTTTTATTAGTCGATCGCTCGGTCTAAAATGACTAGGCTAATCAATTAATTAGTACATGAAGTTTCGTTGACATCGAGCTGATTTGAAAGACGCCAAAAACAAGGTTTCTTGATTGAGTCTTCCTTCGGGTCAACAAGATCGAGATGTAGGAGATATTTTCAGGTGTACCACTCAACATTGACTGAGTCATTCTTATAAGCAACCCTTGAGTCTCAGATCTTGATAATTCTCATACTAACCAGTCTCCTACCATAACTAGAAAAACTTTCAATTAACAGTACAAATGTCCAGGTGGTGTCAAAATTCAAAGAATTGAATCTACTGGGACTGAACGCGTGGGTAGCGCTTTCAATGAGAATTGTACTTAAGTCTAAAACATTAGGGTAAATTATTTATAAAATCAATACCTATCTATCAAAAGACCCAGAGTTTATGTGGAGTTGAGAGCGCACGGCCATTCTAGGCACCTAGCGTACCCTATCGCTATCTAGATAACTACGTCGTATACCTACACTGGAAAGTGTCAGTTTAGAAACGAATTGGCCAGTACAACCTCTCATCTTATAAAATACCTCAGTACACTGACCGACATTGTGATAGCACTAAGATTCAAGGACTGTTGAAATGACAATGGAAAAGACAAATACTTATTTTTGAGGTCAAATCATCGGGACGTTCTGAATGATGTTCCCGTCAAAGACGTGATCAATTTTTCGGGAATTTCAGGAGTCGGTAAGCTAACGATATGCCGAGTCATATAACCACTCACGACCAAAATCAAATTTTACGAGGATAAAAAATGCGTAAGACTTACTATAATTCCATATGTGAAAAATGAAAAGTCACTGGAATCCCGCGGAGATCGTCTATCCGAACAACGAGAAAATCAAATCCATCTTCATGAGTTAATCTAGGTAAATCGAAATCACAGTCTGAAAAAACAAAATCACAAGTACACGATAAATATCGGATAAGATGTTGCAAACTTAGGATCAACTGAGAGAAAAAAATTCACAAATCCGTTACTGGGGCAGGGAACTTGATACCTAGGAGAAAGCTGATTCGCTCGATCAATATTCTCAGATTAGTAGAAGAAAATAATACACACTCAAACTAATTTTACAGTTTTCTGTTAATTTATGACGTTTACTGTGGTCGGATGTGATGACGAAAATGAAAAGAAAGCTCGTGCTTTTGTTTCAAGATTACTTTCGAAATGGGCTTATCACAGGAGGGGACTAGGGGCTGGATGGTTCCTTGCTCGTCGAAATTAACCATAAGAACGGTTCAATACTTACATCGAATGTTATCCGAAGATGTCACAAAGATTTTAGTGATTGAACTAAGTGACCTAACACATTGTAACAATAATAAAAATAATTAATACACAAAAAGATACGATATGATGGCACTATTTCCACAGTTGCCCTCAACCACCAGCAGCGAGACTGCCTACTTTTTCTTCGACTTCATGGTTGGCATCTTTCTGCTCCTTCACAATCAATTTCTTCTTGATGTTTCCCGCTATTTTTCAAAACTTTTCTACTTACGCACTCTTAGAGAACATAAACCGTTCTTTTTTTTTCTTTTTGAATAATGAATAAATTCTCATTTGATGATAAATACGTCGAAAATTATTTTTAAAAAAATGTTAGTGTGGTTAAATGCGGTGGTTTTGTGGTGTTCAGAAATGAGTCTTCCTCCATGACTTGATGGGTTGAAGTTGAGAATCTTCTATCCCACATCCATGCCAAGCGCTCACTCTTCCATCATATTTTTTATTTGATTTCTCATTAAAAATTTTAGGTTTTTGCTAAATATTTAGCTTCATTTACATTCTATACGGTAATGTTCGTTATTTTAACAAAGGAGAATCAAATTGAAAAGCTGATATTGAAAAAAAAAATGTTGGACTAGTGTGGGAACACTGTAATTTCATATATCAGCTGATTTTTGGATAAGATTTTTCACTTGTACTAAATTTTCACTCGAGTATTCTCGCTATAGTAAAATTTGGATAATTCTCCGCATTCTTACCGATTCCTCGTTGTGAAAATCCTCCAGCAGAAAAGCAAAATGATCACCTCCAGGCTCGTTGGCGCTGCCAGGCAGTTCTCCACCACCGCGATCAAGAGGGGCGGTCATGGAGGCTCACCAGGCGAGGTCAGAAATTTTCCTCCAAATACCATTGAAAAAAGCGTTTGTTCATTATTTTCACTAATTCGCTAGACATAGTCGGTCTTCGACTGTAAAATTCAGCTTGATGGGGCTGCCTATCAGGAGAGGACGCAGCACGATCAGGTACTTGGTGTCCTACAAGCCGTGTAAATCGTTCTCAGGCATTCAAGAGATGCACAAGACACCCTATCAAATAATCAAATGTGCAGCTTCAAAACATATACTTAAAACTGTAGTTTCTTCAAATGATGAGGTATATGAGTTCATCCTACCATCCGTTGGCAGAAGACCCTCGGAGGCTCTGTAAAATTTCAGTACTGTTCAATCTGAGAAAAAATGAATACGAACTAAGTACCTAAGTTGGTGAATCATTCTCGACAGTCTTGAAAACTCATTTTAGTAAAAAATGGAGTAAGTAGAACGTTGTTTATGATCTACCAGGCATTTTCCTGGAAAGACAACGTTCTAGCTAATCCGTTTTTATTCATAGAGCGCTGTATGACAAACGTGGATGTATGGAAGTAACAAAACAACTCTTCTTTTGTCGGTTGAATGCTCTTCTGATCGCTCATTCGATGCAATAGTGTTATATCTTAAAGTCAGTTGTATTCGGTGATCAACTGAGATGTGGCACTGTTGCCACTTATGTACCGGTACAGGTGGAGGAGAGGTACCACAATGCACACAAGGCCATCTCGAGACTAGTTTTATAAGCATAGTGAGCATTCATGCACAGTTTCTAGCCCTCCAAGAGAGGTTTTTTCTCCAGAAACCCAAAAATCAATAATTATAATGTATTGTGATATGAATTTACCTACTTCAATGAATTACTCAGAGAATGGGGGCGTACTCGCCTTTAGGAGCTCAAGGGTTGTAAATGATAACAATAAGATTGCAGCACAGTTTTGAAAGATTTTATTATAGACTCAAACAAATTCCCTAAGCGCCTCGAAATTTTGGAAATTAGACTGAGAATGTTCGCGACTCGAGAGAGAGGAAGAAGGAAAGTGCCACTCACCGCGGATGCCCACCAAGTTGGTAATGGCATAAAAAAAATTCGTTGGAGCTTTTGGTTTCCCAGTAGGTAGGTACTAGGGTGGATGACCAGGTAGGAAGTTCTCTGCTGATCCGGATCCTCTCGTGGTCGATGTCTTCGCACGGCGATCCACTTTTCCGATGAGAGCAAAATAATTGATGGAGATAAATTAATGATGGTGATAAAGGCGCCGAAATTAGCCACTTGTGGGTCGTTCAGTTGGCTCTCACCTGCAGACTGCCCGAGGAAGTAGAGAGCGGGGGCACCCTCCCTACCCAGCATCCAAGATCAGCTGATCACTGTGATGATTGTGATTCCCGAACATCACAGTATATACACAATAGCATTAAATGAGCATGATATTTCAGCTTTGTACGGGCATCCCAACGCTGCCTTAGCGTGTAATACAATCACGGTGATCAACAACTGTCTTGTGATGAGACAAAGAAAACAATTTCTCTCATTATGATACTATCGCATATTCAAATTGCTAAAAGCAATCAAATTTTCCTGTCAACCCTAAGGTATCTTCTTACCGAAAAAAACTCGCGCTGATTATCAATAAATAACGAATCGATATTGAAATGCAAATATTGATGATGTAAGATATCGGAGGTAATTTACCGATAATGTTGACATCGAAGTCCCATCTCTAAGGTTATTGAGAGGCCACACTGGATGAAAACAGCCAGGCACATTTCTCATTTGCTAGACCGGACTTTTTTTTTTATTTTAATTATGGGACGGGGCAAGCCCTTAAGTCACTTAGACCATAAGTTTCATCTATTATGACAAAATTCCCTTTTCATTTAAGTACCCGTTTGAAAACCTCTTCTCTCAAAAAGTGAGGAATTTTTGCGGGCGTTTCCCCAGCAATTTCGGCCGGGACAAGAGTACCCTTACCGAAATGCCGGAATCTGGTAGATGCTACAGTAGGGCACTCATAGAGGATATGTTCTGCTGTCTCGACTCCTTCGCAGCAGAGCCGACATTCAACTGTCCTGGCCTTGCCCAAGTTGTTGAGATGGTATCTCAAGGGGCAGTGGCCTACTAGGGTGCGAAGGTTTTTCCTCCTTAGTGACAGTAGAGCTTTTGCTTTATTTTTGGATCTGGTGATCAGCTGCTTGGCTTGCCTCTGCTTCGGAGTGTTGCGCCAATATGCAGCTCTTTTAATGTCCTCCCATTTCTGGACCTGTTGAGTAATAAAGCTCTTGGTAGCCCCAAGCAGGGGTTCAGGACCAAAACGTTGGGACACCGATCCCTGCTTGGCGAGGCAATCGGTTTCTTCATTGCCGTCTACTCCCTCATGGCTAGGGACCCAGAGCAAAGTCAGTTTATTGCTCTCGAGCCGCAGCCTTCAGGTAGTTCAGGCAATCCCAGGTCTTGATGTTATTGAGTAGGCTGCAATGGCCTTTAGGGCTGCCTGGCTGTCAGACATTAAGTAAATTCTCGCACCTTTGAGTCGTTTTCTAGCTATCTCCTGTGCGCATATTTCTACGGCACGGGTTTCAGCCTGAAAAATGGTCGCTGTTGTTCCTAGGGGTTTGGTTAGGCTGAAGTTTGGGCCTTTGATCCCTAGGCCAGCTTTTCCGTTCATGACAGACCCATTTGTGTACCACAGTAGTGAACCTGGTTCACATTGAAGCGTGCCTCTTTTCCAGCATTCAAGATCATTGATGATCACTCTAAAGGGTAGGTCGAAGTTCATTCTTTCAAACATAATGTCAGGAACTGACTTAGCCACTGGATCGGTGTGGACTTGGTCCAGTATTTCCAGTATTAACAGGCTCCCTTTAGGGGGCAGAGTTTGAGTTTTCCCGAGTGCAGCATTCTGATAGCCTCCAGGAAGGCTGTCCTCTGAACAAAAATGTGGAGAGGAGTGAGGTCAACAAGAACCTCTAGTGCTGCTGTCGGGGTGGTTCTCATTGTTCCAGATATACCAAAGCATGCTTGCCTTTGTAGTTTGGTTAGCCTGATTTTAAATAGCCTGGTTTGTTTTTCGCCACCATACTACTGAGGCATAGGTGACCCTGGGTCTGATGATCGCTTTGTATGACCAGGTCAGACTGGAGTTATACTAACATTGAAAAAAAATCATCCCTAAGTGTCAAATTTTTCTTTTAGCTATTTTATACGGATATATCTAGAAGTTCTCATTAATATGCAAATGAATTTCTCAATTTTCAGAACTTACCCTTCAAGCTGGGAAGCCCTTTCAGCATGACCGTAAAATTCATCCTCTTTTTCTCCATTCCACTCGCTGCTCCCTTCTTGATTGTCCGACACCAAATGTTAAAGAAGTAAATTAGGTAAGTTTTCATTCTATAATAGTGATACTATTATTTTTGCTGATTATACGAGTATATTCTTATTCATTTCGGGAAGAATAAATTTTGTTGAATGTGGTTACTAGTGAACAGTTAAGTAGGGAACTACGGGAAGAATTTTGTTTCCAACTTCCAAAACATGATTTTTTTCTTTTCTTCCTCATTTTAATTTTGGTGACGTCCTCTTCAGTCCCTCGATAGATGTTGAATCTAACCAGACTTCAAATTACCTTCAACTCTTGCACCCGTTGTTTTCAAATTAAAACCATCTGGCCATATTTCATCTTACCTCGATAATATTCTTGGTACTTTTCATAAAATCAATCCCATTAAATATGTCTTAGAATTATTAAAACCTTCAAAATTCCTAATTATCTAATACATTTTTTCCGTCCGGATTGTCCCCGAGATTGTCTACACACTATTCGACAGGTCTCAGCATCAACTCTCTTCGTGTAGTGGGAGCAAGGCTGTGGAATGTGGCCTTCTGTCGGCTATTCGAGCTTCTGCCTCTTAGGCTATAGGTCTGCCACAGAAACTTAGCATCCCTTTGGCGCATTATTCTGGAGAACATAGAACTACTTATGTCTTATCATCAAGCAAATTCCCGCGCGTTTGTTTATTTTCACTCAAATTGTTCGTTTTAGAGCATTTTAAATGATTTGTTGTCCCGGGCAATACTAGGAAATTATGTACTGGTTTTGATGGAAATTCATAATTTCACTTGGATTTCGCGTCTCAGACGTTATTCATTTAACCCTGTTAGTGGTTAACCCTTTCCCCCCGATGGGCGGCCTCCTGCCGCAAGGTCACCTTCCCGGCGCTTGAGCCAACTGCCTGTCAACCCAGTACCGAAGGAATTTTCCAGGCCGCCCCCGCTGACTCCCGTTGTCTTCCTCTTTTATTTTCGCCCACTTCCACTCAACATTATTTCTCAACTGAATGATTTTTGTGTTTGATACATGTTACCCTATTGTTCATTATGAAGATTTTTATGAAGATACATGTTACCCTATTGTTCATTATGAAGATTTTTTCATGACTGAGTAAGATTTATATACTTTATTGTATAGAAATATATTGCATTCCACTATACCAGAATAATTTTGATACCACATTTTTGTAATAAATAGGCTGTAATCCCTAAAGATAAAAATGATCATAAAACTCCAACATTTTATCATGTGTTACCATAAAAAATGTTCTTCTTTATGTTTTCTTAACTTCTTGAACCATCTAGTTTTGACCGTGGGATTCACTTGCAAAGAAACCAATGCAATTGATATTTCTCATAAATCATTTTATTGGCAAAATAAAAAAATACAATAAAATAATAAAAATTAGTATAGTTAGGTAGGTATTAGTAGTAGTTTTTTGTCAATTCAGGAAGTAATTTCAGATTTCGTTTGTTTCAATAGTGTTTTTTCGTATGGTAACTTGCGAAGCACGGAACAACGCATAAACCCACGTCACAATCTTGGCATTGAAATGATGTTTCTCTTCTAACTTTTTTTTTGTGCAAACAACACAGTGTCTTATTCTTTTCTTGATACCGATGACTGGACCGAACACATTCCAGAAACGTGTACCTACGTGATAAAAATAAATCCTCCTTGAATGGTTAGTAAAAGGCTCTTACCGAGAGGTCAACTTTGTCTCACTTTCTCTCGCCCAACACAATATCGCTACTGCCCTGAAATCTGTTGAGGACGGTGAAAATGAAAGGTACAATGTTACCATAATGGAATGGAAGTGATTAGTTCACAAATATGCCCACAGATCGCATCAGAAGCACGAAAAAGTACGAAACGGCGAAAGGCGTCCGTAGGGACGGGGGAAACATTGGGAGGCAGACGCCAAAAGCCATCCATAGGTACCTCAAAACGTTTCTCCCCAGACGCCTTTAGGCGTCTGTCGGGGGGAAAGGGTTAATCTCTCCACTTGTAAAATACTTCAAAATCGTCTAATTTTTACGAACTATTCTGAACTGAAGAAAGTTGCGATCAACCTTAGAAACCGAAAATGTAAACAGAACAAACTACGTAATCTACCATGTATTTATGAAGGATGCACGCCCTAGCGAAGTATCAGAGACAGCTGATGGTGAGGCAGTCGAGACTCGGGTGACGTCACGTTTCCCCCACTGGGGAGCGTGAGCACACCTCTTCTCGCCTTGGTACGCGAAGTTTCTGTGGCAGACCTATAACCTGCAGCAGGCTCTTGTGGTGCATTTTGATGGCTGAATATCCTCCTCTCCTTCTTTCTTATTCCTGTCTTCTTTTCTATTTCCTCCTCTCATTTCTTCTTCTTTTCTTAATTCTTCTTCTTCCAGTAGGGCATAGAGATAGAGGTTGAATTTTTGGTGTATTACACCATCTTTTTAGTTTATCTGCTTTACATTAAATAGGTACCTTTAAATTTTCTTATTATTATACATTTTTTATATTTTTTAAAAATTTACGTTCCATATTAAGTTACACAAGGAGGGAACTAAGTCCTATGTAACCTTTTTATATCAATAAATGTTTGTTATCATTTTATTCGTTGCAGGTCTCTCCTAGGATTCAGTTCCCGTTTAGATGTCAAGAAACCCAGTAATTTGTACATATTGTACCTACCTTATACAATACAAACACGATTAATGTTTTTTGTCGATAAAATTAATAAAACTCGTTGTTTCTGGTGGTGAACACATTTTTTTTCTTCAATCCAATTTTGTTTGCAGTTTCAGCTCTATTAGGTACCTAAAGGTCTATGGTTGAACCAAGTACGTTCGTGAAAGTATTAAGGGGTTGGTACCCGCGATATCGTTCATCCTCGATGGTGTTGTGTACTGACCTAATACGAGTCCTTCACAAGAAACAATATCCTCTCAAAATATTTCATATTATGGACTGTATTTCGGCTATGAAAGAGAAACTTGTTACTATAACCTCTTTTGCCCCCGCACATAAAATGCCATGGTCTTTCGATTGCACCATATCTGATAATCATGTTCATGTTGATGGTTTTCTCAGTCAACATTACATTGTAATCCTACCGATCGTCATGAAATCAATGTGCAATATTATTGCAATATTTCCTTAAATTTAGAGGAAATCGGGTAATTATATTGCGACAAATTGGTGCTCATGTAAAATTACATGTTCTCACTTTGCTATTTGAGCGATATTGATGAATTCCAAAGGGAACCGTCTCGAGGCTACCAATCCTGAAGATTACTGATCTGGAACCGAGGTGGAATAATCAAGGCAACATATGAAATACAAAAGTAGAGTTTATATTATTAATATTATGATATTTTGTTCAGTATTTGGACGAAATTACAAAAAGCGTAAATAAAATACAATATACTCAGTAAAAGAAAGAAATTGAATGTACATAAGTATACATTCAAATTTAACAAACTTTTCATTGATGATTGACAAAAAAATACGTAGATTCTTCAACATCAGCATCAGAGTTTTGCAGGTATAAGATGAAAATATGTACAAATTGTAAATACTACTCTATGGAAGAAGTGGAGTCATTTAAGATAAAAGAGAACTAAAACGCAAATTTTGCCCAGGTAAGTAGATAAATTAATTTTTCTGAGCCTACTCGACTTGGTGCGCATCTAATTTGCCTCTAGTCAGTAATTACACAATTAGCCCAAAGGGCAAGGAAGGAGTAATTAGGTACTTACTTATAATTTTCCACGAACCACCCTCAAAACTATCCTCCAAACTTGAATAAAATTTACTGTAAGATCGCGAGAGATTGATTTTTCGAAGAAAATAACGGTTGTACCAACGCTATTGTGTTGGATGGCGATGAATTTCATAGGGGACCACCTAGAACTGATAAAATTCAGTAAACAATCATAACACAAGAAATAAACAAGTTTGTGGTTTTCGTTCTCATCTACCTCAGAGGTAAATATCTCAGTTATATGTACAACTTGTAGTAAAAATATAAGATACCTTTCTCAAATGTCAATAATAGCTGCATATAATATGCAACAAATAACTTTTACTAGAAAATTGGTGATCTTCAGGAGTTCACAATTACCTCTCCTACCAAAGGGCAGTCCATTATTAACTCATCATAATTTCATATGAACAATCTCCATTTTCTTGGCTGTAGGTATCGAAAATGTTGTGTTCTTGAATATTTTTTCCCTATGGAAAAAATTTGATTTGACGAGTTTAATCGATTACGCCACAAGTCTATAAGTCTGCCACAGAAACTTTGCATCCCTTTGGCGCATTGTTCTGGAGATCATAGAACTAATTATCTCTTATCATTAACCCATTTACGCCGAGAACTATAATTTTTGAGATATAATATAAATTTACCTCAAAACAATGTTACTGAACCTCAAATAAGCTAGGAAAAATATTAATTTAAATTTTGCACCCATAGGGGGGGCGTAACCCCCCGTGCCAGATCTGGCACAGTCGTCACTCAGAGTAGTTTTTTGAGAAAATTCCAGAAACAAAATTTTTATCAAACAATATTTTGACAAGAATAATACAGTACGCGCATTGTTGAGGTCAACGTCCATGAGCAACATAATAGTGGCCACTACCACTTTTCCCCTCTAATACCAGTTTTATATCTATTGATGTCCTGGTCTATGCGATCAGTCCCTCCCATGTTACGATTGTACTGATGGATAAGGTGTGGTTGAGGGCCAGAATTGATTTTATTTTCTGCTTTTGAGAACCTCTTAGGCATACTTTAGGCTCATGTCCATATTTAGTGGATGCTATAGCCACCACACTATTCATTATCCAACCAGTTGCAAATCACAACCCCACAACAAAATGTGATCGAATATTTTGTGGCTCGAGCGTCGCTTCTCTTTTTCCTTCCGAGTCTACCGAGGTAGAGGAAGCTTTGCTTTTAATTTTTCAAGGTTGAAAAAAAAGATGTTATCCAAAATCAAAATTTCCACTCGCGTTTTACGTTTCAGACCTTCCTGGACAATTTCGGTTCCGTTACTGTCTGTCTGTCATGAAATCCTAGCCACAACCAAAACTTCTACAATTCTCATCCGATTTCAATGAAATTTTCACGGATTGTGCGGATTGGCGTGTAGATGGTCCCCTATAAACATCATTATCCCAAGACTGATAGTAGCCGCCGCTGCGCATGTGCAAACGTGTATTTCCTTTTACGGATATAAGTTCTACATTTCCATCTCATTTCGATGAAATTTCCAGGAATTATGCGAATTGTGGTGGAGATGGTCCCCTACGAAAATCATGACCCACAAATTGAGAGCATTTTGGGCGCATGCGCAAACGTGAAATCGTTGTAATAGCCATAACTCCTACATTCCCCAGCTCTCAAGAAAGTTCCGAATTCTTGACACTATGTGACGACTGTGCCAGATCTGGCACACCCGAGTTTCCAAGTACACCAGATCTAACCAAATGAAGTCGAAAATGAAAAAATTGTTTTAATTCCTTCAAATGACCATAAATAATAAGAATTCATGGAAAGCTGAGAGAAAAAGTACTAGTATACACGATTAGAGTGCTTACAGCAGCGCAGAGTCGGGTTATTCTCGTCAGTAGAATCTTGATTTAATTCAAACTTCACTCACGCCTAGACAAGGACTCAAAAGCGAATGAAAATCGGAGGGGATTTGCATGAGAACCTGCTGAAGTGGGAGGCACAGAGTAGGATTGTTCATGAGCAAGCAGGAATGAACAGGAAATCGTGAAAGTCACCCCTTGCGTCGTGCCAGATCTGGCACAGTCGGCGGAAATGGGTTAAGCAAATTCCCGCACGTGCAATAATTTTTCGAAAAATTTCTCCCCTCAGAAGTGACACTTCTGAAGTGTCATGACTCCCCTCCTACTTCTGAAATTGAAATTTCGTGGCACTACAAGAACATCAAATTTCTCACTGCTCCAATTTCCCTGTCAAGGTTTCACCATGGAAGGTTGAATCAATCGTTATAGTTCGCGGATCCGCTACCTAGGGGGCGCCACACGGACGCAAAGTTTCTGTGGCAGACCTATGGGACATTTTTTAAGTGCATTAAGTACATAAGACGAAACAAATTATCTAAAAAGTTAGTTTGCGGTAAGTATAGACAAATTTATTTTATTTTAATCAGAATCTGCTCAGAATTCAATTCAAGTTATCACACCTATTTCTTGTACCATTGATTATTTGAATTTTGAATAGTAAGTTCCTACGTAAGGATTTAAAAAAAAACTTTTCTACACATAATTCCAAAGAGCTTTTGGACATCTTGCAAACTGGTTGTTATACCTAGACAAATATTCACAATATTACACATTGCAAAAAAAAATTGCTGAGAGCACCTCGCCTAATAACATAATTGTTGGCTGGAAATACATATAAAACATACTTTGTTCTATTACCATAAAGATATGATTTATGGCATCACACAAATGGAATACATAAGTTTTGGATTTCATCATAATGGAACGGTTTTCCTGATTTCTTACATGATGTATGTCGATCTATAGCCAACTACAAATTAAAATACTTAGGACTATTAAAAGATAAAATTTACGTACAAAAATAATAGAAGTGATCTTTAGTCACCAAATTTTATCACATTTGATTGTTCATTACACGCTCCATTCAGGAAGGAATCTTACAAAGGTACGGGTAAATACTATGAATTTTTCTCAAAATCTAAAATCTAGCCACTAATCAAGCCTTGGATGTCTCCTAAATAGCCAGCTTAGGGTCAACTCACGAATAAGGGATTCCTTTCATTTATACGTCTCTATTAATGGAGGAAAATATGGAGTTGAAATTAGAATTGCCAAATAACAGTGCTAATCATAAGTGCCAACGTATATGCACCAATTTTTTTAGAACCCATGTTTACGTGCAAAAAATTGGGTAACGTTCTTTGAAAAAAATTAGTTCCATTGAAAAATCTAACCTTAGAATGACGAGAAACTTTTTGAACAAGATTGGAAGCTTGAAATTGAGCTCCAAAACTAACTTTCACACTCCCTTCCTAAGAGACAGTACATTCTCTCGAATGATCCATTATACAAAACAATATTATTATAAAGTCATTGAAAGTTTGTTCCCAACAAGGAAGCAGTCCCAAACTAGATTGGAACCTAAAGAACTGAAAAGGGGAGGGGATAGAGGCGTTAGGACTCCTCCAGGCAGGCAAAAATGGGCGGGTCCAGTTCCAAACTAACCTTGATAATCCAAGAGGTTTTGGATCAAGCCAAACTATCGATAGTTTTACATCACAAATCTCCACCACGCCTAAACATCGAAGCCAATAACCTCCCATCAAACCTTGTTCTGAGTGGAGTTACCAAGTAGAACAGACCTCTACAATATATCAAGCGATATAAGCAATGAAAACGCTATCATTTTAGTTGTTTGTCCCTTAACTCCATTTTAAAAATAGCTCCGCTGATGTGAACTTGATGGCGAAATTAAATTCGAAACAGACTACGCACGTAAACACATTAAGACAACTATCCAGCTTTGAATAGCGTGCCCCACTGTACGATCTGTAGTGAGGCACTCCAAGACTCCAATGCACAGTGCATTCACGTTAAGGTGCGGATACACATGCAGTACTCAGCGAGTAACGAGCAAATGCTCGTCGATTTCCTACATGTCTAGCCAGGAGGTTGTGAATCGACGAGTACCGAGTATTTGGGTGCTCGCCTTGGAGGCGGTTTTTTGGCCAAGTTAGGGACGGGATATATATACCATTATGACAGATATACCTACCATTATAATCACACAGAGTGACTTTTTTTTTCAACAGAAAGTACCCACCAACAAAATATCGTTAATCGAGAGTTGTGTACTTTCACATCGAATTTTGGTTCTTGATTACTAAGGAAGTACAACTTACTGAGTGATTGACAACTCGATTCAAGAAAGGAAAAAGAATTAAAAAGGCACTTGGGAAATATTTTTCAAGAAATAAAGTCGATGATATCGATAAATTTGCTAACATCGGTGTTGCTCGATGTTCGATAATATTGAGATCTCTCAACATCGATGTTCGATAATATCGAGATCAACATCGAACCAATAAAATCGATGTTTCGGAAACATCGATGTCGATGTTCCATCCCAAAGCCAAGTATTCGTGATTGAAACGGGGAAGTTTTGCGGGTCTTGTCTAGACAAACTGAGGGAACTGTGATACATTTTTTGTTGTAGGACGTTTCTGTAATTCACAATTTTTACGCCAGTTTCACTTGCTCGTCTATAGTACTCATAAATGCTCGGGATTGTACCCGATACTCGACCAACTCTGCATGTGCGACCAGGGTACCAAGGGACGAATTTTCGGCACTGGGGGAGTATTATACGTATAATACACAAGTAGTACACTAGTAGTACACTCGTATTATATGTATAATACACAAGTATACTCGGTACTTGGCGAGTGTTCGGTAGTCGCTGAGTACCGCATGTGTATCCTTTAGGCAAAAACATAGGTTGAGACAAGAGGCACTGTTCACATTTCGACGACTGATTTTTTGTTCATTATTTTCAAATAAGTAATAATAGTTCATTTTCGAGCGAGGGGGTCGGTGATTGGTGAAAGGGCAAGGAAAGCCCTTCTCTCCCTCTTCCTTGTCTTGATTCAGAAAATACGCAAAGTCGAAGCTGGGCAGTAGTTGTTCGAAAACTTAACAGGTACGTGCTTGAAGGAATCCTGTCCATGCCTGATGGTTATCATAAAATAAGACGCTGGCATATCACCTTATTACAGGGCCACATGGGCTCCATTCTGTCAGCAGAGGCGATTTGATTTTAAGGTTAGAATCACAGGATTCACGCCTGCATGAATATTTTAGACTTAAATTTTCAAAAAAAAGTTGAGCCCGTTTTTTGACTGGTTTGTAGCGACCATGTAATGGTAAAAGCGTAAAGGTTCGAGGACTTGATATCAATGAGTGAATCAGGACTTTCGCGACTTAAATAAGGGAAATGGAGGTGAAACAGGATTGAAGCTTTACATCACTGATAGGGTAGCGTCTGGAGTCTAGCAGGCTGAGGAAATTTCCGTCACAAAATGGGTTGCTACAGCACTGAACAACTATTTTCTATTTAAATATAAGGAGATTCCCCCTTTTACAATAAATGTCCAATCAATGTAGAAGTACACCCTGTCACATAGGTACTAAAATGATCTGTTTCTTGGTTAGAAGTTGAGCAAATGTTAGGTTAATTGAGAAGAGTGGAATTATGTGTGGCGAAATATTTACGATGATAATCTATAAATTATTATTGTTACATCACAATATTCATTCTTGTAAGATACGTTACGAGGGGCAGATGTCTGAGCGAAATCAAAATACTCCTGTTCGGGGATCAGGCGGTCTTCTGAACTCTGCATTCACCAAATGGTGTGATTGTCGTCAGAAACAATTTTTTAAAAAGCCTATTCGCTCTAAATTCAAATTTAAGGAACCGTACCAAGTATTAGAGCTAAATTCCTAGTTCTGCCCAAATAAGCGTTAAAATTTGTTTTACAGGTACTCAACCAAAATTATAAGTATTTCAGTTAATGTTTGTTTTCTCATCAACACATTTTTTTCAAAACTACTTAGACTATATTGCTGGAAAACGAATAATCATTTGAACTCTGAGAAGATTTGAATTTTAAACATTCAACTTTTTTGGGACATGTCCTGAGATTAAAATTGGTATTCCGATACTTCCAATTTACAAACGCTTGTAACAATAATATCACCTTCGTTCGCGATTTGTCTCCATGTCGAGCTCAATAGAGGAGAAAAGCATGGAGAAGAGATTCAGCAACAGAAAGGCGACCGCTGCTCTGTGGCAGTTGGGTGATCGACCACCACACGATCATGTTGACCGTCTCTATCTGACCGCCCATTCATGGATGGAGTCACTCTCAAAGTTTTGACTAGCTTATCTTGGCTAAGAGTCACCATTCCATCAGCGCAGCACAAGAAAATATCTTCAATCCCTGAAAAAAAGAAACAAGGTTTAAACATTAATCCCAAGCATCTAAGCTGGTAGAATGCCAATGTCATGTTCTCGTTTCTTCTCCTGATACTTGAGGGTTGCTAGTTCCTTCAAAATCTCAGTATACCTACAAATTTTTTAGTTCTCAGTTTTCATCAGATGTTAATATTCTCACTTTCACAGATATGAAGTCAATTTTTTTGTAGGGAGTGGAGAAACCTTTTAAGAATGAAGGAGAAGTTACATCCCAACAGTGTTGGACTCACCCTTGGGCATACCAACTAAAATCCCACTCCCTCTGCTTAAGACTCACCCCGGAACCACTTGTACAGTATTACTTCAGTGTGATACAGGGTAGATATTAAGTCAATACAATAGCTATAGTCTTAAAGCTCTTATTGGTTTGGTTATATCAACGGGATTTTTCTTGCATAAACCAAGCAGTCCTACCTCAGGTTGGAAGACCCTAATCCATAATGAACAAAAAAAGCCTTTCAAAAAACCACTCCAAACATAACTCAAAGTAGGGAGATGGTGGAAGGCATCTTGCCAAGTCTCCACCCAGCTCTAACTCTCAGTGACCTCGTGAAGAAAAGTCTAGTAAAGTAATCGGAACCACTTATAAACGATTTACCTAAATAATGAAAATATATTATATATAAACCAATCGGTAGTAGGTTCTTTCTTAAGAAAATATTTAAACTAGCTGATTTGAACAAAGTGCTACTACTTTATGGTTTCATGCAATAACGTAAGTAGGTTACCTGAAGTACTAAGCTAAGATACTAAGTACTAAGATGATACTTAGCAATGTTGAAGATGAAGTCAAAGGTAAAAAAAAACATGTACCATAAACCTTGAGGACGATCAATAAATTGGACAAAACTTATGAGACTTATTGCTAAACATGCTTAACTCGCCTGTCCATATGCATCATTCTCTCTTTTTCATCAAAAGAAGCCAGTCATATTTTTGTTCTTGAACATTATTGCAGTTGAACATTATTTTATCGACCAACCCTCAAAATAATTCTATGGTTATTTCACCAATTTTTTTTAATGCAAATTATCATTACATCACTTTGTATTGTAAATTAAGTAATATTATTAACAGTGTACCTGAATCGTTGAGCGCAGAAGCTTCGAAGTACGTTGCAGCAATGGATTGAGCATATTGTTCAGCCTCTTCGCGCGATATTTTGCGCTGAGACTCCAAATCCGTTTTATTCCCGACGACACAAAGGATCAACGGCTCCTCTACGTTCCTTTGAAGCTCTGAAACGTTCAAATGAAATCGTAGGTGTTGGTGTTCAAAAAATACGTAGGTGTCGGTGACTGGCGGCGAAGAAGCGAACTACAAACAAATGCTGGGGGAAAAAATGATTCTGTGGTTGTGTTGGGAGTGCTTTGGTTTGCCATTTGTTCACAGATGTCTTCTCACGCTTTCGTTGTTCAGATCACAATAAATTAATAGAGAGTTCCTAGTAGGTTTGGTTTGGCTACGATATGGCGTAACGTATTCTCAATCCAGCGCCATATTGTGATAAGAACGCGAAGTATCTGATCCGGCGCCATAATAATATGGTAGACTCCAGCGCCAGATCGTCTATGGTGGGTCCTTATCAACAATACGGCGCAAGATTGAGAATACATCATGCTGTGTCTAAGCCGAACCAAACCTACTAGGAACTCTGTATTACGTTTATTTATTGGATGAAATTGTTTTTGAAGTGGAGCAAGGAAGCTCATATGCTGAAAACATAATGGGTCAGCGAATTAACAACCAATGCTGGACAAAATGTCTTCATCTGCCCCTCTATCATCCAGATCGCAACCCAATTGAAATGGTGACCTCAAGGACAACTCCATTGGAACTCCACTTGGCTTCAAGGAAGAACACCTCCATAGGCTGTTCAACGCATACACCCCCAAGTGAAAAGAGGTAGGTATTCACTCATTATTTTTGAATCTTCGCTACAGTACAACCAACAATTATCTCTTATCGAATGACATGAATTTCGAATTATTTCGTAGGTTTGTGAGCACGTCAAGGACACTGAAATGAAATATATGACGTACGACCATCTACTGGACACCGTGTGGATAAGCTGATCATCAGCTTGGTCTGGTGAGAGCGATTTTTACTCATCCGATGTCAAATAGTGTTTTACAGCCATTTTGTTACAGCCACAACAAAAAATATATAAAAATTTCCTCCACTTACGTAGGTACTGTTTTTCAAACTCATTAACCGTTCCCATCCCTTCTTTAATCACCTTCACTACTATATGGAATCCAAGGTAAGTTTAGTCTTAAGGCGTAAAATTCACTCAGCGTTGCAGTTTGAATTCGTTTTGAGGTAAGAATTGCCTTAATAAACAATCAAATTAATTATTTATTGGCAGTAAACTATCATTGCTGAATCATAAAATTTCAATAAAGCGGAAATCCAGCTGTCAAGACAGTTTTCGCTAACACAGTAAGCCGTAAGTAAGGTGATGACGTTTGCAAGGGAAAAAATTGCTGGCTAATCGGGTTCACTCCCCCACCACCAGTCATCGACACTTGAGTATTTTTTTTTTTTATAGTAGAGGCCATTATCAACAAACTAATCAACAGCAGCCTTGACTTGCAGGGACTTGAAAGATTCACATTCATGTTACTGCCATTCAAAAAACGAGTTTGCCAAAAACATGACTGTAAATCTCCATCAACACCAACAGTTTAACATGAGAGTCTAGCACCTAGCAATCCTTGTCGGGTTTCAGCGCTATCTCCCGCCACTTCAACGACGCTGATCACGCTTGCGAGCCCATCTTAGCGTCACTCTTTCTAACCTGCAGTAGGAACGAGTCACTGTTCCAAACTGAAAAAACGCTGCAAATCATTGCTCAAAGGTTTATTATTTTCTGTATAGATCACCCTTCTGTATAGATCACTGGTTCTCCATCAATAGCACCTACCACCATCTGTATTCTCCCTTGACCTTCCCTCTCAAATTTCAATTTCCTGCGTTCAATAGGATTGAAAATGGCTTCGGAGCTCACTCAGCTGATCAGTAATCTGAAGAGTGAAGGAGATCTCCTCGAATGCTGGAGACGCCTGGAAGAGCAGTTCCATTCAATAGGAGTAAAAATGGTTTTGGAGCTCACTCAGCTGATCAGTGATCTGAAGAGTGAAGAATATCTCCTCGAATGCTGGAGACGCCTGGAAGAGCACTTCCATTCAATAGGAGTAAAAATGGCTTCGGAGCTCACTCAGCTGATCAGTAATCTGAAGAGTGAAGGAGATCTCCTCGAATGCTGGAGACGCCTGGAAGAGCAGTTCCATTCAATAGGAGTAAAAATGGTTTTGGAGCTCACTCAGCTGATCAGTGATCTGAAGAGTGAAGAAGATCTCCTCGAATGCTGTAGACGCCTGGAAGAGCACTTCCATTCAATAGGAGTAAAAAAGGCTCTGGAACTCACTCAGCTGATCAGTGATCTTAAGAGTGAAGAAGATCTCCTCGATTGCTGGAGACGCCTGGAAGAGCACTTCCATTCAATAGGAGTAAAAAAGGCTCTGGAACTCACTCAGCTGATCAGTGATCTGAAGAGTGAAGAAGCCTTTGAGCAATGATTTGCAGCGTTTTTTACCCACCAACATTTTTTTTACCTACCAACTTTTTTTTACCTACCAGCTAGGTACTACCTACCACACCATACTGCTTCACACCTTCACAATCAAGTTTATTAGAAAGAACTAAACGCTTCACACTCGATTGGAAAAATAGAAAGCTTCGTATGGAAATTTGATTACTGGTTACGCAGAAGGCAAAACTGTATACAAATCGAAGAAATGAACACCGATCGCATTTTAGTCCGATAAAATTTGAATGGAGATTAGACCTCTTTTGCGATTCACACTCATGATTCTGTTTTATCGAAGGAAAACCTTCAAGTACTCGTAGGGACCGAACGGTTTGTCCTACAGAGCTCCGGGTGGTCTCAAAAATTTTTAAAAATTCAATACTATTTAAAACTGGTGAAAAAACGATACCTTTATTTCGAGAGTTTTCGAGCTAGGGCACTCTTGAAAATTTCAACCATCAATTTTCACCCCTTAGAAGTGACCTACATCAACCAAAAGCTTCGCGGCACAACTAGACCCCAAATGGAGCCCATATACCAAATTTGAACCAAAGCGGTCCTGTGTTGCTAAGAAAAGTGCCGCGTACGGCGTACGGCGGACGGACGGAAATTTTTTTATTCGATTTTCGTATTCTACGTACCTTGAAACGTAAAACATCAAATTTTGAGGGGGGTTAAATTTTTTTTTCTTGCTCGATTTCAAAGGCTTATTATTGAAAATAATAAACCAATAGGAACCAGTGACGATTTTGGAGATCAGCTTTTAAATATAATGACTTAGGGCACGTTTCGTAACATAAAACGACACTTGGCGCCTTTTTCACGTCCATGTTCAGAGAGAAAACAATAAGAGAAACGATTACGAGACAACAATCTTTAGAATGGTAATTCGTTGAAGGGGCGGGAGGTAGCACTGAAACCCGACAATGATTGTTGGGGGCGACTCTCACCAGTTCACCCTGCTTTCTACTAGCAATATTATCTGTCAAGAACAAGTAAACCTCTTTTAGAAACATTGAGCGTTCTGAAAATATTTGGATTTTAGTAGGACCCTACAGTGGAGAGCTGCATTAAGCGAGAGAATTTATTGTTATTGAGCATCCCATTTCATCAGAAAATCGAAGGCGTGCAGTATTATAGTAATATTTCAGCGCTTAGCAAAGCGTACCTTTGACCCAAGACTTGATGGAACTGAAGGAAGAGGGATGAGTGATGTCAAACACGAGAAGAGCAGCGTTCGCATTCCTGTAGTACATGGGTGCCATGGACCTGAACCTCTCCTGACCAGCTGTGTCCCAAACCTTTAGACAATCGATACAGAACAAATTCAAGACTTGGTAGATTCCTTAAATATGTTTGACGCTTTTATCTCAAAAGCTGGCGATCATCAATCAAAACAAAGCATATCTACTGAAGCAGACCTACTTAACGGTCACAACAATACAGTAATTGTTAAACCACCTACACAGTATACAGTACCCATTACGCACCTTTTTGATATAATTCAAAAAAGACAGGTAGCCCCTATTTCCCACATCCTCCCCTGCCATCAGCTGTTGTCCTTCCGCATGGAGAGGACTCACACAAAATTCCCATCAGTTGAATATTGTTGAGTCAGTGTTAAGCGCTATGAAAATTACACATTACGCATTACACATGAAAGAATAATACTCGATGGACAACGGAGTATTCGATATTCACTTTTGGGTGTCCCTAATTTCAGAAAAAAACACGATTCGGGGCAGGATGAGGGGGAAATGAAGTAATTTTGAGCGTGTTCTACATATTGAATGCCCTTGGTTGTAACTGCCATTACCTTTTACAATAGTAATTGCAAGTAGTTCAAACTACTAATTACCCAAGTAATTGGTCATTGAAATTGATTCTTCAATTAGAGCAATTGAATTCAGTACCTAATTATTGTAATTACTCTTTATCCAACTCTAATGTTGGATCTCTCTATGATTGTTTCCATTCCGTATTTCTCGAGAATAGAAGTAAAGAATGAAAGTAAAGTAATTAGAATTCGAATTGTAGAGTCGATATAATGGGAATTTGCCTCAATTTTAGATTCGGGAATTTCAAGTCAAATTCTACAATAGGGCCCCAGAATAAGGTTTAACACCAGGAATACCCAAGGGAAAAAAATTACCGTAGAAGAAAATGCCAAAACAACTGAAGCCTCTTACATAAATCGAGGGAAACTGATCACATCAAACCCCGAGGTGCCTCCCGCAAAATTACGCAAAAACTGGCTGGCTTCACACTGCTGTGCACTCTGGCGAAGCGTAAAAGAAGTATCAAAGAACGACAACAGGAGACTACTGGAAATGATCCACTCAAATAACGAAACGAATATAGAAACTAAATAAGAGAAGACAGACTAACAATGCTTGATTAACTCGAATCGTATTGTAAAACGCTGCAAATTATTACACAAAGGTTTATTATTTTTCTATATCGATCACTCGTCTGCATAGAACACGGCTTTGCCATTGTTACCACCAACCAACTTGAAGAAAAACATCGATCGCATTTCGGTCAGATAACATTTGAACGGAGATTCGGCCTCTTTTGCGATTCACACTCTTGTTTCTGATTTATCGTAAGCCCAACCCTTAAATTCTCGTAGGGAACGAACGGTTTGTCCTACAGGGCTCCGCGTGGTCACAACAGTTCTAAAAATTCTTTACTATCTTAAATTGAAGGAAAAACAATACCTTTATATAAAAATGTTTGAGTTAGGGCGTTTTCAAAATTTTAAACCTTATTTTTCAACCCTTAGAAGTGACCTACATCAACCAAAATCTTCGGGGCACAACTAGACCCCAAATGGAGCCCACATACCAAATTTCATCAAAATCGGTCAATGCTAAAGGCCATATCACACGAGCGATTTTTCAGCTTTTTTCCGCAGAAAAATCGCTGGAACGTGAAGAGGAAGAAGTACAGTGATTCAAGTATCCATGTAAGGGAAGAAGTACAGTGTTTCAAGTATCCATGCAGCGGGGGTTTAATTCCACTTCCCCACCCCCCCATAGCACAGCCTGCACCCTGGTGGAGCGATTTTTCTAGCTTTGGAATATTTAGAACGCGTTCTAATTTTTCTAGTCCGCCATTTTGTGTGGGAAAAAAAGCTGGAAGGAAACCATTCGAAGGTTCTCCATCGATAAGTAATTTGTGGTCGTAGCATTCCTTGATCTACTAGTCGACGTCTGTTCAGTTTTCTGCAGTTTTCGGAGGGAAAAATTAATCAGTTCTTCGTTCATTTTTAAACCTCCAACAAGTATGCCGCCGAAGGATATAGTGAATAGGTGGACAACAAGTGAAACTTCGCTTCTAAAACGTTGCTTCAAAATTCCACACTACTATAACCTGATCCAAAACTTGTAGTCAGTGAAAATCGCTGGCCGCCAGAATGCGCTCTATTCGCAGTTTTCTGTGGTTATTCTTCTTCAACTTCGCCTAACTTATTCTAACTTCCTCTTCACGTTCCAGTGATTTTCCACCGAAAAAAAAGCCAAAAAATCGCTCGTGTGATATGGCCTTAAGTGGGGAAAGTGCCGCGTACGGCGGACGGACGGCCAAATTTTTATTCGATTTTTGAATTCTATGTACCTTGAAACGTAAACCAAACAAATTTTGAGGGGGTGTTAAAAATTTTTTTTCATGGTCGATTCCGAAGGTTCATTATTGAAAATAAAAAAACCAAAATGAGTGAGTAAATAATTGCTTCTTTTGGTCACTTTCACATTTGAGTTTTTTCTCTTCCCCAGTCGCGCGCGCACTCCTGTGTTCAACCCTGTAAGCTATAGTTACGTGTAAGCTTCCAGAGATAGTGCTATTGTTGTAAGCGGTACAGAACCTCCTATGAAGTCAGAATGGTTAGAAAACCCGTTACGTTGCAATATAGATGCTTCCATACAGATTGCTGCTACATTTAAAATTTCCGTCTTCTTTAAATTCTTTAAATTTGTTGGATGCTTTTCCGAGCAGCATACTAAGGTTTTCTTCCATATCAGTGAGCCCTCTTCCGAAAAATTATAATAAAATAAAAAATGTGAGGGAAATTCCCCATTATTTGATTATATTACGTATACATTATCATAACCATTTCAAATACAATTCACGTACATCATCTACGTACCTTGCTTACATACGACCGATTATGTTGACTGAAAATTGATACACTCACCTGAAGTTTGACTCGGATTTCGCCCTTGTTGATATTGCACGTAAAGAATGATGCTCCGATCGTAGGGCTGATGTGGTGACTAAACATTTTCCCTATGTATCGAACCACCATACTCGTTTTCCCCACTCCTGGAAATAAGAAGGAGGATAGATTAGTCATTTTCATTTATCAGATAGGTACCAGTGTAAATACGAAGGAAGGTACCTAAATCGTTGGAATTAGGCAAAAAGTAGTGAAGATTTAAAGACAATATTAAATTTAGTAGTGAGATAAGTTTTTCATTACTCCCTCCAATTTTCTTCCGAAATTTTTTCCTCCTATTAAATATGGACCTGGTAGTCTCAACTTCTTACCTGCTGTGGGAATGCAAAGCTTTCCAAGCTTCAGGAGTGAGGAAGCAATAATTTCATCTTAGCTCAAAAAAGAGTATAGATACTCTTTTTGTAGGTAGATCTACCTAGGTACCAAAAATAATTCCTCTAGAATTCGCTTATTCCAGTAGGTTACTTTAGTTTATAATTTATTTATTTTTTATTTCATTTATAATTTTTATTAGTTTTTAAATAGTTTATTATAAGAAGGCACTCTCACTTACAGTACGACCAATAGGTAATACACCAAAACTCTACAGCATTGAAAATCTACCTATTTTTAAACATTTCGGCCTTCAGAATTCATACCATTAGTAGTTTCCAGTATTGATCAGATCGGCGATTGAGTAGGAACAGTTACCTCTTACATAACCACTACACTGAGACAACCAACAATCAATCAAGAAGTTTTGTCGATACAATGTATACTTTAATTACATCATGAAGCTATCTGCTACAACCGGTCAATAAAATTATGAAAGATACTAAAATTGTTAAATAATAACTGACCTTGAGCGCCTAGAACGACGACTTTTCCTTCTATAGTTTTCATTGCGTTTTCAACGAAGAATCTATCCGTAACAAAGGCACTTGAAAGAGATCGAAGGTCTTCATAAGGTTTCTTTCCCCGCACTACTTACCTAGCTAGAATCCCTAGTCAGCCACTGAATTTGAGGTTCATTTCAACCAACAGGTAAACGTGAAACACGATAAAATTTTATACCAGTGAAAACATATTCTATTCAAGACTCCATTAATCAGCAGTTCCGCCTTTTACGAATGAGCAATAAGAAAACTGAAGCAACAAGAATCTCCCACCACCCTCCTAGATTTGAAAAACAACAATGAGCAACAGGTGTTACGTCATGCATCATGGAAGCAGAGAAGACATCCTCTGTCATGGAAGTTGTCTTGTGTAGGCATGGAAGTAGAAATTATACTTCAATCAAGATTTTGATTGAGGAATTGTTGTGGAAATGTAGCAGATCGGCACCCTACAACAAAACAAACTAAAAAATTTTCAAAACAAACTTTTGCAAACGTAAACAAACGTTTACAACATGAAAAGCCCACAAAGGCATAAGTCGGAATGGATGTTGATTTCGTAAAACATCCATGGGAAGAACTAGAATCCAACTTCTTCCATGCATGGTCCATGCTTCCTTCGGCGAATCCGTTGTTTTTGTTTGTTTATACATGGAAGAAGATAGATTAACTTCTTCCATGGTTTATGTCTCAATTTTATTTACGTGATTTTTTGGTAGCTCAGTTTCCTGTGCGAGTGGATGTCCCAAACTAAATTTATTTTATTTTATGGGTAGCGATACGTGATTATAGCATATTACTCTGTGAGTACTTAGCTACGTCTAGGTATTTTCCACCTAAAAAACCAAATTTCGCAGACTTTTTTCATCACGTGAGGTGAGTGTCAAGAAATTCATACCTAATGAAAAATTAGTTCAATTTTGGTTGATAACAGAGTTGGCTCACGGTGTCGTCTGGCGACTGCGGCTGCGGTAGGGATTAATGGCGAAAAATTGTTTTGCTAAGGTGAGTGTCTAATAACTTTCTCCTATAGAGTAAGTATTCAATAACTGCTTCCTATTTTAAAAAAATTGGTAAGGCGAGGAGGTTTCTTCTGAGTAGTTGGAATATACCCAGCGAGTGATTTCCCTAATGCAATAAGCTATACCTAATTTATTAAGCAAGAACGTACCACTCAACTGATAAGAAGAAGATTGACAGTTTGATTTAAAATATCGCTTTGTTTACAACATACCTACATGTAAACAATTTGCAAAAAATACTGAGATAAGTAGCAAATAGAAAACTTAATGCCTTAGGCTTAACTTAGAGGGATCAATTGTTCGTTGATAATAGTATTATTATGTAAGTGTAATTACTTTCTAAAAATTTCCTTGTCCGATAATAATATTTTTTCGGTGTGTTTTACCATAGCCGGCTTCAGTAGGAGGCCCTGATTCCCCATTCAGGCCGACTACTGCTACGAAAGCAACGATCTCATAGCTGAATTAATTATCCCGAGTAACTTGATAGGAATGCTTACAAGAAATAACTTTGTTCTGAACTACTCTATACTTACTCTTTTTCCTACCTCCAGTTTCAAGGAAGATATCCAAGTATTGAACTGGTAATGATTAAACTTAATGAAATATTGCAACTAGATTGTAGATACCAACCAACTGAAGAAAAGCTGGTTGGTTGTGACTAAAAACAAATTGAGCCTCCCAGAAACGTATTTTTTTGCATTTCGAGTTTCTGAGCTTTCTACACAATTTTGTACATATTACGTATGTTTGAACTTCGTACAAACAAATGAAAATACTTTTCGAAAAGTGGCTTAAAACATTTCAAATCTCACATCAGAAGTTAGTGAGCCAATTTTATAACCATTTCAATCTAAATTTGGCAATTTTATAATGAAACTGCAGAAAAAATGCTTGTATATGATCCAGTAAAATATTCCTTCACCCATGTACAATACACTTTTACAAGTCACAATCTTTATAACATTATAATTGATATCAAGGAAATATTATTAGTGTAGAAAATCAGAAATTAACTACACAAAAAATCATTTAACAGACATTTGAATGGGGATGTAGCAGTATTGTCGGCCTGACACACAGTGTTGCCAATTCCCTTCTGCCGCATCCTTTTACTGGAGCCGGCAGTGGTTTTGTTCGAGTTTGCAATTCTGTATTTCGTACCTTTTCTGGGACTGTTCGGAGAGGCAGTCTTTAACCAGTTCAGAACCAAACCAGATCTGAAGAGGAGAGGGGATTGAGGCGAAAGGACTCCTCTGGGCTCCTCCAAACCCCTCTGAACCATTCAGGACTGCCTCTCCAAAGAGACCGTATGACAGCCTTTCTCCTGGTCTAACCAAAACACTAGCATTGTTCCAACCAAGCAATAATTTTAAATATTATTCCGATATCTTAAATACGTTCTGATCCTACCATTTATAACTCAAATATTTGAATAGACAAAAAATTCTGTTCTAAAAAAAAAATGTATTATTGAACATTAACCCAAATACTATCATCCAGAGATGGTATTAGGTAGGTATTAAGTTACTAGGGATGGCGTAAGAGATCATCTAGAGATGGTATCAAGTTACTCAAATGGAAGATGAAGCAGGCATTCTCTTCGTGATACTCGAAAATTCCCACAAAAGTAAGTGATTTGTGCAGAAAATCTTGGCACCATAAAGCTGGCTTCACATGGGGTGGAACGAACGCAGAAATTGGAAAGAGGAATCAACGGAAAATGCAGTGGAGGGGGTCAAGGAATTGCGGAAAGTGTGTTTGCATGGGGCAGTACAGCATGAAAATTTCTACGGCACGTCCGCTCTAACAAAATGGCGGTCACCATACTCTATTGTCCAATCACCCAATCACTTTTTTTTCCATCTTTCTGCTTTCCACGTTCTGTCCGCCCCATGTGAATCCAGCTTTAAGACTCCATCAATATGAATATAAAATGTCTACAAAAACGATTTAGGTTGAGAGAAAAATAGCCGACTACGAACACTTTTTCATTGTGTACGAGTTCCAAACAGTCTGGCCAAATACTTACTTAATGTATGCCGAGGGATTTGTTCATAATATTTATAAACACCGGTGCCTATTTTTCTTGAGTGTTATCTCGAGTAGCCAACACAATTTATCATGTATCTTCCTCTTGATAAGGGTCATTCACAAATAGTGTTGATCAAGAGTTCTGAAAGGTAAGAGTCGTCCGATTAAGTTAAAAAACAGGGAAAATAAGGGGTAATAAGTAGCTTTATAATGAACGAGATTTGTATTTCCAAGTATAACTTTTAGTTTATCAAATCAAATATTCTGGGTTGTATTCAATCGAACTCTGCTCATCCAAAAGTCAACCAGGATTTTGTCTGCTGGCGCCCCCAAGGGCTAGAAACTGTTCTCATTATTACGGAAACAAAATTACTAGATGCTTCCCGCAAAATTCAACTTTCGTAATTCAGTAAACGTTTCTTACTTATTCTTATAATTTTTTTTTTTTATTTTTATTTTTTTTTGTCGAGGACTACGGGTAGGAACATTGAGTTTTTTATACATTGTACATTTTTATACATTTTATACATTGTACCTAATAATGATCTATATTGGCTCATTTTTTTTTTTTTTTTTGTAACCAATTGTAATAGTTTGTTAGTATACCAATAGCAATTCGAATAATAAACGGTATTTTCATGTTGGTAATGTAGGTACTAATCATCATTGTTTCAGTTGAACGTTAAGGATATTTTATGTAACCTAAAGATGCATGAATGAATGCAGGATCTATTGTCCATCTATTGTTCATATTTCAGATGGAGTCAATTGTGGTGAACACTTTCAAGGAAGTTATCAAAAATGTGGGGGTAACGGAAGGAAAAATCGCCTTGGCCGGGCCTAGGAATGTCGTCGTCACATCAACATGGAGCCAGAGAAATATTGACCGTAAGAGTACGATGCAGAATAAATTTGTTCAGTTGGTTGAACTGGATTGCCAAGAAGTAACAAGCTTGCATGCCTCCGAAAATTCTTCTGAGTAAGTTTTGATTGTTAACCTATGCTAGGAAAATCAACATCTATGCTGATTAATTTACAGCTTATTCAATGTTGCTGATGAAAGTTGTCTGGTGCTGAATTATCTAGAAATTCTATGCAGCAACACTGAAGGCGAAACTCGTCCATAGGTTGACTATTACGATTACATTGACGTAACTTTCGATTACATTTCAAAACTTGTGGACTTTGTGAATATAATTATGCTGATGAACTATTTTCCTCATTAGGGGTAGCGGTGTGGCTATGGTCGTTGGGGCGTCGTTGTTTGGCGGTGGACTTTGGACCGACTTCTGCGGGGGTCGTGGGTTCAAGGCCCATCGCCGGCAGCGTGCGTTTTTCAGCGGCCGGGACTCTCATCGCCCCCCTCGTCCCAACCCAGGGCGGTGAGGCAATGGGCAATAATCCAACCTGAAGTGGTTGTTTAATTATTTACTATTTCCCTCATACCTAAATTTAATCTTTTTTTCAGACTGATGACAAGTTATTCACCTTCCTTCAAACTGAAATGTGTTCTTCGTGACGTACCTCCCACAGGAACAAAGGCCGTCAAGAAGCAGCACTTGGAAATATGGCAAAATCATTCAATGAAGCATTTATTTGACCTCACAAGTCTCGATCTCCACGGTGATGTTTACACTGATTGTGAGTGATTTGAGAATATTCTACCCTATCTTTTCGGAAAGATGCTGAGCGTGGACTGGGAGATGGACAGTTTCATTGCAATTTTGGGCACTCGTTTTTGAAGTTGAACAAAGAACTTCGTTCTAATAGAAATAATTTAGAGTTATCTGAACAAGCTGCACAACAGGTGGTGCCTACTTTAAGGGCTTTATGGCTATCTTATTAAATTATGCTTGTTTGACTTTTATGTTCAAGAGTATTCCAAGGTACTGATTTTGTATTATGTGCTTCACAAAATATTTATTCCCAATCCTTTTTCAGCGGAATTTGGCTGCATGGAGTGGTCTCCTTGTGAAAAAAAGTTGCTCTACACTGCTGAAAAGAAGAAACCCAAGGCTGAACCATTTCTCCCAAGCCCTTCCAAACCGTCGGAAGACATATCCTACGTATGTGATCTTTTTGAAACGGAAATTCCGAAAGTCAGTATAGTCATTCAAATTTATATAGATTGAACATAGTATGACTTTTTCAGGGATCGGAGTATGTCATGGTTGAAGAATGGGGTGAAACTTTGGTTGGCAAGTCTTCCCCTCTGCTTGTGGTTTGTAACACGCTGAAGAATGAACTGTCTGTCGTTTCTCCGGATTCTTCTGAACTATCCTTGGGCCAAGGCGTTTGGGCTCCTGACGGCTCTATTGTATGCGTTGGTTGGGAAACTCTTCCTCGTCGTCTTGGGAAAGTGTTTTGTACAAACCGGTCATCCTGGTTAGTGCACATTTCGTCTGAAGGAAAAGCTAGTGAGTAGTGTTTGTTAAAAGTTGCTGTTTTGTATTGAAGAAATGAGGCTTGCCTACTGTTTGCAGATCGAAAGAGTGCGGATGGCTTGGTAAGGTGTCATGAGTATTACAGTCCCAAAAATATCGTCCTTCTTCTCAAGCCAGGAAAAATGAGACCGAAGGTTGTTGACTACCGACCCATGATGAAGTGAAACGGCTGGTTTATTACAGGCCTTTGATGTTTTACCTAAAAGCAGTGGTTCCCAATTCTATACAGTGTTGGTCTGTTTCGAGAGGCAGTCCTGAACGGTTCGGAGGGGTTTGGAGTAGCCAGGACTCCTCCCCTTTCGCCTCTATCCCCTCCCCTTTTCAGTTCCGGTTTGGTTCCAAACTGGTTCTGGACTGCCTCTCCGAACAGACCCTGTATCTACTATTGAGATGGGCCAAACTTCAAAGATCGACTTTACAACTAATTTGTGTATGGAAATGTCTCTTAGCAATTTTTTTAACCATTTTTGTTTTTCCGAATTTTTTTCAATCTCAAATTTTGTTTGTGTTTTTGACCCTGTCACTAAAATTACCATAACTACCTTAACTTACCGTAAAAATGTTAAAATAAGGGCATTGTGGGAACGGGCGTCAAATTCAATCAATTATCCACTATCACTGAGTTACCTCATCTACCGAATTATCTGCCTCATTATGACTCGATTATGCTCTGTGCCCGGATTACGAAATGGGTGAGATATGGAGGCTCGGTCCTTTCCCCAGCCCGACTCACCAGTCTACCTAAGATTTTGAAACAGGTAGTCGTCTATGTTAGCAGGTATAGCCTTCGGGAAATTGGCCAGCCGCATTCTTTCAATCTGCTAACAGTACACTTTTTCTATTATATCTTATTCTATTACACTTTTTCTATATAAGTACGTTTTGAGTTTTGATACGTTTTGAAATTGTACCTAACTCACACTCTCATTGGAAAATGCTTTTGAGAGTTTGCATATCTCGATTGCTAGTTTTGTTAATAGATACTTGAAGTAGACCAGTTTGGGTCATTTGGATATCCCAAAACCTCCGTGTCAATAAGATACTAAGTGAAAGCGAAGTGGAGTCATGGGAGCTGAAAGAGACCTCACAGAGTAGAATAGTAAACTCTTCCCTACATCGAAGGGACTTGTAATGTTTTACTTTTGCATGGCATTAGGTAATAACTTCTTATGTTACACATTAGGTAGTAAATTTTTATGAGGAAAGGAGTTTTCTTCAAACCCATTCGATTCTTCTCATCAGTAAGCAACTGCATGTAGAATTCTAAACTTGAGGAGGCCAATCTAAAACCAAGCTGGCCTCATTGTTGCCTTTTGACGAATCCCAATACATTGAATTATTATTTATTGTCCAGAACCATAAGTTTGTTTTCATGTTAAATTTTGAAAGTTAGTAAAAGTATGTGTTTTTTTTTTTTTTTTTTTTTTTTGCAGCAAACCTGACCAAAGACAATGTGGCCATCTTGTCCCCCAAGTTCTCTAAAGATGGAAGTAAACTTATTTGGTTGGAACGTGAATCTGGTGGAGCACATCATGCTGCAACAAGGCTTATGAAAATGGACTGGTCTACAAAAGAGGTCGATCTCCCTACTTATAAATAAATATATCTAATACGTATTGTAGTAAATTAACATAAGCGGCTAATTACAGCAATCCACAATGAAAATTTATCGTGGAAATTTCGAGATCCAAAAGTATCTAACCACCAAGAGTGAAGTTGATGTCATGAAATTTCAACCTTGAGGTATCATGATGAGAATTACCTACATTTAATCCTAGAATTTCTGGTATGCACAGGTTTCCGTAGTTGTCGACATAGTTGATAAATGCTCTACAACTCTCAATGGGGAAAAGTTTTTCGGCATATTTTCCACTAACCTGGGAAACTGTTGGACCGATGATAACAAAACAGTCATAATCAACTCCGTCCAAAGAGCTTCAATAAGAATGTATGCGATTGATGTCGGTAAGAATTTTAATATTGACAATCAAATATGCTTTGGCATCAGGTAGAATTGAGTTATCATGTGTTGGGTGTCTACAGGCTGTGACATTGGGTCTGTTCAGAGAGGCAGTCCGGAACTGAAAAGGGGAGGGGATAGAGGCGAAAGGACTCCGGGCTTCTCCGAACCATTCAGGACTGCCTCTCCGAACAGACCACTTGTATTTTATGTGTTCATATTGCAGTTATGGCAATCTCTCCGACATATATTTGATTTTTAGTACCTACTGATTAGGCCAAACAATACAAACTCAAATCTGCTTGCCACTTTATGGAACTAAAAATCGTAATAAATTGCTACTGAAGTTGTCCATAACGGAAGTTGATATCAAATATTTGGTCTTTCAAATGTTAGAATAATTCTTTTGGGGGGAAAAAAACCAAAATGGATTACACAAAACAGCGAAGACGTGGAGTAACCAGTTGGATACAGCATGTGAAACGATGGAATGATGACAAAATACCTCGCAGTGAAAACATTGCTCTAAGGTGGCAACAGGAAGGCCTACTTAGCACGGTCTGAACAGAGAATTACAGGTTCTTATGTCATCCAATAGGTAGCAGGAAAATGATCAGTTTGGGGATACGCTTAGAGCGCTGTGATGAAATAATCCACTTGCAAAACTCTGCATGATGACATTTTATTCTCTACTTTGGCACACGAAATCACGAGCGTCTAAACCACACTTAAAGCATTAGTTCATGTATCCTCCGCTAGGGATAATAAAGTGCTTTTCCTTTGAATCATATGAGATAAGCTTAGTTACCTATTTTGCTAAAGCTTGTGATAATGCGATGCTGGTGATTCAAGGGAAAAATGCTTTACTATCCCTAGCGGAGGATACATGAACTAATGCTTTAAGTGTAACACACACTAGTGCTTTTGTGTGTGTGTTGCTGTAGGTGTAATTTAGACAAAACGCACGAAATCGAAAAGCGTTATGTGAGACCGATAAACAAATAACTAGACTGCAAGAATCATTAGTCTAGGAGACCAGAGATTCCTAGACGTGACGTCAAAAATTCTTTCGTAATTTAATGAGTTACGTTTATTTTAATTTTTAATTTTGTTGTTGACATTTCATGTCTTATACGTCCTAAGTGAAGACATAGCATGTCCTCAAATTGAAATGAACTGAGCACAATGGGGTATTTCGGTGGGTCGGAAATTCAGGTTTTTGACCTCAAATTTGGATTCAGCACCCTTGAAAACCTATATACTACAACTTTAAGCCCAATGATACTATAACATGTGGTAGAAAAATTAATTAAAGAGATCACACGTTTGAAAAAGGCGGGCCACTATAAATGCACACACACACTAGGCAAGGACTATGCCGCGGACTACGCCGCGCGCGTGTGTGAGTAATATTTTGTAGTATCCAAGACGTCATCCGAGGGTTTCTGTGCATGGATACTTTTTTCAAAGACAGTTGGCTAGCTACGTCACGATTGGCTAGCTACGTCACACCATTCAAATCTTCAACTTTCCTTAGCTTCTCTGATTTTTTAAAAACATTTTCTCGACGAACAGACCCGATTACCGTTATTCCTGAGCCTTACTCTTTTGAAAAAAAAAATTGACTGAAATACCCCATTATACGTGCTCAAAGGTAGCTCTAAAAAGGAAAAGTAGGAAATTGTTTACCTGTGACGTGCACGGAAGGTCTTCTGACCAACACTCGAATCCATTTTCGCTTTCTCTTCGCCTTCTTGGCACAATTTGAACACGTCTCCTTTCCGTAGATACTGCAAATATTCCATGTAGTCGTTTTCCATTTAAATCCGAACGGAAAAACTTCGTAAAACGGCTGTCGAAGCAAGCAAAATAGACGCACTTCTTGTCAAAAACTGTACTAAGGTGTGGTAGGAGCCAAACTTACCCGGAAAGTGAAACTTGACGTAAGTTCAGCTTCGGTAAAGTGCGGCTAAAGTGTCACTTCTGAAGTTTGGTTCGTGAATAGCGTTTTCTCTAAAGTACAGCTCTAAGTGGAGCTTTCAGGCTTCACTTAGTAAAAAGCCCCACTTAGTGCATTTTGTAAATGTCTTGCAGACTATCTTAACGAGTAAGCATTAATCTTAATTTTTTTTTGAAACGCAGACCCCTTTGAGTTCAAATTTTAAGTGTGCCTACTAGCCAGTTGAAATAGAGGGGAGTAGGTTGAGGTAGAGATGCTACTGCAGCAAATATAACGTTGTTATTTTACTCTTGACGTGCCACTTTCTTTTTATCCTTCTGTTTTTCAGATACAAAAGATATCCTTGATATAACTGGCTGCAGCGCAAATGAGGAATCGTTCAGCTGCGGTGTGTTAGATGTGCGCCAGGACTTGATACTCGCTTGGAAATCTTCCCTCCTTTGCACCCCGTCTCTCCTCATCGGGCGTCTGAGTAAAACGACTCCCATTGAGTGGACGGTTTTAATTGAGTCTCAGCTCACAGTGAAAGACTTCATGGTCGATGTTATGAGGCTGGAATCTAATATTTTAACGGAGAAAGAGAGTAAGTCCCTTCAATTCATTATTAATTGAAAAATCTTTTTAGGGTATGATTGATAACTGATCAAATTTCATTCGGTCTTTCGCTCATATCTGTGCTTCTGAAGGTAACTATGTAGGTACCTATTTAGTGTGTGTTCTCGACCCGCTTATATGCATGAAGAAAAACCTGCAGCCCCTACGAACATGATTTTTAAACATTATCATCGTGAGGATGAATCAACAAAAATTGTAGCCCCATGGGTCCTTATCAAACATTTTGGGGGAAACTGAATTATGTTACTGCCCTCGGGAAAACGTACCATAGTCTACTAGATTTCGAAACCGGGTTTATTGCATTTCCTGATAAACATCCTAGATCGATGATCCTGATAAGATCATCGACAGTGGCGGCTCCTACCCTGAACTCAGGGGGTGCACGGAGATCAGGAGAAGCTATGGAGAAGGGACAGAATAGGTGCTTTCCTCTACCAAATAGAAATTTCAACGATATGTAAATGGGATAAATCATGGTAACTTTTCCATCTTAAAATTGCAAACGGTACTAAATACGTAGGTGCAATAGACACGAAAAATAATGTTCTCTAGTGGTTAACAGAAATTCTGAAATACTTAATCATCTAAGGTCTAAACCCAAGAAATGCATCCATCTTATTGCAAAGCTGAAATGCGTATTTGCCCGTGACGATTCAAAACATCGTCCAACTCGGAAGACAAATTAACGATGATTCGAGAGAGAATGTACCTATTTTTGTTAACCGTTTTGGTTTTTTGCATCAGATTAACATGATATGCACTCTCGAGTTGTTGCATTATACTCTCGTATTTTGACGACCCAATATACGCAAATCTGCCAGAGCGTTTTTATGGGAGACAGCCAATGCGTTTTTTTTTTTTTTTTTTTGGCTAAATGGGAGATCACTTATGCCGTTTTCAACCCAAGCCTCATTTCGGTTGGTAGAACAATGTAGGCAAGCGAAGCAAAATAATTTGTTAGTCACTTCACACCTGCAAAGCCAATCTACCTCCTTATAATAATATTATAAGAAGTCGAATATTATTTGAAATTAAACTTACGGTACAAATCTGCACGATTTTTAAATTTTAACGTCTGCTGGAGTCCAGGTAGAGACGGCAAGGGGCGGCCAGTTTCTCGAATGTTGCACTTTTCCACGACCGACAAACATGAATAGTTTACTTTAATGTAATGCACCGAATTATTCATAGTACCTACAACACTCCTAAATAATCACAATACTTTGAAAAAAAAAACGGTGGACCGAAAACGAAAAACGGGAAATGCCCTTATCAGTTCTATTTGTTTACGATAAGGAAACTGGGAAACCAGTGAGCCAGGAAGACAAAATAATAAAATTGGAAATTCACTCACTCACACACCCCAGGTGCACATCCTCCGTGCTGCTCCTCAAGGTCACATTTCGTGCTCTCTGGTTGGTCAATCTCACGAGCACACCTCCATCTAATCACGTGACCCTAGTCAAGAATGGCGCATAAAACTGGATTTGCGCGAACCGCTGCTGATTGGTCAGAAAAGAGGGAGCTCCCTGCCACTGTTTTCGCGCGTAGATTCAACTAGCACAGAGCCTATGATCGTGTCTTCTGTCACTAGCCAACTTACTCTTCAAACCCAGAGGAACTAACTTTGATATTTTTTCTTTTTTAATTGGCTGGGGGTACACATGCGCTTATGATCCTATCAGCAGCCGCCCCTGATCATCGATATCTCAATCTGTTAAAAGTTTATATTTTTAAGAACCTCGGAATTGTGAAAAAGCTGTTTTTGAAAAGAACGCTATCAAATTCACACAAAAGTCAAAGTCGCACGAAAACAACGAAGGTAAGGTACGTTATTCGGGACGTTTTTCGCGATTCATCTAAGATTTCTGGTTACCGTTTTGTGAAAGGTTTACGAATCCTACGTTAAAATTTCCTATACGTATCGAAAGTAACCCGATAAGTCGATTTCTTAACCCTGACTTCGGTTTTTCGTTCTCCTAAAGAATTTCCTTTGAAATGCTAAGGTAATTTTTCCTGTGGAAGGTCACATGTGCTAAAAACCGCCGTATTTAGCTTGTTCACCCCCCCCCCCCCCTCAAATCGTTTTTTTAGCACTCTGTATAAAAGAGTCGAAAATTGCGATTTTTCGTTGTGTAAGACGAGAGAAGCCTCTACCAGATGTGTCAAGTTACAACATTATCAATTTCCCAACTGTTTCACTTCTTGATTTATTCTAAATTCTTGCGAGTCATATGCTAACATAAATCCATGTATTTTCAGAGGATTTCTCCGCCATTTACTTTGGACCGAAGTCTGATGTAAAAAATGTGCCTCTGATTGTCTTTCCGCACGGGGGTCCTCACTCGTCATCTACCAACAGCTACAGTATGTTGGCGGCGTACTTCGGCAGATTAGGTTGGTAATAGTTGCGATAATCAGTTATTTCGTTCAGTCTCCAATCCTCCTTGGGTGTTATGTCTAGTTTACGGGAAACGGAAAAACATCAAATTATGGTTAACACGTTTGGCTACTGTTTGGTTTATGTAGGTCGCTCAGAGTTGATCAAGATTAGAGGAGTTTAACAGAATTTGCTAGATTATCTCCGCTCCAACCATTGTATGAATCAAATTTTGATCAAGCCTCTACGTTATTGAAAATCTGACCTAACTAGTGACGTTCTCCCTTTGTACTTTATACTACTCACGCGATTGTTTTTTTACCTTCTGGATTTAACAGAAGGAAATATTAAATATCCTCCTACTCTGCTAAGTTCTCATTAGTATCCAGGTACTCATTTCTCTTGTAACTTGAGATTTATGATCAATTTTTTTCAGGTTTCGCTGTTCTCTTTATCAATTACCGAGGTTCAATAGGAGCTGGAGAGGCTTCTGTAAAGTCATTGTTGGGCAACGTTGGTACAATGGATGTCAGCGATTGTCATCAAAGTACGCTCAAAGCTTTGGAGAATCACTCGAGCGTTCTTTCTAAGGACAAGTGCATTCTTTTTGGAGGTTCACACGGAGGCTTCCTGGTTCTTCACCTGTCTGGCCAATATCCAGTAAGTTGTCTATAAATTATGTAAATGCAAGCAAAGGTAATAGAGTTATAGTAGTAAAATAAAAGTCAAAGCAGTTAATTTCCGGTGTAGTTCGCTGAGGCGAGCGTTATTGGGCGGTGGAATTTGGGCCAACTTTTGCGGGGGTCGTTGGTTCAGGTCTCATCGCTGGTAGCGTGAGTTTTTATGCGTCCGGGGCTCTCATCGTCCCCTCGTCCCAACCCAGGGCGGTAAAGCAATAAAAAGCCACGAGCGAAGTCATCAGAACAAATTCCGAACTTCCCTTTTGAAGACAGCTGATGACGTCCGCGACGCCAGGAATGACAGTTGGACGAAAATCCAACCTGAAATGGTTGTTTACTTTACTTTCTAATTTCAGTTGACAGTTCTTGTAACTTGGTAGTTTCGAAACCATTTTTCTTAGCGACTACTCGGAGAGCAGGGTGTGGTTTCATTGTCAACCGAGTTATCAAATCAAAATCATCGGATTTTCGAGAATACCGGTGTCCCCGCCGACATATATGTTTTACTTCAACCCCAAACATACAGTATGTTAGGTATGCTGAAAATGAGTCCTCCACCTCATATCTCGCCCATATTTATCCTGATTCCAAAAAGTTATAATCTCCCAAAAAATGAAGCAGAAACAACGTTGAATGTATAATAAATAATAACCATGTCACTTCAGTTTTCAACTCTGTTGATAAGTAAGCGACTTGTCTTCTTCAGGACAATTTTAACGATATAAATTAGTCCATGTATCCAAAATTGTTCAATGAGGAATTTCACCATGTCGGAATTTTCTATTTTTGACCCCAAAATCGGATTCAGCACCTCGAAAAACTCCCAACGGCAAACTTTCAGCCCGAACTTCCTAATTTACGAATAAACAAAACAGTGTAGAAAATACGAATGTTAAAAATAACGGGAAAATGACGTCATCCTGGAATAGTTCATTTATGGCCGCTTGAAGCGCTGAGATCGAGAAATCTATAGTCCCCAGATGCAAAATTTCACGAAACAGTAAAGTTCGAAATCGAAAAAACTGAAGAAAATAATAGAAAAAGCAAGATGGGGAAAAATAGGTTTCCCCTGTTTTTGTTTGACAACTTTTCTCTTAGAAAACACAATTTCGTCGTCCCAATGGGCGTTCCCGCTTCACGTCCATTTTCCCGGTTAGTTTTGAAATCAAAAATTTTGATTGTCTCCCAAAAATAATAGGAGACTTATTTTCCGAAATCAACCCGATTTTCATCTATCCCACACCATTAACTATTCAGGAAAAATGCAAACAGAATTCGGTGAAATTCCTCATTGTAGGACAAAAATATACTTATCACTCAGTACCCAATTACTTGGTAATCAGGCGTGGTGGCCAAGTCGGGAGCCATACAACCTACATTCAAATAAATTCATTATTTAAATGATGTTTTTACCTTCCATTCCATGTTTTTACCAGAAAATTTTACCTTTCATGAAGTTTTTACCATAACACTACCTGGGTCTCACTAAACAAACCACATTTTACTTGATTTTTTGTTTAGTATCTATTTCGTGCTATTATCTCCCCCATATTTTCAGACGCTTTTCACGAGTACAGTTGCGTTGAATCCTGTGGTAGATTTGACTGCATTCGGATCCTCAGACATCCCTGATTGGTGAGTCCTACACTTTTCTCAAAAGGTAAAAGTTGCCATCCTTTCTTTTTCAGTCTTTTTACAAAGCCGTCTCTTCACGGAATCCCGTCACAGATATAGCGGCAATATTTCCCATATCCGATATCCCTGATTGGTAAGTGACCTGATTTCAATAATTAGGACGGCTTATGTGGCTTATTGAAGCAATTGGCTCCGAATACATTAAACCCTAAGCCTCGTTAAGCCGTACTAAATATCCGTAACTACCTATCATAGTCGAAAGCAATAGCAAACTTCAACTCCATAAGTAATGTTTCGCTTTATTAGTAAGCTAATCTGAAAATATGAGCATTACTTTGAACGACACCCTCGTAACGACAAATCCTGAAGAATTTCACCGGTTATGGTCATTGCTTTACTTGGTTCATTGCTTCATCATTTGGTTTTCTCTAGCATAAGGACCATTTCAAAGGCTTGTTTAGTCCATCGATTGAATCATAACGTCGAAAAAGGCAGTTTAAATCGCAATCTCCGTTTGGTTTCCTCGAGAGAAACTGAATGAATTAAAGGCTACTCAATGGTCACCTGAGAGACCCTCGGCTTTTGATTGTGATGAATTCAAATCCAGACATTTATGCCAACAATAACTGTCATAAGAGGATTCAAACTAGCAACAAACATAATAAATGTGATGGTTGTTGTTACAGAGCCTTGAAGACAATGAAGGTAGCACGGGTACCTAACATTATAAGAGGTGTCATTCTCCTAGCAGAATCCATACGGATGAATGAAATCATCTCACTCTCAGAAAATATCAATTATTCAAATTTATGAGTATGTTAGGGTTGGGTATCGTTACAAAAGTATCGATACTGTATCGTATTAGAGTATCGATATCCCATGTATTGTTTGGCTTGAGTATCGATTTTTCGAAATACTGAGTATCGTCACTTCAGAGTCACAAAATATCAACATTATCAAAGAAAATGTTTTTCTCAACAATGTTTATTCATTTCTTACCATCAAGAGTCCAAGCTGAGTGCATTTACACATCATTATTAATAACTATTACTGATTACAGTAGATTACAAAATTTAGGGGTGGTCTGGCTGCCTCGTTCTTTCACCACTTTTCTCATGGTATTTGGTGCGCTGAATCCGAATCTGACGTCAGTTTTTTTGTTTATGTCGGATTTTCAAGATATAGCTAGTTTTAAGATTTTTCTAGTTCTCACTTTTCTTCATTTTTTAGTGAAAACTCATCTTGCTCAAATCTCCTCAAAAAGTACTCAGACTTATAGGAAATTTCATGTAGAATCCGAATATGTACTTATTTTTTAAGTAAAACTGTGTTAAACCCCCTATTTTCCACAAAACGTATCAAAAAACACCGGTTCTCAACGTTTTTTCTTCGGGTTTTCCCTTACATTTAGCCACTTGAAAAAAAAAACTAAGGCTAAAAAACATTTTCTCGGGCCTTTACTTTGTAGGGGGGACACCCCAGAGGAGAATGAGACCAATCGCAGCCTCCTAAACCAATTAATATCGAAGGAATGAGCTTTTTCATGGCACTGAGATGAAAATTCACAAAAACTGTTAGTTAATTTTTCGAGATAAGTATGTGCGTTCCTAAATCTGTTTTCCTAAATGGATTTTCCTTTCTTCTACATTTTTTATGCTTGTCACCTATTAAGAGTAAGATCGAAAATAGGTACTCAAAGGGGGAGTAAATCATAATTGGGAAACTCTTGTTTTGTTAATTGATTTTAATTCAGTTTTACAAACGAAACACAATAAACTGCAGAAAAGTTAACGGTGTAAATCTGTTTCATGAAGGCTCAGATGAATCAAAAGTTGGTAAAATGTTTGGTTATTCCTCCACCTCAGAGGTTTCATCGCCGGCATCTATGTAGAGAAAACTTCCCCGCCTGAGGTAAATCTCTTTTTGAGGTCCAACAATAGTCCGCCATCATGTGAACTTCCTAATACCCTTTGTACCGTTCTTCCATGGTTTTCATATCTTGGTGGAACCTCTGAGGTGTAGGAATAACCAAACATTTTACCAACTTTTGATTCATCTGAGCCTTCATGAAACAGATTTACACCGTTAACTTTTCTGCAGTTTATTGTGTTTCGTTTGTAAAACTGAATTAAAATCACTTAACAAAACAAGAGTTTCCCAATTATGATTTACTCCCCCTTTGAGTACCTATTTTCGATCTTACTCTTAATAGGTGACAAGCATAAAAAATGTAGAAGAAAGGAAAATCCATTTAGGAAAACAGATTTAGGAACGCACATACTTATCTCGAAAAATTAACTAACAGTTTTTGTGAATTTTCATCTCAGTGCCATGAAAAAGCTCATTCCTTCGATATTAATGGGTTTAGGAGGCTGCGATTGGTCTCATTCTCCTCTGGGGTGTCCCCCCTACAAAGTAAAGACCCGAGAAAATTTTTTTTAGCCTCAATTTTTTTTCAAGTGGCAAAATGTAAGGGAAAACCCGAAGAAAAAATGTTGAGAACCGGTTTTTTTTATACGTTTTGTGGAAAATAGGGGGTTTAACACAGTTTTACTTAAAAAATAAGTAGGTACGTATTAAAACTAGCTATATCTTGAAAATCCGACATAAACAAAAAAAACTGACGTCAGATTCGGATTCAGCGCACCAAATACCATAAGAAAAGTGGTGAAAGAACGAGGCAGCCAGACCACCCCTAAATTTTGTAATCTAGTGTTATTGATCATTTTCCCACAATATTAATTAATTTTATCCTAGTAATGATCCAGCAGCCTCTCTACCTTCTTCATTTGTTTACCATTCCGTTGAATTTTCCGCGAGAACTGTATGGATATTTGAAAATATCGGATCCAAAGTATCGATAATTTAAAGTATCGTGTATCGATACCCATCCCTTCTATGTATCTCAAACAACACAATAAATCCACTTTGAGTGAGGATCCTGCGATATAATGTACCTATTTCCATGTCAAATTAATCCTTTTCGAAACCAAATTAATCCTTTTCCAAACCAAATTAATCCTTTTCCAAACCAAATTAAACTTTTTCCAAATCAAATTGATCCTTTCCAACAACATAACATTACATTTCCGTAAAGTACCTAATCTCTCAAAGCTGAAGGTCCCCTATGAATTGGGAAGATTCCTTTCCCCCAAATCATGGGGGACCTTCAACTTTGTGAGATTAAGTACTTTACGGAAATACTCTGTTATATTGTGGGAAAGGATTAATTTGATATGGAAAAAGTTTAATTTGGTTTGGAAATGCTATGGATAACTTCAATCAAAAGTTACTCTTGTTATTAATTAATTTTTAACTGGCCTATTATCAATTTATTCCTTCTTCTTCCATCAATTTATTCTTTCTTCTTTCAATTCATGGGAAACAGTGTACATCTACCGTTTTAATCTTAATTTTTGGTATTTGCTGCTTGGCTGTCCTAGCTGAAATTTGCTATCTATTTGCAGGGCCATGGTTGAGAGCGGCTTTGAATACTCCCCTACTGCTGAGCTGGATGGGAAAGCATTCGATGAGATGAAGAAAATGTCGCCGATTTCTCATATAAACAACGTCATAGCTCCAACGCTTCTTTTGATAGGGAAATTTGATCTTCGCGTACCTCCTTCGCAGGGTATCAACTATTACTTCGCCCTCAAAGCGCGTGGAAAGAAAACTAAGTAAGCCATCTATCGATTCATATAATCAAATATTTTGCTATGGATTGGATCCGTTTGGATCATCAGTCCGAAGTTACAAAGGCTACGTCAGTTCATAAAATACAATAGTAAAACTTAAAAACTTAAGTTTAAACTCAACTCAAAAACAGCACTCTAAATCAAGAAGACCGGTAAATCTTTATTGAGCTAAAAAAACGCTGCAAATTATTACACAATGGTTTATTATTTTTCTATATAGATCACTCGTCTACAAAATCACCAACCATCCAATATGAAGGAAAAAAAAAATCAAAATCACCAACCATCGATCGCATTTCGGTCAGCTCTAATTTGAACGGAGATTAGGCCTCTTTTGTTATTCACACTCGCGTTTTGATTTATATATATTTCAATATAAACCCTTAAATTTTCGTAGGGAGCGAACGGTTTGTCCTACAGAGCTCCGCGTGGTCTCAAAAAATTCTATAGAATCTTAAATTGAAGGAAAAACAATACCTTTATATCGAAATTTTTTGAGTTAGGGCGTTTTCAAAATTTCAAAATTGATTTTGGAACCCTTAGAAGTGACCTACATCAACCAAAAGCTTCGAGGCACAACTAGACCCCAAATGGAGCCCACATACCAAATTTCATCAAAATCGGTCAATGCTAAGTGGCAAAAGTGCCGCGTACGGCGGACGGACGGCCAAATTTTTATTCGATTTTTGGATTCTACGTACCTTGAAACGTAAACCATCAAATTTTGAGGGGGTGTTAAAATTTTTTTTTCTTGGTCGATTCCAAAGGTTCATTATTGAAAATAATAAACCAAAAAGGTCCTCAGTAATAATAGTTAATGAGAGGTGTGTCGTCTTATTAATTGGGTCTTGTCTCATTATTGAATCCTCCAAGGGTCAGTGAAAGTGAAAGTTAAAGCGAAATTTTGTCCGCTGGTAAAATACGTTTACCCTTCTTCAGCCCAAACTTAGCTTATGCAAGGTGCATGGGAGTCAATGGACTCCATTGACTGGATATAAATTAGAACGATAAAACTTACGATAAATCAAAAACACGAGTGTGAATCTCAAAAGAGGCTTAATCTTCGTTCAAATCTTAGCTGATCAAAATGTGATCGTTGTTAGCTTCTTCGAGTCGTTCTCAATTTTGCGTCATTAGCAACCAGTAATCAAATTTCCTAAAGAAGGCCCCCTCAACTCCGTATTTATTCGAATTAACTGTGAAGCGTTTGTTCCGTCAAAATAAACTAGATTATGTGAAAATATGGTTGGTAGGTAGTGGCAATGGCGAGTGATCTACACTGGAAGATAATAAACCTTTGTGTAATAACTTGCAGCGTTTTTGTGATTTTTACGTGTTCGAACGCGTTTATCAATCAGTTTATAGGGAACCCTAGACGATCAGTAATAATGTCAGTTCCTTATCAGAATGACAGTAATACTGATCGTCTAGAGTTGGTAATCATGGAATGACGGGCTGGAATGATGGAGATCCGGATTTTCTGATAATGAGGCGTCATTACTTGGGAGGGGAGGGGATAATGCCATTATTACTGATAGTGTAGGGTGGTTGACGTCAGTTCACCATCATTACTCATTCAAACAAGTTCTCCTAAATGTCATCTGCGAACGATGGAGGGTGATAATGTAATATCAGCAGACAACGAGGGAGTAATTGGTGAAAGTGAAGGTCTTCTAAGGTCTTTCATTGAAACCTTCGAAGGGATTCCTCTGTTATAGAAACCAACTGACCCTTGCAACGTGAACAAAACTAAAAGGAATGCTGAGTTGGACAAGCTAGTTTCCATTTATTCTCAATCAACCGGGAGCAAATCGGGTTGACGTGAGAAGGAAAATCAACACTTTGCGGAGCAATTACCGCAAATAGTTGCAGAAATCTTCTGCCTCTTCTGACGCCCTGATTTCTTTCAGCAACACAAGATGAGAGTACTGCTCACGTTTCCTTAGCCATTTCTTCATCCACCGTTCACAATGGGGTATTTCAGCCAATTTTTTTACATTTTTTTTTTCAAGAGTATGGCTCAGGAATAACGGTAATGAGGAATTTCACCAAATTCTGTTTGCATTTTTCCTGAATAGTTAATGGTGTGGGATAGATGAAAATCGGGCTGATTTCGGAAAATAAGTCTCCTGTTATTTTTGGGAGACAATCAAAATTTTTGATTTCAAAACTAACCGGGAAAACGGAAGTGAAGCGGGAACGCTCGCTGATTGGGCTGTTTGGATCGCCGTCTCCTCCCAGTGTTGCCCATTGGGACGACGAAATCGTGTTTTCTAAGAGAAAAATTATCAAACAAAAACAGGGGAAACCTAATTTTCCCCATCTTGCTTTTTCTATTTTTTTCTTCAGTTTTTCGATTTCGAACTTTACTGTTTCGTGAAATTTTGCATCTGAAGACTATAGATTTCTCGATCTCAGCGCTTCATGCGGCCATAAATGAACTATTCCAGGATGACGTCATTTTCCCGGTTTTTTTAAACATTCGTATTTTCTACACTGTTTTGTTTATTCGTAAATTAGGAAGTTCGGGCTGAAAGTTTGCCTTAGGAGGTTTTTCGAGGTGCTGAATCCGATTTTGGGGTCAAAAATAGGAAATTCCGACATGGTGAAATTCCTCATTGGGTCTGTTCGTCGAGAAAATGTTTTTAAAAATCAGAGAAGCTAAGGAAAGTTGAAGATTTGAATGGTGTGATGTAGCTAGCCACTGTCTTTGAAAAAAGTATCCATGCACAGAGAAGAGATGAAACCCTTGGAGGACCTCTTGGATACTACAAAATACTACTCACACACGCGCGCGGCATAAGTGTGTGTGAGTTAAGGGAGGCCCGCCTTTTTTTCAAACGTTTGAACTCTAATTAATTTTTCTACCACATGTTAAAGTATAATTGGTCTTAAGGTTTTCAAGAGTGCTGAATCCAAATTTGAGGTCAAAAACCTGAATTTCTGACCCACCAAAATACCCCATTCTCTCTTTGTTTAGCAACTAGCAGCACAAGCTACTTTGTGACGATCCATTATTAAATGAATACAAAATGCTTAGCTTGAGATACAGTACCTACTGAAGGAAATAATGACATTATTACCGATGGTCTAGGGTTAGAGTGGAATGGTGCAGTAATGTCATTACCTGTGATGACATTATTATTGATCGTGCAGGGGCCCCTCATGAAGCGGGAAATCAATCTGTGGATTCTTGAAAATCGTTATCTGTTATTGAATTTTGCTTCATCACAATCATGGGCTGGGAAAAGGGAGGTGAAATCCTTTCTCGCAATCCTTATCATTGTGCAAATCTCCGAGCATACGATATTTTTTCTGGAATTTCTCCTCTCTAAGTGACATACTTTCCTTCGACATTTGTGAATTTTGTTTGCAGTGCAACCACCACACAGAAAAAACGCTGCAAATTATTACACAATGGTTTATTATTTTTTATTATAGATCACTCGTCTGCAAAGCCACCAACCATCCAACATGAAGAGAAACATCTATCGCATTTCGGTCAGCTATAATTTGAACGGAGATTCGGCCTCTTTTGCGATTCACACTCGTGTTTCTGATTTATCGTACGTCCAAACTTTAAATTCTTGTAGTGAGCGAACGGTTTGTCCTGCAGAGCTCCGGGTGGTCTCAAAAAATTCTAAAAATTCTATAGAATCTTAAATTGAAGGAAAAACAATACCTTTATATCAAAATTTTTTGAGTTAGGGCGTTTTCAAAATTGATTTTGGAACCCTTAGAAGTGACCTAAATCAACCAAAATCTTCGGGGCACAACTAGACCCCAAATGGAGCCTACATACCAAATTTCATCAAAATTGGTCAATGCTAAGTGGCAAAAGTGCCGCGTACGGCGGACGGACGGCCAAATTTTTATTCAATTTTGGGATTCTACGTACCTTGAAACGTAAACCATCAAATTTTGAGGAGGTGTTGAAATTTTTTTTTCTTGGTCGATTCCAAAGGTTCATTATTGAAAATAATAAACCAAAAATTGCGCAACAGTCCAATTTCCCTGCGAATATTTCAAAATGGAACTTTTCACTTTTGAATGTTGGATTGAACACGATTGAATGCGATTAGAAATTGAGAATATTAGGAACTACCTAATGGTCTGTTCGGAGAAGCAGTCTGGAACCAGTTCAGAACCAAACCAGAACTGGAAAGGGGAGGGGATGGAGGCGATTGGGCTCCTCCGAACGTCTCCAAACCGTTCAAGACTGCTTCTCCGAATAAAACCTTAATTCCTTCAATGAACACAATGAGCATTCAATGAACATAGTCCGATTTCGAACATGTAAATTATCTGTAGCGAATTCTTGATAAGATCTTTCCTCAATTCCAGGGTTTTGGCTTATGAAGATAACCACGGGCTACCAAAAACTCCTCACGAAGTGGACTTCGCTATAAACACAGTGCTCTGGTATTTGGACTGCATTGAACATTCTATTCCAACTCAATGATTCAAAGTAGATTGTTCGATGTAGTTTGTTTATGTAGCCTACCGAATGAAACCAAGATCATACTCGAGGTATTTATTATTTTGTTTAATAAACGTTTTTACACGAAAACTTGTTTATATCTGTGTTACTCTATACCTACTAGTGCGTTAGTTCACTTATGCACACACCCGTCAGGTTGATAGTTTGGGTTTTAGCTATTTTTATTTTAAAGAAATCCCTGAAAGACGCAGGGGGCACGCCAGTAATACAGAATAAATAAATAAATCAAATATAATGGGGAGGACGCCCAGGACTCACCCGACGCCGGCCCTCGGGAAGATGAGGAAGGTGGGGGTGGGAGAGAGGGATGAAGGGAAGTGCCTCTATAGAACGACCACCAGTTCAAATATGAGCCGTGCAGGACGCGGGTGGTGATACCACGGAGTACGCCTACTGAGATGCCCAACTCGCGCAACTCCGTGGCACTTTTCCCGCACCACACCCCGTGCTACGACAAGGTTGCAGCCATCACCCTGATGTTGTTGGGTGCCACGCCTTTTAGCTCCGACACTGCTTGCCGTACAGTGCTGTGAATTGCCTTCACAGATGCTGTAGTTGGTTTTCGTGTGACGTCATAGACTGTCGGTATTCATGATTCATATAATCAAATCTACCAGTCTCCCTCGGATGTCTATTATCATTGAACATTAAACAAAGTGTATTCTGATGTGGAGTACCACCACCAGGAATTCAAAAGTCTCCAATGCTCAGTAAATTTTTGGTTTAATATTTTCAATAATAAGCCTTTGGAATCGAGCAAGAAAAAAAAATTTTAACCCCCCCTCAAAATTTGATGTTTTACGTTTCAAGGTACGTAGAATACGAAAATCGAATAAAAAAATTTCCGTCCGTCCGCCGTACGCGGCACTTTTCTTAGTTGCCATGGACCGATTTCGATGAAATTTGGTATATGGGCTCCATTTGGGGTCTAGTTGTGCCGCGAAGCTTTTGGTTGATGTAGGTCACTTCTAAGGGGTGGAAATTAAGGGTTGAAATTTTCAAGAGTGCCCTAGCTCGAAAACTCTCGAAATAAAGGTATCGTTTTTTTCACTAATTTTAAATAGTACTGCATTTTTAAAAATTTTTGAGACCACCCGGAGCTCTGTAGGGCAAACCGTTCGGTCCCTACGAGTACTTGAAGGTTTTCCTTCGATACAACAAGGTCAAGGGAGAATACTGAAGGCGCCTGAGTGGTCACTGATCAGCTGAGTGAGCTCCAAGGTCATTTCCTCTCCTGTTGAACGCAGGAACCTGAAATTTGAGAGGGCGGGTCAATTGAGAATGCTGAAGGCGCCTGAGTGGTCACTGATCAGCTGAGTGAGCTCCAAGGTCATTTCCTCTCCTGTTGAACGCAGGAACCTGAAATTTGAGAGGGCGGGTCAAAGGAGAATGCTGAAGGCGCCTGAGTGGTCACTGATCAGCTGAGTGAGCTCCAAGGCCATTTTCTCTCCTGTTGAACGCAGGAACCTGAAATTTGAGAGGGCGGGTCAATAGAGAATGCTGAAGGCGCCTGAGTGGTCACTGATCAGCTGAGTGAGCTCCAAGGCCATTTCCTCTCGTGTTGAACGCAGGAAGCTGAAATTTTAGAGGGCGGGTCAATGGAGAATGCTGAAGGTGCCTGAGTGGTCACTGATCAGCTGAGTGTGCTCCTAGGCCATTTCCTCTCCTGTTGAACGCAGGAACCTGAAATTTGAGAGGGAAGGTCAAGGGAGAATGCTGAAGGCGCCTGAGTGGTTCACTGATCAGCTGAGTGAGCTCCAAGGCCATTTTCTCTCCTGTTGAACGCAGGAACCTGAAATTTGAGAGGGCGGGTCAATGGAGAATGCTGAAGGCGCCTGAGTGATCACTGATCAGCTGAGTGAGCTCCAAGGCCATTTTCTCTCCTGTTGAACGCAGGAAGCTGAAATTTTAGAGGGAAGGTCAAGGGAGAAGGTGGTGGTAAGTGCTATTGATGGAGAACCAGTGATCTATACAGGAGGGTGATCTATACAGAAAATAATAAACCTTTGAGCAATGATTTGCAGCGTTTTTAAACTGGACACGCTCTTCCCCATTATTTGTAGATATGTTTTTGTAAATTTTCAAGAAGAATTGATTAAATAGCAGAGAGATGAAATAATTTACATATTTATTAAATTAATATCACTATTCATACAAGAGGGTGAAAATCTATTAACCTCTTCAATCATCATATAGATACAATTTCTTCTTCCTGTCTCTCGACATAGCGTAATCGTCGTCAGTGGTATTGATGGCTTTGGGTGGGATCATAGCTGCTACAACGTAACGTCCTTCAGCATTGAGGAAGTTGAATGTCGACACAGCTCGGTCCGTCGGAAGGATTTCCAAGTTCAGCTTCTTCTTGACTCGAAAAGTGTGTAGGAGACGGTCGAGTTGAATTTTGAATTCAGGGCGGTTCCCGAAACCAATGATGAGCACGTCCGGACGAGGCTCGAGGACGGTGAACAGGTCCAGAGATTGCTCGTTGATGTCCTCGTCTGACTGGACGTTCCAGCTGAGAACTGTTTTGGGGAACAGAGCGATCGGCCCCACCACGAAAGAGCCATTGTTGAGTCGAAAACCAACCTGAAAATTCGTAATAAGAAATTAAACACCCCTGAATGATATCGACAGTAGAGTAATATTTGCAAGTATCTTCATGTTAGGTGTGATTTATTCAATTTGTTCCGCTGAAAAGCGTAATAGGGTGTGCGCCTGGGTAGGAAAAACTGTTTACTGTTATTTTTAATCTAAGGTAGACCTCATTCTGAGAATTTTGGTACCAACCGCGACCTTCTAGCGTGTGTAAATCTTTTCCTATCAATTTCTAAAGTTTCGACCGTTTATGACGTCACAGTGGGCTGGGGGGTCCCGCCCAGGCGAGAGGGGCGCGTGACGTCATAAACGGTCGAAACTTTGAAAAATCATAGAAACAGATCTAGAAGGTCGCGGTTGGTGCCAAAATTCTCAGGATGTAGTCTACTTTCGATTAAAAATCTAAACAAAATCAAGGCGCACCCACCATTGTAGTCAAATTTTTGACGTGCTTTGATCTAAATACTAGGCACTAATAGATGACACATTTCAAAGCTAGATATCACCTATTAAGTTATGAACTTTGTAAGTAGGAAATTAAACTGAAAGCAATTCACGGTCATGTTCTGATCACTCGCTATTAAGGTGTCAGGAACATGATAAAGAATACCATCTCCATCATCAACTTCAGGTAGTAAATTTTGAAAGTATTCGACAATCACTCCTCATCATTGCATCCCTTTTAATAAAACGTTGTACCGCCTCATTTAGTTTCGCATGTACCTACCTACTGGCCTCCACCGGTAAGAGGTCAGCAGTAGAAATAGTCTCTGAAGAGTTTAAAGAAAACTTGAAACTGGAAAGAAATGGCGATTATTGAAAGAAGTGTGAATTCAAAGTGTCTTGAAACCATTTTGATAGAATGGGTGGTAGCTTCATTCTTCATTCAACAGTTCGAGGACTACTGCAAGAGAAATAACATCAAGCATGTAACGTTCACCCCGTACCATCCAAGAACGAACGGCCTAGATGAGAGGTCTGTGCGGACTTTCAAACAAAGATTTGCTGCATCCAAAAACGCTGGACAAGACCTAAAGACCAGATTAGTGCAATACCTAAATTCTTATCGTAACTCTGTGCACATTACTACTGGACGTTCGCCGGCTTTATTGATGTTTGGGCGGCAATTACGAACTCGGTTGTCTTTGTTGAAGCCTAATCTCGCAGAGCACATCGATCAGAAGTTGGATCAGCAGCAGCATGCGCTAGGCCACTATAAAGAGTTTGTTGTGGGTGAAGTGGTGTGGGTTAAACGAAGAAGAGAAGACAGGGAATTTCGGAGAGCTCAGGTGACACGGAACACAGAGCCTCTTTCGTATTCGGTGCTACTAGCAAATGGACAGGAGCTCAGAATGCATGCTGATCACATGAGGAAGGGGGGAGAAGATGTAGTGATGTCAACTACAGTGGATTCCCCAAGGTTACCAACAGGTGGTAACGTGGTAGTTTACGGTGAAATATAAATATATGGAATAATATTATTATTCCATATCTTGATTTTGCCACGTTATTTCAATCACGAATAAAGTGAACGATGAAATTAAATTGAAAAGATATAACCCATAGAGCATTCTCACTGGGTTTTGAGATTCTCACAATACGCCGGCCAAAGCCCCCCCTCCCCGAGTAGGTAACGGAGTAACTAAGATTTCCCTAATGGGGGAGAGATTTTGTCATCAGCTCTTCGGATTTCTGTCCATCCACTTCCTTAGCTCACTGGATGGTGAACAGGTCCAGAGAATGCTGGTTTATGTCCTCGTCTGACTGGACGATCTCCGACTCAGGAATAGGAATGTAAATATAGTTCAGTCGGGAAAGATAGAAGATCGATCCCCAGTCGAGGGAAGTTAATGTTTTAATGATACAACACCAGCGCACAGCTTCCTGAACATGAAGGTTTCTGAACTCATTCAACTTTCTTGGATTCTCACACTGAACAGGTTTGTGAATTTTCATGTTGAAACAAAACTGTGATTTCGGTTGGTTTAGGAGCAAAATGCAATACGATTTTCTGATACCTACCTCTACCATGCCAGAGCTGTCCTTTCATGAAATCTGCTTAATTACTCGATGCTATTGTCTACAAACGGTGGGCGGAGTGGCTATTCTCTCCAACTAACGTCCACCCATGGTAGATAGATAGATTTTGAAATTTCCGTCATACCAACATACCTAGTTCTATTGACATTATGAAACAATATCATATAAGAAGTTCAGTATCTTGAGTGGTCGACAAATAAATAAGTAGAAAGCAGTGGAGTGGTAAGAAAGCAACCTTCATTGCTTTATCAGTTTACTGAGAGCAATTTTCGTTACATAGGTACCTAACATAATATTTATGCGATTGTCTCGATTTGTAGTTAATTATTCATTTTTTCGTCTTCAATATTCATTTCTATGACGTAGTTTCAGTATCATTTCTCCTGTTATTACACACATTTCAATTAGTATTTGCGTTTTATTTTACTTGGCCAGGCCGGCTAGAAGTATTTCGATGAGTTTAACTGTAGGTACTAATAAATTTTAAGGCAAAATTAAGTATATGGTCAAACGTACCTTGCTATAAGAGTCGACCATGAGTCCTAACCCCGGCTCATTATTCAGAATGGTGATGGTGGTTTTGCCATCTGAATCGTAGGCACCCGATCGTTGTGCATTGGAGAATGAAATGGATCGAGACGTTTGATGCCCAGAAGCCCGAACTAATAATCCTAAAAATGATCTACTAACAGTGGCAAACATCAGGCAAAACAATCAAAATGCCAAACTGATTTATAAACCGACAATTATTCACCCGAGTTCTGATCGAGCTAAGCACACAAATCCAGGTGAGTTCGAAGCTTCGAACTCGTTGGAGAAAAATAACACAAAATGTTGAAATCTACATTCGAAATAGCTGTTTTCGAAAAAAACGAAAACGAAAAAATAGGTGAAGGTTATACAGCTGTAGAAGTTTACATTACTGTTATATCAAGAAAAAAAAATCTTCGAATTTCCAGGTGAAGCCACAAGCGATAGTCGTATGTTTGCATCCATGGAAGAATAATTTATGCATAGTGCATCTCGCTTTATTGGGGCAGGCGGGCGATTTAAAAAAAATTGATGGGAAAGAAGTTTATCCAGTAGTTTTTGAGCCAATGGAGCAGAAACCCAGAAGATAGGTCATGATTGTTATGGGTGACTTGGGCAGTGATGAGTCCCAAACATGGCATCCAACAATCAACAGAATGAGGAACAGTTTATGCCTACTACAATCTGCACGGAATATGAACATCCATTCATCTATATAACAACAACAAAGCTTATAATAAATACCGGGTTGCTACCGCTGTACCCCCCGGAATTGTACCCCCCGAGCATTGAGCCCCCGTCATTGTTCCCCCGGAGTGGAATCGATTTGGGAAGGTTTTACTGTACCCCCCGGAATTGTACCCCCCGAGCATTGAGCCCCCGATCATTCTACCCCTGAGCTCCTTATCAGTTGGACACTATAACGCACTTCCATACAACCACCCGGCAAAGTACCCCACCTCATTGGTGTCGCAATCAATGTTAGTGCTTCGATTCTTGAATCTCAATAATCGATTCTCTATAAATTGATGTATGATTCACATTTACGCAAATTAATCCGTAATTACCTATAATAAATTGTATTATTCCAATTCGAAATGAAACCTTTCTTGAAATGGTGGATATTAAATATTGTAATTATTTTAATTTTAAAAAAGTAATTTTTTTTTTGTAATGAATATTCTTTCAAACAAGTTAAACTTTCAAAAATGAAGTTCTATCCACATTTAAAGGTAGATTACGACGAGACTTATTTTGATAAATACGAGATGAAAAATTATCAAAAAGATAGAATCAAAATTCAAGCACTCTAATCTCAAAGGAAAATTGTTTATAAGGGAAAAAGAATGAACGATTGTTTATGGATGTTTAGTAACTTGATATTCATGAATCCACACAACGCTGTAATTGGCGGTAAATTCAAATTTTGTTCTTAGTTTACCATAAATATTGGGCTTGAGCATTGTAACGTTAATCCACATTATACTTGGTACTTGATGGGCATTTTACTGGGGTGGAGATATGAATAAGTATTGTATGTAAAAATCTGTTGGTCAGGTTTTATTTCACTAAGTACTTACCTGCACAAAAATCATCAGCCTTAACTGTGACCTACATTTTTGTACCAACGTTTTGAAGCAATTAGGTAAACTGAACAAATCCAAACTACTTGAGATGGTTTTCCCTACGTTTGTTAAAAATCGAATTTAAAAGAGAAAATAAAAATCTGATTCCAAAATACTGCCGTTCAAAGGAGAAAAGCAGTAACTCGATTTTTTCACATTTTCAGCTCAATCTCCACCTTTTGGTAGGTTTTTCAATGGTGAAAAACAGTCTCCTATGAAAATTTAAGAAGTTATTACCATTAGTAGGTAGACTGCCTTCTAATAATAATGGGTGGTACATGGGTAAAAGACAGTTTGCCTTGAGCAATCTAAAAAACAGCAATACGGTTTCTTTAACTGAAACAAGGTGGTTTTCCGTTGCTTTGATCAGGCAATCGGAAGAGAAGTAGGTAGTACAACAGTTTGGTTGATAGAATTGTGTTTCCCCATTGTCAGCTACCTCTTACTGCTAGCTCGGATACTGCTCTCGAAGCGCTGTTTTTCACCATTGGATTGATCACAGATCCGGCCCCAAATGTCGCCCAAAAAACTGTTTTCTTCCGTTGCATCTGGTGAACATTTTGAAATGCCAGCTTTCGTCGTTTTCTCGTCATAATATGTTGAGTTTTAAATATATAACAGCGAATATATGGTTCGTAAAACATGTTATGAGGTGCGAAAATGGTCGTTGCGTGCAAAAAACTAAAAGTGATGAAAATAGTGTTCATCGAAGCGAGAGAATTTGCGTCCAACGGAGGTTGACATGTGGTGACAGCGTTGTTGAGAATCAGTATGTACCTAATGAGTTCCCCGCAGAGATTTTCCCTACGTGTACCTACGTTTGATGAAATATATCATGAACAGTGTATGCATCACTTGTTTGAAATCCCACTCATCACCAAGCTCTTCATATACCTAGATACCTATTTGGGCGGGGTGGTCATAATGACAAAAGTATCTATCTGACACAAATCGATGTTCACTATAGGGTTAAGTAACTATCAAGGTTACAGATTTTTTCGCACTGTGCCTGTTTCATATACTTTTGTCATTATGACCACCCCTCCCAAATAGATATCAAAAGAGCTTGGTGATTCTGAGATGGGTGGAATTTCAAATAGGTTAGGCAACTCTGTGGAGAGAGTCGTTCAGTGATATTGGATCAATTATGGAGTTTAATCACCAACCTATTATTTTATTCTAACTCGAATTTTTAGATGGTGAGACAGGAATCAGTGACAATGAAATTCAAACTTTTGGAGAGGGAGAAAACGTTGAGTAGACGTACGTTGGAAGAGCAAGAGTGCCTGCTGAATGAAGATAAGCCCAAATGAGACCATCAAGACCAACATGGGAAGGAAGAGGGCGGAAACGGAAAAGACGAGAAAACAAGTTGAGGGGGCAGCCGGAGTTGGCGGAAGGTTCACATGGACGTAAAGAACAGAATGATAACCTTCCTCCTGGAAGCCTCTGAAATGATAACCTCTCTGGTTATATTGCTCTTGGAATTTTCAAATTGCCCACATGCTCATTAATTTTAACGAATGCCAGCTGAACAATGTTTGTAGAAAATTCACAGTTGGGATTCTGCAATAATTCTGGGAATACATTACCACAATGTATCAATCGCGTCGATTGCATCATAGCAATCGATTGTTTGCTACTATCGACAGCTGGCCACCACTAGTGCAACCTCCACTCGTGGTTATCATTCCTGACCACTGCGCTGGTGCGCAGAATACACGGAAGAAGGACGACGGTATAAAAATTCCTTCTGCCGACGGGTTCCATCAAGATGGCAGCCACCATTCTCAACCGGGGAAAATCAGCCAATCAGATTGTGATATTTCTTTCCGTCTTTTCTGTTTCCGCCCTCTTCCATCCATGTGAATCCAGCTTCTAAGTACCAATCATAATGCCCCAACGCGTAACTGCATCAACCACGCCCATGTGAACCCAGTTTTAATGCCACTTTAAGACCGAGATTTCATTGAGGCGTTCATATCTTTCAGATATTGAGACAGTTCCTGACGAGTACTCCCTTTGGACAAACACTGAGATTCAATACTTCTCATTCGTTTTGGATGACCACAATGTCTTCTAATATTGTAGACATTACTTTGGTACTAGACACTGGTGAATAGATCGACAATGTCCCCATTTTCAATACGGCAGGTCCGCCTAGTTGTCCTCATTCACTCGAGTGCCAGGAGGAAGATTGAGATTAGTGTATTTTTTCAATAGTTTGATCTCGTGTCTTACAACATAAGTCTGAAGAACTACTTCGTTACCTCTAACAAATTTATGTTTTTCATACAGACTAATATTATTATTTTCCTCTAAAATAAAGTTTAAGATCTCAACAAACTGTTTTCCATTTATAAAAACCTCGGTTTTCTATCTATCAAAATTATTAACTTTTACTCTTCTATTAATTGTAATTGAATCGAGATTGCAGCGTGCATTCTTCTTTGGAACTAGCAGGTAATTTTTGAAGACTAATGATTTAGTTTTTGGTATCAATACAAAAGCTAAATTTTTTCTTTGATCTGGCAATATAACTTTTTGAGCAATTATAACATGCAAAAGAAGAAAACGTTAAGCAAAAACTGCTGTAAGTAAACTCATGGTTTGACAACGGAATTTTTTTAAAAATGAATGTTGAAAGGGTTTGAAAGAACTCGTTCCTACCAACTGCGCCAATGTAAGGGACCACCCACTTACATAACACATATTTCATAGAAAATAACGTCTTGCATCACTCAAAAACCGACTTTAATAATTATATTTCTCTCCTACCTCCTGTTTTTGACTACAAAAAATACTAAATAATAACAAACTGGTGCAGCATTTCATTTAGTGAGGTAGTTGACATGGAAGTTTAGTGACACCCACCACTGCGCACATGCAGATTGGGGGTTCAGGAGTCAGTTGTATTTCGAATGTTGATCTAGATGATGTTCACCAGCTCACCCGAGTCGTTTCATACCTGTACTTTTCAGTCAATACATTCTCGTTCAACTTACCAGTGGTGTTCAGTGTATTCTTTTCTATACTTCAGTAGTTGCATAAGTTTTTACGTTCCTCACTAATTTACAATTTTGTCCACCATGTTAACAATAATGTCGTCATGGTGTTTTCAGTTGTATTAATTGGTCAAGAATAGAAAATCCTCATTGGAAACACGTACAGTAGCAAATTAATTAAGGAGTAGAGCGGGATTGGTTGGCTCTATCTTACACTTATACCTTATTTCAAATATTTCGTCATCTTTGATGTCCGATGATGAAGCAGGTAGCAAAAAAAAAAAAAAGGGTGGAAAGCATTTTCCACCCATTTGGGTCTTCAGGGAGGTGAAAATGGGAAGGAGCCAAGTCAGGGGAATATAGAGGGTGGTTCACAATGTCCCAACCAAATAATTCCAACATCTCTTGGAGGGCTGGTGTTGTCTTGCAACAAGCACACTTCCTTTGTCAACAGCTTTTTAAGGGCTTTGCAGTATCGAATAAATTGCATTAATTATCTCCCCCAAGGGCAGAAAATGAACCAGAATGATTCCTTCCAAAATTCAAAATGGAAGGCCTCCTACTCCTCTGATCATTGTGAACATTTTTGTTCTGTCTTCGCTCAACTCACAACACCACTTGAAAACATTGGGTTTTCCGACTATTTGGCGGATACCTACCATGATTTTTCACCAAAAGTAATATAATTACAATAGGATTCGACTTATTTTCTTGCTGTTATTTATCTTTGATTTGCTTCTTGCAATTCATAGTAAAGAGATTTAGCAGATAAATTAATGTGTTCTGAATATTTAACCCTTTAGCGTTCCTTGATACAACTGTTGTACCAAGGTAGAAGCAGTTTGAATTCTGGCGTGTTTTTCGTTCTATTCCTTCACAATAGGGTGCAGCATCATGAGAAAAATGGTAGCATCTCTTAGCTCCGAGTAGATCTCGAGATATTGCAAAAGTGGGTGTTTTGTGGTACAACTGTTGTACCAAGGAACGCGAACGACGAAGTTTTTTTGCTGTTGTTTTTTATTCAAACCAAAAAATTACGCGGTGATGTCCACACGGATGAATTTCGTCTTCTATTCGAGGAACGTTATTTTTCTATAGCTATTCAAGTATCCATAATGAAAGCATAACACTGGAATCGTGTACTCGCAACGATGTTATTGAAGTTTTTCGGGGCGGGCGCCCCATGATTTCTCACTGGAGATTGGAAGCGTCGCATACCAACGCAACAAGTCCTATTGAAATGTTGTTTGCTGTCGAATTTGTCATCAGTTTTATATTGATTGAAAGCAAGATCATCCAGAATAAACTCAAATTATGGTCATTCCCTGATTACCTTTTACTGGTACAAATGTTGTACCAAGGAACATCATGGCCGAAAAGTGCACCCCATGATTTCTCCCTGGAGATTGGACGCGTCGCATGCCAACGCAACAAGTCCTATTGAAATGTTGTTTGCTGTCGAATTTGTCATCTGTTTTATATTGATTGAAAGTAATATCATCCAGAATAAACTCAAATTATGATCATTCCCTGATTACCTTTTACTGGTACAAATGTTGTACCAAGGAACATCATGGCCGAAAAGTGTACCTGGTGGTCCTTGGTACACATGCTGTACCATGCCATTTTATGGCGCGTGAACCATTTTTTTCGCAATAAAAGGCTGAAATATTGTTAATAGATCCATGAAGACCCGACTAGATCAGAAAAAAAATTTTCCCATGACGCCCGAGTTTTGCCCCCTAAGGGGTTAATAAGTTATTAGTGTTGCATTAGTTCGTTGGAAAAGATAGGAACAGTTGAGTAGAAAATTGACACACAATTTTTTTGCACCTCTGAAAACACTTTTCTTTCAGCTTTATTTCATCAATTTAGGTAAGTAGGTAACAAAATCATGAAAATCACAAAAGAAGCACAAACTACAAATCCAGTAAACCACAAAAGCCACAATAATTACAAAATTTAGGGTCGGTCTTCCTAAATAAAATTGGAGTCAACTATTCTTGTAATAATTTGATTTTTATTAAATTCAAACTTTATTGGTGCCACTTGGGTTTTTGCGCGCCTAGCGGTGAATCAAGGAAATATGGCATTAAATGTATGGAGTAAGTTCCACTAGTTAAAAAAAAAATACAATTATTCTATCTATTAATCTACGTACCGTATTGGAGAGCCCGTCGTAACCAGGAGGACTCCTGTACTCGACTTGTTGGTTTCGATGGGTTCTCCAATATGGTACCTACAAGGAAATTTGTTTTTTTTTCAAGAGTCGTTTTACATGTTAATAAAGTGAGCTCAGCTCCGATTCTTTAACCCTGCACAACAGGACTTATATCTGACCGGAGCTTGTTGGTTTCTTATGCTATTTTATGTGCTGAATCTGAATCCGAGGTCTGGTTTTTTATGTTTAACTCCTTTTTCCACAATGATATTTATCAGGTTTTCACTTTTTTAGGTCTTCCCACAGTAAAACTTGGGCGTCCTTATCCAATTAATCTGGGGTGAGTAGGACAACACTCATCAGGAAAAAGTCTGCCAAGGGGGTGTGGGGCATAGCTTCCTCGTATCTATAACCCGATTGTTTAGATGATCCAATGCATTGTAGCTAATTAGCTACAATGAGATTAATCTTAAAACCCTAGTAGTGTACCAACTACACGACATCCAGCAAAATATCTGAATATTTCTTCGAATTTGGATGGAAAATGTGGAAGTTACTACTATCAGTCTGGGGGTGGTGATTGTTTTAGGGGACCATCTACACGCAAACCAACACAATCGTTGAAAATTTAATCAAAATTGAATAATAACTTTGCATGGTTTTGCTAGTTACAAGGATTCCATGAGACACAACCAAAATTTTTCAGGAAGGTCTGAAATGTAAAACGCAAATGCAAATATTAATTTTGGAGAACATTTTTTTGTCCGCTGCCTTGGTAAGCAGCGTAAGAAGTGAGCAGCAAGGTAAGAGGTAAGAAGCAAAACGGACCTCAGATTCGGATTCAGCACTACGTAAAAAACTTACGAAAAGTATGTTTTATACGTATGTTTACATACAAACATACCTACAAATTTTGTAAAGTTGTATCTACAACCTGTCTTGTAGACTTGGCTTGGTAACTTGGAGTAAAATATATGACATAGCTCTACCAGGATGTTCCTGAAGGTTCATCGTCGGAATCTATCCAATCAATTGTCAGTAGACTGATACGATCTTTTTCTTGCCGAGACATTTCTTGTTATCCTCTTCCGAGATGACTGGCTGATAAGAGTCCTCCTGATATGCCCTTGGACCCTGAACGCTCATCCTCTTTTCATGGATCCAATGTAAATAGATTTTCCGTTAGTTCCGCGGCATTCCTCGGTACTCAACGATTGTCTGCAAGAAAATTAGGCTACCATCAGAGAATGTCAATGAGGAGAAAAGAATCAATCTGTCTCGCAGCACTGAATTTGTTTGAATGAAAAATGTTTGTCTATTAGTATTTAATTCAGTAGTTGAAATATCGTTTGTCAGGCAGATAAAATAAAATAAATGTTTGTCTATTAGTATTTAATTCAGTAGTTGAAATATCGTTTGTCAGGCAGATAAAATTTAGCTCGGGTGCATGGAAAATCCATCAAACATAGCAGGTAGGTAGTAGCTACGTCAAATCCCGCCTGACAGGTGGGATATGATTAGGAAAGGAACTTACCTATTTGTCATGAAGTTAACGGGCAGAAGCGAAAATCCTTCCTCACAACCTCTGGTACCTAGCTGAAGCACTTGGGATGTTCACAGTACTCTTCTCCACAACTTGTCTCTTCTCTTCTTGTCTAGTGGCGTACTGTAAAATTGTTAGGAGCTATCCGCCTGACAGGAAAGTTGTATTGAGTTGTAAATAAATTGAGTTCAACTCAATGAGTTGTATTGAGTAAATTGAGTGAACACAATCGCCCCTGAAGACAATTTTACCAACATGTTTTGGTAAACTACGTACATGTTTGCCAGAGATGGACAGTTTTTAGGAAACAGGAGCCTAATATTATTGATTAACATTTAGTTTCAAAATTATTCAATCATCTCCGTTTTATATTATAGACACTACATTGCCAATTTTAAAGAGAACAACATTTGAATTTACCGCCACTTAACAGGCGTTGATTTTCGATCCATGAAAAGGAATTTATTATTCTACTTCCATGTTCAATCGTTTGTAACCGGATGATCGATTAAAACAACATCGGTAAGATAGATACTATCGATTGTCCCACCAATGAGGTGGGGTACATTGCCGGGGGTTTGTATGGAGGTGCTTTATAGTATCCAACTGATAAGGAGCTCAGGGGTAGAATGACCGGGGGCTCAATGCTCGGGGGTACAATGCTTGGGGGGTACAGTGAAACCGTCCCAAATCGATTCCACTCCGGGGGTACAATGACGGGGGCTCAATGCTCGGGGGGTACAATTACGGGGGGTACAAATGAGCACACCCATAAATACCACTAATTAGGACGTACGAGAGCCTAGAAGCCAGATGGACGTCTGGAATGGACATTAAATTGCAGTGGTGCCCTTCACACGTCCAGGTGGACGGAAACGAGAGAGCCGATCGAGCGAGTGTTTTAGCGGCCAGGGTCCAGATAATCGATCAACACTCCTACATGGATTACAAGGACTTCTATGACCAGATAAGATTGAAAACCTGGGAAGCCTGGAAACAGGAATATTGGTCGATGGAGGAGGGACCTGGGGGCTGGATGAGACGTCTCAAGATGGATATCAACGAGAGGGCATGGTTCTCTGAAGCCAGAGATCTAAATGTTAAAACCATAACAAGAATAAATAGAATTCTCATCGGCCACTGCAATAATAGGAAATTCCTACATTCAATGAGAGTGGTGAGCGACCCATTTTGTAATCTCTGCGGAGTTGCTCAGGTGCAGGATGTGCTCCACTTTTTCCTGGACTGCGCTTTCACAGCAGATGTTCTGAAGGAGCACATGGAGGAGGAAATGGCGAAAACCTACGAACATTACAATGAGGAAGCAGTGATGGAGTACTTGGGCGAGGGATTGAAGGATTTGAAGAGGCTGACCCGATTGTTGGAGGTAATGGAGGCAATGGACATCCCCATTTAACCAAAAGGAAGGATTGAAAGGGATTGGAGAGGCAGAATTGATTCAGAGAATTCATTCATTCATTCAGAAGAATTCATGACAAACAATAATAAACAAGAAAACAACAAGAACAGCAAGAAAAACAACAAACATGTGACCACGCAACTCAAGATTACGGTCAGCAAAACGAGAGAAGAAGAAGAAGAAGAAGCTTATAATATCCATATATTATGTAAACGTGAACGGGGTCTGAAAGTTTTACGTTTATTGATTACACATAAATTAACTACCTGTTTATTAAAATTTGTTCGTGAACATGAGGTCTCTCATGTATTAAGTCCGTGTATGCGAAGAATAAACGCCCCAGAGAAGTTCGAGCGACTTCCATGAAAATCCGGCTTATAGAAAATAAGAGAAGGTAAGATCTAGGAAAATCACCGCTTGTTTACTTGACTGACTGTTCGTATGATTTTCAATTTTCTTCCCTAGACATATCGCTACTATTCTGTAATAAATTAATCATGCTGGTATGAAATCAATCAGGGGATTGGTAGGAAAGTTGAAGGGGCCTTACATCGACGGCTACTCGTCCAAAACTCCAACCTTCATGCGGTTGAAGACTTGCGAGTAGCTGTAGATTGTAGATGCGAAACGTAGGCTGATTGGCATAGGATTCCGGATACAACTAGCTTATTGGTGTATCCAGCTTTTTCACGCTGCGTTGATGTTTTTGAATAGGTGTAAAGTGCAAAATTCCGAAATGCCCAACTGATTTGTTTTAAACTGGAATACCTATGCTGGTAGAATTTTTTTGATATTTTGATACTGCAAAAAAAAATGTTTCGATTAATAATCATTTTTATTATTAACAAGTTTGAAGGTAGAATGTTAACAATATTGTAGCTTCTGGGTAACAAGAGTGTGATATGTGCAGAGTGTACGAGAATTTATGGTTTCAATGGTCCACCATGGAAGACCATGCCGCCCCATCCTCCAATCCTAGTGAACGTACTTTCCTCCTTGCTCCGCTTAGCCGAAGTGATACCGCCCGAATGATGGCAAATGGGGAATTTGCCTCACATTTTTTTTTCTTTCGAATGAGGGTTTATTTTTATGGAATAAAACCATAGTGAGCTGCTCGAAAACGCATCCAAAAAATTTAGAGAATTTAAGGAAGATGGAAATTTTAAATGTGGTGGCAATGTGTAAGAGGCAGCCATGTATGAAACGTAACGGATATTCTACCAATCTGACTTCAAAGGAGGTTCTGTGGCGCTTACCACAGAAGCGGAACATACACGAACTTTTAGCTTACAAGTAGTGCGCACAAGAGTGCACCACGAACTGGCAGGAAGAACCCAGACACAAATGTGACCAAAAGAAACAATATTACTCACTTTTTTACAATACGATTCTACCTACTAGTTTATCAAGCATTATTAGTCTTCATCTTCTCTTATTTAGTTTCAAGATTTGAATCGCATTATTCGAGTAGCCATTTCACTGGATCGTTATGTGTGGCGGTGCTAGAACTCTGTCTGTTGTCGGAGTTGTTTTTGCGTCGTTTTTTTTTTCGTATGACGTCAACAATATTCCTCGATTTTCGCGGTGTTTTGTAACAGAGGCTTCACTTGTTTAGGCATTTTCTCCTACGGTAATTTTTTCCCCTTGGTTATTCCTTGTGTTAAACGTTATTCTAGGGCCCTATTATAGGATTTGACTTGAAATTCCAGAATCTAAAATTGAGGCAAATTCCCCATTGTACTTTTACCTTAACACTTTCCGTGCGGATGATGGTAATAACCATCATGCTGAGTTTCGCGAGTGGCGTATGATGGTTTATACCATCACAGCTCTAAGCATATCTCCGAGCTGTTCATCGTTCTGCTACCTAGTGGATGACTTAAGAACCTCTTTCGGATTTTTTTCGTGCTTAGTAGGTCCTCCTGTCGCCACCAGAGTGCGCCGTTTTCACTTCTGGGGATTCTGTTATCTTTAAGATTTGCGGGTTTGCACTACCGAATTCCTGACAAAAAGGTCTCCCGCCACAGGCGAAAACCAGTTTTTTAGGTCCGCACGGAAAGTGTTAAGCCATCCTGTCAGTTGGGAGTAAGGTCGTTGCCACTTCTCAGCCAACACAAAAGCTGCTCTCTTCAGGAAGATTCCGAATTCTTGTTTCAGAGCCCCGTCACAGGAACTTACTAAGGGTGTAAATGACCCTCGATCAGTGTTGCCAACAAGCGGCTACCAAAACCCCCTGAGCCAACCTCGAAAAACCCCCAAATCCCCCCAAAAAAGAAAAACCCTAAAAGTTAAGGATGAAATAAAAATATCAATGAATACAATGCAATTTTTTTTTTAGTAGTAGATTGTAATTTATTAATGATTTGAGGGCGGAGTGGATCTTGATGACAATGCAATTATTGTATTAGCGATATATGTTTCAGGTCATAAAAGTTTAAAAAAAACATTAAAAACATTTTAAAAAATAAACTAGTTTCTTCAGGTAGGGTACTTTTTTGTACAAAAAATCAAAATGTCAAACAGTGAGGTTGCATTCGACCCCCATCTCCAAAACCTTCTCAATTTCTTCAAAACTTCAAGTTTGTAATAGTAACGAGCGCGAACGGACGAATGAACTTTAAGAATTTATCAGTGTGTGTGCTTGCGAAAGATCAAAGGTCGAAAAAGAGTTGAGACAAAGTTTGTCCTCCAAAACTCCAAAATTATAGTCCCATTGAGCCCACGATAGACATTGGTAAATTCGGTGAAGTTTTTCACTCCATTGATTTTATATATTACCTGCTGCTATTTTAATTGCTGATTCATTTTTATTCTCGCCAAATCCCCCCGACTCGTCGGTAAAAACCCCCAAAAAAACCCCAAAAGATTTCTCCCCCCAAAATCCCCCCGTCTAGAAAAAAAACCCCAAATTTGGGGGGGGGGGGGAACCCCCAACTTGGCAACACTGCCCTCGATGGTCCTCTGCCGCCTGGTCATACTTTGTGTGCTTCGCGCGAGCAGCAATTCGAGCTGTTTGGTGCCAGTCTTGGGAGAGGTAGGAGGCAGCGTCAGCATTTACAATGCGAATATCGAAAAACGCTGGCCTCCCACTCTCCCAGACCCCATTCACTGCAAAGTCGCCCACCAACGCGGGGTGTCCATCGGCTGCTTCCTGCATCACTGGCTCGACCACTGCACCCCCCAGGCTAGATCAGCGATTGCCATGGTTACGTCCCGCACGTCATCATGTCCCCTTTTAACCACCCTCTCCTTTCTTGCAGTAGAGAGCGTGTGTTATGTCCGGTTAACTTGTCTCCAGTACTCTGTGGTTAAGTCAAAAGATGACCCACAGCCATCGCAACTCATGGGTAGGTCTTGGGGGATGTGGGAATACCGCATGGACAATGCATCTCTGAATTGAGTTGCTAATAGAGAGAGAGAGTTGCTCTTTTGAGTTTATCATGCCAGACCTGCCAACAAAAAGGTAAAATACTATATCGATGATGAGGTGTAGGGGGGCAAGAATGGAGTTGAAAGAATCGAAAATCTTGGATCGCTTGTTGTAGACCAACATCCCCAATCTTGTCTAAATTACATTTCTTCTTCTTTCCAGATAATGGATTTTGAAAAACTAAAGAATTGTGCGGGAGGTGTGGAGATTGCCTTGAATGAACGATACGACGTCGAATTTGGAACGAGATTACTCTCTCACTAAAAGCTTTCAGAAATACAGATACAAAATATGGCTGTACGACAACGATACTACTTGAATTTTTTAGGTAAGCATAACCCTTTCAGGCCCAACTTAAAGTCCTCCAATCCAGTTATTACTGTGCCTTGGATTATTGTTCCAGTCGATGTTGATGTGAGTTCTTTACTGCTTCAGTTTCAGGCACCCTGGCGTTGATGATCACCCTGTCAGCTAGATAAGGACTTAAGGGGACCAACAAGTCGATTTTTGGTCGGGAGGGTCAAAATTTTTTTTCCTGTTTTTCAATAATATACTTGATTCTTAAGATTTCAAAAAAAAATTATCCAAATATGATGACTAGAAGTGTTTCAAATAGTGCTTGGAACCTAGCGCGTCAGATGGTCTCGAGCAATATGTTAGCCCCAGAGCGCAACTAGAAGAAAAACAACGGCCGTGAACGCTAGTATGTAATGTTGTATTATGAAAAAATGACAGCATGCATCGTAAAGATTATTCACTCAATGTTCAGTAAATACCGGCATTTCCGAAAACAACAAGGAACTGCCTACAAAACGCGGAAAAACACGTAGGTACACAACACACGAAATACGAACTCGCGTGATGTACACAAAATAGGAACTCGCGACGAGAAAAGGTTAGCTTGTTCTTTGTTATTATTTTCGAAGATTTGAGGTGGCCAGTCGATGTTTCTGGTTCGATATATCGGTTCTTACTATCGAGAATGAAAATGCAGTTTTATTGGCTGAGAAACGGCCAATCCAATTGCCAGAATCTGACTGCCGCGTTTTTTCGATTCAAACCGCTCTCCTGTAAAATCTCATTTTTGAGCACTCATGTTCCTTTTTCCAGGAAACTACTCGTCCGAATGCAACCAAATTTTCAGACCATGTTATCATAGTTGTGATCTACAAAATTTCAAGAATTTTCAATTATAACACATATTTTGAAAAACGAGCCTTTCTGCAGTATTTAATACTGCAAGACATTCTGCGATATTAAATCATGAAAGTTCACCAGAAAGGCTCGTTTTTCAAAATATGTGTTATAATTGAAAATTCTTGAAATTTTTTTTCTAGGGAGTTTTGAAGGAAGTTGCTTGCCATATCTTGCACACTGTACCTACTGAGTATGCTGTAAAAGTTTCAGACCTGTAGCTTGAGTGGTTCAAGAGAAAAAGGAACATTTTGATGAAAAAATGAGGTTTGCAGATCATTATAATCGGGGCTACAACTTCGTTCTGGTAAACCCGATTGATTTCAAATTTTCACCAATCTACCACGATTATTAGAGGACCAATCTCTGAAAATTTCATCAAAATCGGGCGACTCATGGCGAAAATATTGCAAAAAAAATAAAAAGCTGCCCGCGGCGCGGAATCGACTTGTTGGTCCCCTTAAGGAGTGTTTTGTGAAAATTTAACCTGTTGAATTGCATAGTTTGTATCTTCCTAGCTTGTCTAATCCTTGACAAATCGCTTCAAATCCAATATTCTTATCATTACAGATTGTATAATTTCCGCTATTATTGGGCTGGTGGCAGTTGTCTGCTTCCAAGGCTCCCTCGACGGCACGTTCATTTTCGACGACGTCCAAGCAGTCGTCAATAATAAAGACGTTCAACTGGTAACGCCGATCTACAAAACATTCAAAAACGACTTCTGGGGAACTGAGGTGGTCAGCAACACGAGTCACAAGTCATATCGTCCTCTCACCGTCCTTTCATTCAGGTGAGTCGATGGTAAAACACGTTTTTCAGAATACTGTACCATAGCAGCTCGGTCATCAAATATTTATTAGAAATTAGCTTGCTCTGGAACATACTTCCCAAATTTCATCAATATCTTGTAATTTAAAATATTAAATTTTGAGGGGTTATTATAGAGAATGGGGTATTTCAGTCAATTTTTTTTATTTATTTTTTTTTCAAAAGAGTAAGGCTCAGGAATAACGGTAATCGGGTCTGTTCGTCGAGAAAATGTTTTTAAAAACGCTGCAAATTATTACACCATGGTTTATTATTTTTCTATATAGATCACTCGTCTACAAAATCACCAACCATCCAATATGAAGAAAAAAGAAAAAAAAAAAATCAAAATCGATCGCATTTCGGTCAGCTCTAATTTGAACGGAGATTAGGCCTCTTTTGCGATTCACACTCGTGTTTTGATTTATATATATATATATATATATATTTCAATATAAACCTTTAAATTTTCGTAGGGAGCGAACGGTTTGTCCTACAGAGCTCCGCGTGGTCTCAAAAAATTCTATAAAATCTTAAATTGAAGGAAAAACAATACCTTTATATCGAAATTTTTTGAGTTATGGCGTTTTCAAAATTTCAAAATTGATTTTGGAACCCTTAGAAGTGACCTACATCAACCAAAAGCTTCGGGGCACAACTAGACCCCAAATGGAGCCTACATACCAAATTTCATCAAAATTGGTCAATGCTAAGTGGCAAAAGTGCCGCGTACGGCGGACGGACGGCCAAATTTTTATTCAATTTTTGGATTCTACGTACCTTGAAACGTAAACCATCAAATTTTGAGCGGGTGTTAAATTTTTTTTTCCTTGGTCGATTCCAAAGGTTCATTATTGAAAATAATAAACCATTAATCAGAGAAGCTAAGGAAAGTTTAAGATTTGAATGGTGTGACGTAGCTAGCCAATCGTGACGTAGCTAGCCAATCGTGACGTAGCTAGCCAACTGTCTTTGAAAAAAGTATCCATGCACAGAAACCCTTGGAGGACGTCTTGGATACTACAAAATACCACTCACACACGCGCGCGGCGTAGCCCGCAGCGTAGTCCTTGCCTAGTATGTGTGTATTTATAGCGGCCCGCCTTTTTCAAACGTGTGATCTCTTTAATTAATTTTTCTACCACATGTTATAGTATCATTGGGCTTAAAGTTGTAGCATATAGGTTTTCAAGGGTGCTGAATCCAAATTTAAGGTCAAAAACCTGAATTTCCGACCCACCGAAATACCCCATTATATGCCAAAATTGTTGTAGTTGAACAATAGCTGCATACCGGTCATAATATTTCTTTGAAACCCATTCGCTAGTACGAATTGATCGAATGGTAATTTTTTTTCAGCTTTGGGGTGATGCATTTAGCATTTTTTAAATTCTGACCTCCTGGAATTAGATTAAATCATTAAATTATTTTGAGATTTTTTTTTTCACAATGCGGTTGTTGGAACAGAAAAGTTGAAATTGAAACTATCAGTGAATTTTGTCGCCGTTGCTACTTAGTTTCCAGAAATTAGTTGAGTGGTATTTAGCATTGAAAGGGTAGAAAGCCAAAAGCAAATGTGGTTTATGACGTCATGTATCAACTGATTATCATGGGAGGGGTTTCCCAATGAAAACTACAATTCAAACGGATATTGACGAATATATGCATGTCTAGAGAAGAAATAGAGTTTCTACTTTCGTGAATACTTACTTCATTTGTGGCGTAATTATTCCTGTTACTTATTATGTTTAATAAACCCTAAATCCAATTATTAATAGTATACTTTAACGCTTATCCTTACACGAACTAATTTATTCAAATTTTTCCATACTTGACGATTTCAATATTCTGCCGCAGGCTGAATGTCTGGATGAACGGAGGAGTGCTGGATCCAAGAGGCTTCCACGTCTTAAACGTCGCTCTTCATTGCATAGCATCTTCTCTCTCATACCCACTCTTCTGTTGTTTGTTCGCTAAAACCAAGAACTGGGACGTGAAACCACTTGTTGCTTCTCTCTTGTTTGCAGTTCACCCAGTCCACACAGAAGCTGTTAGTATAATTCCTTAAACTAGTATACTTGAAAACCTTGGGCATTCTTCTGATGGTCTGTAGTGCTGATTTGGTGTGCAGCAACCTAACTCTTGGTCAATATATTGTTCACAGGTGGCAGGTATTGTTGGCAGGGCGGATTTACTTTGTGCCGTGTTTTCCATGATGTCATTACTAACGTACGCTCACGCTACGACTATGGAGAGTGCGGAGTCATTGCAATTCACATTTTTAGCCACTTTTTTGTCCGGGTTGGCAATGCTTTCCAAAGAGCAAGGAATAACTACACTTGTGAGTACACTATTATGTTGTAAGCAGCAGTCCGTCTCGTGATAATATGATATAATCCCAACTATGACGTAACCATCTACTCGAAATTACGTTATCCATCGAATTTCAGGGGCTGTGTAGTGCGTTCGATTTGATTGTTGCAAATACGATATTTCCATCAGACATCCTGATGGCGCTGGGTCGAGCCTCCAAAGATTTCAAGATCCATCGCAGTGGAATCATCCTGTTCAAAAAAGCAGCTGGCTACCAGGCTTTTATTCGTAAACAATACCGGTAAGTGACTACCTACTTGCAGTAACATCGAATTATGTTGAACTGATACTTGATGTATTTTAGTGAATCAGAATTCTGCAATTTCGACCTCAAACTTAAGCTGGGTTCACATAGGTGCGTAATGTCTGTAATCCGTAATGCGCAAAAAGAGAAGGGGGGGTGGTCCGTAATCCGTGAAGTCTGTAATGCGTAAAAGAGCGTTCACATGGCCAAATGATGACGCGATTACGCAGAAGCGCGCAGTAGGTTCTGCGCAGAATTGTTTTCCCACTCGCCTTTTTTCCCGCGTTCAGCTGTCCTGCTGTTTCGCCCTGTTCATAGATCGAATAATTTCTTGTTAATTATTAACTTCGAAAAAAATGATTTTCATTGTCTTCTTGGTGATTTGCCTAGTTGTAGGCCCGGTGAATGGTATACCCAGTGTTGGGCAAAAATTAGCTATAGCTAACAGCTAAAAGCTATAGCTAAATTAGCTACGATTTAGCTGAAGCTAGCAACTAAATATTAAGCTATTAGCTGTCGAGGGACAGCTAAAATTTCTAGCTAAATGAGGAATTTCACCGATTTCTGTTTGCATTTTTCCTGAATAGTTAATTGTGTGGGATAGATGAAAATCGGGCTGATCTCGGAAAATAAGTCTCCTGATATTTTTGGGAGACAGTCAAAATTTTTAATTTCAAAACTAACCGGGAAAACAGATGTGCAGTGGGAACGCTCGCTGATTGGGCTGTTCGGATCGCCGTCTCCTCCCAGTGTTGCCCATTGGGACGACGAAATCGTGTTTTCTAAGAGAAAAGTTATCAAACAAAAACAGAGGAAACCTAATTTTCCCCATCTCGCTTTTTCTATTTTTTTCTTCAGTTTTTCGATTTCGAACTTTACTGTTTCATGAAATTTTGCATCTGGGGACTATGGATTTCTCGATCTCAGCACTTCAAGCGGCCATAAATGAACTATTCCAGCATGACGTCATTTTCCCGGTTTTTTTAAACATTCGTATTTTCTACACTGTTTTGTTTATTCGTAAATTAGGAAGTTCGGGCTGAAAGTTTGTCTTAGGGGGTTTTTAGAGGTGCTGAATCCGATTTTGGGGTCAAAAGTAGGAAATTCCGACATGGTGTAATTCCTCATTAGCTATTACTTGAAAAATTAACTAGTTAATAAATTAGTCAGCTGATGCCCAACTCTGGGTATACCCATTTCGGAAAACGAGGTAAGTACCTTTGATGTAAAAAAATAATGTTATTGAATTGTTGTGAAGAATCGCAATGTTCAAAACAACCAAATTCTCTCAAAAAAGTCTTTTAACCCAGGTTTTCGGAAGTTGAATCAATCATATTTCCATATAATACGCAGACGTCTTTCATTCGGTTATTGGAGAATTTGATTTCTGAGGATTTATTGACATAATTTGATCGGACGAGATCAACGAGGCTCTCATTAAAATCACTTAAATTCATATCCAGCAAAGCACAATGCAAAAACGAAAATGAAAACCAAATTACAACCCGGAATCGGCAATCGGATTGTTTGGTCAATAAACCAAAAACGAGACCGAGTCAACGACGAACAGCTGAACGATGAACAGGCGACGAGAGCTTTCACGAAGTTTGCCGATGAACTTTGTCGAAGTTCATCCGTAATGCGTAAAATATCTAATTTTACAAAACGATACACTCCGCTCCAAAAGTCTTCGTCCGCAAAGATTGCTCGCGCCCCCTAAATGAGGGGCTATTGGCTCCAGCCAATAGGATCCAATTACGCACTACGGATTACGGACATTACGCACCTATGTGAACCAAGCTTTAGATTCAGCATCCTCAAAGACCTTGTTTGGAAAATCACAAGAACACCTCATTGTGATATCGTTACTCTAAAGCGCAAAGGTGCTATGTCCATCCATCTTCCACATTTTTTATTTATTTATTTTCAATTTCAGAAAAACTCAAATTCAACAAAACTATTATTGGCCTCTTTGATGATTATAGTTTGAAAATTTATTGAAGAAATTATTTATTATTTATAATTTTTAATTAGAGTTTAAAATAATACGCCATTGTTTTAGGAATTGTGCACTGGTGAAAATTTCTTTTGCGTTTTTCTCAAAACTCGTCAAAATAGCGCCTTTGTTCTTTAAGGTATCGATATGAAGTACCTTCTCTGCCCTAACCCTCCATCTGCCCACATCCCCCACCCATAGATACTGTCTATCTAGAGTGACTAACGGCCGTTACCTGGTTTAATGTTTCCATAAGATCACTGAAGTTTAGGCTCGGGCGATTATTTGGATTTGTAACCGCTCGTGGGCGGTATCTCATCTTAATAATTTTTCGCTTGGGGCAATAGGTGAACCCCTCTCCACTGAAGGAGGTTGAGTACCCAAAATAAAATATTTTTTCGATTTTTAAATTTTTTTAAATTTATGTAGACTTATTAAGGAACATTTTAAACCATCCCCAAGTGCGTTCGACGTATACACTGGTCGCTATACATTTTTGAAGTTGTGCGGACGGAGCATGAATGGACAATTGAGTGAGAAAAACGTGTTTTTATGGTTTTGAATACCTTCCTTCATCTTCTTTTTCTTTGAAATTCCTTCAGAATCACATAACATTATTTGGTATTATGGAGGAAGAAAAAAGTGTGTAAACGAGTGAGTATCCTCTTACACTGAGTTAGCCTCCACTGAACATTTACTTTTTTCAACTATGCTGGACCCGTTTTCTCTGGTTCTATGCGTCGGAATCTAACTTTTGTTTTTTGTTATGTTGGTAATTAGTTTCTCTTTCGATTGACGGATTCCTTTCGACCTAATGTTTTAGTATCCACGTAGTAAACTTTCAAAGTCAATTTTTCATGGATAGTTTCAGCATATCACTTCTTATCACTTCCGAAAATCAGATTTTGTGGATGTATCAAATAAAATCCGTCAATTTTCTCAAAATAAAGTTGTGAATCGTTGGAAAAAACGGGAAGACGCTAGATAGTTCAATAAGGGAGAAAATGGGACAAATGTGAAAAAAACAGTGACATTTTTCATTACAAAAGATTAACTTTCTCGTACCTCTACAAAGTTTGTTATTGAGCTAATTGACAAAATTCGACAGTTTACGGAAACTGCAGTTCCTGGCGGTTCTAATGGTATGTTATAAAGTTATTTTATGAGTAGATTGACCAACGTAATTGTGGGTTATGTAAAACCATGTCACTCTGTAAAGTGCTGAGCAACTGTGGGTACCCAACCCCCTTAAGAGAATGGGGCAATAAATAGCTACGAGCGACATCGTCAGAATCAATTCTGATCTTCGCTTTGGAAGACAGCTGATGTCTGCGACACCAGGAATGGCAGTTGGACGTTCTTTCTGAATCGTAAGGCTGCTTAACTTGTCATTGACGTACTCGTTGGTAAAATCTTCTCTCTTTGCTGCAGGTACATGCTATGGCGGCAGCTAATCCTCTTTTTCATGGGAAGCAACATACTGTATATGAGGTGCTGGGTGATGGGGTTCGAAGGCCCCAATTTTCAAAAAGTGGACAACCCAGCTTCTTTTGCTGATGGTCTCCTCACCCGGGTAACTTGAGCCTGGAATGATTATCTAAATACTTTCTTACTTTCTATGTCATGGCAAATCGTTAAAAACAAGTTTTTTTTGCAGTTCATCAACCACAACTATATTTATTCATTGAACGCCTGGATCCTTCTGTGCCCCGAGTGGCTTTGCTTCGACTGGTCAATGGGCTGTGTTCCTCTCATCAAACTCGACAGAATCCAGAACAACCCCAGGATACTTTCCATCATCTTATTTTGGATAGTTGCTCTCGGCTTAGCGAAGAACATATTCAACCTGAAATACAGTTTCTCTCTATCTCAGTAAGTCGCCAAGCCATCTTAGTTTACTAATTACTTACTTTATGACGTTGCAATATTTGTAATCAAATCATCAAGCCATTGTATCGCCTTTTAGGGCTACAAAATTATTGTCGGTGGTTGCCATCCGGCCTCTTAACAGAACTCCTTGGAGTTCTTGATTTCTGTCCAATGGGGGGTGCGCCTTGATTTTTTTTAGATTTTTAATTGAAAGTAGACTACATCCTGAGAATTTTGGCACCAACCGCGACCTTCTAGTAGATCTGTTTCTATGATTTTTCAATGTTTCGACCGTTTATGACGTCACGCGCCCCTCTCGTCTGGGCGGGACCCCCCAGCCCACTGTGACGTCATACACGGTCGAAACTTTGAAAAATTAATAGGAAAAGATTTACACACGCTAGAAGGTCGCGGTTGGTACCAAAATTCTCAGAATGAGGTCTACCTTAGATTAAAAATAACAATAAACAGTTTTTCCTATCCAGGCGCACACCCTACTGCAGTTCAACTAGATTACCCTTATGGAACAGCGGTTGACGTGATCCGTCTGATTGCTTGCAGTGTTTAGTGCTCCAGCGCATACGCTGCTTCCTCTCTGTCTACTGGGCTTCCTGATGAAACAAACATAATGATGCCCCGGGATTTTAGCATGGGACATTTTTTAGCCTTGGAAAACCACCTGAAAAACGTCCCGCGGGAGGGGTGACGTGTGTTTGTCATTTAGGATTTTTTATCCACCTGTCCACCCTATCCCACTCTACCACAGAGTAATGGAGACAAGTTAACAGAGAAGAAAGCCAACGTTAAAATGGTGTGCAAGCATTTTTGAGGCTGCCTCAGTTGCGCTATCTACTTTCAGCTAGGATTGAGGAACTACTACGGAAGTGGTGGGGAGGGGGAGGCCACACTCTTCATACCGCTTCTTTTCAAATCCTTTCGAATGACCAGAAATTGATAACTTTTCGTTTCATCATCATTTAGATTTGCAAAAATTACTTGGAAAAACCAATGTATTTTCAGAGTTCCTCATGCAATGGGATATTTCGGTCAATTTTTTTTATTTTTATTTTTTCAAAAGAGTGTGGCTCAGGAATAACGGTAATCGGGTCTGTTCGTCGAGAAAATGTTTTTAAAAAATCAGAGAAGCTAAGGAAAGTTGAAGATTTGAATGGTGTGACGTAGCTAGCCAACTGTCTTTGAAAAAAGTATCCATGCACAGAAACCCTTGGGGACCTCTTGGATACTACAAAACACCACTCACACAGGCCTGCGGCGTAGTCCTTGCCTAGTGTGTGTGCATTTATAGCGGCCCGCCTTTTTCAAACGTGTGATCTCTTTAATTAATTTTTCTACCACGTGTTACAGCATCATAGGGCTTAAAGTTGGATTATATAGGGTTTCAAGGGTGCTGAATCCAAATTTGAGGTCAAAACGATGCAAATTATTACACAATGGTTTATTATTTTTCTATATAGATCACTCGTCTACAAAATCACCAACCATCCAATATGAAGGAAAAAAATAAAATAAAAAATCAAAAAAAAAAAAAAATCAAAAAAAAAAATAAAATAAAATAAAAAAAATTCAAAAAAAAAAATCAAAATCACCAAACATCGATCGCATTTTGGTCAGCTCTAATTTGAACGGAGATTAGGCCTCTTTTGCGATTCACACTCGTGTTTTGATTTATATATATATTTCAATATAAACCCTTAAATTTTCGTAGGGAGCGAACGGTTTGTCCTACAGAGCTCCGCGTGGTCTCAAAAAATTCCAAAAATTCTATAGAATCTTAAATTGAAGGAAAAACAATACCTTTATATCGAAATTTTTTGAGTTAGGGCGTTTTCAAAATTTCAAAATTGATTTTGGAACCCTTAGAAGTGACCTACATCAACCAAAAGCTTCGGGGCACAACTAGACCCCAAATGGAGCCTACATACCAAATTTCATCAAAATCGGTCAATGCTAAGTGGCAAAAGTGCCGCGTATGGCGGACAGCGGACGGACGGCCAAATTTTTATTCGATTTTTGGATTCTACGTACCTTGAAACGTAAACCATCAAATTTTGAGGGGGTGTTAAAAATTTTTTTTTCTTGGTCGATTCCAAAGGTTCATTATTGAAAATAATAAACCAAAACCTGAATTTCCGACCCACCGAAATGTTGTTGTCCCTATCACCAGTAGTTCAAATATTCAATTGACAACTGCCACCCAAAGAAACGTTTGAAACCCAGTGCATTATTGAAAATCGCTCGATTTTTTCGTACATACGCGAATATAACTGAATGTTATCAAATTAATTGCTTAGATGCAGCCGGTAATGCACCAAGGAGAAAAATATGTGATTAATAAGGTGACTTGTTGTGATGAGGTTGGGAACAAGTGATCATGAACGCTATCTGTTGCTTTCCGCTATAACTACGTCCTGGAGCTCCACCAATCAGAACGCTTCTCGGGCTCCCACATTCAGCTTTCAGCCCAGTGCACTCTACCGAAAAGCGTGGCTAAAGCTTGTTCCATGTCTCTTGAAGTTTAGCCAAAGGCTGAGGAGTGTAGGATCCGAAAATTTATAATGAAAATTCTGTCTGTCCCCCTGCGGTACTTAGGCCCCTCATTGTTGACCTAAATTAACGAAATTCTGTTCATTAGTTGCAATGGGACTATGTCACTCCCTGGGGTTCCTCCCATATAACTGTGCTCTGGCAAAGCGTAAAAGGAGTCTCGGCAAATAGTGTCAGAGAATGTCAACAGGTAGAGTTGTAAGCACCCTCGTGACCACATGAAACGACCCACTCGAGTAATGTGATTCAAATATCAAAACTAACTAATATACAAACTAATTAAGAGAAGGTGAAGACTAATAATGCTTGATAAACTAATAGGTAGAATCGTATTGTAAAAAAGAGTGAGTAAAATTGCTTCTTTTCGTCACTTTTGTCTGTATTCTTTCTGCCAGTTTGTGACACACTCTTGTGTTCGATCATGTATGCTAGTGGTTTCATGTGTGCTTTCAGAGGTGGCGCTCTTGTCGTAAGGAAACTCGTCATGTCAGACTCCCGGGACATTTAAAATTTCCATCTTCCTTAAATTCTTTAAATTTTTTGGATGCGTTTTCGAGTAGCACACTATTTTCTTCCATATCAGTGAACCCTCTTTCGAAAAACCAATTAAAAAATTGTGAGGCAAATCCCCCATTGTGGTCTAGTTAGGCCCACAAACTTGTGGTTACTCAGTCAATTCTTCCGATGATTTTCTTACTTTACGATTGGTTACTTGGTAGTTGTGATGATTATCTGTCATATTACCTGCCAAATTATGTTATGGATACGATGAAGCTATGTGGCACACCCTCTCGGCAGATACCAGACTCTCTCCCTTAACCCTCAACTAATCATTCTTCTGAGAGTCCACTAAGTTAGCGGAAGGTTGTATTAAAATGATTAAGGATGAAGAACTTTTTTAACTTATTAGGCTTACTATTTATTATAGTATATCACGACGTTTATTATTACGAATATTAGTTTAAGCTCTTGGAATAATTTTCCCGCTTCTGTTTATGTACGGATGTATCAACACGTTTCTTGTCCCCTTAGGAATCTAGCAATGTCTCTGGCTTGTCTTTACATCCCATTCCTGCCGGCTTCCAACGTATTTTTCCGAGTGGGCTTCGTCATAGCCGAGCGTGTTCTGTACCTTCCGTCTCTTGGTTACTGCATGTTGGTTGCAATTGGAATGGAATACCTTTACGATAAAGTTGAGAAGAAAATAGTAAGTATTTACCTCATCTGCTTGCATGTTGAGTTCTTTCTTGACTTGACGTAGATACTTATTGGTCTGGTAAGATTACGAAGTTAAGCTTTGTCGATTCCTCCTTAACCTAATTTTTGTCAGATGGAGGCCTCAATTCAACGTTCCCTTCGGTTCCCTTTTAAAGACCAGAAACCATAATAATATCAACAACCTGGTTTCTACACAGACCAGAACTAAACTCAATCTTCAATCAGTAAATTCGTTCACTTCACAAGCAGGTTTCTATACTGACCAGAACCAAAAATCATCAATTCATTTGTTTATTAAATTCACCTTCTGTAAATTCAAAATCAAGCCAAATTAACTTTGGTCAGTCAGATTGACAAAAATACATTTCTATTTCAATAGTTTATTCCAAATTCACAGTTAGTACAAATCTTAACAGACACCAATGTAATTCATTTCGGTTTCTATATTCTTACAGTTCATTTACGCTGGATTCGTGATGCTGATTTTGGTAAACGTTTCCCGCTGTTATCAACGATCTTTAGACTGGAGGTCGGAGCCATCACTTTTCAAATCTGGAGCGGTTGTCTGCCCTTTAAACGCTAAAGTGCACTACAATCTGGCTAAAACCTCTTTCAACACTTCAAAAGCGATCAATCACTACAGAGAAGCGTTGAGGTGATTTCAAAGAAGCTTTGTTGGTAATATAAATTCCCTGTCGCATCTCCTCAGTTTGTTGCGAAAATTTGTGGTGAATCCTCTTTTTTCGCCTATCTCAATAATGAGAAATTTCACCATGTTGGAATTTCCTATTTTTGACCCCAAAATTGGATTCAGCACCTCGAAAAACCCCCTATGCCAAACTTTCAGCCCGAACTTCCTAATTTACGAATAAACAAAACAGTGTAGAAAATACGAATGTTAAAAAAAAAACGGGAAAATGACGTCATCCTGGAATAGTTCGTTTATGGCCGCTTGAAGCGCTGAGATCGAGAAATCTATAGTCCCCAGATGCAAAATTTCTCGAAACAGTAAAGTTCGAAATCGAAAAACTGAAGAAAAAAATAGAAAAAGCAAGATGGGGAAAATTAGGTTTCCCCTGTTTTTGTTTGATAACTTTTCTCTTAGGAAACACGATTCTGTCGTCCCAATGGGCAACACTGGGAGGAGACGGCGATCCGAACAGCCCAATCAGCGAGCGTTCCCGCTTCACGTCCGTTTTCCCGGTTAGTTTTGAAATAAAAAATTTTGATTGTCTCCCAAAAATAACAGGAGACTTATTTTCCGAAATCAGCCCGATTTCATCTATCCCACACCATCAACTATTCAGGAAAAATGCAAACAGAATTCGGTGAAATTCCTCATTCAGTAGTGAATGGGGAATTTGCCTCAATTTTAGATTCTGGAATTTCAAGTCAAATCCGATACCTAGTAGGGCCCTACAATAACGTTCATAACCAGGAATACCCAAGGGGAAAAAAATTACTGTAGGAGAAAATGCCTAATCTAGTGAAGCCTCTGTCAAAATTAGGCTCTTCGGGCCTCCCCCCGGATGCTGCTTAGAGCCTTCTGCTAAAATTCAAGAAACATGGAACATGTTTTGTTTGTTTGCTGTTTTCTTTTACTAGGAATTGGTTGTCCGTTGTTTTAACTTAGCTCTTTATGAGCCAGCTTTTCAAATTGCTGGTCATTTCATTCACCTCGTGATTTCCCAAAGGTATTGTTATTATTAGGAAATCGAAAACATCAAAAAACTCTACAAGATCCTCTGATTACTTTTTGGTAAAAACAATGAGCCTACATAAATAAAAATCCGCTAAATCGAAGTTGGTTCTTACCATGCATAAACGTGTAGGTGACCAAACTTCGACAGAAAAATGAACTTGGCAGCAGAGAAGGTTTGAGTTTACAACAACACAGAGAAGGAATGCTGACCCATGCAACGAGAAGGATTGTGGAACAAGCAACAGGAAGGTATCTTGCACTATCAATGAGGACCGTGGTAGTTCAAAACTCGGCGTTTCGCGCCTTGAAAACCGGAGTATTGAGATTGGCGTATGATCGGAGTGTTTAAAACGCGCATGACATTTTCACATAACGTTTTTCGGATAAGTTACCCTAGGGCAATAATATGTTCCATGTTGAAACACTGCAAAAATCGAGGGAGGCCGAGGGCCAATGGCTAAATCACAAGTCAAGTTTGCTGCAGTGAAAACTCTGTTCGGGCCAGTTACTTCCTACTCATGAGTTTTCAATTTAGCTTTACTTGAATCACGACTGAATACACTTGAATGAACACTGTCTCACGTTTATTCTTTGTTTAGATAACTCTAAGTGCCGATTACATAGGGTCTAAGCGGGAATGGGATCACCGTGCAATGGAATCAGATTGGTTAGACAGGAGCTTACATATCATCTGGATACAACATGGCTGCCTCCATACAGACTGCCGCTACTTTTAAAATTTCTATCTAATTTAAATTCTCTAAATTGTTTAAATACTTTTTCGTTTTCTTCCATATCAGTGAACTCTCTTTTGAAAATATTAAAAAAATGTGAGGCAAATTCCCCATTTCTCTCTCACTTTCTGCAACTGACGTAGAGGCTGCTTAACATGAACTTAGAATAGGCTGAACTATACTTCTTCCATGCTGCTCAAGGTTAGAAGTCCTGGCTACTCCAGGGTGTCCAGCGATTCCCCGAAAAACAATCCCCTGAGTTTTTAAGGTTTTCCAGCATCAATTTTCGACTTTTTCTAGGGTTCTAGATTTTTTTAAGTATGAATAAATGAAATCATAATTTCTCAAAGTTCAGGTTTTTAAGGACTTTTTGAAATGTAAAAGCATTAGAAATATAATAGGTTATCTCAAAACACCAATCTGTAAGCAGCTATCAGTCCTGGGCGATGATTTTCATCTACACTCAAATCCGCAGAATCCCTGAAAATGTCATCGAAATCGGATGGAAATTGTAGAAGTGGCTATCAGTCAGAGGGTGATTATTTTTATTGGGGACCATCTGCAACCCAATTCGCTCAATTCCTGAATATTTAACCGAAATCGAAGAATAACTTTGAATGAAATTTGTTGGTTTTCTCGAGAAAACGACCACTTCAAAAGGTTGTTTGCCTCTTGGTTGTTTGAAAATATCGAGTAGGTACCGGATCTTCCCACTAAAAGATTAGACGCTTTGGGCTTTTTCCGGGGTTTTCGAAAAAAATGAAATTTCCTGAGTTTTCCCAGTCGCTGGACACCCTGTGCTCTAAATTATAGGTAGAATGCAATTAATCTCCAGTTCGAATGTTGATTTAGGTTGAACCCAGAATACGAACAAGCTATGAATAATTTGGCAAACGTTTTGAGGGATAACGGCGACATAAGAGAATCTGAAACGCTATTAAGAAGAGCTGTCATGTTACGGTAAGTAGAATTGTATGAGTTGAGACGAAGGAGGCAGTGAATACCTTCCTTTCGAGTCCATTGAAGATCCTCGAGATTATGAATTCGAATTTAGAATATTCTTTTGGTTACCATCTTCTGATTCCAGCCCTGATTTCGCAGCAGCTTGGATGAATCTCGGAATTGTTTTATCAAACCAGAAACGCTACGACGAAGCTGTATCTTGCTATATGACTGCCTTGAACTACCGAAGATTCTATCCTGACTGCTACTATAATCTAGGAAATTTGGTAATATTTAATTACAAAGCCAAATAAACCTTTTTCTTGAATTACTTCATCCAAAATGAAAAAGAGTACAAAATGAAACATTTTTGCTTACAGTATTTGGCGCAGCAAATGTACACCGAAGCATACAATGCATGGAAAATGGCCACTGCGCAAAAACCTCAACACTCCATAGCGTGGAACAATATCATCGTGATGCTGGATTCATTAGGTATGATTCACTTCTTCTTCATTCTCTGATTCACTTTGTTGTGTTTGCGTGTCGTCGAGTGAAGGAGATGACCTTCTCGATGCGGCGTTTGTGTTTTCATTAACCCCTACTCAACAGATGATGATGCGCTACACACCTTTTTCAAATGCACCAAATGGGCGGCTGAAAGAAGCCAGCTGCTGTCAGAGCTCGGATTAACTCCCCAAATTTCAACACCAGAAGCTGTCGTCAGCAAGATGCTGGAAGGTGAGAGGAGCTGGAGTCTTGTGGCAGCGTACGTAGAGAGTATCCTGACAAGGAAGACATTGTTAGAACGAGAGAGACAGAGAAGGGAACACCTGGTCCGACCCGCCATCCAGAACTAATGAAGTGTCCCAGGACTCAGCCTGAAGTAATGTGTTAAACAGTTCCAGGCTGAGCTTCCAACGTGGGAGAAAAGGAGGTGTTTTTTTTTGTTTTTTTTTTTAGTGGGTTTGAATCCCACATAACCTTGAAGTTGCGGATCCTTCAGGTATCTTACGAGATCCAACTCCACCTGTGGATCTTAAAGATTTTCTCACCTGCCTGCCGAAAAAAAAAAAAAAAACCCTACTCAACGAAGAGAGAAAAGTCCCTATCCTAACTTGCAGTACTGTCGCATCGGCGGCTCATGAGCCAGACCGGCATGCGGAGTACTGGGAAGTGCAGGCTAGCCCGTCAGCCCCAGCGTTTCATAGAAACCTACTGGCGGGAAATTTACCTAGTGAATCTAATACTTCGAGGAGATCCCTTGATGAAGGAGAAGTTTGGAGAGCGAAATGAACAAGACGAAAGACTGGACTAGAAGGCATACTGGAGCATCCCTGAGTGAGCTTATATACTCGTGAGATTAGTTGAGGGAGAGAGAGGTGGAAAGGTGACGTCATGTGGCGTGTTCTCCCCGTACGTCGTCCCTCCCTTGCGGGTGGGTCTCACTCAGGGATCCTCTCGTAGATCTTTATTTAAGAACTCATGAGTAATTGTGAATGTTGGCCATAACACACTTCAAGGGCTGGTTTCACCAATGCGGCTTGTGATTTGATCCTTGACAGGGTTTCAAATCTATGATTCAGGGAGAAAGACAGCGTCACGAACGTGTTATCACAGTTCAACTAGGCCTCACAATTTTACTCTCTCCGATTTGAACTACCCTTCCAGGTGGTGATCCTGATCCGTGGATAATCTGTGAACCTCTTTTCAAAATTTATCGATTCCATCAAAGATATGTTCATTCGGGTGAAAACAAGGAAAAAAGATTCGACGGTTCTAGGATTGCCTGATTACATTTTGTAATATTTTGTTTTCCAGGTGAATTGGATAAAGCTGAATTGATGGCGAAAGAAGCTCTGAAGCACTTACCTGATGACTCTGCCCTTCATTTCAACTTGGCGAACACTTTAGGGAAGCGCTCTCTGTATGAAGACGCCGAGTATCACTTCTTAATTTCCACAAGACTAAAACCGAACACTGCTCTCTATCACACAAATCTAGGTAAGCATGCTTTCCAATAGCTATCTTGGTTCTTTAAGGTGCGATTTCCCTGGCGCGTCTGCGGCGGGCGGCCGGCGGCTGGCGATTTTGTCATGTACCTACTCAGCCGCCGGCCGCGTCGCGCTGTAGAACAACGTTTTCTCAGCGGCGCGGCGCGGCGCGGTCCCCCCCCCCACCCGTTTCGATAATGTTGCGCGAGATTATTGTTGTTCCTCATTCACAGGCAGAGGCGGAACTATTGTTGATGGATAGGAAGCCTCACTCACCCATGTTTTTGGCAAGAACAAAAGGATTTTACAATATTCTCATCGTCTGAGAAATTGTGAACAACTTTTCGGATCGTTCTTTCTGTTGAACTTCAAATAGTTTGACTGTGTAGTTACTTTCCAAATTCACATTATCCATCCGAATTCGATGACATTTTCAGGAATCGTGGGTTCAGGGCACTAGATGGTGAAAAATAACGATCATAGGGTCCACAGTTTCCGTTCGATTTCGATGGTACTTTCAGAGATTGTGGGGTTGAAACTCTGGTTGGTTCCCTATAAATTTAAATGATTGAATTTTTGAGAATAAATATTATGCATCGGATCATCTATAACAATCGGGTTATGGATGCGAAGTAGATATGAGGATTTTGATTTCATAAGGTAGGTACTATATCCATTTTGGTCAAACGTGAGAAAAACGCAAAAAACCATAACGACCTGAAAAACGTGCTGTAAACCAATGATGTTATTCTTTATATATTTCTAAATTATAATAAATATTTTTGGAAAGAAAGGTAAATTAGTTCAAAGTTTAAAATAATTTTGAACGAGATTTGAAATATCAGGTTTATGAATATAGTACTTTTAGCAAAACGTGGCGTTTAGTACTTTTTGGAATCAAAAGAAGTGGATATAGTACTGTTTAAAAACATACGAAGTGGATAAAGCACTTTTTGAAACAAAAAGGAAAAGAGACCGCCATTGTGCTGGATACAGTACCTTTTGAAACTAAACGGAATATTTACCCTCGTTTTTCAAGGGAATAAATTATCTTTTGCTTCAAAACGATGGCATTATTGCGAAGAACTACCCCCCCCCCCCCCCAACTCTGGGCAAGTGTTAACTCAATATCGATAGAAATGGTCGTTAGTACCTTCTGGAATCAAACTCCTCATATTTATGTGCAACATCCATTTAGTGGACTTTTCAGGTGTGAAATAATAGGTAGGTATATACATTAGGAAATGTATATAACTACCTATTATTTCTGTGACCCCGGTGAATAAGTGGTCAAGTCAGATTTGCCCATTTTACAGGGGAGCATTATTAAAATTTGAACCTTCACCTAAAATCCGGATTTTGTCGTAGAAAGTTGAAATTTGGAATGAATGACTACATCATTCATTCGAAATTTCAACCTTCTACGACAAAATCCGGATTTTAGTTGAAGGTTCAAATTTTAATAATGCTCCCCTGTAAAATGGGCAAATTTGATTTGACCACTTATTCACCGGGGTCGCAGTGAAATTTTCACACCTGAAAAGTCTACTAAGTGGATGTTGCACATAAATATAGACAGAGACATTGTCTCTCTTTTCAGAGGGTTGTATTTATGAGAAGAGAAAATGTTCGTTTGGTACTGATCTTCTTGTGAGTTTGAATTTGCCACACACACCAGCTCAATACTGTAACTCACAGTAAAATGTAGAAACATTGCGGGTTTGCATACCCTGGTCGCGAAGGCAGCGCGGCTGGACTGCTCACTAGACCAGTCGGGTCGCAGCCGCGGCGGCTGTCATGTAGCCGCCCAGAATGGGCCATGTAGCCGCCGAGACGAGCCGCCGGCCGCGGCCGCGCCAGGGGAATCGGTTCCATCTAAAAACACTGAAGCAGTGGGGAGCGTCTGGTCGCGAGCCGCGGCCACAGACGCGCCAGGGAAATCGCACCTTTAAATGAAGTGGTTTTAGTTTCTTCAACCCATATCACACTTGAAGTGGAGAGTACCTACCTAATGCAATTTCTAAAATCTGTAATCAAAAAAGGCCTTCCTACTTGGGAACCATGAACGCGCTCGTTATTATTCTTTTATACCCGTTTAATTCTGTTTAACCCTTAATGTCCTGAGGTATCTTTCTGGAAGTCCGATTTTTATACGTAACAGTTTATCCATTTTTGAACCAAAACTGATAACCGTTGGCTATCTAGATACTCCAACTATGGAGAGAAAATTTGTGTAAAAAAAACCTAATAATAATAACATATTAATTAACAGAGTTGGAACGCCTTTGAGGTACCTTCTACCCTCATTTCTCACCTTGTAGGCTGTTAGTTGGGTTTCCTCAGAAAAGGCAGCACACATTCCTCTTCACCTTATCCCTTGGTTCTATACTTGACGGGAAATAGCAGATCCTAACATCCCACCTAGAATTTTTCCAAGTTTCCTTCTTTTACTCCATCAAACTTGGGTTTATGGACAGATTTTGCTGACGCAGATAGCGCTAGAGTGGCCCTTAGAAAGATCCTTCTTGAGGCGATAGATTGTATAGAGCCTTTGAGGTACCTTCTGCTCAAATATTCTCTAAATTTGAATTCTAAACTCCGAAAAAAACCTTTTTTTTTAAACAAGTGGGAAATTAAGAGTTAATACAGTTTTATTAGTTCTATTCATGTTCATTTCTTATTTATTATTGCCGAGGAATCATCATGTTTGTTCTATTTTATTCTCCATTCTATGCTCTATTAGTCTCGGGTTCTATGTTCTTTTCTTTCATGGAATAATAGGTTTTGATCACAGCCTTCTAAATCGCCGTTCAAAATCTGTCAAAAGTGCAGTAGCATTGATGGAATTGTTTTTGCTGTCAAGTCATTTAACGAACTACAAACTGAAGCTCGTGTTATCCTTGAATTTAAGATAGATTGATTCATAAATTTTCCTGTTAAATTGCTACTTTTTGCAGCAAAAAGGCAGCCGACACATATCCGAGTCGCCCACAGTTTAGTAGTCAATGGTGATGCTGTGGTTTAGCCTACCTGAGCCTGCACCGCCAACCTGTTTCGGAAACTTCTTCTATTTTTTCCAAAATGTTCAGTTACTCGAAAAAAATAAGTTTTAAGAAATTCAGAGGGAACATAGCAACTTCGAGCCTAAGTTCTGGAAATAGCTCATTTCATGGGTTTTGAACAGCTTTTTACTGTTTTATAATGAAGGTTTGGATTTCATTCTTTCACATTTTGAGTCAATAAAACCACTCGGAATTTCGGAAAACTTTTAAAAAGGTAATGAAATCAACACGAAAACGAGAGAAATTTAACCAAAATAATATTATGATCAAATCTACATAACCACCTTACTACCTTCACCGCTGTTTACAGAACATTTTGCTACACACTTCAACTCTGAAATCTTATCAATAGGAAAATAGCCCGAGAGAGAGATCTTCATTCTACCACCTTTTAAACGTAGGTAGGTTGGTGACACAAATACGCAGTTTTGGTGTCTCAGGTCTGTCTCATCTGCCGTGAACGAGTTAGCTGAACTCCTTGGAGTTATCGACTTCTGTCCACTGCAGTTCTACCGCAGTTAACTGATTTATCCTAGGGATGTCCCCAAAGTATCGATACATATCGATACCTCTGCGCCCAAAGGGCCAAACTGCTTTTTCTTGTTCAAAGGGCCAAACTGAAATCGGTTTCAAGGTCAGAAGTCCGAAGGGCCAAACTGGAATTTAAACGAAAAGTGATTAGGGCCAAACTGCATCCATCTACGTGATTCATAGGGCCAAACTGCTGATCTCACCAACTAAAACGCAGCCACAAACTACTCTGATTGCTATTTGTGTGTCAGAGACAAATATAATGTCACAGAACCACAACAACTGACTAGAAAATCGATTTCTGACCCTTTATTATGTTCACGTCCACTACCTACCTACTTGTTGCATCCTGTGTTTTTGGTATATTATATTCAATAATGAACCTTTGGAATCAACCAAGAAACAATTTTTTTTAACCCCTCCCCCCCTCAAAATTTGTTGGTTTACGTTTCATGTTACGTAGAATCCAATAATCGAATAAAAATTTGGCCGTCCGTCCGCCGTACGCGGCACTTACCCCACAAAGCATTGACCGATCTTAATGAAATTTGTTATATGGGCCCATTTGGGGTCTAGTTGTGCCCCGAAGCTTTTGGTTGATGTAGGTCACTTCTAAGGGTTGAAAAATAAGGGTTGAAATTTTGAAAACGCCGTAACTCAAAATATTCTGATGTAAAGGTATTGTTTTTCCATCATTTTTTGCTTTCGAGTCCACCAAGGCAGGGAAAGCTTTGTTTTCACTTTTCAAGTTTGAAAAAAAAATGTTCCCCAGAATCAAAGTTTCCACTCGTTTCAGACCTTTCTGAACAATTTTGGTTCCGTGTCTGTCTGTGTGTCTATCATGAAATCCTTGTCGCACCCATAACTTCTACATTTTTCATCCGATTTCAATGAAAATTTCAGGGATTGTACGGGTTAGCGTGTAGATGGTCCCCTATGAAAATCATCGCCCACAGACTGATAGTTGTTACTGCGCATGCGCAAATGTGTATTTCGTTGTACCAGCCATAACTTTCTTATTTTCAAAGCAAACGTGAAATCTTTGTAACTGCCATAACTTCTACTTGTTCATCCGAATTTGATGAAATTTTCTAGGATTGTCCAGATTAGCGTGTAGATGGTCCCCTATGAGGGTAGTGAAAGGTACTTAGAGATTGGTGTTTTGAGATTAACTACTATGTATCGGATCAACTATACCCACAATTGGGTTATGGATAAGAGGAAACTATGTGACACACCCACTTGGCAGGCGTTTCTTTTGATTGTCTTCAGTACAATCTTTTCTCCACCCACTCGTTCTTTTTCGAATGTGGTTTTGGAAAAGGTGATTTCAAACGATGGCTAGAACTCGACGGGGGAGCAAGGGAAAGTGTTCTCAACCAGATCTCAGCTCATGGTTTTTCGGGCCTTACAACAACTGAGAGAGGTACATAATGGTGATTCGAATAGTTTCTATTAAATTGACTAGAATATTTTTTATGACTTATGGCTCTAGAGTCAGTAAGATTTGGCAGAATCGAGTTCGTTCTTTCAAGTCCTGATGTTTGCTTAGGTACAGACAATTCAGTTAATCAACTAAATCAATCAAATTGCATTGAATCAATTGAGTTGAAGTCTGAACACCAGAAAGATAGGTAACTTGTCAAGTCTAATGATAATTTTCTTGCCGTCCAGTTGTGTTACTGTGACCACTCCTGCTTTTTCCTTCAGTTTGTGTACCAAAGGGGCGATTCCCCACCAGTACCACGCAGAATACTTCCAGATGAAGAATAAGCTCAACATACGTGATGAGCTCATTAAGACAAATGAAGAGGGCAATGCTGAATAGATGACAATATCTTACTATTCATCAATGATTCTTAGATTTGTTTCAAATGCTATGGTGTTCATTTACTATTGGAATAATTAAAATTTCGTTATCCGTGTTTGAGAAATTACTTAATTGCTGTTTTTTGGTAATAGAATGGCACTATTCAACCATGCCTACGTGAGTTAAAATCGGGGTTTCAGAGAAAGACGAAAACCTAAGTGATTGGATAGGTACCAAATACCCAGAGAGTTGTAAAAATGGGTAGTTAATTATAATAATTTATTAACGTTTAATTTCAACCGATGTATTAATTGAACAAGAAATTACAGATTGACCAGAGCAATTTCCAGGTATAGGAAAGTCGCAAACCTTAGGGCCAAACTGGCAGTTTGGCCCCTTGTCGCTCACAAATCTCAAGGTCAAATCATGCCCATAGGGCCAAACTGGACCTCTTTCCAGTTTTTCTTTTTTTCTTAATATTAAAAATTGCGGATGATTCAAAAAACGGTTTGGAATTCATTCTTACGTAGATTTTGGACCAATTACAAAAAAAACCTAGTTGACTTCATGTACACTGGCCTCGCTACAATCGTTCGCGTTTTAGAAATAGTAGTTCCGGAAGCAGTTTGGCCCTTTGGGCGCAGAGGTATCGATATCGATACTTTTTTTCTCTGATATATATCGTAGTATAGATACTTTTTTTCTAGTATCGGAGGCGACACTTTTTTTTCTCTCACATTTTATCTGTTTCAATTTCTACGACATGAAGGTACCTTTACTTAGATACTTGACAGTACCTATATCTCTACTTAGATTGTTGGGAGACCAACCACTTCAACAAATTAAACAAAGATGATGTTCCACCACCTCCAGCTCTCTATGATAACCTGCTGTGCTCCACCATCAGAAGGACCACCAAAATGTTAACCCAACCAAGTGCAATACAAAAACAAGTGCCTAAACAAAAAACAAAAATAATAATAATAATAATAATAAAAATAAAAAAAGATTTATTGTTTTTTTTTTTTTTTTTTTTAAACAGTTCTTTCATTTGTATTTATTTTACACGTAACAATAGGTACTTTTTCTTGGGGGGGTCCATTAATACTCTTCCAACAATGGAACGGCCGCACCATCCTCCAATTCGAGTGGCCGCACTCTTCTTCGGGCACCTCGTATCCGAAGGGACACCGCTCTAATTATGGCGAATTGGATTTTGGTTTTCATCCACCCAACCACTTTTGAAAACGGCTTTTTCCACTTCATCTCCAGTACGTGGGATGCTCTTCTCATGAATGCCAAGAACTCCTTCTCCATGGCCCCATCGCACGAGCAAACCAGTGGTGTGAATGACCCGCGGCAGTCTTCGGCGGCTCGGTCGTACTTGGAGTGCTTCGCATGGGCAGCTATTCGAGCGGTCGTTTCCCAGTCTTGGGAGAGGTAGGAGGCAGCGTCGGCATTCACTATGCGGTTATCAAAAAACGCTGGTCTCCCACTCTCCCAGACCCCATTAACCATAATGTCTCCTATCAGGGCTGGTTGGCTACCGTTTGCCTCTCGCATGATTGGTTCGGTCACTGCCCCTCCCCATGCAAGATTGGCAATTCCTGCAACTATATCCCTCAAATCATCGTGCCCTCTTTTCACCATTCCACCCTTCTTGCAATTGAGTGCGTGGGAAACATCAAACACTGCTCCACAGCCGTCGCAGCACGTAGGGAGGTCTTGAGGGATATGGGCATATCGTAGGGCGATTGCGTCCCTGAACTGAGTGGCTGACAAATCAAAGCCATCAGCAGCTGTGGGCAGAACCGATAGCTTTATATTAATTATTATCCTCGCGATGGAGAGATGTCACACTGATGTAGAGAAACATTAACGACATTTTCATTCATATTTTTGAAAGTACCGGAAAGTATCGATACTTCAAAATATCGATACTTTTTGAAAGTATTGTATCGATACTTTCTAAATGTATCGATACTATATTGTATCGATACTTTTGAAGTATCAGACATCCCTAATTTATCCTGATGGAACAGCGATTGATTTGATCCGTTTAACAGCTGGCCCAGATGAAACAGCGGTTAGTGCAACTGCACAAGCGCCAGTCGCTTTTTGTTCGACTGCAGTTCCTGATAGAACAAACCTAGAATTCACTTCAAATTTTTTGTTTCCAAGTCAGAAGATTTTTATTGGATATACTTTTATTGAAATAAAAAATACCTACTTCTTTTTAGGCGTGCTCTACCATCGTTGGAAAAAATACAAAGAAGCGGAGGAGCAGTACCTCATCGCCTTAAGTATCAACAACGACTTGAAAAACGTGGAGCAGAATCTCAAAGCCGTTCAAAAACTCTTACTCAAGTCCCAGTCGATGAACTGAACTAATTCGTTAGGTACGTACGAAAAATGTAGAATTCTGTTATTGTGATATTAGGCTTTTATGGCGGCAATGTTTGTTGTACTTATTTATTGTAAACTATTTATACCTAAGTGTGGTATAGGCCAGGTCTGTGAAATAGGTCCTTAGTGTCCACCATTTTTATTGTGAAATAAATCACTTGTAACTACCTACGTCAAAATAAGTCATTTCAAAACCTTGAGCCCGAAAACAAAACTGTGGAATAAAGAAGAGGATCCAACACGTTTTCAAGTACTTTTCCTCGTTTATTACCTATTTGCAATGTACAAGGTGCAATATATAGGTTTAGGCCCGCTGCAAATTGAACCCAGCACACGCACAGCCCACGTCCGACCCACGCGTGGGTAGGAATGTGAAACACAGTTTTGCATTAGGTACCGCATATTGAACCCAGGCCACGGCTATCCCACTCAGTTGCTCTCCACGCGTGGGTCCGTTTGTATGTGCCGCACAGTTTTCGTTGGTCGTGGGTGCTTTGTTTCCTATCCTATTTATCAATAAAATATTTACCCCTCTAGAAAACACCTACCGGGGAGGTAGAATTCGAATTTACGGCATTTTTCAGTATTTTACACGTTTTCCCAAATTTTAAACTCGTTCCAGGAGCGAGAGATTTATTTATCAATAAAATATTTACCCCCACCACCCCCTCTAGAAAACACCTAACGAGGTGGTAGAATTCGAATTTACGGCATTTTCAGTATTTAACACGTTTTTCCCGAATTTTATACTCGTTCCTGAAGCGAAAAATTCATTTATCAATGAAATATTTACCCCCACCACCCCCCTCTAGAAAATACTGCTAACTTTTCTTCGCTGCTGATTGGTTTTTGGGCGTTGCATTCACCTCCCGTGACGTCACTTTTTATTAGTTCATGAATTTCGCCAAACTGTTCCCGGGTAAGCCGAAAAACTTTCCTTAAGAACATTGTCAGGAACTTCCGAAAACACTTCAAATTCACCACCAGTACTTCTCCCAGCTAAATAGGTATTTCTTTTACTTTTTTTCGTTTAATTGAAGAATACAAAGTAATGACTTCCTCAGTCTCTGACTCTGAATCGAGATCCAGGAGGAGCTCAATCAGCGAGTTGGGGAACATCTCGAAACGTGGTTGTGGCACACGACTGGGTTCAATATGCGGTACCCGATCCAGCCCATGGTCGTGGGTAGGGGATGGGGTCGGCGTGGGCTGTGCGTGTGCTGGGTTCAATTTGCGGCAGGCCTTACACGCTCATGCCATTCGCTCATACTGGCTTGCACAAGCCAGTTTGCGCAAACTGCACAGAACAACGTGGTCGTGTTCACACGTTCAGTTGTGCTTGTACGAAGGTGTGGCCTTTAAAGGCCGATTTACACGCTCATGCCATTTGTGCAAACCGGCTTGTGTAAGCCAGTTTGCTCAGTTATATCGTTGCGTGTGACATTTGGCTTGCACAAACCAAAAAATCTGGCTTGAGCAATATCTGTCTCTGACAGAAAATCGGCATGAGGTTTGAGCGTGTGAACTCAGTACAAGCCAAACCCGCAATCTCGCGCAGGTTCTCTTCTAAGCTTCAAAACTTCTGCCTGTTGCCAAAAATCTCGGTGTTGCAGAAAACCTTTCATGGGGGGTTAATGCTCGTCTCATTACGGTGTCAGTTCATAGTTTAGGAAAAGCAATAGGTTCCCCTCTCAATTCCACGATTAAATTTTTTATGGGAAAGGTTATCCCTCCTGTGCAACTAAACCTTGCTCCATTTCTGGCCTATTTTTGAGGCAACTTTTTTCGCCGTCGCACATAGGATGAGCTCCTCCTCATCCAGATCAAAATTTATTTTGAAATAAGGGGTTTTGATTTTTAAAAAAAGAACAAACAAAATTTCCATAAGTCCACTGAACGAGTCACACCTTTGTACAAGCACAACTGAACGTGTGAATACGACCACATTGTTCACAACAGTTAGCGCTAACTGGCTTAAGCAAGCCGGTTTGAGCAAATGGCTTGAGCACAAGAAAACCTACCTTTAGGCCCCTGACAGTCCCCGTTTCAAAAGCCTCCTCCCCCTAGGACGAGCACCTCCCCACCGCCACAGTCCATAGTTACAAAGACGGAAAGACGAGAAAACCTGTGGAGGGGGTAGTCGGAGTCGGCGGAAGGTTCACATGGATGATGGAGGGAAAGGATGGAATGATAACCTTCCTCCTGGAAGCCTTTGAAATGATAACCTCTCTCTGATATGTTACCTCTGTTGACTGTGTTTTGAATTTGACGTTCAATTCCTCGTTGAAATTAATTTTGTATTTAAAAAAAGAGGAGAAAAACGAGCAAAAGAATGACAGCGCAACAAATAAATGAAGCGCGAGCATGGAATTGTCCGATTGTCGATTGCAACAATCGATTGTTTTTTTCCAAAATTCGATAGTTTCGATGATTTTTTTTCAACAAAGGAGAATATTGCTCTTGGAATTTTCAATTTGCCTACATGCTCATTTATTTTTATGAATGCCAGCTGAACAATTTTTCTAGAAAATTCACATTTCAGATTCTGCAATAATTCTGGGAATACATTATCTCAACTCCTCAACACATCAATCGCGTCCATCTTTGATCAAAACAATCGATTGTTGGCTGCTATCGACAGTTGGCCACCCCTAGTGCAACCTCCACTCGTGGTTATCATTCCTGACCACTGCGCAGGTGCATGGAAGATGGACGACAGTATAAGAATTCCTTCCACCAACGGGTTCTGTCAAGATGGCTGCCACCATTCCCAACCGGGGAAAATCAGCCAATCAGATTGTGGCATTTCTTTCCGCCTTTTCCGTTTCCGCCCGAAAAAGAGTCCCACGTGAATCCAGCTTTCCTTCTACTGGGTAGCATTGCCGTCCTCCTAACGGGGCCTGTCAAATTTTGGCAGCAAAAACTCTCTATTGACTATGACTGTAGAGCCCAAGTGCGGTACACAATTTAACTCTATTTTCACCACTGAATTCAATAGTGACATCTGTTTTCGATTAGCCCTTATTTAACCCTTTCCTGCCCGCCAACGTCATATATCGGGCGGCTCGGCCTTTCCGTAGCTGCCCGCCGCCGATAATAGCCGTTCTGGCACTTGAGCTCTTTCGCCGTGTAACTACGATCTTCCAGGGTGTAAAGTCCATTACAAACCACATGATATTCCATTCACAAAGCAGTGTATATATACCTTGAACAGTTCAAGTGTTTTTTTTTCTCTAATATCATTGTTTGTCGGCGTTTTTTGGTCGGTAGTTTATCCTTGATCCATTAGGTAAGTTCTGATGCAGCGGCACCTCAAACAGTTGGTTCTCTTTGATCTTCGCCGATTTGGTCACTGTCTTCGTCTTGTTGTTGTTTTTTTTTCCAACCCTTTTAATGGGGTATTTCGGTGGGTCGGAAATTCAGGTTTTTGACCTCAAATTTGGATTCAGCACCCTTGAAAACCTATATACTGTGAGATCCCAAAGCCAGGGACTCACATTGAACCCTGTTCAATCGTGTAACCGTTTCGGGGAGGGGAGACGCCAACATCGGGCCTCCTACGCAGAGAGAAGCCAGCAGTCGCCAGCTCTCGCCCTCTCAGGACGCTCCACGCTCCGAGGTGACGTCACAACCGCCTTCAACCGCCTCCACGTGCCACCTTCGACCAAGGAGTCTCCGATTCTCAAGGCTGTATTTTCTCCAAACCCGGGTTCCTACAAGTGGACCCCGGAACAAGGTGCGAGACTCAGCATTTTCCTCTTTTTTATTAATCGTCATCAATTTTTGAAACCGCTGTGCATTAGGTAGGATTAATTCAATTTATTGAATAAATTAGTCAAACAGCTTTGTTTTGTTCTAAATTAATTGTCCTTGCTGGCTGAGGGCAGAAGACGCCTGAGTCCCCCCCTTGAGATTTAAGAGTTCTATAAAAAAGGGTCAGGGCTAATTCAAAATCAACTTAAATAGCCGGGCACATTTGTTTGAATTTTGAAGTTGAGAATTAGACCCCCACATAATGGCGCCGGAACTTAGGGGCCCGAAATCTTCCCTCCAGCAGTAAGACAATTTTTTTGTAATAGGTAGAATCGCTTTATTAGGGAAATTTAAATTTTTGCATATGTCTTAGTGGAAGTTTTAGGAATAATTTCACAGCGGAGCTAGTTGTAATTTTGTAGAATTCACTTGGTCAATTTCAATTGGTCCTTAGTAGGTTCAATTGGAGATAGTTTAGCGCATGTTCTAACAAGATTGATTTTTCAGCGTGTTATTCATTTATTTGGTTTGATGAGCTGGCGACTTCATTAATCCTTGATCTGTTATGTTCACTTGGGGTCTCAAGTAGACACAACCCACAATCATTGCATTGTTGTATTCATTTTGTTACCGGGATCAATCGTGTCGCATTTTTAGCGACAAATCTCTTCTTCGTTTTTACGACTCGTTCTTATCTTGATCCGACCACCCTTGGTCTTGATTGCATTATCTTCTCCTTGCTTATCACTTGGATTGGATCCTTATTTTTTTGTTATATCGTCTTCATTGTGAAGAGTAACTTATCATTTGCTTATAGCCTACAGGTTGTTACCTAATGTTTTGCATCTCACACTGTGAAAGTGTAATAGGTTAGGAATAATTTCTGCCAAGAGCCATCAGCCGACTTCAAGTATCAATTTGCTAATATTGTACAAATTCTGTACTTGCCTTTGAATACAAATTTTTCTTTGATTAGGTAGGGACCTACCGCCTTGTCGAGGTCAGATACTTGCGTGATTTTTGTAACAGGTACCTATTTCGCTGTACGAGTCAAGATGGGAGAAAATCAGGAGAATGAGAACCAGATGCAGCTTGGTGATGATAATGGACTTGTTGGATCGCCGAGGCGGCTTGAGAATGACACTGAGAGACGTGATAGTGGATTCCCGGGTGTTGAGAATGGGGTGAGTTCTCCTTCAGTAGCTTTAAACTCTCAGTTGGAAGTAAATAATGATCCAGTATTGAATAGGATACTCGACATGATGGCAAGAATTGAATGGCGCCTTGATGGTCTCTCCAAACGCTTGGATTTCACAGAAGAAAAATTTTCAAAACAGGGTAGAGTAGAAGCAGAAAAACTTGAAGAAGATTTGAATAGGCAGTGCACTGATCGGTCAAATAAAATGCAATCTGAGTTTAATAAAAGTCTTGAAGATCAAAATAGGTTGATTGCGAATGAATTTAATGCTAAGTGTGAGAATCTTAGGAAGGAATTGATTGATCAAGTCTCATTTCGAGTGAATGCAGTAATTAATGATGCTGATAAGACCATTAATAATAAGATTTCCATGGTTTATGAGTCCATGAGTATTCAACAAAAGTGTAATGATGAGTTAGGAAGGAAACTGGGCGTCCTTGAAAGTAAGATAGAAAACGTCGATCAAAAGCTCCTATCGCATAGCCCGACACATACTTCACATAGTGGTGTCCGTCAGGACATTAAGTATCCAATTTTCCAAGATCAGCATCCAATGTCTTATATTCAAAGTTTGGATGATTATTTTTTTCTCATGCCTGGTCTATCCAATAGAGAAATTTTGAAAATTGTAGAACTATCGTTGAAGGGTTCAGCTGCCGGATGGTTCTCACGTCGAAAGTCCGAGTTTGATTGCTATGATGCGTTTAAAGGGGAATTTAAAGACTGCTTTTGGGGAGCACAGGAGCAGCTAAGTCTGCTAAGTAAGCTTAGTACGAGCCAATTTACGACCGGTTCCCGTGAGGAATATGCCAGGGAGTGGTTTGAATTTTTGAAATATTTAGATGATCCCCCTCCAGAAAAAATGGTTATAGCAGCTTTATTGAAGCATTTTCCAGATGAACAATTGCACATGGCCCAGATTGCTATTGAAAATAAAAAACAGCTTTTCCAATGTCTTAGGAGATTTGATCGGGTAAGATCTGCAAGTTATGCCTGTCCGACTCCACAGGAGGTAGAAATAGTTAGTAGGTCATGCCAAACCGAAATGATGAGTCAATCTCAAGTTCCCCAGGATAGACCTACTCAAAATGATCGATTCATGTCTAGGAATACTCATGACACCTTCAGGTATTCTTCATACAATAATCAGAATAGTGGTGGCCGTGATCATGGTAACAATAATAATAATAGTTATGTTGGAAGAAACAATCACTTCCGAAATCGAGGAAATAATAACAATAATTATAATAGGAGAGATAATACTAATAATAACCATAATAATAATGAACAAAGTAGGGGAAATAATCATACCTCGGCGGTACCTGTTCAGGTCCTGGAGGTCCAGGAGAATCATGGTCAGGATGGAAGTGAGGGCGAAATCTCTCTTCCTTTAAACGTTAACCATTCACGAATCATACCATTGGATGTGCCTTTAAACCGTTAAGGGCCCTTCCTCAGGAAAATATTTGTGAGGTGGGGGCCAAATGTGATGAATTAGTTTGTAGCATGTTTCCTGCACCTAAGTGCCACATTTTTGAGGATCCAAAGGATTGGTTACAGCATGAATCAGTACCACTTTGTCCAACTCCTATTATGCCTGAATTTATTGTAGAACTAGGTGGTATTTCGGGAATCGCACTTTTTGATACAGGAGCATTGTACTCTTGTATAAGTGAATCTTGGTTTAATAGAAATTTCCAGGATTTAAACATTTTAAATACTTTACCCGTTTCTAATGCGTATGTTATCACTGCCACAGGCAGTAAATCTCCTCTAATAAAGAAACAAGTATTATTAAATTTGAAAATATTAAATTTGTCATTTCCAGTTAATTTTCTAGTTGTAAAGAACCTAGTGAAGCCAATAGTGATAGGAATGCAAACTCTGGCTCAAATGTGTGCCAAAATTGACACAAAAAATGGTAGAATCCGATTAGCAGCAGAATCTGGTGAAGTGGTGAGCTTTTCTTATTTCCAGCAAAGCCCCAGTGAGTCACTTGAGGGTCCGGTTTTCATTATATTATTTGAAGAATTGAATATTCCCCCTTCTTTCGCTAATAAGTTGCATGGTCAAACGAGAGAGGTGCTTTTAAAATTAGTCAATAGGTATGAGAATGTATTTTCGGAAAAACCAGGACTAATGAATGATTTTGAATTTAAAATAGAGGTTAAAGATACGATTGCAAATTACAAACCAATTTACTATCCTGTACCACATTCAGTAAAGGAAAAAGTTCGAGAAGAGGTCGTAAGAATGCTAGATTTGGATATCATCGAGCTATATCGCAGTCCCTATGTTAGTCCTCTGCGGGTAGTATCAAAACCTGATAAATCGATTCGATTGTGTGTAGACCTACGTGCTATCAATGAACACATTGTTTCAGAACCAGAAATTCCTCCTAGCCTAGAGATGGTATTTGCAATGTCGGAAGGGGCAATGGTGTTCACCACTTTTGACCTTACCAATTCATTCTGGCAGATCCCTCTTGATGAATCATCAAAAAAGTACACCTCCTTCATGTTTGACAATCGAGTCTATGCCTTCAAAGTAGTCCCTTTCGGAATGAAAACTGCGACAAGCGCCCTTTTGAGAGCACTAGCATCTCTCTTCCCATCACATACTAACTCATTTTGTGTCCGTTTCGTTGACGAATTTTTGGTTTTCTCAAAATCCATCGACGAACATCTTAATCATATCGAAGAGGTCCTCAAGACGTTTGCTAGTAGTGGTCTCACTGTCAGATTGACGAAAGCTCAATTATTCCGGGATAGTGTTCGGTTTTTGGGAGCTATACTGACTCCATACGGCATATCTCCCGATCCAGATCGAGTACAGACAATACGCCAATACCAGAGACCCACCAATTTGACTCAGTTAAGAGCATTTTTTGGCTTTGTTAACTTTTATAGGCGTTTCTTGCCAAATATTGCTAAGCTCATGGAACCACTCACAGATCTGCTTAGGAAAGGAAAGAAATGGTGTTGGTTAGATCGTCATGAAATTGCGTTTGAACACATAAAATCAGGATTTGCTAATAGTGTCTTGTTAAATTATCCTAATTCTCGTTTACCTTACTTTATTACATGTGATGCAAGTGGGAAAGCCGTTGCCGCCCATCTATTTCAAAAAGATGGTGAAGGGGAACTGATACCTATTGCATTTAGTAGTAGGCTTCTCAAACCCCATGAGAAGAACAATTCTATCAGTGAACTTGAGCTAATGTCAGTTTCACACGCATTGACTAAGTTTAGGTCATACATTTATGGTGTCCCAGTTGTAATTTTAACAGATCATCTTGCTCTCACCCATTTAAAAAATAGTGTGTCAACCACACCTAGACTTTATCGAATTCTGCTAGCTCTTCAGGAATACGATTATAAGCTGGTCTATCTCCCAGGTGTCAAAAATGTAGTGGCGGACGCTTTGAGTCGCTTCAGTATCTCAAACGAGAAAAACCTCGGACTTAGTGAAATTCTAGTAGCAACGATAGATTTCCAGGCATTCGCACAGAGCCAAACGGATGATCCTCAGATTAGCAGGTTAATTGAAAAAGTAGTGTCAGGTAACTCGAATGGAGACAAGTACAAAATTGAACATGGATTACTGTTCCATTGGATTAGGGAACGATGGAAAGTTGTCGTGCCTAGCCATTTAGTAACAGATCTAATACGGGATATCCATGAAGAATTTCTCCACATTGGAGTTAGAAAAACCCTTCGAATCCTTAACGAAGCATTCACCTATAAGACACTGAGATCTAAAACAAAAGCTGTAATAAAAGCTTGTGAATTATGCCAAAAGATTAAATTTAGTCCTAACCTAGCTCATAATATGCTTTCAGTTCCTGCCGACAAACCTAGAGACTTACTGGCTGTTGATTTTTATGGTCCACTACCAAAAACTCGCCATGGTTTTAGGTACATCTTCTTAGTCCTTGATATTGCATCAAAATTTGTTCGCCTGTATCCAATCAAAGTTCCATCTGGAGCAGCTGCCCTCGACTGTCTGTTGCTTAATTATTTCCCCAATTATGGAATGGCGAGGAGTATTTTGGCAGACAATGGCACTCAGTTTAGAGGTAATTTATGGCGGAACCAGCTTGGAAGGTTAAACATAAAACCCATTTACATTGCTGTGAGACACCCTTCTGCGAATCCAGCGGAGAGGTACATGCGCACTATTGCCCAGTTCATGAGAGCTGCACTTCAGGGTCTTGAGCATAATCAATGGTATACCACTCTGATAAACGTTGAAAGAGCTTGCAATGAGACACCTCATTCGTCCACCAAGGCAATCCCGTATGAGCTGTTTTTTGGTAAATGGGTGAATAGGAGATGGAATGATATTTTCTTCCAAAATTTACCTGATGTAACCATACCAGTGGGAACTCTTGATAGGATGATTCAGATGGCGACAACTAACTCAGCAAGAGAATCTGATATGAGAGCACAAGTATTCGATAGGGCGAAACATCGGCTAATTACTGAATTCACTGTTGGTGATCTGGTTCTAGTTAAAGCCCTCACTGTATCTTCGGCTCCTTTGGGAATATTTCACAAGTTTTTGAATAAGAATGAAGGTCCTTATGTGATTTCCAGGGATTTTCAAAATGGTTCCTATGAATTAAAGGACCCTGTAACAAGTTTGGTGAAGGGAATTTTCAATATTTCGCATTTGAAACGCTTTTACAGATAAATTTTTGTGATATTTTGGTTATTTAGGGTAAAATTTTTTTCTCAGCATGTTATTTTTTGAGCTGAATACTATTTATTGTTCTCATTGTTGAAATTATGGTACGTTGACCACTTTATAGCATGGTTCGAAATAAATTTGATAAATATCGTTCATTTGTAGTTAAATGTTTTCTATTACGAATCGTTTAGGATTCAAAGGTGCAAAGTCGGACCTCTTGCCCATAGCACTCTGCAATGAAAATCTATTCAATGAGCCTGCCTGTTTTTCACTCCTGAAGGGCCACGATTCAGCATTCACTTTGCCTAATGTTTCTAAAACTGAGTAATAAGCAATCTGATGGAGTAGTCCCCTATTTTTCATGCACTCGTTCTCTAATCACCGTCTGAAGTCAGCTGTCAATAATTCAAATCAAAAGACAGTCAAAGCATTATCATCACTCTGCAGCAATATGGTATTGTAATGAGTACCTACTTTTTTTAGTATGCCTTGTAAATTAGGGATTTCCTATTGATGACGGTGATAGGTAGCGAAGGCATCAGGACTACTACCGGAGGATCCGAACCCGAATGTTTTAAAGGATACGATGCTGCTGATAGTTTTCCCGTTTCAGTTGGAGGCGATCAAAAACTGGAGAGGCAGAATTCAAGAACTAACGGCAACCGAGAGCGGCGAAAGGCGACTTGGACAACTCGACCCACTACGAACTACTTGTTCTTCACGACTCATCATGAACTTCATCTGCACTGGCGAAATAACTCAACATTCACCACTGGCACCATGGGATAAGAACTGAGTGAAGTGAAGTGTATTGGGTTCGTTGAATTTACTGGATGAACAATTGAGCAAACATAAGATTTGATCACTTATTGAAATGTATGAAATTTTGTAATAAGCTTGTATAGAACTTCATTAAGCACAGTCGGATTAGGTTTGAATTGCAGGAGAGCTAAGAGTAGGTAGGCATCAAGAAAAGAAGAATGGACAGACCCATCACCATGAACTGCTGATGCCTTGGATTTCGGCCTGCATGAAAATGTCCTCGAAATTTCGGACATTTTTCTGGGAGAGAGGGGGATATGTGAGATCCCAAAGCCAGGGACTCACATTGAACCCTGTTCAATCGTGTAACCGTTTCGGGGAGGGGAGACGCCAACATCGGGCCTCCTACGCAGAGAGAAGCCAGCAGTCGCCAGCTCTCGCCCTCTCAGGACGCTCCACGCTCCGAGGTGACGTCACAACCGCCTTCAACCGCCTCCACGTGCCACCTTCGACCAAGGAGTCTCCGATTCTCAAGGCTGTATTTTCTCCAAACCCGGGTTCCTACAAGTGGACCCCGGAACAAGGTGCGAGACTCAGCATTTTCCTCTTTTTTATTAATCGTCATCAATTTTTGAAACCGCTGTGCATTAGGTAGGATTAATTCAATTTATTGAATAAATTAGTCAAACAGCTTTGTTTTGTTCTAAATTAATTGTCCTTGCTGGCTGAGGGCAGAAGACGCCTGAGTCCCCCCCTTGAGATTTAAGAGTTCTATAAAAAAAGGGTCAGGGCTAATTCAAAATCAACTTAAATAGCCGGGCACATTTGTTTGAATTTTGAAGTTGAGAATTAGACCCCCACAATACATCTACTTAAAGCCCAATGATACTGTAACATGTGGTAGAAAAATTAATTAAAGAGATCGCACGTTTGAAAAAGGCGGGCCGCTATAAATGCACACACACTAGGCAAGGACTACGCCTCGGACTAGGCCGCGCGTGTGTGTGAGTACGATTTTGTAGTATCCAAGAGGTCTTTCAAGGGTTTCCGTGCATGGATACTTTTTTCAAAGACAGTTGGCTAGCTACGTCACGATTGGCTAGCTACGTCACACCATTCAAATCTTCAACTTTCCTTAGCTTCTCTGATTTTTTAAAAACATTTTCTCGACGAACAGACCCGATTACCGTTATTCCTGAGCCATACTCTTTTGAAAAAAAAAAAAAAATAGAAAAAATTGACCGAAATACCCCATTCTATTATGGTATTTTTGGCGGTAGGCCTGTCAAAGATATTGCCACTTTTCAGATATTTCACCGCCTATTTGAACTCTGCTCGGGAATATTCGCAAAAATGTCATGTCCCTCTTCCAACTTTTGGTTTTCCCCACTATGAAAAGTTATCAAATTATAGGAATTTTCCTAAACAGAATGAAAGAGGAAAACCATGAATAATATTGAAATTACAATAAATTATATTGAACGAATTTAATAGAAATTGGAGCGAGTCATGAGGTATCATTTCTACATTAATTTCATTATTTCCATTATGTTTAACTGGGTAGTAAATTAATAAATAATACACATAATCTCAATAGTTCTCATGAACTCATAACAGAAAGTATCACGCGAAAAAAAATACAATAAAATAATGCAAGGAAACAACTTCGGATGAAACACCTAGTCGCCAAAATAATGCGGTACTGAGGGGACAGAAGGGGCTGCCGGCGGGCGGGCTGTGAGGGACAGTAGGCGCGAAAAGGTTAAGTACAACTATTACCAAAAACTCGAATTTCACCATGAGTAACTAATTTTGGTAAATTGCCTCTGCGCGCAAATTTACTCACGCAATTGAATGGATTGTGAGCGGTAAGACAAATCTAGTGAATTGATTTTTTTTCATAAAATTTGGAGTAGAATCTGAATGTGTAATAAAAGTCTCTCTAGTCGATATTGAAGAGTTTTGAGCACCTACCGATGAACAGGGCAGTTTTAGGTCTTCATTCCGTCGCTTTTCTTTTAATTTATTCCATTTGGATTTGGAAAGGGTGTCTCATGTGACCTAATTTGAAGGTGATACAAAAAGCGTTGCGTTCAAGAACAAAAAGGGATTCTTTTCTAACCCAACCAGACAAGAAAACAACTGCTCACGATGTATCATTGTTAGTTGCACAACCACCACATTGGAATGTAGAATTTAATGAATAAAACAACCGTTTATGACAATTCAGATGTATTGTACCGTAATTTCGCATTACATCCTGTTTCACTACAAATATTTATGGGGAGGGGAGTTAGAAATGGGATGAAGGCGGAGAGCTGGGGAAATGTTATATATGGGCAGGTAGGTATCTTTCGTAGGTACGGGCGGACGAGAACAATCAACAAATGAACAATACCAGACGTGAGGATGGCCAGCAAAAAGGTGACAAAGCTTCTAATGTTGGGGATTCTTCGCAGAGTGAGATCCTCCACTGACTGCATTGCACTCTATTTGTGGTGCTTCGCCTGTAAAACGAAAATAAAAAGCGAAACGATAATAGGTTGGAAAGTCCAGGATTAAAGTCAACTAAAACAGAAGATAAAAGACAAGTAAACAACAATATCAGATTGGATTGTCATCCGTCTGCCGCTCATGGATGCTATAGAATGTCTTGCCTCTCCCTCCTAAGTGGTGGTGGGAGGTGGTGAGGTGACTGCTGGAACAGATGATACAGCTCGCTGCCTACTACTGCCAATTACTGAACCAAGGCGTTTGATTGATGATCATTTCAACTCCCCTTACCAAGGCTAACGAGAAAAGAAAGGTTGTTTCGCCATCGAAAACGTACCTACGAAATTGCAAACAAGTCTTGACACACACTTCCCCCCTCCCCCGCCAATCAAGGACCCCCGCACCACCAAGATCATCATTATTTGGTAGATAGCATGAATAATTTAGATTCCAGGCGTTCAGGGATTTAAAAGGGAAGGGTGGGTTTTGAACATCTTCGGACCGAGCGCTTCTTATAATCGAAATCAAACTACACTTGAGGTAAGTTAGTTTGATTTCTCAATTATAATTCAGCACTTGGTCCTCAATGTTACACAATGTAGTATGCTCTCTCAGGGCTTCTGGCTGGGTGCATCGGGTGCTGTTGCCAGAATATTTGCCAAGTGATCCATCAAAGCTTCAGTATATCACACTTTGTCAGAACGGTGCAAAACATCGGACGACGTCACTCTGACGAACATATTTAGTATCATTTTCATTATAGGTTTGTATGCGGGAGCAATACCACAGGAGACTGAAATAAGCGAGGTTACTCCTGATGAAAGGCAGGCAGGAGGGATGTTCAGCCTTTAAATGGTATTCCACGTCTTAAATTTTGGTTCATGTATGATTGACGCAATACTCCAAATTCACACAAACAACAAATCCAGCTGATGGAGCACTTGGCAGTAGTTAACCGTATATACAAGGAGAAAGTACCGTTTCACGTAGGCAGATTCTCTTGCTCGATTGTTCCGTGATTTACAACGTTCAAGTTTCTTTGGTTTCAGGTTCTTTCTTTCTCCGGGAGCCGACGCGTGAAGTTTGGCGAGGCTGTGAGTGAGCAGTTGGACTATCATCTCTAAGGATTTTAGGTTTTCGTCGGTGATTTTCCCCCATTGTAACTTCCTTGGGTTGGTAAGGCTTCCTTCCACAAGGCCCTCTAGAATCAGAGGGGCTCATGATAACACGTGAGTCCGCACTGCCAGGAGGGGTGGGGTATGTGACGGTCACCGAACTGCTTTTAATGGGACTCTTACCCGAGTCTGCTGGTCCTGAATTACTAGCGTTATCAATTTTACACGGATTTGAAGGGTCTCTCGGTGTGGGTCCCTGATTACTGAGTGAACCTGGTTTACCACCTGCTGGACATGGATTTATGTTCTGATCTTCAGCTGAACTAGATCCCTTATTTTCCTGAATCCCGCATACATTCGAACGCCTTCTACTGCAAGCCCCAGTACCCTCTGAATTTTGAGACGGAACGCTAGTTTGTTCATTTTGTTTCCAAGTTACCCTTCTCTTACGCCGACAAGATCCATCATCAGTGCTTTGACTTGGTGCTGGTGCTACATTAGTTTTGTCAGAGGATGGGCCCGGGTCTGGGCTTTTTTGAGAAGGCTGAACAGTTGGATCACTCCGTTTATATTGGGTCGATGCACTCATATCTACCTTACAAGGGTCCGACGGTTGATTTTTCGGCTTGGGTGAATCAACTGGTTGCTCTTTCGGTATACAAGGGTCTTTCGGCTTGGGCGAATCAACTGGTTGCTCTTTCGGTATACAAGGGTCTTTCGGCTTGGGCGAATCAACTGGTTGCTCTTTCGGTAAACAAGGGTCTTTTGGCTTGGGGGAACCAACTGGTTGCTCTTTCTCTAGACAAGGGTCTTTTGGCTTGGGGGAACCAACTGGTTGCTCTTTCTCTAGACAAGGGTTTGCTGGCTCGCTTCTAGACGGTTTATCACTGGTTTTAACAGAGTCTGGTGCTCCAGCAGGAGGAGATTTCCCTGATGCTTCATCACAAAGCCCGGTTTTTGATTCGTTTTTCTTTTGTTTTTGCTTAACACCTCTCTTTGGACCGGCACAATCTGGATCGCATTGTGTAGCGGATTTGTCCCCATTAGGGGCGATTTTCCTCTTGGGTGCTCCACAAATACCTCGCTCCTTACACTTTTCCATGTAGCTGCGCTTGTCTTCTGGGTCAACCTTGCCTTTGGGTTTGTCAGCACATGGGTCTTTATCTTTATCTTTCAAGGCACGTTTTTCTTTCTCTCCTGGAATACCCTTAGATTTGTCTTTCTCACCAGGAAGTTGCTTGGTTTTGTCCTTCTCTTCCGCAAGTTGCTTGGATTTATCTTTCCCATCTGCAAGTTCTCTTGACCCATCCCCTTTTTGTGAGAAACAGGGTGGTTTTATCTTTTCCAATTTCTTCCAATCGACATCAGCTAGAAAACAAAACGTGATCTCTTATGATCAACTGATCCTAGAGAATCCCTCGTAACCCACCATTCATAATTTTGAGATTAAATTTACAGAAATTCCCCGTAGAATGTTACCCATAAAGTGTTAAGACCTAACTTACAGTACGAAGGCACAATTAACATTAGAACCTCCTAGCACGATCAGTAGCAATTATAGAAAGTATGAAGAAGCATCCCATTACAGCAGGGCAATTGGTTGAATGACAATTTCAGACTGATTCAAATAGCTCATTTGATTCCTGAAAATTTACTTGGAAGGATTTTTACCACTTCATGAAAGTTTCTGGAGTAAAGTGAAAGTTTTACTACTTATTTACTTTTAGCATAGAACGTGGTTTATTGTGGAATGCGGGGCTGCAACAAAATTTCAAAGGGTACCTCTCTGAAACTGAAGAATTCGAATGACAAAGCTACTCCTAATCAGCAGGGTGAGGTAAAAATTCGCTCCTGGTGGCCCCATGAAGAACTATCATCCCAGACCTGCTGGGTGAGTTCAATTCGCTCCTGGTGGCCCCACGAAGAACTAACTATCCTCCCAGATCGACTGGGTGAGTTAAACTCGCTCCTGGTGGCCCCACAAAGAACTAACTATCCTCCCAGATCACCTGGGTGAGTTAAATTCGCTCCTGGTGGCCCCACGAAGAACTAACTATCCTCCCAGATCACCTGGGTGAGTTAAATTCGCTCCTGGTGGCCCCACGAAGAACTAACTATCCTCCCAGATCAGCTGGGTGAGGTAAATTAGCTCCTGGTGGCTCCATGAAGCTAAAACATAGTTTTGGGGTTGGATGGAGAGTGAGAGGAGCGGCGGAGGAAGAAACCCTCCAAATCCTCCCAATAAACCGTCAATTAAGTTGAAAAAAAAATCACGTTTTTTCTCATTCAAGCGCGGTTTTCTCCACTAATAAAATATTGGAAACAATTATGACCATACCGTTGGAAACCTGAGCTTTTGGGATTACAGTGGGAAATTAACCGGCAGTTTCAGTTAGGCTTACAAACGTTTGAAAAACTGTACATTTCCGAGATTTTACTGTTCGGGCTCATTTTTCAACATCTGAGTCTTCTTTACAAAGTTTTATTTAGCACTAGGGAGATAGGAAATTGAACGCTCTTTCCAACGGTAAAATTACATTTGAATTTTGACTTAGAAACAAGGGAGTTTCTAAGGTCGAAAATACGAAAAACATCTTAAAAGTTTAAAAAGTCGAATTTTAAGGGGGTTTAACAAAAACATCTTAAAAGTTTAAAAAGTCGAATTTTAAGGGGGTTTAAAAAGAAGTCAAGAGACAAAAAAAAGTCACAAATTAGTTGTAGAATCAATCCCTAGGCTATGGTAGGAACATAGGTGTTACACCCTATATATATACAGATAGATCCACATCCCTGTAGATCTACATCCAAAATGCCTACATTGAAACATGTTTCTAGATCTATAGCGAACTCGGCAATGAGCCTAAAGAGGCTCAAACTGCGTTTCCTATCTCCCTCACTAGACATCTATCTCCCTCACTCTCCAATTTAACAAAATTTCAAATTTTCACTGAAACACGCTATTTTATGAAGTAATAATGGAACGGCTGCTATTATATAAACACAAAATGGAAATTAAAAAAAAATCAAAAAGGTATACTTTGAATACTGGTGGTTGTGGCCTTCCAAAATTCCTTACTTTCGTGGAATGACCCATATCTGTGAGTAAAACTCCCGGAAACCCTTCCTAGAAAATTTGAGTATTTCAAAAAACAAGATTTTCTGATTTTAAATGGAAAACCTTCATACTTCTAGGACACTGCGTTGTGGTGGGATACAGGGTACGACAGAGTTGTGGTGGGCGTCAACTCAACACTAGGGGAGCAGGAACCAAATGCTTCATTACTACGGAATGTAAAAAATGGAAGTACGGCTAAACTAAATGGAATTTCGAACTAAAAACTGTTACTCGAAAGTTTTCAAGTGCGCTAAATTAGAATCTAACGTCGAAAATACGAAATTCCTACGAATTCAACTACTTCGTTGTACCTAAATTTCAGATGCATATCAGTAGGTACTCGTGGTCCACCGAGAGGAACGCAGAAGGTTGATTTGATCACAAAATAATACAATACGACCACATCCTTTTCAAAGCAATACAAACCTGTAACTTGCAATAATGCACCCTTATGTGTAACATGTGGTACAGAAATTGAGACAAAAAGCCTCGTCGTGTAAGAATATTGTCATTGTGCTACATTACTGGGTGAGATTAAAGGAACTTTTGGCGACCGAGGAGGGATAAAAGGAAGCGGAAGTTGGACGAAAACACTGTCTTAAGCCATGCATCGGAAGGATTGTCAGATAGGAACATTCTCAGGTGTTTCTGCTTAGAAAACATATCAAGGGGTGGAACGAAAAGTTACAAAGCGGACTTTCAACATGTATATTGATTAGTACCATCATGCTTTCTTTGCTTCTTAACCCAGAAGAGAATCTTGAATTATTTGTATGGTTCCAACCACGGAGTACCGGAGACAAGTTAACAGGGGAGAAAGTCAATGTTAAAATGGTGTGCAAGCATTTTTGAGGCTGCCTCAGTTGCGCTATCTACTTTCATCTAAGGAACTACTACTACTAAACTGAAATGGTGGGGGGGGGGAGGCCATGCTTCTTTTCAATTCAGCAACTTCCTTTCAAACAACCAGACATTGTTAATTTTTTCATCATTCTGACTTGCAAGAATGAGGAATTTCACCATGTCAGAGTTTCTTATTTTTGACCCCAAAATCGGATTCAGCACCTCAAAAAAAACCCTACGTCAAACTTTCAGCCCGTACTTCCTAATTTACGAATAAACAAAACAGTGTAGAAAATATGAACGTTTAAAAAAACTGGGAGGATGACGTCAACCTGGAATAGTTCATGTACGGCTGCTTGAAGCGCTGAGATTGTGAAATCTATAGTCCTCAGATGCAACATTTCACAAAACCAGTAAAGATCGAAATCGAAAAACTGAAGAAAAAAATAGAAAAAGTAAGATGGGAAAAATTAGGTTTTTCCGTTTTTTTGTTTGATAACTTTCCTCTTAGATAACACGATTTCGTCGTACCATCGGGCAACAATGGGAGGAGACGGCAATCCGAACAGCCAATCAGCGAGCGTTCCCGCTTCACGTTGAAGAGGTCCGTTTTGCCGGTTATTTTTTGAAATCTTAAATTTTGATTGTCTCCCAAAAATAACAAGAGATTATTTTCCGAAATCAACCCGATTTTCAGTTATCCCACACCATTAACTATTCAGGAAAAATGCAAACAGAATTCGGTGAAATTCCTCATTACTTAGGAAATCCAATCGAGACTAAAGATTTTTCCTTGTTGCCCCTACTGCCAGTAGTTCAAATGTTCGATCGAAAACTCCCACCCATAGAAACGTTTGAAACCTAATATATTATTGATAATCAGCTCGAATTAAATCATAAATATCGAGAAAATAACTATTTAGATTATTAAAATAATTACTTTGATGCGGCAGGTAACGCCCCAAGGAGAAAAATATGTGTTAACAAGGTAGAGGTGGGTAGGAAATCGCGTCACTGGTTAAAGTCACCTATTACCGGAGAGTCACCGTTCCGTTTGTCACCTATTACGGAGCAGACCCTATTACCAACGGACTTGCAGTGACAGCAGGTAAAATAACTCTCCCTTCCTCCATGCTCCGAATCACTATCTCAAATTATTTCACTTTGACCCCTTCGGAGCTTCTTGAATTGTCACTGTGTGCGTTGTCACTACAGTGCCGTTGGCGCTACTCGTCACTCCGTAGTGGTTGGCGCTGGTTGTCACTTCATGGGCGGTCGGCGCTACTTGTCACGTTGTCACTCTTGGAGCTCCTTGTCACGGTTGGAGCTCCATCGTCACTTGTCACTCTTACCATTTGTGTAGCGTGATCAGGTGATCGGTTGTCTCTCGTCCCTCACGCCGTACTTTCCGCGGCCCGGGTTTAGGACTCTCGCCTTTAGTTTGACTCGTGTTGCCCGTTTTTTAGTTCGATGTTTTTCGATAGTTTCATTGTTTTGTGATTAGTTGAGATGAATAAAAAACCGAAATCTTCTCAATTATGGGCGATTTTTAAGCTCATTAAAAGGTCGAAAACTGCCAAGTGCGACCTATGTGGTCAAGTTTGTATGTAGTTTCAAAACTACCATTACCTACAAATTAAAAAATATAATTCGTAATAATTTTTTCTATTTGCTCATGTTCCTTCATTTGTTTCAATTAGAGATAATATTGAGGTGAAAATGTATATTACCTACCAATAATGATCGACTGTGATAAATTCCATTTTTTTTCTTATTCCATTTTACCTACCAACGGAGGACTATGATGACTTTGGGACCACGATCGATAAATCAATTATTTCTGAGCTCTAAACATATTAATCTGATTGCTGAGTGTCTCATACTAGTTGCTTAAATCGGTAAAACGTAATATACAAATATAATGGAGGGGTATATAATTTTTTTCTCAATGAACAGAACCAATTTTTTATTAGAAATATGAGACCGATACGCTAGTTGCGTCTATTGGGGCAAGAACTCTCGTTACGGAAATCACTGCTGGTCACTTTACACCGAGCAGCGCCGCAGTTCCAGGATGCGCTTCTCTGTCACCCTATTGCAAAGTCACCTATTACTGGAACCTATTACCGGCCTGTCACTGTCACGTTGTCACCTATTACCAAAAAGTAACCGTTTCGCACATCACTATAACAAGGTGACTTGTTGTGATGATGTTGAGAGAACGCGATCTGTTGCCTTCATCTATGACTACGTCCTAGAGCTCCACCAACCAAAACGCTTGTATGGCTCCCAGCTTTAGCTTTCATCTCAGTGGTTCCAATTAAAAAACTTTGGCAGGAGGACTTGTGTGGGATCTGGTTAGGATCACAAAAGAAATCTGGGGAGGTAACGTGTTTTCCAAATTACCAACCAAGTAACGAAGATTCCAAATGATCGGGAATAGCCACACATGCCACTACTCATCTTCTTGGTATACGATTGTAAAAAAATATGAGGTATTTCAACATTTAGCTTTTTTTGCTATAGATGATTAAAAAAATCTTTGTATTCTTGCAGCAGATAAAAAAGTCAAAATTTCCATCTTCATTTTTAACAACTTTGGTAACACGTCTACCTGTTTGTTAAGGCTCGATTACACAGGGCGAGTTTACTAGCTACTAGCCAGCGAATTCACTAGCCGCTAGTGAACTCTCCCCGTGTCATCGGCTCACTAGCTGACTAGCAGACTAGCTGGCGAGCTGCTGGAAAAGTTGACGACCCGGCTACTTTACAAGCTACTCGCTAGCTAGTGAGATTGTGGGCCAGTAAACTAGCCCTGTGTCATCGAGCCTTAAATGGACCCAGAACGCCGACTACTCGAAATCGTGGTCCGTTTTTGATGAAATTGTCAGAAAGATGGGGGTAGAGCCTGGGCATGGTCTCCGGCGACAATCACGGACTGAGTTACAATAATTATGAAGTTCTCAATGGTATCAGCTTAAAAGCAAGAAGTGATAAATCCGTATAATCACGACTTCCTACAAAATGCAATTTGATCAGCAGGCTAATAATTTAGAAATATAGAACATTCCCTATTTTAAGAGGAAATATCAGGCTGAAAGATGTGGGATTCGGAAGCGGACGACAAAATGAAAAGCCATGCAGAATTAACCTCGAAAAGCCCACAAAGTACCGTCGGCTGCAGTAAAAGTTACCTCGTGAGGGTCCTCGCCAGGAAGTGGAATGTGGGTTGGGGTGACGACTGGGGGGAGGAGATGCGCGGTTGAAGGAACCGCGTCTGGAGGCGGATGAGCGCTGTCGCTGATGTTCAGATGGCCGATAGAAAGGGTGGGCAGTTGGTAGCCGGTGATATCACGGGAAACTAGTAATTAAAGATGGTAAACTTAGGCGAGAATGGCTTAACAGGGCAATCACATTTCCGCAATCTCAGACAAGCCGATATCGGAAGGTGATAGAAACATTGCATTTTTGAGACTTTGTTCAGGAACCTGAAGCTATGCATAATAAAGAGAATCTTCAATCAGAACAGAAACTCACCTCCATTAAGGAAATGGTATCCAATGACTGCATATTTCTTAACTTCGCACATGACTTCCTCGGTATACTCTTTGGCCTGATTTGGGTAGGCAACAGCTGCGATGAGGCCGGCTCCTGCAGCTGAGTACAGAGTCTTCTTTATCATCCCCTTTCGACAAGCTAGGAGATATCCGGCGAAACCTCCAAGACCTATGGCGCCCAAACGAGGAAGCAGGTTTTCCTCTTGGCGCAGATAGGTGACAATGTCTGAAACATCAAAAAACTTAAATAAGCGCGGAAACATAGTTCTTAATTATTAAAACAATCAATATTGTTACAAAATTGTTGGTAGTAAATACCTAATATCAAAACATTTAAAAACTTGTTATTTTCGTTTAGTACTCCTCTTGTATGTGATCCCAAGACAGTTTCAGGGTGCGAGCGATTTCCCACTATTGGTGGTTATTACTGACAGGGCCATAATCCAAGTCCATCAGGTAGGCAATTCAGATATGAAGCGAAAACTCCAGTTACCTCGTGGCCAGCAACCGGTATCCTCATATCTAGTCCGTATTTAGCGACTCCCCCCATTATTTCAAGGGAATGTGCTGCTGGATCTGAAAGCCATTCTGACAAATGGGCAGTCTCGCTGTACAGCTCAAGAACCGTCCACAAAAGGCAGAATTACGTTGACTCCGTGTCTGGAGCTCACTCCGTATCGAGCGGTCGTGGCTGTACTCAAAAATGTGGATATTGAAGCAAATGAGAGGGATTCCCAAATTACATGCTACAGTATCACCTGGACCACTTTTGCTGGAAGATGTGGCAACGCAACTAGCCAGAACCGTTCATCGCCTTCCTGGACATTGCTAAGGTAAAATTCATAATTTCTTCTCGAGATCATACTTATTAGGAACAGCACTTGAGATCAGAATAAGGGAGGAAAGAAACTTGTTCCGTGCGGGCACTGAGATCACATAAGAGAAGAGCACCTTTTCATTTTCTTGGTCACAATAATTGTTTATTTTATTTTATTCATTTTAATAATTATTATTAAAAATGTGATGAAAAATGAATCTTTTTTTCAAAAGGAAGTCAATTTTTGCTACCAAGTATTTAAGCAAAAACGACTGATAATTGGAAGCACATAGTAGGTACATCTAGTTTTCTTTACAAACCAAATGAGTGCCAACCATAAAAATATGTTTGTTGTCCCAAAATACGATGAGAAGAAAAATTATTTCTAGAACATACGAAACATTTCATTCTAATAGTTAATAGATTAAATATAATCGGGAAAACGTCTGCCAAGTTGGGTGGGCAGTATAGCTTCCTCACTCATTGTAACATGGACGTATAGAATCAGTTGGCGAACAAATTATGATTCAAAGAGTTATTGAATACCAAAATATTAGCGGTCCACCGTCTAGGACCTAACCCACATAATCCCTGAAAATTTCATCGAAATCGGTTGAATAGTTGCGGAGTTTTGGTTGTAACAATAAATTTAAAGTTCGCGCATGCGCAGCGGCTATTGCTTGACGAATTTGATTGAAACTTATAGGGTGTCTCTTAGAAGTTAGTCCCTAACTAACCTCCAAATTTGAGCAAAATCGGTTCATTAGAAACCGAGAAACCGAGGTCCCAGGAAATTCACGTTTGCGCATGCGCACTCGCTCCTATTGGTCCGAAGGTGCTGAAATTTATAGGGGACCGTCTAGGACCTAACCCGCACAATCCCTGAAAATTTCATCAAAATCGGACCACAGGTTAGTATAGTTTTGCCCGGGACAAGGATTGACCACAGACAGACCGACAGACAGACAGACCGACAGACAGACAGACAGACACGGAACCAAAATTGTTCGGGAAGCTCTAAAACGCAAAAAGCAAGTGGAAATTTTGATTTTGGAGGACATTTTTTTTTTCACTTCTTTCACGAATACAAAGCTTCCCTACCTTCGGTAGTGAGGAAGCAAAAACAGTTTTATTAGAACAATACCCCACTTGTCACACACAAGCCTACTGTTTCAAAGCTTTTGTACAGAATGTTTTACAGCCTTGTCTAAAAATGCTACATACTTTCAAGAATACGAACGTACGTTAAACTGTCTTCAAACTGTAAAACCTTCCTTCCTTTTGGTTTATTATTTTCAATAATGAACCTTTGGAATCGAAAAGAAAAACAAAATTTTAACACCCCCTCAAAATTTGATGGTTTACGTTTCAAGGTACGTAGAATCCAAAAATCGAATAAAAATTTGGCCGTCCGTCCGCCGTACGCGGCACTTTTGCCACTTAGCATTGACCGATTTTGATGAAATTTGGTATGTAGACTCCATTTGGGGTCTAGTTGTGCCCCGAAGCTTTTGGTTGATGTAGGTCACTTCTAAGGGTTCCAAAATCAATTTTGAAAACGCCCTAACTCAACAAATTTTGATATAAAGGTATTGTTTTTCCTTCAATTTAAGATTCTATAGAATTTTTAGAATTTTTTGAGACCACGCCGAGCTCTGTAGGACAAACCGTTCGCTCCCTACGAAAATTTAAGGGTTTATATTGAAATATATATATTTATAAATCAAAACACGAGTGTGAATCGCAAAAGAGGCCTAATCTCCGTTCAAATTAGAGATGGACCGAAATGCGATCAATGGTTGGTGATTTTGATTTTTTTTTTTTTTCATATTGGATGGTTGGTGATTTTGTAGACGAGTGATCTATATAGAAGAATAATAAACCATTGTGTAATAATTTGCAGCGTTTTATTTAGAAATCAATCAACAAACAATAGTAAACAAATAAATTCGAAGTGGCTCATACGCCAATCTTGAATGGAAAGAAAGAACTTCTTCTTAAATTCAGAAAAATGCATTGGCTAATGGGGAAACGGTAGAAGTTGTCAATCCAGAACAAGCTTACACTGTACCACCAAGTCCTTAAACTAGTCTTTACTTATGGAGCTCAGCTTTGGGGCTGTACGGCTCAATCAAATCGAGACATCATCTAAGCCTTAGATAAAAACTGTTCTGGAATCCTTAGATTCTAAGGATTCCAGAACAGTTTTCAATGCAACATGGTACTTTCGAAACGAAAGTTTCCATCGTGAGCTTCTGTTCGAAAAACGCTGCAAATTATTACACAATGGTTTATTATTTTTCTATATAGATCACTCGTCTACAAAATCACCAACCATCCAATATGAAAGGGGGAAAAAAAAATCAAAAAAATCAAAATCACCAACCATCGATCGCATTTCAGTCAGCTCTAATTTGAACGGAGATTAAGCCTCTTTTGCGATCCACTCGTGTTTTGATTTTTATATATATAAATTTCAATTTAAACCCTTAAATTTTTGTAGAGAGCGAACGGTTGGTCCTACAGAGCTCCGCGTGGTTTCAAAAAATTCTAAAAATTCTATAGAATCTTAAATTGAAGGAAAAACAATACCTTTATATCAAAATTTTTTGAGTTAGGGCGTTTTCAAAATTGATTTTGGAACCCTTAGAAGTGACCTACATAAACCAAAAGCTTCGGGGCACAACTAGACCCCAAATGAAGCCTACATACCAAATTTCATCAAAATCGGTCAATGCTAAGTGGCAAAAGTGCCGCGTACGGCGTAGGCGTACGGCGGACGGACGGCCAAATTTTTATTCGATTTTTGGATTCTACGTACCTTGAAACGTAAACCATCAAATTTTGAGGGGGTGTTAAAAATTTTTTTTCTTGGTCGATTCCAAAGGTTCATTATTGAAAATAATAGACCAAAAACAAATGATGCTACAAACCGACAAGCTGTGAGACACCTGCAGCGGCTAAGGTGTCACATCAACTAAGCGCACCAAACCACTATGCTTTCTTGTGAAGCAGCGAAATGAAACATACACTATTATTAACAAAACTCAGTGAAGCATCTTAGTTTTGAATACTTATCCAAATTCTCAGAAAAATATCTTATTACATAAAACCCCAACCGTACGTATGTACGTCGCCCCCCCCCCCCCCCCACGCCGATTTCGGAAAATACCTACTCCGTGCAACTTGTCAAAGACACTCTATCCATCCTTTCCAAATGCCGTTATTTGGAGGTTTCTGTTGATTCGCGTTATTCTAAAGTCTCTATTTGCCACCTTTAGTAACGATTTGCTTCGTCGTACGTGACAGCCACTACTGCAGAGCAGCACGGAGGCTCTTACATTAAAGAAAATTAGGTTTGTTCATTATTTTCTGTTCATTATGCTCATTCATGTTTGTTGATTGTTACGTTTCACGTATTAACCTGTGTTCGATTCCAGACTGTGACATCAACATTTTTTTCTAATTTAATAAATTACGTGTTTTATCTACGATTTGTTTTTGGCTGCTTTTAGAAGGCTTTTCAGCTAGTTGCTAATAAGTTATACTTGGTGTAATGAAGAATGGTGCAGTATCATTAAGATTTATTCGAATACCTTCGGTCTCTCTTTTGACTTCTTCAGCGAGGTTTTGAGCCTCAGTTTGAATGATCCTCGCTTGCCCGATTATCTGCTGAAACTCTTGACGGGCGCACCGGATGGTCGTTATGAGGAATCCATCGTCGTTGTCGATTTTGTTACTACTGTGGAAATCAAAAATTCCCAGTTAACACCAGAACGACAAGATATCAACAATTCTCAATTGAAGACCCAAGGGGAAGAATGCACTAAGTCCAATTTTTTTCGAAACTCCAACAGTCAATATATGTATCGATACTGTATCGTATCCGAGTATCGATATCCCAAGTATCGTTGGGCATGAGTATCGACATTTTAAAATATCGAGTATCGATACTTTAGTGTCACAAACTATCAGTATCATCCAATTTTCTCAAGAAAAATAATTTTTTCAACAACTTTCATCCATTTTTCACTATTAACACCTTCAATGCGGGTCTCAAAGTCGTGCAACCCTGCCGTACTGAACATTTTTCGAGCTTGAAATTCGATATTGGTGAATTTGAACGCAAAATTCGTATTCAAGTTCGACATCTAAAACGAAACAATGTTTTAGACAGTTGAACTCATACTGAAGACGAAAAAAAAGCAAAAAATGGAATATATCAAAAAGGGGAGGTACCAGGCCCCCTCCCCCAAAGAGAGTTGAAATGCTAGGTATGACCGGTCGTCCGTATGACAGGAATGCAGGGATGACCGGTCATCCGCACTGAAGGTGTTAAGAGTCCAAACAGAGTGATTTTTTCCATGATATATCATATATTATATATAAACGTTATTCGTACAACCAAAGAGTAATGACCCAAAAGTCTCTCTATCTTCTTCATTTTTTAGGACGTCCCACAGTAAGACTTGGGCGTCCTTATGCGATCGATCTGAGGTAAAGTTGGACAACACTCAACAGAAAAAAAAAATTCCACACAGTAATCCGTTTTAGACCATTCTGAATCCAAATCCGCGGAAAAAACCATAGGTGTATGTCTGTGTGTGTGTGTGTGTGTATGTGTGTGTGTGTGTGTGTGTGTGTGTGTGTGTGTGTGACAAAATCTTGTGTCGTCTGCACAGGCCTTAGTACTCAACCGATTTTCCTGGTTCTTTTTTTGTTCGATGCGGAAAACTTTCTAGTTGTGCACTACGTCGCCGGAATTTTGAATTTTGCTTTTTAAGAGTGGGAAAGAGGGGGTTAATGCTCAAAAAACGTGCGTTTTTGGGCATAATCTTGTGTACTCTGCCCAGGCCTTAATTCGAAACCGATTTTTGTGGTTCTTTTTTTCATCTTAGCGGAAAATTATCTAGTTGTGCACTACGGCGCCGGAATTTTGAATTTTGCTTTTTAAGGGGGGGAAAGGGGGGTTAATGCTTAAAAAACGTGCGTTTACGGGCATGATCTTGTAAACTTTGCCCAGGCCTCAATTTCCAACCGATTTGCGTGTTTCTTTTTTTGTTTGACTAAAATAACTACCGAGTTTTACATAATTTCACCAGAGTACCAAAATTCGCAAGGGGAGGGGATGAGTGGGGGGATAATATTCACAAAATATCCGATTTTTCAATATTTCGGTTCCTTTACTACTTACTAATTGTACCCAACCTTTGAAATTGAGGAAAAATTCTCATTATACCTCCGGATTTTCATGAATTTTTCTCTATACCACCATGGAACTAATAGTGGTGCCACCGTGGTGCCAGGACACCATAAACCGCATATTTCGTGTTTTTTTTTTTTTGTTTTTTTTTTTTGTGTTTTACTTTGAATATGGATGTGAACCTCGACGGACCGCCTACTAAAACTAATAGATGAAAGTTCAATGTTACGACGTATTTCCGCTTTGGTGCCAGACTGGCACCATTGTTGGCGTTGGTGAGGTGTTGGTAGGGGGGGGGGGGGGGTGAACTCGAATTCGCATGTTGGGTATCGTAGATCATGGATTTTAAAATGCTCTTCAGATTCGAGTCTCCCACGTCGCGAGAAATTTTATGGTGGATATGGGTGAGGGGGGGGGGGGTGTCACTATTTCTTCCCTAAAGTAATGAATGAATTACATCGAGTGAAACAGTTTTACCGCTTACCAACTGGTTAAACTGATCTAATGCTTATCCAATGGGACGTCCCCTGGAATGCATGCATTACTGAACAATATGTTTAGCCTTTAGTTGAATTTTCCGCGAGAACAGTATCGATATTCGATATTTAGAAATATCGGATCCAAAGTATCGATATCCAAAAATATCGGATAGTGCAGTATCGATACTAAAATATCGAGTATCGGTACGAAAGTATCGATGTTTTGAAATATCGAGTATCGATACCCATCCCTACGTAGGACACGGCGTAAGGCGTGAAGTGATGAATGAGGGATACTTATTTTTCTACTCCATGTTTACGAAACGAAAATTGGTCTCACAGGTCAAATTGCGTTGTAGGTACTTTCAAGACCTTATAAAATTGGACGTTAGAAGGCCCCTTCAGACCATCGAACGTCATGTCTACCCCTTCAAATTCGAGTTACCCCTCAACAGGCATCATAAAACAAACCAAATGTAACGCCGTAAATTGAATTCGATAGAGAGTTACAGTGGGCCAAGATAGGTACAAAAACGCGAGCCTCGCGCATGACGTGAGGCTCACGGAAGATGGTTGACTCGGCCCTCTCGCGTTTTTGATGAGAGAGTCGCGTTTTCGACGTGAGATAACCTACTATTCAACTCCTTGTTTTTGTGGCTGAGCTAATGGCCGCCGTCAAACAGCTGATCATTCTGTTTCTTTCATTTTGAAGAGTTTCGGTGAATCTTTTGCGAGTTTTTTTATCTTAGGGGTCGCGGTAAAGTGAATTGAAGATTGAAGAATTGATCCCTTATTCATTTCGTTTGAAGTGAATATTGCTCCCTTATACATTTCGGTCTGTTGTGGCGTCTGAAGTGTGGGTGGCGGATGTTCGATCTCGATGAGATCAGTTGGACGATCGATCTCAGTTTCTTCCCCATTGAAGACAAGTTTCCTCTACCTTTTTTTTTACCGACTTCGTACTTATTTTACTTTGAAAAGGTAATATTGGAATATAATACGAAAAGATTGATTAGTCCGAGGTCGATCATAAACTACCAATCTCGTTGAATTCGGTTGTCTGTCATCTACTCCTCAGACAAGGGAATGGACTGAAATGCACGATTAGGTACTCACATTCATTTTGCATTTATTTATTTATACTTTTACGATTATTTTGGGTAATAAACGAGCGTAATTCATTGATTTCTCTATATTTTCCTTCCTGATTTCCTTCATCGGTTCAACAAAAAACAAAAACTGCGGATTGAGTTGATGTTACCTATGGAGTGTTGAAAAATCTAAAGCAACGTCAATCACGTGACCCTCACGGCATTGACGTGAGGAAAGTTAGCATCCACTCGATGCTCACCCTAGCAGCTTCTCACGTCTAAACGGTTCCAAATGTTGCTTTAACTCTCTATTGTAAAAAAAAGTCCCAAGTTGAAACATAAATTACATATGAAGGGTCACGGGGAAAAAGGATCAGACTCCTCTTTTCCTAATTCCGAGAAAATCGAAAAACAAAGTTTGAAGTCGTCTCAGACAGACGCTATGCATAAAAACAATGAACTGTTTGGGCCACCTGACCAGGAATTTAATTATGTTTAAGTGACAAGAAAGACAATTAAGTAGGTCGAAGATAATTTCCAGAAATAATTAGAAATTTCAAACAAGGTAAGGACTTTGAACTTTTCCCCACAAATATCGGCGTTTCGGTCACCATAATACCTACAATTATATCACCATGTTACCTATTGTTTATTCAAATCTCGTAATTCACTTCAGTCAGTTTACTAGGATTTGTAGGTACCTTCAGAAAAAATGTTGGGCAAAAAGTGGCTTAATTTTCAGAATTAGGTATAGTTTTGTACAAAACATTAATTGCAAAAAGGCAAAAAAATCAATAAATAAATCATTCATCAAAAGGTTCGTCGCAATATGAAATGGCGTCATCATCTCCTACATTCCCCAACCTGTTGGACAGTGACTCAGAAAATGTTAACACCGGGGTTGACGAGAAACTGACACAAGTGTTTTAAATCCTTTGATTTTGCTGGATTTGATGGGTATGGGCCTGTTGTGAAGGTTTCCCAATGTTACCCCTGCTTTTGGTACTGAAGTCTTCTTCTTCGAGGTAGAAGAGTTAGTGAAAGCTGTCTGGTATCTTCAGAAGTAGGAGCTTTTGTGCTTGATGAATCTTTGGTGTGATGCCGTACAACTCATGCAAAGGGGAGGGAAGGGGTCTTTAAATCGGACTCTGATCTTTCTTCCCTGCGAGCGCACGGAATCTGATCCTTTTTCCCCGGAGCCCCGTATTTGTTTCAGCTTTAAAAAGAATGAATGCGATCTTTCTTCCACAAAGTGAAACAACCCTTCGGTTCTACTACTCCCAAGCTACACGATGGCGTGCTTATCTCAATTCGGCCAAAAAATGGAGTTTGATCCTTTTTCCCCGTGACCCTTCATATTATTATTTCTCTGAATCTGAATAACACATATTCCAGAATGATCATTAGGCCCACTAAAATAAAACCAAGCTTTTCATCCACATTTGGGGTATCTTCAAGGAATGTGGGTGAAAAGCTTTGTCTGTTCATTAAGGTTCCAAGGTTTAATGAGTATTTTATGAAGGCTTGATATTCAGATTCCAAAATTATGAGTGAGTATCACCTTAAGAACACAGAAATTCTCAATAAAATGTCGAAGGTTTTTATTTACCGACAATTACCTATTTATAAAATTTGACTAACCAGTCTACTTACCAAGTAACACATTTTGGAGGCTCAACATAAAGAGGGAGGTCACGTGCACGAATTAGCTTCTTTGAGTCATCGCATTCTTCCTTATCTTGCTCACCTTTAGCGTGCACCACGCCAACTCCAATCGACGGTAAGAAAAGACCTTTAACAAACTGGTAGAAAATAAAACTATTAATTTTTTCTTGAAGAAAAATTAATTTTACGAGGAACCAGGGATTTGTGGGATGTGCCCTTCGACAAAACACAATATATTAGAAAAATCCTTATAAAGATGAACATAGCAGATGGAATACAGACCTAACATTATATACTAGAGATTTTGTAAGCCACTAAGGGCTGAGGAACCTATTTACGTAGCCTAGACTCCATAGGGGCCTGTGAACTTGACCAGCCATTAATGACTGGTGCTGAGCAGTCTTGAGCAGCCTTCTGGTACTCGGCACATCCCTAACCTTCTCAAAATTCATAGCTGCAGCTTGCAGGAGGGCAAAATCACGTACTTTCCAGGACGTCACTGAGACTGCAAAATTTGATTTAACATTTAATGTTGAACACATCATATTGCACGCCCCTGAGAATTGGGGATCTTCAGGACTGAAGAAGTAGGTACCCCTTGCATGCCACCTCCATCTCTCCCCATTCCAAACAACCCATTGATATTGCTAACGAGAATGATGTCTAAGACAGTATTTAAAAAAAAAGAAAAAACAAAGCGGGATTCGCTTCTCAAGTCACATAAACTTCAAAACCTAACAGGGTCCACTAGAGGTAGCATCGTCTTTGCTCGCTCTAGTCTCCTCCTACAATGGCCTATCTTTAGCAACTCTAGCTGCATAAACTCTCGAACAAAGTGGGTAAAACATTTTCAACAGTAGAGTAAAGCATTTTTCCCTTGAATCAGCTGCTTCGCATTATCTCAAGCTTTATCAAAATTGGTACCTGAGCTTATCTCATCTGATTAAAGGAAAAAAACGCTTCACTATCCCTAGCGGAGGATACAAGACCTAATGCTGCCGGTGGGGTTCAGTGGTTCGTAACAATGGTAACCTCTCCTTGAATAAACTACTTACTTACCATCAATCTCTATTTCAGATTTAGACCCTATAAAATCTACTTATTATAACTAGATGACAGAAGAAGATAATAACACCTATATAATATGCCAAAAGATAAATTGGTACATAGGTACAAGAAGTATCATTCATAGGCAGCGGTTGACTGACTATTAAGTAGATCAATGCAACTGAAATTAGATTATTAAATTATAGGAAATATTACTAGAATGTATAGGTAACTTTCTTCTTTGGTATCTGTTTTGGTAACTGGCAAGGCTGGGAAACTGAAAAGACCATTTTGTCAAACATGCAATTTAGAACCATCCACTTGCGCCCGAAAAGTTCTATCGTCGATCAAATCATGAAAAATTACTCACCTTCCTCGTATACATGTTGGACTGCTGGGCAAAGGTGAGAATTTGATGACGAATGAAAGAAATTGCTTATAAATTTGAGGACCTACTGAAATATCATTTTGGCTGTATCTTGTCTGGCCTTGTTCACCGCCTAGTAACAGCTGATGGGTTGATATCAGCAACTGGAGGAATATATTAAAATAACTCACTGGATGGTGGTGATTTGCTAGATTACAACAATGATCATCAGTGAACAAACAAAAGTAGGGACAAAACTTTTCTGAAATGTTTGATGGAAATATAAAATGTTGATCGACAATTTGTTTTATAGTTCTAGTTCGATTGAGTTCTTTTTTCTAATTTTTTCCAGCTGATAGTTGATTAGGAAAAATTTCACAAATATTCCTACTTCCATGCCAGTAACCGTTTGATTCTCTCATGGCTATGCTCCATGGAAGAAGAAGATGATTTTTCCGAGCACGGATGTTAAATATCCATGGTGTAGTTCTACCATGGATGCTAGGTGCTGCATGGATGTGAACTATGGATGCTAGGTGCATGGACCACTTGGATACTAGGTCCATGGTGTGCTGTGTTCGTTCTTGGTGGCATGGAACAAGTATTCCTTATTCCATGTTGGTGGCATAAACATCCGCATTTTTGTGTCGTTTCGTTGTGCTGCTGATGTTCTGATTGCATTCATGTTGTGCTGAATTCTGGTTTGGGCTTCAGATTAATCCACTAGTAGTTGTGTCAGTGTATTTTTTCGTGTTTTTCTGACACCAATTTCAAAATGGATGTTGGCGAATTACTCTCTTTCAAAGTAAGTTGCACTATCTCCAAAAAATTCTGTGATTTGTCGAAGAAAATTAATACTTAAAAGATTTGGAAAGGATTGGCCCTGTTCACTGTTTATTCTGGGCCAACTTCCCTACATCCTTTGTTTTTCTCGAGAATTGTAACGCGCTAGGTACGCTACCAAAATACGTGGAAAATTCTTGTTTATGTAACTCCATTAGTATTGACATTTCATCCTCAATCTGAGTATATTGTGGCCCCCGACATTATACTAACGCTTTGAAGCAGTATTCTAAATCTCACTGACAACCAACTTTCCTAGAATCAACAAATCCTAACAAATCAATATGTGTGTTGATACGATATTGATGAATACCTTCTTGAATACCCGAAATGAACCCTCCCAAATTTAACAGCAATGGTTGCTGTATGGTAGCTGTTTAGCGAAAACGAGCAAATTATCATATGGTTGCAACATTTATGAGTCTCTTCAATTGGAGCGAATTTTTGAATCCACCTAATCCGTGGGATTCATGTACGGGTCGGACTAATTTGAAGACCAGAAGACTGGAAGACTGGAAGACCCAAGGTCAAATGACTGATAACACGGACAAAATAAAAGTCCGTAGACGATTTACAGAAATTCGCGATTTTTGACCCTATTATATACACTGATGTACATTTACATTCAGAATCAATGTAAATAAAGATTTTGTTGAACATAAGTACATTAATGAAATCACTCCTTTAACATAGAAAACCAGTTTTCAAAATCAGGTTTGCAGTATGAGGACAAATTTTGTCCGTAGATTTACTTTTTCCTCTATTTTCTACATATTTAGCTGTGTATCATGAATTAACCTCTTCCAAAACAAAGTACTGACTTCTCTTAATATACCTGATGGTTTAAATTCTCTTTTTCTCATTAGTTGAGGCCGTACTAGGCAAAGAAGACCAGTCTTCTAAATAGAAGTCTGTAGATGACTCATCAACAATTTACCTACTCTTCTTCGGGCATATTTAGCTGTGTAACCTCTTCCAAAACATAGTACTAACTTCTCTTGATATTCCTGCTGGTTTAAATTCTCTTTTTCTCATTATTTGAAGCCATAGGAGGCATAGAAGACCAGTTTTCAAAATCAGGTTTGCAGTATGAGGACAAATTTTGTCCGTAGATTTACTTTTTCCTCTATTTTCTACATATTTAGCTGTGTATCATGAATTAACCTCTTCCAAAACAAAGTACTGACTTCTCTTAATATACCTGATGGTTTAAATTCTCTTTTTCTCATTAGTTGAAGCCGTACTAGGCAAAGAAGACCAGTCTTCTAAATAAAAGTCTGTAGATGACTCATCAACAATTTACCTACTCTTCTTCGGGCATATTTAGCTGTGTAACTTCTTCCAAAACATAGTACTAACTTCTCTTGATATTCCTGATAGTTTAAATTCTCTTTTTCTCATTATTTGAAGCCATAGGAGGCATAGAAGACCAGTTTTCAAAATCAGGTTTGCAGTATGAGGACAAATTTTGTCCGTAGATTTACTTTTTCCTCTATTTTCTACATATTTAGCTGTGTATCATGAATTAAACTCTTCCAAAACAAAGTACTGACTTCTCTTAATATACCTGATGGTTTAAATTCTCTTTTTCTCATTAGTTGAAGCCGTACTAGGCAATGAAGACCAGTCTTCTAAATAAAAGGCTGTAGATGACTCATCAACAATTTACCTACTCTTCTTCGGGCATATTTAGCTGTGTAACCTCTTCCAAAACAAAGTAATTACTTCTGTACATTTTTATATTTACAATTTTACATTTTTTACATTCACAATTTTACATTTTTTTCATTTCTACATTATTTACATTTTAACCTTTTTTACATTTCTTCATTAACAATTCGACATTTTTACACATTTTACATTTTTAACATTTACAATTCTACATTTTCTTCATTTCTACATTATTTACAATTTGTACATTTTAACCTTTTTAAATTTTTCTACATTTCTTCATTTACAATTCGACATTTTTACATATTTTACATTTACAATTTTACATTTTTTTCATATTTACACTATTTCCCTGTTTACATTTTTTTACATTTCTTCATTTACAATTCGACATTTTTACATATTTTACATACAATTTTACATTTCTACATTATTTACATTTTCTACATTTACAATTTCACATTTTTTTCATTTCTACATTATTTACATATTTTACATTTTTTTCATTTCTACATTATTTACATATTTTACATTTTAACCTTTTTACATTTTTCTACATTTCTTCATTCACAATTCGACATTTTTACATATTTTACATTATTTACAGTTTTACATATTTTACATTATTTACATTTTTACATTTACAATTTTAGATTTTTTTCATTTCTACATTATTTACATTTTAACCTTTTGCTTCCTCACTACCGAAGGTAGGGAAGCTTTGTGTTCGTGAAAGAAGTGAAAAAAAAAAAATGTCCTCCAAAATCAAAATTTCCACTTGCTTTTTGCGTTTTAGAGCTTCCCGAACAATTTTGGTTCCGTGTCCGTCTGTCTGTCTGTCTGTGGTCAATACTTGTAACGGGCAAAACTATACTAACCTGTGGTCCGATTTTGATGAAATTTTCAGGGATTGTGCGGGTTAGGTCCTAGACGGTCCCCTATCAATTTCAGCACCTTCGGACCAATAGGAGCGAGTGCGCATGCGCAAACGTGAATTTCCTGGAACATCGGTTTCTCGGTTTCTAATGAACCGATTTTGCTCAAATTTGGAGGTTAGTTAGGGACTAACTTCTAAGAGACACCCTATAAGTTTCAATCAAATTGGTCAAGCAATAGCCGCTGCGCATGCGCGAACTTTAAATTTATTGTTACAACCAAAACTCCGCAACTATTCAACCAACTATTCAAATTGTAATTTTCTGATTTTAGTTGTATACCCACACACTTTTGTTCAATTATTTCAGTGGTTTATATACCACAACCATTTTAAACAAAACTCAAATTACGAGTATATAACAAATTAATACCCATAATCCTAATACGTACACCTATTATAGTTTTAGTATTGAATAATAATAATCATTATCGTCATAACTTCGTAGTTTTATTTTATACCTACACTCTTTCGTTCTTTTATTTCAGTGGTTTATATACCACAACTATTTACAACACTATTATAAACATTAATACCTGCAACCCTATCCCGCATATTATCGCCAATATTTTGGTATTCAATAACTCTTTGAATCATAATTTTTTCGCCAACTGATTCTATACGTCCATGTTACAGTGAGTGAGGAAGCTACACTGCCCACCCAACTTGGCAGACGTTTTACATTTCAAACATTTTTACATTAACATTTTTTTTAACATTTTTAAAATGGTGTTTTTTCCCCAATTTTTTTAATTTTTGGTTTATTATTTTCAATAATGAACCTTTGGAATCGACCAAGAAAAAAAAAATTTTAACACCCCCTCAAAATTTGATGGTTTACGTTTCAAGGTACGTACAATCCAAAAATCTACTAAAAATTTGGCCGTCCGTCCGCGGCACTTTTGCCACTTAGCATTGACCGATTTTGATGAAATTTGGTATGTAGGCTCCATTTGGGGTCTAGTTGTGCCCCGAAGATTTTGGTTGATGTAGGTCAGTTCTAAGGGTTCCAAAATCAATTTTGAAATTTTGAAAACGCCCTAACTCAAAAAATTTCGATATAAAGTCATTGTTTTTCGTTCGATTTAAGATTCTATACAATTTTTAGAATTTTTTGAGACCACGCGTAGAAAAATAAGAAACCATTGTGTAATAATTTGCAGCGTTTTTTTAAAAATGTTTTCAAACTTTTTTTTCCTTTTTTAAAATTTTTTCATGACACCTACATGTTATAAACTTTTCTCGATGTGTCGACAGGGTGTCTACAAAACAGTTGTAAGGAATTCAAGAAGTCTATTCTACAACTAATTTCCAACAAAAAGTGTCTCATAGAATTTTTTTTCAAACGCCTCTTTAACCGAATTTTTTCACTTTTAAGTTTTTTTTTCGAGTTTTCGACCTTACACCATTAAAACGGTCACAACTCTCTTAAATTACACTCACAAATTACAAATAAGGATACCGTTGGAAAGAGCGTCACATTTCCTATCTCCCTGATACCAAATAACAAATTTTCAGTTGAATTACACGAGGAATAAAGCAACCTAAAAAGTGAACTTAGTAAATTTTTATTTGATGTTGATGAGTCATCTACAGACTTTTATTTAGAAGACTGGTCTTCTGTGCCTAGTACGGCTTCAACTAATGAGAAAAAGAGAGTTTAAACCATCAGGTATATTAAGAGAAGTCAGTACTTTGTTTTGGAAGAGGTTAATTCATGATACACAGCTAAATATGCACAAAATGGAGGAAAAAGTAAATCTACGGACAAAATTTGTCCTCATACAGCAAACCTGATTTTGAAAACTGGTCTTCTATGCCTCCTATGGCTGTTAATAATGAGAAAAAGAGAATTTAAACCAGCAGGAATATCAAGAGAAGTTAGTACTATGTTTTGGAAGAGGTTCCACAGCTAAATATGCCCGAAGAAGAGTAGGTAAATTGTTGATGAGTCATCTACAGACTTTTATTTAGAAGACTGGTCTTCTTTGCCTAGTACGGCCTCAACTAATGAGAAAAAGAGAATTTAAACCATCAGGTATATTAAGAGAAGTCAGTACTTTGTTTTGGAAGAGGTTAATTCATGATACACATCTAAATATGTAGAAAATAGAGGAAAAAGTAAATCTACGGACAAAATTTGTCCTCATACAGCAAACCTGATTTTGAAAACTGGTCTTCTATGCCTCCTATGGCTTTTAATAATGAGAAAAAGATAATTTAAACCAGCAGGAATATCAAGAGAAGTTAGTACTATGTTTTGGAAGAAGTTACACAGCTAAATATGCCCGAAGAAGAGTAGGTAAATTGTTGATGAGTCATCTACAGACTTTTATTTAGGAGACTGGTCTTCTTTGCCTAGTACGGCTTCAACTAATGAGAAAAAGAGAATTTAAACCATCAGGTATATTAAGAGAAGTCAGTACTTTGTTTTCTTCTTCTTCTTCTTTAAGTGCCCTGCCCTCGAAGGACGTTGGCGATCAGTAGCGAGACCTGGTCCTTGTCGACTACGGCCCTAAAAAGCGAGGGTGTACTGAGCCCGAACCACTGGCGTAGATTCTTAAGCCACGAAGTTCGCCTCCGACCAACACCCCGCTGCCCAGCAATCTTCCCTTGGATGACAAGTTGCAGGAAATGGTACTTGTCATTCCTCATGACGTGTCCGAGGTACTCAAGCTTCCGCCTTTTGATGGAGTCCATAAGCTCTACATCCTTATTCATTCTGCGGAGCACCTCGACATTCGTCACTCTGTCCACCCAGGGAATCTTCAAGATACGGCGATACGTCCACATTTCAAATGCTTGGATTTTGCTGCACAGGGTTTCAGTTACTTTGTTTTGGAAGAGGTTAATTCATGATACACAGCTAAATATGTAGAAAATAGAGGAAAAAGTAAATCTACGGACAAAATTTGTCCTCATACTGCAAACCTGATTTTGAAAACTGGTCTTCTATGCCTCCTATGGCTTCAAATAATGAGAAAAAGAGAATTTAAACTATCAGGAATATCAAGAGAAGTTAGTACTATGTTTTGGAAGAAGTTACACAGCTAAATATGCCCGAAGAAGAGTAGGTAAATTGTTGATGAGTCATCTACAGACTTTTATTTAGAAGACTGGTCTTCTTTGCCTAGTACGGCTTCAACTAATGAGAAAAAGAGAATTTAAACCATCAGGTATATTAAGAGAAGTCAGTACTTTGTTTTGGAAGAGGTTAATTCATGATACACATCTAAATATGTAGAAAATAGAGGAAAAAGGAAATCTACGGACAAAATTTGTCCTCATACAGCAAACCTGATTTTGAAAACTGGTCTTCTATGCCTCCTATGGCTTTTAATAATGAGAAAAAGATAATTTAAACCAGCAGGAATATCAAGAGAAGTTAGTACTATGTTTTGGAAGAAGTTACACAGCTAAATATGCCCGAAGAAGAGTAGGTAAATTGTTGATGAGTCATCTACAGACTTTTATTTAGAAGACTGGTCTTCTTTGCCTAGTACGGCTTCAACTAATGAGAAAAAGAGAATTTAAACCATCAGGTATATTAAGAGAAGTCAGTACTTTGTTTTGGAAGAGGTTAATTCATGATACACATCTAAATATGTAGAAAATAGAGGAAAAAGGAAATCTACGGACAAAATTTGTCCTCATACAGCAAACCTGATTTTGAAAACTGGTCTTCTATGCCTCCTATGGCTTTTAATAATGAGAAAAAGATAATTTAAACCAGCAGGAATATCAAGAGAAGTTAGTACTATGTTTTGGAAGAAGTTTCACAGCTAAATATGCCCGAAGAAGAGTAGGTAAATTGTTGATGAGTCATCTACAGACTTTTATTTAGAAGACTGGTCTTCTTTGCCTAGTACGGCTTCAACTAATGAGAAAAAGAGAATTTAAACCATCAGGTATATTAAGAGAAGTCAGTACTTTGTTTTGGAAGAGGTTAATTCATGATACACAGCTAAATATGTAGAAAATAGAGGAAAAAGTAAATCTACGGACAAAATTTGTCCTCATACAGCAAACCTGATTTTGATGACTGGTCTTCTATGTTAAAGGAGTGATTTGATAAAAATACGTATGTTCAACAAAATCTTTATTTACATTGATTTCTGCATGTAAATGTACATCAGTCTATTTAATAGGGTCAAAAATCGCGAATTTCTGTAAATCGTCTACGGACTTTTATTTTTGTCCGTGTTATCAGTCATTTGACCTTGGGTCTTCCAGTCTTCCAGTCTTCTCGGTCTTCAAATTAGTCCGACCCTTCATGTACCCTCAGTACATCTTCACGGCGTCGCCATTTCGTTATCAGTTCCTCACAACCAACTGTTACGTACATGAATTGGAACATTCATGTTATTTGCTATGCCATAACAGTGTAAATGGGAGGAATAAAATTATATTAAACTGATCAGTAAAGTCGGGAATAAAATGGAAAAACTTAAGAGCGTAGGGATGGCTTCAACTTTGGTAGGTACCTTGGTAGATATGTCAGTAAACAGGGAGCTATTAGGTAGCTAACTATTGGTTACAATATAAATCAAGTAGCCATTAAGTATTTTTGAACTACCACATTAAGTAGTTTTAATAGGAAGAATCCTGAATAAATTCCCATTGAAAATATTGAAAAACAATCTTACTTCCTATCCCATGATCCACAAATTACATTGGTTATCCCAGTGAATTGAGGATTTTTCTGGAAATTCATTGTGGGATATTCCCGATTCGCTCTCATTACCTACGGAACAACATTTTGTCATTTTATTGAAAATATCATTTGTAAACAGTAATATGAACTCCCGTGTTGAAAATATTCTTCTACAATAAGTTTCAATATTGAAGTTTTCTATTTGATTAATTTTTTTCACAGCCCGTCAGTACTCCTAAACGGCCTATGCCTGGTGACATGGAAGAAGATGGGGAAGATGAGTACGACAAGCCGAAGAAATACAAAAAGCTGGCAGCAAAGATGAAAGCGATGGAACTAGAAAGAGCAGAGAAGTTGAGGCGCGAGAAACAAGAAGAAGAGAGGAAACGGAAAGAAGAGAAGCAGGACATGATCATGAAGCTTGTTGAAAATAGTGAACCCACTGAGGTAGATTCTGTTTTGAATTTTCGTTGCAATCTAGGCAGTCATTTGTGACAGTGTTGTGACATTACTGCAGCTAGATGGATTTTGTTTCCATAGATGCAGCTAACAGGGTTTCTTTTACATGGTTTTTTAACAGGGTTACCCTTTAGCGTTCCTTGGTACAACTGTTGTACCAGGGTAGAAGCAGTTTGAATTCTGGCGCGTTTTTCGTTCCATTCCTTCTCAATAGGGTGCAGCATCATGGGAAAAATGGTAGCATCTCTTAGCTCAGCCTAGATGTCGAGATATTGCAAAAGTGGGTGTTTTGCGGTACTACTGTTGTACCAAGGAATGTGAACGACAAAGTTTTTTTGCTGTTGTTTTTTTATTCAAACCAAAACATTACGCGGTGACGTCCACACGGATGAATTTCGTCTTCTATTCGAGGAACGTAATTTTTCTATAGCTATTCAAGTATCCATAATGAAAGCATAACAATGGAATCGTGTACCCCCAACGATGTTATTGAAGTTTTTCGAGGCGGGCGCCCCATGATTTCACACTGGAGATTAGACGCGTTGCATGCCAACGCAACAAGTCCTATTGAAATGTTGTTTGCTGTCGAATTTGTCATCTGTTCTATATTGATTGAAAGTAAGATCATCCAGAATAAACTCAAATTACGATCATTCCCTGATTACCTTTTACTGGTACAAATGTTGTACCAAGGAACATCATGGCCGAAAAGTGTACCAGGTGGTCCTTGGTACACATGCTGTACCATGCCATTTTATGGCGCGTGAACCATTTTTTTTTTCGCAAAAAAGGCTAAAATATTGTTAATATATCCATAAAGACCCAACTAGATCGGAAAATTTTTTTTTTCCCATGACGCCCGAGTTTAGCCCGTGAAAGGGTTAACCCACCTAACATGGATAGGATGTCAATGATGTCATCCTAAGTATAACAACTTGATGAGTAATTCTGGTATTATGATTGTTGTTCTAGAACGACGTTCTCGATGAAACCACTCTGAAAAGAATGCTTCTGCTGTTTGAAAAGCGAGCCCTCAAGAATCAGGAAATGAGAATAAAATTCCCCGATTCTCCAGACAAGTATGATTGCTCTCGATTTGTAGATGATTGATGTTGAACTAGTAAAAATGTATTTCTGACTTGTGACTTGAAATCATGAATTTATGTTGATGTGTTGAAGGGAAAATGTCTTTGGTGTTGTTCTGTTGTACTATAGGAGTGAGGTTTTATCTGGTCGGATTTTTTTAACTAAGAACAACCAATTAGTTGAGAGTGTTTATTTGAACAATATTTCTGCCTGTTGTTGAGGCTCCAACTAAGCTTGAAGTACATTAACCAGACAATGAGGGTAGTAGTAATCGTCGTTTTAACTACAGCAACATTTCCTCTCGCATTTTGCCTTTCAGAGCTCTTAGAACAGCTTCGGTTCCTTGTTTGTCTGCCTGACGTCGATCCTTGCCCTGGACATTACTACTTGACCGATGATATTCTCTGGGTTGATACGGATTAGCCAAGAAACGGCCTCCGATGCATTTTGTCAACGTAGCGCCAACAGTACATTTCTTTACTGAAATTAGACTTGTCTACAAGGGTGTAACGTTAAGGGCGCACTATCGGCTAGGGATCGATTCTACAACTAATTTCTCTACAAAAATGTCTCTTAGCAATTTTTTTAGAGGCTTTGTTTTCGAGTTATTTCACTTTTAAAATTTTTTTTGTGTTTTCGACCTTGTTCACTAAAACTCTTATAGCTCCGATTGGTGAAGTAAATTGATTTGATTATACTATTGAAAAGAGCATTAGAATTCCTGTCGCAACAATGCATGATCAATTTTATGTGAAGAGATTCAAATGTAAAAAATAAGCCCAAAGACAAATTTTGTAAATTATTGAAAATTTTCAGTTTTTTCAATCGTTTGCTAGCCCAACTGAATTTAAGTTTTTTTTTTTCCTTGCAGCGGTCCTAAAAGTTGGTCCAAAAGCTCATTTTTCTACGGTGTATTCAGATTTTTTAAAATACTTCTATTTTTCAAAAAATTTGTGTTTTCGAAAGAAAAAGTGTGAAATTTGTATTGAATTAGTGGGTTCAGCATGACGTAGTGACTGTTTCATCACTTGCGGTTGAATGAAGTTTGGGGTCTCAAAAGGCTGTGCGAGTAGGTATCTAAAGCAAAAGATCTAGGTAGGGTGATAACGATGTTGTTGTGTCGTCGTGTGAAGGCGATGGTCTTCACGTCGGCTTGTCGATTTCTATTGGTCCCTACTCAACGAAGGTGAAGGATGGGGCAGCACTTTCTGCCCGGCGTGTTTCCGCCTACCACATGCAGGAGTGCTTGAGGAATTCAGCTCAGCTGCGATCCTCGGCGCGATTGCTCGCCGACCGCAGAGAGGCAGTACATTTACCTAGTTCCTAGTTGGGGGCAGACAACTACTAGGTGAAATGGGAGCGGAGGCCCGCGCGATGTGCTTACCGAGACCTCCGAGGAACTTTGGGCTTCCAGGAGATGGCGAGGTAGAACGAGAAATAATCAAGTCGATTGTTAGAAGACGAATGCATGAAGGTGAAGCCCTGAGTCCTCCTTTCATACTACTTTAACAGGGTAATGAGAGAGTGAAGGAAGGTGACGTCAAGTGACGTGTTCGTTCCCCGTACCTATTTTTACCTACCTGGCATGATGAGTCACTCAGGGTTTCCCTTGTGTCCTGTATTGGAGAACTAACATATTTGCGAGTATGAGTCATTACAGACGTGGAAGTAAAAAGAAATTAGATACAACAGTTCTAATTTCTCGATTTTGCTCAAATTTGGAGGGAAGTTTGGGGCTGGTTTCCAGAAAATGCATATTGATACAAGAATCCGATCAATAGGAGCTTCATCGAAAAGGTGGAAAATTGTTAATATAATCTCTAACGTCTTCACAACCGATTTGCTGTGTGTAGGTATAGATGATAATGTCAGTGTCTGGTATGAAAAAGGACGTGTCAAAATATTTTTATACGTTAGGGAACGAGGAACCAAAGTTTAAAACATCAAAACGATCAACAAATATTGGTATTGTTGTTGTTGCTTTTTCCAATCAGAATATATGTCGCCTTCCATTCTACCTTTGAGTCGGTACATGCAAGAAACTCCTGTTGAATTTGGCTTCAATTTTAACCTATCTCACTAATTTTAAACCTATCTCACTTGGACTTTGTCTTCTCAAATTTCACTTATTTTGTTCTCTTCAGATTTATGGAATCAGAGTTGGAGCTACATGAGGCCATACAGGAGCTTCACGCGGTTGCTACCGTTCCAGATCTGTACCCTGTGATGGTGCAGCTGAACGCCGTATCCTCACTTCTGGAACTCCTTTCTCACGAAAACACAGATGTAGCAGTCGGTGTAGTTGATTTACTGCAGGTTAGCTATGCTCTTATTAAAATTTGAGTGTTCTAAATCTGAAAGAATGTGGTAACTGATGTGTAAATTTCCATCGTAGGAATTGACGGACGTAGATATCTTGAACGAAAGTGCAGAGGGCGCTGATGCTCTGATCGAGGCTCTGGTTAGTCAACAAATTATGTCATTGTTACTGCACAACTTACAGCGGCTTGATGAAACGGTTAAAGAAGAAGCCGATGGTGTGCACAACACATTAGGTAAGCAAAACTCCATATATTATTTTGCTTCCTCACTACCGAAGGTAGGGAAGCTTTGTATTCGTGAAAGAAGTGGAAAAAAAAAATGTCCTCCAAAATCAAAATTTCCACTTGCTTTTTGCGTTTTAGAGCTTCCCGAACAATTTTGGTTCCGTGTCTGTCTGTCTGTCGGTCTGTCTGTCTGTCTGTGGTCAATCCTTGTCCCGGGCAAAACTATACTAACCTGTGGTCCGATTTTGATGAAATTTTCAGGGATTGTGCGGGTTAGGTCCTAGACGGTCCCCTATAAATTTCAGCACCTTCGGATCAGCTGAGTGAGCTCCAAGGCCATTTTCTCTCCTGTTGAACGCAAGAAGCTGAAATTTGAGAGGCAGGGTCAATGGAGAATGCTGAAGGTGCCTGAGTGGTCACTGATCAGCTGAGTGAGCTCCAAGGCCATTTCCTATCCTGTTTTTCGCCAACTGATTCTATACGTCCATGTTACAATGAGTGAGGAAGCTATACTGCCCACCCAACTTGGCAGACGTTTTTTTATAGATTTTGGTGTTTATATAGTTTGTATATTAGTAAGTATTAGTCTATACTAACTAGATTAGGGTATCAGCTGTGGTCGTGCTCGTTACAGCGTGCATCTCTTAAAACGTTCAGACAGGCTGCTTCCACCCTGGATCCACGCAAAACCTTCGCCTGGTATGGCTGCTTCCACGGTGGATCCATGAACTCATGATTCGGTGGATCCATGAACATTTTTCGAAACGCTCTGGATAGTTCATTTTTCCCCCAACAGGGCTCTTTTTGGTCTCAATCGCTTCAGAATGAACCCACCTTACCGTCCCAACCTTTCGGTTTTGGATATCAGTGCATGTTATCACGCAAAAATGCCGGCTTCGCATCAGTGCGACTGTTTTGCTGTGAAGTTCCAAAATTTTCCTAGGTCCTGGGGACAATCTGGGTTTTGAGCCCCGGTCTGAAGGTGTTAAGCTGGTCATGCACGTACTGGCAAGCCTGACAGTTACGCCTGGAAAGTCTGTAGGCGACAGGCAACCGGATTGTTTGTGGCATAATATCGGGCTTTGATTAAGTAAGTACTCAAATCCACGAGTAGGCAGGAGGCGTCCACGTCGAATATCTGCCGGCTGAGATTCAATTGAACTTGTATGGTCGATATCAGTCCACAGGCCTGACTGCGGACTGTTTGGCCAGTGTATGGCCAGCTTTAGCAACAAGTCTCGGACAGGCTGCGGGGGTCCGTGAGTTCGAGGCTCGCCTCGGGAGCGTATTTTCGTGCAAGCCGGGCTCAGTCCCGCTTCCTCCCTCGTCCCAACACAGAGCGGTGAGGCAATAGGAAGCCATGAGCGAAATCATCAGAACAATTTCTGATCTTCCCTTTGGAAGACAGCTGGTGACGTCCGCGACGCCAGGAATGACAGTCTGACGAAAATCCAACTTGGAATGGTTGTTTACTTTACTTACTACTAATTAGATTAGTATTAAACACCATGTATAGGCCTTACTATTTTATATTTTTAGTTGAATTTTTGAGCTAAGTATTACGAGGGACTATGTCTTGCTTCAGTTCGGAAAATTAGTCCTAAAAATCAACTGTGTCTCATTTTTGGCTACGAAATGTGTTCTACGACTTGAAAGTACGCAAATAACGCGAAATTTAATGTGACGACGCAAAAAACCGTAGCACATTTTACCAGTTTTGATGGAGCGACGATAGACGCTTTTTTGGTGCAAAGTTATGTTGAAGCGATTATTTATTATAACAAATCTTGCTAATCTTCCTAAATTACGTAATAAGCAAAAACTGGGAAATTAAGCTCACTAGATTCTTGGCGTGATAAGTTATGTTCCTGATGTTCAGTAATTCCTTCCTTGGTTGGTCGACCAAACGTATCATTCAAGAAGTGGGTAAACCTATAAATTATTAGGTGCGGATTGATTTTCTTCGTCGGGTTAGCGAAAACCCAATATGACTTTCCCAAACGCATCATGAAGAAATACGAAATCTTCTAGATGTCAGGACCCATTCTGATTTTTGTCAACTTGCTTGTTGCAGCCAATTTCAATGACGTTTCAACTACGAATACGTTTTTTGGTGCATAGTTACCTCATTTTACGGTAATGTGTAGTATAATTATTCTATTCGATTTTCGGATCCTTGAATATGTTAATAATAACTTAAAAGAGAGATCTTACTAATAGAGGGCTCAAGACCATCCCTAAAAGTCCCGGTGTTCATCTTTTGACGACTAACCTGCCCGCGAATGTGTGGTAAACAATGGTGGAACCATTGTTCTGCTTGGCGTCAAGGACTGAGCTGTTTTGGATGAATTGCTCTGGATCTTGTAATCACTGTGAGTTATATGAAGAGGGAGAACTGCAAAGAGAAAAATATACCAATAATTCTGATGTTTGTTGTAGCTATTATAGAAAACATCCTCGAGCTAAGGCCAGAACTGGTGTCCGAAGTTGGTAAGCAGGGCTTGCTGCAATGGCTGTTGAAGAGGCTGAAGGCTAAACTCCCCGCTGAACAAAACAAGCTCTACGCCACTGAAATGTTATCCATTTTACTACAAAACAATTCCGACAATAAAACATTGCTTGGACAACTGGATGGCATCGATATACTTCTTCAGCAGCTTGCAGTAAGTATAAATCCAAGTTGATTGAATCTCAATTTTTCTTGTTAACTGGATAACTTCATTATTATATGAATCTCATTTAATGTATTTTACGTTTTCAGCATTTTAAAAGGCATGATCCTACCACCAATGAAGAGTGTGAGATAATGGAGAATCTATTTGACTCACTTTGCTGCAGTTTGATGATTGCAGAAAATAAAGAGTTTTTCCTGAAGGGTGAAGGGTTGCAGCTGATGAATCTCATGCTGAGGTATGTAATTATCATTTGAACATTCAATCAGCTTTAAATATAAGGGTAGCCAATATCAACATCATTTTTCCTGACGATTCTACTTCGAGATAAATAAAAAGTGAATCTGCGAGTTTTGTCACGTCTGAAGCCGCCCACTCATGGTCCAACACGTTGGGGATGGAGGAAGGCAAAACTTAGCCCCACCACAACTATGCCTTTCGGCTACCCCCTCTCCTGAAATCCTTTGTCGGGTCAGCCCGTGTGTGGGCCCGTTAAATAGAAGGTGGTAGCAGTAGAGAGTTGGCAACATTGTGCGCCAGGCAGACAATACCTGTAGGTGGGAAACAAATTTATTCCCTTGTGTGTTAGATGATGACTGTTATGACCCACACATCAGCAATAATTAGTTCTTAAATAAAGAAGCTAACGGGAGGATCCCTGAGTGAGTCATCACGCACTGGGGGAGACGAGGTACGGGGGATACGCCAACATGACATCACCTTTCCACCTCTCTCTCTCCCGAGCTAACGAAATGAGTATATATGCTCACTCAGGGATGCTCCCTTATGCCAATCTAGTCAAGTCTATCGTCTTCATCATTTTGCTCTCAAACCTTCTCCTCGAATAAGGATCTCCTCGGAGTACTAGGCTCACTAGGTAAATATCCCGTCTTCCCGTCGGTAGGTTTCTCTGAAACGCCGGGGCTGACGGGCTAGCCGCCCTCCTCAGTGCTTAGCACCACAGTGTGGTTATGAACCGCCGATGCGACAGTACTGCCTGCTAAGATAGGAACTTCTCTCTCTTCGTTGAGTAGGGGTTAAAGGAAAGTCAAACGCCGCAGCGAGAAGGTCAGCTCCTTCACTCGCCGACACGCAAACATAACAGTGTTGACCCCTATCTAGTTAGCGTTGGGTCTATCAAGGTAGCGGATTAAATCAATGGATTAAATGTAATTACCTGAGTGATAAAATTCAAATTGGAATTAATTGTACATAAAAAACTATGTGAAGAACAAAAAGAACGTACATAGTTCAAACATTATTTTAAAAGTTTCCATCATGCCCTCATGTTGACATTCACAATGGAAAATGATGGTCGAAAACTGCTAACTGCAGCATCAAACACCAGGTGACCTCGAGGTGGCTGTTCATAACCTTCCTGCCGTGTCTTAACACGTTGAACGCGGGAAAAAAACGCGTTGGTCCCCTGTGGCTAAGAAATTTTTCTTTCGCCGAAACGCTATAGCAGCAACATATATTAAAAGTACATTTTTCCAAAAATTTTGACATAAAAAAAAGTTGAGAATTTTGAGAATTTATTCTCGGCGTCAAAGTGACGCGGCCAGCGGCAGTGCAGCAGTTGCTCCAGTTTGAATGGGAAATTAACCCCTATGTTGGCTTAGGCCGCTCGTCCACTGGACGCGAATTCTGGCGGCCTTTGCAAGGGAGATAGGTTGATGGTGCATAGAATGGGTTGGAATCAATCATTTACGACAATATAATACCTAGTTATTCCATACCTGGAAAGAGAACGAGTCTTCTCTTTTTTTGGGAGCTTTGTAGAGTTGTCTGGCAAAGATTCAAAACAGAAAAACCGAGTGAAACACAAAAAAAAAAAAAAAAAATCGGAGTCGAACCACTGTGTCTTTTTCACGATAACGAACTGAAAGTATGAAACTTATGAGAGGATTGAGCTGATTATTGACACAACCAACAATTAAACAATGTCGATCAACCTTAAAAAGAGTGAATCATTCCGTAAAAATGAATGAAAAATGTGAAAACAAAACGAAATTACCGGAGGAGAGCACAAAGATAAGGTATCACTTTGATAACTGCTCAATTACCTTCAACCTCGACCGATTCAGCTCCAGATTGAACCGTTCGACTCATAATATGTTCATCTATCACGAAAAAATGCTAGAAAATAGCGGAAATTGAGAACGAAAGAACAGGAGCAGATATTCTTGAACCTGTTTTGCGAGAGGTGTTTGCGTGACATAGACGCGGCCAGCCACAGAAACCCCGGAATTTGCGTGACATAGACACGATCCGCGTCCTACGTGTTAACACTAGAACGTGTTAACACACAACTGGCTCTTGGAATTCACTAGATGGGTACACTGTACTCGTAGACCAGAACAACATCAGTTTTACCCTCCTAATCGGTTATTTCGTTCTCTTGTGACTGCAGACCAACTATTGATTAGTTTATTGCAGTTTGTTCAGCACCTGATACACTGTATATGTTGTTTACTTTTAACAACCAGTTTTAAACTCGAGTTTAATAACATTTATTTATTACAACGATGTTAAAAGTAATCTTCGGGTTTTTCAGAGAGAAGAAACTAAGCAGGAACGGCTCATTGAAGGTCGTAGATTATGCATTGACTGGTTTGGATGGAAGGGACAACTGCAATAAATTCGTAGACATTTTGGGTCTCCGAACCATTTTTCCCCTCTTCATGAAAACTCCGAAAAAGAATCGCAAGAAGATGCTGACTGCTGAAGAGCACGAAGGTGAGATATTCTTTCTTTTCACCAAACAAGTTGATTTGTTCGCAGAAGTCAAAGCTCCTATTCACTAATTCACTAATACTAAAGCATTATTCATAATTTTTCCGCATTCACGATTTGAGGCTACAAGCAAGTTTTATCATTGTCCAATCAGGTTGCAGTACGAATCCACTGTCTTAATGTATACAGGGTGTCTACACTTTCGATGGGCATAACTTCAGGGTTCGATTCTACAAAGTATTTCCAACAAAAAATGTCTCATAGCAATTTTCTTTTAACCCACTCAAAATTCTTTTTTTTTCACTTTAAAGTTTTTCTTCGCGTTTTCGACCTTACGGCACTGACATGGTCATAACTCCCTCATTTCTCCTGAAAATTCAATTCTGACTACACCGTTAGAAAGAGCGTTAAATTCCTAAGCTACCTCGTGCAAAATCAAAATTTTTTAGCAATAAAATAGTATCAAAAAATCAAGTCAAAAAGCGAACTTTAAAATGTTTTTTGAAACTTGACTTTCTTCGACTAACGTTTTCACTCTAAATCCCTGCCTATTTCGATGGGCGCTCTTCGGAGAAAACATGCTCTAATTATCAGCTTTCCAACGGTCTATAAATTTTTCTGTTCAACATTCAGAAAGAAAGAGTAAATGAAGTTTGAATGTCGAAAAACTTATGTTTTACAAGCAAATCCACTGTTTCAAGCCGGTTTATGGTACCCCTCGATCTCAAAATGGCTTGACGATTTTGGTATCATTTTCTATGTAATTATTTACGCTGAATCCAATAGTGATACTTCCGAATGATTCCGACTGCTAGAAAGTTGATTTTTCGAAGAAAACCTTCGGTTTTCGTACATTAAATACGCATTATTCGTAGATATGGAAGATATCATAAAGTAATACCTTTCTACTCAACAGAAACTTCAATCAGCTAGAAATTCGGTGTTTTTATTGAGTAGAAAGGTGTTACTTTATGTACGATGCAAATTTTATGTATGAAAACCGAAGGTTTCCTTCGAAAAATCCACTTTCTAGCAGTCGGAATAATTCGGAAGAATCACTATTGGATTCAGCGTAAATAATTACATAGAAAATGATACCAAAATCGTCAAGCCATTTTGAGATCGAGGGGGACCATAAACCGGCTTGAAACACTGGATTTGCTTGTAAAACACACGTTTTTCGACATTCAAACTTCATTTACTCTTTCTTTTTGAATGTTGAACAGAAAAATTTATAGAGCGTTGGAAAGCTGACAATTAGAGCATGTTTTCTCCGAAGAGCGCCCATCGAAATAGGCAGGGATTTAGAGTGAAAACGTTAGTCGAAGAAAGTCAAGTTTCAAAAAACATTTTAAAGTTCGCTTTTTGACTTGATTTTTTGATACTATTTCATTGCTAAAAAATTTTGATTTTGCTTTAGATAGCTTGGTAATTTAACGCTCTTTCTAACGGGGTAGTCAGATTTGAATTTTCAGGAAATTTAAGGGAGTTATGACCATATCAGTGCCGTGAGGTCGAAAACGCGAAAAAAAACTTTAAAGTGAAAAAAATACAATTTTGAGTGGGTTAAAAGAAAATTGCTATGAGACATTTTTTGTTGGAAATATTTTGTAGAATCGAACCCTGAAGTTATGCCCATCGAAAGTGTAGACACCCTGTATATTCAGAATAATATTCTAAATAATAATAACAATACCATAATAATAATAGACCATAATAATAATACCAGAATAATATATACCATATATTATATGGTATATGAATCAGGCTTTCTCTTGCTTTCTTATGAACTGAAGCGCTCACCGAGCTGAGGCATCGATTCAGGTGAAAACAACAAATATCTGTTGGTTTGAAAAACACAAAGGGAAATTGCATAACTTTTTTCGTTTTTCCACATCTTAATTTAAACGGAGAGCTCAGCAATATGATGGGTCATAAATGACCTGAGAGCGATGAAATTGGGGAATGAAAAAACGCTTTGAATGAGAAATTAACATAATTTTGTGGGGGACATTTTCCCGTTACTAGAAAGCGTTGTAGGTAACCTGATCATCAGCTGAATTTCCAATTATGTTGTCTACTCTTTTTTTTTTTAATTAATAATCATTTGTATTATTAACAAGTTTGAAGGTAGGATGTTAACAATATTGTAGCTTCTGGGTAACATGGCGATGATAACAAGAGTGTGATATGTGCAGAGTGTACGAGAGTTTATGGTTTCAATGGTCCACCATGGAAGACAATCCATGGACCATGGGACCTCCAATCCTAGTGAGCGTACTTTCCTCCTTGCTCCGCGTAGCCAAAGTGATACCGCCCGAATGATGGCAAATTGTACTTTTACTTACCTTAAGCCATCCTGTCAGTTTGGGAGTAAGGTCGTTGCCACTTCTCGGCCAACACAAAAGCTGCTCCCTTCAGGAAGACTCCGAATTCTTGTTCCAGAGCTCCGTCATTGGAACTGACTAAGGGTGTGAATGACCCTCGATGGTCCTCTGCCGCCTGGTCATACTTTGTGTGCTTCGCGAGAGCAGCCATTCGAGCTGTTTGGTGCCAGTCTTGGGAGAGGTAGGAGGCAGCGTCAGCATTTACAATGCGATTATCGAAAAACGCTGGCCTCCCACTCTCTCAGACCCCATTCACTGCAAAGTCGCCCACCAACGCGGGGTGACCATCGGCTGCTTCCTGCATCACTGGCTCGACCACTGCACCCCCCAGGCTAGATCAGCGATTGCCATGGTTACGTCCCGCACGGCATCATGTCCCCTTTTAACCCCCCCCCCCCCCTTTCTTGCAGTTGAGAGCGTGTGATGTCAAAAGATGACCCACAGCCATCGCAACTCATGGGTAGGTCTTGGGGGATGTGGGAATACCGCATGGACAATGCATCTCTGAATTGAGTTGCTGACAGATCACAACTATCAGCCTTTGTTGGCAATACTGACAGCCATTGAGATGACCCACACACTCTTTTGATGACTCTTGGTCGATTCGCTTCCAAGCTCTGGATTACTTCATCGCTCCTTTGTCTTTGAGCATCTTCCCGTGCTGCCCGTTCCTCCCTTAGTACCTCTGCTGTCTACTCTTGTTTTTATTGAAACAATAATACATGAATCATGTTTACTTTTGTTATTGGATTCAATCAAGGTCAGCTCTTTAGTTGGCAGCATTCGAATCCACAAAGTAGGTACCTACATACTTTTCTCGAAAAGCCCTTTTGTAGTTTTAATTAGTACTATAAGGAGCTATTTCTCAGGGTATTTTATGCTTTTGGTTTGAATACTGATGTTCCGTTGTGCAATAATTTGCTCCGGTTTTTATTTCCAGAGCACGTGGTGTCAATAATAGCATCAATGCTTCGTAACTGCCGTGGACCACAAAGGGCGCGGCTGCTGAGTAAATTCACCGAGAACGACCACGAGAAAGTCGACCGACTTCTCGAACTTCACTTCAAGTACATAGAAAAAGTCGACGCTGTGGACAATGAAGTTGAACAGATACTTACCTCAGTAAGAAGATACAATTCCATTGTGCAGTTGTAATTAGTATAACAAAGTATTAATTTTGTTATACTATTCTGCTTTGCATCTGTAATAATAAGTCACTAACCTAAACTTGAACTTAATCGTTTTCCATCAAAGTAGGGATTGAAGAATTGGATTCGAACTACTTGAAGCCTAGCGATAAAATTTTATAAACAAGGAGCCTGCTGATGGCTTATTGGTGGATGGAGGGAATGAGGTGGCGATGGATGATGCTGAGCATTTTTCTCGAATATCTTGCTTACATCAGCATGCCGTGAGAACGCTTTGTGGATTCAGTTGCAACTAGCAAGTTTGATCACTCCAGTGTGACCTCATTACGTAATTATCCCCACATCTCTTCTCCTAACAGTTGTGGTGGAGAAGAGATGTGGATATATTGCTATTTTGGGACAAATATGTAGTATTCATGTTGCCATCAACAAGGATACAAAGAAGATGTTTTCCTTAACATCTCGAGGTTCGAGTCAAGAACACCTTACAACAATGAAATATCAACTAGGTGGTATCCGTAGAGGAGGTGGCAACTCCTGCTTGACCCGCTGGTGGTAAAAGTAGTTTCTCGTACGTCCAATATAGTGCTCTGATCAAAATAACCTTGGAGACATCACATCAACTTTTTTGAGTGCCATTGATAATTTTCAACATTAATTAATTATGTTGTTGAGTTGGATGATATGCGAATATTATGTATGATATGAGATTATGTCGAAAAGACCCCTTTTTATAAAACAAAAAGGACCCAAAAAACCCAGTCATTTTGCCCTCCATCAGAAAAAATGTTTAAGTTGGCACTCGTAAAAAGTTGATGTGATCTCTCCAAAGTAATTTTAATCAGAGCACTCTATTTGGCGTACGAGAAACTACTTTACCACCACAGCGCCTAGCGGGAGTTGCCATTTCCTCTATCGATACCGCCTAGTGAAATATCACTATTGTAGGAACTGGACACTCGGGTTATCACACAAATAAACATGAACACAAATAATGATGTATGATTAACTGTAATAAAGCAAGTCAGTACATGGATGAATTCGTTTTTGGGAGCGTTCTACTGCAGGATGCTGCTACCTACTATACTACTCAGCAATGCTCCAACCATCCTAAAAAAACATAATGCGATCTTGACTATTTACAGAAAGAACAAGAAATGGACGAAGATGAGATCTATCTGAAGAGGCTGGAAGGAGGTTTATTCACGTTGCAGCTGATAGATTACATCATGCTTGAGATTTGTGCTAGCGGACCCCCTTCTGTGAAGCAGAGAGTCACACTCATCCTGAACCAGCGAGGAGCTTCCCTCAAAACCATCAGGCACATCATGCGAGGTAAGTGCTTTCTGAACAGCTCGTAAAATACTGCAAAATCTCCAAAACTCTAGAGCCTTGTTTACACAGTGCGGGAAACTCGCAAGAAGTTAGTTAACACTCGGCCGGGTTAACTCCTTGCCTACTTCCACCACAGCTTTTTGGCGTTGTAGCGTTTTATATATGTTTTGGTTCGAACTAGCAAGCTGTGATTGGCTATCCAACATAACAAACTTTCTTTTTTTAATCATGATCTATCATGGCAGTCACCCTCGTCGACAGCGTAGAGTGTAGAGCCGGAACTCTACCCAGTGGCGTCCGGTGAGAATATTCGTCAGGCAAACAGCTTGTTCAGTCTTAGAGGAATAAACAGTAACGAAAAAAGCAGCAAATTATTACACAAAGGTTAATTTTGGTTTATTATTTTCAATAATAAGCCTTTGGAATCGAGCAAGAAAAAAAAAATTTTAATCCCCCCTCAAAATTTGATGTTTTACGTTTCAAGGTACGTAGAATCCGAAAATCGAATAAAAAAATTTCCGTCCGTCCGCCGTACGCGGCACTTTTCTTAGCAACACTGGACCGATTTGGTTCAAATTTGGTATATGGGCTCCATTTGGGGTCTAGTTGTGCCGCGAAGCTTTTGGTTGATGTAGGTCACTTCTAAGGGGTGAAAATTAAGGGTTGAAATTTTCAAGAGTGCCCTAGCTCGAAAACTCTCGAAATAAAGGTATCGTTTTTTCACCAATTTTAAATAGTACAGAATTTTTAAAAATTTTTGAGACCACCCGGAGCTCTGTAGGACAAACCGTTCGGTCCCTACGAGTATTTGAAGGTTTTCCTTCGATAAAACAGAATCATGAGTGTGAATCGCAAAAGAGGTCTAATCGCCGTTCAAATTTTATCTGACTAAAATGCGATCGCTGTTCATTTCTTCGATTTGTATACAGTTTTGCCTTCTGCGTAACCAGTAATCAAATTTCCATATCAAGCTTTCTATTTTTCGAATCGAGTGTGAAGCGTTTAGTTCTTTCTAATAAACTTGATTGTGAAGGCGTGAAGCCATTATAGTGTGGTAGGTAGTACCTACCAATAGTTGGTAGGTAAAAAAAAATTGGTAGGTAAAAACAATGTTTGTAGGTAAAAAAACGCTGCAAATCATTGCTCACTGATCAGCTGAGTGAGCTCCGAAGCCATTTTCAATGCTATTGAATGGAAGTGCTCTTCCAGGCGTCTCCAGCATTCGAGGATATCTTCTTCACTCCTCACATCACTGATCAGCTGAGTGAGCTCCGAAGCCATTTTCAATGCTATTGAATGGAAGTGCTCTTCCAGGCGTCTCCAGCATTCGAGGATATCTTCTTCACTCCTCACATCACTGATCAGCTGAGTGAGCTCCAAAGCCATTTTCAATCCTATTGAATGGAAGTGCTCTTCCAGGCGTCTCCAGCATTCGAGGAGATCTTCTTCACTCTTCTGATCACTGATCAGCTGAGTGAGCTCCGAAGCCTTTTTCAATCCTATTGAACGCAGGAGCTGAAATTTAAGAGGGAAGGTCAAGGGAGATTACAGATGGTGGTAGGTGCTATTGATGGAGAACCAGTGATCTATACAGAAGGATGATCTATACAGAAAATAATAAACCTTTGAGCAATGATTTGCAGCGTTTTTTGTGTATAGATCAAGCACCAGCAAAGAACACAGCTTTGCCATTGTCACTACCTACCATGTTTTCGTTCAAAATCGAGTTTATTTAGATGGAATAAACGGATTACTGGTTGATAAGGAAGCATTACCCTTGGCTTAGTATCATGGCTCATCTTTTTTTCCAATTTTCTCTGCTTTCAAGGCCGTGAAACAGCTCCTCGATTGTTTGCCTTGGCTGATGCTGTTATAGTGGGGGTATAGCAATACTAGACCCCGCACTGACCAACCGCCTACCCTCTGTTCATCCGCTGGTCATCACAAATCAGTCCCGCAAAATTCATTTTTTTAAAAACTGTTTGCCTTGCGTAGCCGGGCACCGTGCTAGTTCGCGTACCATTCGCAATCGATCGTTCTCTGGTGTGTTGCGGGTTAGTATCCTAGGGAAAATACGTACTTACTCCATTCTCTTATTTCATCCATATTTCATTCCAACTGAATCTCAACAAAAATTAATTTATTCATTCTGTATAATATACAGTATAATATTATTTTCTGTAAGGCAAACAGTGTTTGCTATGTTTGACTGGAGGATACGCCACTGACTCTACCCCAAAATCAGGATACTGTTCGGATAAGTTTTTGTACATACATAATATTGGAAGTGATTAAAGTGGATCAAAAGCGGTTTGAAGGGGTTAAAATAGTTCTTTTCTTGCTCCATCCCAAATAATTAACTAAAAACAGAGCACAGAAAAACAGATTCGTTTTATTAGCTTATCAACAAACCTTCAAAGTCCTCTTTTTTTGCATTTTACAGAATACGCCGGGAATCTTGGTGACGATGGTGACTCGGACTGGAAGGAAATGGAACAGCAGCACATCCTCCAGCTCGTCGACAAATTCTAATCAGCTGCCGTCGTCCATCAACACGTGGACAGCAGAAGAGACTATTGAGGTTGGCGTGTAGAAATCATCACATCAACCGCGATGTTTCCTACTCGAGGTGCCTCGATTTTGTGTCATGAAATGATGGAGTTGTACATAATTAACAACCATTTTCTAGTATTACACAATTTAGAAGTCAGAAGTTTTCGTATAAGTAAATATTGCGTATTATTTAAACGCTGTGGTTGGAATGCTTTCGTCGATTAATCGGTTTCAGGTCAAATCTCGCATCTTATCTAAAAGGGTGTGCGCATTGGTCGAAAAATTGCGTTTTTGTGTTCTCGAAATTCTGCCCCAGTTTTCTGCTCTTTCGTTGTCTTAATTCTTTTTGTATCTTTTGGAAAGTTTTCATTCTGCTTTTCTATCTATACTACGTATAAATGTTGCTTTGTTTAATTATTTGGTAATTTATTCGGCTCAACCTATTAAAATACCGAACGACTGGAACGATTTTGATGGGAAGGTGCACATTACCCTCATTTAAGGCCTCTACTCGACCCGAATCCTGTCTTCCTGTCTCAGGGACTGTCGCCCTGTACCCTGAAAACTCCCTGCACCAAGAGAGCCAGGGCGATTTGGTGGACTTTCCTTCCAATCCACAGGGGTCTGGTGCAGTCGCGGTCGGGGGCGTGTTCTTTGATTACGGGACACAATCCGACTACTGCGGGAGGTCGTGCGTTCAAATCTCGCTGCCGGGGTGTGTTTTCGTGTGTCCGGGGCTCGCCGCCTCCCTCGTCCCAACCCAGGGCGGTGAGGCAATAGGAAGCCATGAGCGAAGTCATCAGAACAAATTCTGATCTTCCCTTTGGAAGACAGCTGATGACGCCTGCGACGCCAGGAATGGCAGTCAGACGAAAATCCAACCTGAAATGGTTGTTTACTATACTTCACATTTTTTCCCAATCCATGGAGATTAGGTGGGGGCTAGACAGCGTCTCCTCTACCTTTGAGAACGGCTCGTGGAAGTTGGACCTCGCTGCACCTGATTTCAGTTGTATAGCATTTGTACAGGCATGATCGGATCATGTAAATGGAACGCCCTGTCAAGGAGTGGGAGAAACAAAGACGGAGATTGTGGTTGGGTCGTGTAAAGGCACCTTAACGTGGATCGTCGAAATCAAATTATAACCCGTAATTCGCCCAGATAATAAGTGAAACCTTCCCTGAACAGATTTACTTCGAATCAGCTTATCCAAGACTGTCGGACCAATCGAGTCAATCAGATAAGCAGCGGACTGATTTGAGTGTTTCTGTTTTTGTTCGACACAGAATGCTTCCCAGTTGCAAATTACTTCTCCAGAGTATCGAAATTTTCATGGTGAGGCGTAGTGTGGGGGAATATATTCAGAGAAATATTTCAATATTTTTTATCTTACCAAACTTGTGAAACCCAAGCTTTGAAATTCAATTCAACATAATTGATTTAACTCTGGATTCTATTGAACTATTCATCGTGCCGCCGTGGACCGAATCTTCAGTTTTTTTTTTGTTTTTTCGGCAGGCAGGTGAGAAAATCGTTAAGATCCATAGGTGGAGTTGGATCTCGTAAGATACCTGGAAGTGTCCGCGTCTTCAGGTTGTATGGGATTCAAACCCACTAAAAACAAAAACCACCTCCTGTTCTCCCATGTTGGAGCTCAGCTCGGAACCGTTTAACACATTATTTCGGGCTGAGTCCGGGGGCGTTTAATCAGCTCTAGGTGAGGGTGCGGACCAGGTGCTCCCTCCTGTCTCGTTCTCGTTCTGAGAGTATCTTCCTTGTCAGGATGCCCTCTGTGTAGGTACTCTGCCACTCCAGTCCAGCTCCTTTCACCTTCCAGCATCCTGCTGACAACATCTTCTGGTGTTGAACTCTGGGGAGTTAACTCCAGGTCTGCCATCAACTGATTTCGTTCAGGCGCCCATTTGGTTTGGTGGTCATCATGGTGCCTGGACGCCAGAAACAGCGTATTTTGTGGGTTTTGAATGATTCACCTAGAATACAGATGTGATCTTCTATAGACTGCTTATCATAACCAACAGTTGTAAGTCCAATGTTACGACGTGACACCGCTGTGGTGCCAGGCTGGCACCGTGATGAGAGGAAGGGGGGGGGGGGGGGGTGTCCACTAGAAGTGTTATGGTGATACTTGTTGGGTATCTTTTCATCGACGATTTCGGAATTCAGAATATCCAGTTTTGGACTCTCTTAATGCTAGAAATTATATTTATGTACTTCCCTGACATACCAACTAATTTACATTGGATGAAACTGTTTTGTGCAGAAAAAAGGTTATAAAAATGTTGATGTTGACCCTTATCCAAAGGGACATCCCCTGGAGTGCCCGCATTATCTAAACAATATGTTTGACTGAGCAATTTATGTCTGAACAGATAACTTAATGACGGGGGGGGGGGGGGGGGTTCTGGCAATTTTTGTAGATGTTATGATATCCAAACACCATTGCAAACTAAATGGTCGTTTAATTACTTGGTTATGATTGATCGGAATAATCGATTGTTTCTTCAAATAATCGAGGTTTTCAATTGTTGTCAGATGTAATTAAACAACTCTTTAGCCAGCAGTAATTAAGTAACTCTTTAGTTAAGCAAAAGTAACCTTGCGTGCACCTCATTAGGTGGTACATACTTGAGAAAGTACGTACCTGTATAAATTCTGCAGATATGATGTTAATTAAACGGGAACCGTGCACCACGTTTGTTAGTAATTAAGTTACTTGTATTTATTTTTTTAATTTCAATTTTCAAATATAAGTACTTATTCAATTTACAAAAGTTCCTTTTTTTTCAATCCAAAAGTTCAACCTTAATTGAAATAATCCACGTTTTAGACGATCAATGGGAAAATCCAGTTATTCATTTATAATATTTTTTGTAAATTTCTTTCTTGATTAAAAAAAAATCATGTACATTAGCCGAGAAACTTGTCACAGTAATTTAGAGAATAAGAAAAAAATGTGCAAATCATTACACAACGGTTTTATTTGTCCAGATCACGGTTTTTCCATTATAGTTATAGTATGAATATTTTAACGATTATCGCGCAAGGTGAACTGTGAATTTTAGTTCAGTCGGTAGCTACCAGCATATCATGTTATAAGAGAGATGTGGGTACCTTCATTACGAAATTTGATGCTTGGTTAGTAAGCACAACTAAGTGAAGCTGTTCGAAGAAACGGTAAAAAGTCTTTGTAATCGGAAAAAGAAAGACTATTAAAAAGTCGCATTTGATCTTCTAAACTTTGAACTTGAATTAATAAACGTAATATTTGGTTTTAGTTTGATATTTGGCCTTTAATGAAAAGGAATGGAAGGCAAATCATGGTGGCGATTATCATAGGAATAACGATTATGCGGATGCTGTTATGGACCGGTGGTGTGATGGCGCCAGAGTTGGGGACTTGAACTTGAGGAAACATCCGCAGGAGAGTTATGGCCACAGAGGAGTTCTTCAGGCTAAGGTTGGCGTCTTGAGCTGCCAAGCTGAGAGCGCGAAAAGCGACGTCCTGGGCAGCTTCTGATTGCCCTGCTTCCTGGAGCACGACTGCTGATAGTAGATATTCTTCTAGGCTAGAACATCGCGGTACCTGCAGAGGCAGTATGTAATTTTCTTATAGAAAGAAGTAGGTAGTCGAGTAATAATTAGATAGCAAAAAGATGTTGAGAAAACGCTGAAATAAATCAAGTAACTCGTTGAGGAGTATTCAAAAGTACGTAAATACTGGAGAGACTCCAAAGTGGAACATCTATCTAGCTGGAATTTTAACATGGAACATCTTTTAGCCATAGGGTAACTACCCAAAAAACGTTACGCTGGAGGGGGGTGTGGGAGTGTAACGCGGAAGGGGGATGTTGGACAGTCTTCTTGACACTCCTGTTTTCGAAGCGCCGAGCTTTTGAATGCATTTTAGACATGTTTCTAGGGATGATATAAATTTTGTAATATGCCTACCTACGACTAAAGGTTCTGCACTAAATTTGGCTAAAACATGTTCCATAAACAACAATAAAGTACATAAAACAATATGTATTACACTTACAAGTTGTTTTTGAGACTATGTTCCAAACAAACAAAACGGAATATACGGCAAACAAAAACAACCGGGGAATGGGAGAAGGCAAAAACCAAGCACAAAATGTATTTATACGTATCAGTAATAATATTACTGATACGTATAAATACATTTTGTATCTATATCATATTATGATATGATATGGCCGGTGATATGAACCTTACCTAACCGGTAAAAACAGTGACTGATAAAATCATAGATACCTAAGGAATAATCAGACCTCATTTGCAATTTCTTCAACATGAAATAACTACGAACTATGGATCAAATACCTCGAAAAACTGCAACCTTTCACAAATCGCGGTTTTTCTCCAAACTGGAAAACCCCTGTTTTTCGTCACTTAGGTAACCTGTTTCTCAGCAACCAATAGAGCTGGCAACTTGATTTTTTTTATATTGTCGAGAGGTGTTTATTACAGTCACTGAACAAGTTTGGACGAAAAACTCCCAACAGAATCATGGCTAGAATTAAAAAATCATAAACATAAAAATATGAAAAAAACTGTTTTGCTATATTGTCTCTAGATAAAATAATATTTTCGCAACAGAGTTGAAACTCGCTCAGTGGTTATATGATGAGTAGATAAAGAATTTAAAAAAAAGTACGAAGATATCATGAATATATCCAGAGAAACAGGTACCTACATGAAAAAGTATTAGATTAGTACCGACTCATGAACCCCCTTAGCAAAGATAGCATCTGGGGGTCTTGGGGCGAGTTTTTTTTTCTTGTTTATTATTATATTTTTTTTAAAGGACTTATGTCCTACAAGAAAACCGTCAGCTGCTAAATGTTCCACCCTGGAGAAGCCTTCTACATTTATTAACAAAATATGACGATTATTGCACGTTTTCTGCACATCTCACCTGGTAATGAGACTTCCAGGGTCTGGCACCTGTGTATACTGGCCACAACGATACGTCGTTGACGTGGCCGTAATTGGAAGAGTAATCCATCCATTGCTTCTTCTTCCTATCAAAAAACGAAAAGGCTTGGTAGAAGGGCCTGAGTTTGTAAGAGCTCTGCTACTCACCCGCAGCTGAATTTTTCAGAAAATAAATTCCAGCACAGGTGCCTGCTGATACGTTTGTATTGTTTGTAACAGCTCTGGAATATAGATGATCTTTGGCGGGAGTGCTAGTAAAAACTTTTTTATTTTTTACTCATCTATGTTATAACATTTAGCTACATGTTGAAAACTAAGGGAAGAAGGGTTGAAAGTTGATTTTCTGAGCTAAGCGAATTGCTCCACTACTTACCTACTGTAGAGGAGCGTGTCCATCGTGTGCAGTAGCTCCCAGGAAATCATCGAGTACAGCTGTCTTCTTTGAGGTCCACCAAAGTTCTGACTTAGTCGAGCTAAGACTCTGGCAGCCCATTCGGTGATTGCAGTCAGCCGCACGGACAACGTTCCTCGGGGAGGATCTGAGTCCCAGATCAGGGAAGCCACGTTCAGAACTAACAGCAAAGACATGTCGGGAAGTTATGGGTGAACATCTTTTAGTCTGGGAAAGGGGGTTTATAAGGTAATTAGTAACTGAACAACGACCTTCAGGCCGTCAAACAGTTTATACCCAAAGACTGTCATCTGTTTTACGACGGCATCCCTTGCTCTTCTACAAGTCAAAGAGCAAACCGAAACAAAGATAATAATACTGAAGCCTGATATTTTTTATGCACTTTCTGAAAGGCTGAAGTGATATTTCGTCAATTTTTTCGTTCTAAGTTCTTGCAAGTTTCTAGTTTCTATATTTCTTAATAATAATGCCTTGACTTTTTTCGCTAAGTTTCCAGTGAATCGGAAGACTTTTTTTCTGCTTAGTATTTTTTTTTTTTGGATAATATTCTAGGCACCTAGTCATTTTCTTGAGACTCTGCCATTGTTACCTCATACATGTGTGCCTTATTTTAAATAATAGGTAGTAAACTTTTATTCCGTATCCAAAAAATTTAAAGTCTGTGATGCATTGCTGTTTGTGTAATAATGAGTTACCAAGCCTGAGTAGTACAATTTATTAAAATACTGAGAATTGAGAAAGTGTCAGAGATTTTTTTCTCCAAACGTAATTTGGAAAGAATTTTTTCATGAGGAATGAGAAAGAGAGTTGACAAAAACAAGTTAAAAAAAAAATTTGGTACGAGCAAGAGTACCTAAGTTCACTTTGTATCATTAGTCCAAGATACTGACAGCATGATAGCTATCATAAAACAGTGGAAAAATTACCACGTCTTCGGAATTTTGCAGTATTACAGAATTTCATCCAGATTTTTGCCATCTGGAGGAGCGTCAACAGGACGTATCTCCATCCTCTACTGACGCAACACAACGTATCAACTGGAATATCTCAATATAATAAGAATGAATGAATTTTACATAAATTTGAGCCGAGAGATTGATAGAACGCCGTTAATTATGGCAGTAAATTGGCAAAATATATTTTAAATAGCGAGATATTCATTATAAGGACGTTTTTTGGCTCTCCTGAAAATTAGCAAAAATTGAGTTAAGCGGTGTTGCTACGGACACGACGATTTAATTAATTGTTTTGAGATTTCTCCACGAGGAAAATTTCCAGATAGTGGACTTCACACCTACATACCAGTTTCTGATGGCTGGGGGACAAAAATTTCAGATTGACCAACGATTTTGGGTACACTTTCACCAATCAGAGCGTCCCATTCGTTTTTGGACGGCTGGCCCACTCTTTTTTCAAATGTTTAAGTTTTTTTCAATCCATACAAAATTAGGAAGCACGTAAATTCGAAATATCTCTTTCAATAAAATCTGTGAAATTAATTCAAAGTGAAAGTCAAGCGAAGCGGTTCGAGACTTAGGTATAACTCGCAATATTTTCGGTAGGTACCCATGTGTGGATTTGGGAGACGTGCGAAAGTGCATCCTGAGGTGTCATTTTGATCTGACGGAGCGATTTTATCCTAGCTTTGAGTTATGGCACTCGATGAAGAGCTAAAATCCTGTTTCCTCCGTAAGTTTTCATCCAAAGAATGTCAACAAAACTTATCTATTCTGTGTAGTGTCATTTTTCTTGAGAATCATCCTCACACACGCGTCATACAGTCCCGCCTCACTGAGCCGTTATGCGGGTCGAATAGACAAGTATTTCAAAGTTCGAGAACCGACAACGTAGCATGGAGCCAGTAGGAATAAATCCTGTCGTTTCTGACTTCCGAACTAAATTTTGTATAACTTCACTATGATCCAAGTGAAGATTTTCTCTCATATCTGTTCACCTTACCTCATCGGTTCTTCCTTTGGTCACCCAGAAACGATTATTATGAAATTAAGAAGTTTTTTATTTTTTATCATGAATCTAATTACCTTAATTTCTCGTCTTGTTGGTCAATATAGGACGATTCGCAAGGTCACTATCACAAAAAACTACTGCAAGATAACATAGCGCCTAAAAAGCATAATGCTCGACGATTGAGGCGAGGATCAGTAGGTACGTACTATTCTACCAACTGATGACAGATGATTTTTGCAATGTTTCTCTTATTATTTCATACGTTTTGTTATTATTTTATTGTTATTTCGATTAGGCAATTAATGAAAGTCGCTTCGGAACTTTTCATATGTTTTGTATGTCTTCACATACAAAAACACGTGGAAACACACTGACCTCACGTGACTGCAGTTTCACCTCACGTGACCTCATGCGGGTGAGCACATTGGTAGTCACGTTTCCTTCTCATGTTTTCCTTGGAAATGGCTGGAATAATTCATAGCGAGCTTCTTATTACCAAAATTCAAAAAATGAAGCGTTAGTGAACAAAAGAAGTAAAGTGACAACATTACTTTTTCGTCTTTAAGAAAAAAATATTATTTTTAAATACGAAGATTCGATGAACAAAATTTGGCAAAAGTTGCTACCTATTTGGTATGTAATTAATGCGGTTTATTCAACAAACAATAATGTTTACGTTCGAACATTTTTACAATAATATTTCGAGGAGAAATTCGTGTTTGAATGATTCAAACCCACCTGTATTGTTCCTTGATTGAGTAATTTGTCGAGACTGGCTTCCTTCTCGACGTAGTCTTTCTCATTAATTGAATCGATTTTTTTAAAAGACGTAAGTCCACAAAAATGCTATTTTTTTCCTTTTTTTTCATTTTTCTGTTCTTCACCCCTAGGCGCATCGTTTACAATTAAAATGACTTGGGAATGTCGTCTCTAACATGATAGAAACCGCCCTTGAAAATCTTGGTTTCTTTTAGTCCGGACTTACGTCCCTATAAAAGAAAAGTGGAACCGCACTCTGTCAAGGAACTGAGTGCATCATAGCTTCCTTCCGTAATACATCATACACCACAGCTTCCTTCCATGTGAAAGGCATTCACCTACTCCAGTGGGAATGTCTTGATCAACTGTTACAAGATTACTGATAGTCAGAAGATCAAGCAGTATATTCCAGAAGAGCATGATAACCTCTACAATTGGCCTATCAATTATGGTCCTGACGTCAGATATGTTTTCGTTTTGATGAATGACCAACAAAACAAGCTTTCCTGAACAAATACAAGTGATAAAAATAAAGTGATTTATAAAGAAGTGTGTTTTGCTTCTTCATATTTCATCAAACTTTTCATTTGTGGCTTCCGAGTCTACCAAGGTAGCGGATGTTTCACATTTCAGGTTTTAAAAAATATATTCTCCAAAATCAAAATTTCGACTCGCGTTTTACGTTTATTCAATTTTGGTTTCGTGTTTTTCGTGTCTGTCTGTCATAAAATCCTTGAAAACTCCAATTTCGATGAAATTTTCATTGAATGTGGGGGTTTGCGGGTAGATGGTCTCCTATGAAAATCATCGCCCCTGAATCGATAACGAAACTCTTGTAACAGCCATACCACCTACCTTTTTCGACCGAATTCGATAAAATTTTCTGGGATTATGGGGATTGGGGTGTAGATGGTCCCCTAAGAGGGCAGTGCAAGGTACTTAGAAATTGATGTTTCGAGATTAGCTACTATTTATCGGATCTTCAATAAATAGGTCACGCCGAAATGTATTTGTCCAGACTTGATCTCACGTTAGGTCACGTGAGTTACCATCAGTTTGGCTGTCGCGAACGAATTACCTTGTGTTCTTATGGGATAATGGTCAACTGCACTTTGCTGACGTGAGCTCACGTGAGGTCTGTGTTTGCAGCTTTAGGTAAGTAAGTAGGTACTGTTTGATACAATTTTCGAATATTGGGTTGGTTTATTATTTTTAATAATGAATCGTTGAAATCGAGCAAGAAAAAAATTGACTGATGATTTCACTGGTGATCCAAATCTGAACAGTGAGGGGGGTCCTCAGAGGCCAATCAAGGAGGGTTAACGATTGTATCGGTAAAAGGAAAAGCCTGATTCTTTGCAAGTGGGTGATATTTACAGAAAAGTAGGTAATTAACCGTTGAATAATAATTTACAGCGTTTTTTTGTTCCTCGTTAATAATGCATATTTAAACGATGAAACACAAATATTTGCTGAAATGAGACAATAGCTTTTCTGAAAAAACACACCTAATTAACCTTTTCACCTAATTAACTTACACCTATAGTCGCCCGAGGTTGTCCTCACGACCAGAGGAGAAGACACTACCGAACTGGCGCCAAGTATCCTCCTGAAGGATGCTTCAATGCTATACGTAAGCCCTGGGATGTCTCTAATAGGACTGTGACCACTCTTCAAAGCAGTTTCGTAGATACTCATTAGTACATTGCTAGAATTAATGTTGTTATTAGAATTTTTCAAAGCGGGACCACCGGTTGCTTTGGTGCGGACGGCAAGATACCCCTTCCAAATCCGTCGTCTGGTCACCTTACCTGAGATACATACAGGACCTTTGATGTTGGATCTCCCTTAAACGAACAAAATAAAATGTAATGGTGCTGTAACATCTAGTCTGTAGTATAACAGCAGTCTTACTTGATTTTAGAGAAGAGTTTTTAGGTTTTCGTTTCCAATCCTCCAGATAGCGCTCGGGGCGCGGTTTGCTAAGGAAATTTTCGACCTGATGAGCAGAAAAATCAATATAATAGATCTTTCCAACTGGCTTCAAACTCCCAAAGTACGTATCAGTACCCTTCGTACATAATGATCACATGACGAGGACATTTATGGGGAAACATCCAGAGTCTCAACCACACAACCCTTGGAAATCGCATAGAAATCGAATGAAAACTGTAGAAGTAATACTTTTTAAGGGTAATTTGGGCCACAAATTCAGACTCAGAATCAAATCAAAGCACCTGGTTGACGACGAGGTAAATATCAAAGGCAGATATGACCTTCCTCATCGTGCTCTGCACCCAATAGTGGAAGTCTATCTCAGCGTAGGGCAGCAAACGACCAGCCAGCTCCAAGTCGCCAGTTTCGTTCAAGTACGCCTGGAAATTAAATTTATGTAAGAATCTGACGGTCTTAAAAACTTATTGTTTAGTAATTAATAGTAAACTTCCCTCCAGATGGGGTGTATAACGTTTACTTCCGACCAGAGAGTTAAAATTGATTAATAATTACCCTCCCATAGCAACCCTAAAAACGTCTGCCAAGTTTGGAGAGGAATAGGTAAGCTTCATCACCAAGGTCTACGACACACAGGTAACTATTGTTTAGGGCAAAGACTCTAAAGTGTGATTCTCAGATGGGAATATGGTCCTTTTCGTCGCATCAAACGTCTTGTCACTTTTTTTTTAAATTTTTATTTATGGCATTTTAGGTAAATATAGCCATGATGAATAAATTAGGCTGTACAAAACAAGTTATGTCTTAATTTAGAAAAACTAAAACTTCAGAATACATGAGGAAATAAAATTATAAATCTCAATCTAAATTATGGGATAGTTGGGTCACCTTCTACTCACTTTTATTTTCAATTGGAAAATGGGAATGTACTCAGAATAAGTTAAAGTTGGGGATAGTTGTGACCATAACATACATTTTTTCATCCCGAAAATTTGGACAACTTTGGAAAAATTGGGGATAAATTAATGAGAAACATTTTGATGTCAAGTTACTGATTCCCTATCCTTGAAAACTACATTACGATGAAGAAGTTTCCCCAATGTGTGCCAATTGTAGTCTTGGTGTGCAAGGTATTGAGCTAATTTGTTTTCTAATTTCATAAGACTTTGTTTTCTATCCTATTCATTGAATCTATAATGTATTTTTGGTTGCCAAAAAAATAAATAAATAAAATAATTTTTTCAGAATATTTCGTTATTTTCTCAAAATTCAACTGCTGATTTTTTTTCCGTTAAATTCACCAGCAACGTTTCTGAAACGATCTCCAAACTGCTCTCCGAATTGGGGTAAAATGGAGGGCTTTGTTGATCTACTGTTGATCTCTCTATCCGAGGTATGCCGGCCCTAGAGGGCTATTGGATTATGGAGAACCGATGTTTGTTATGTTTGAGGCGGTAATATAGTAAATTAATGAAAAATTTAAATGAGACAATCTGGGCGCTAAGAATTATCTATTGAAAATTTTGATTTCGGAGGATACAAACTTTGTTGAATTGCTGCACGAATACAAAGTTTCCTTCGATAGTGAGGAAGCAAAACTTTACCCAAACGTCATTATGATGAGCAAATTTCTTTAGGGAGTACAGTACCTTCATCTTTCTAGCATCATTACAGCCCTCAGTCTGAACGAACATCTCTTTTCATGATTGTTTTCATGTTTGCTGAAATCTCTAACTCAACAAATGTTTCAGATTATAAATGGCTTTATAATGGAACATCCATTGAACCTACCTACCTTCGCACAAAACGGATGTATTTAATTTAGTAACCTCCAGCATGATGGCCAAAAACGGCGGTGACGGTCTTCCCAGGAAGTACAGCCTGTTCTCGGGCGGCACGTGGCCGTATTCGTCCACCAGACCTGCGAGGTTTTCTATGAGCTGCCTCGCTGATATCTTCATCCCAGACGACATAAGACCGAAGTACAGCCACCAGCTCTCCTCGTAGTTCAGAGACCTGCACATCATGCAGAGTGAGTTTATTGGGTCTTCTGTCAAAGAACTATTTCAAAAGATTTCTGGCTTCTAAACATTCGAAGGTCTGAGCCTTCCAAAACTAAAATTTCCACTCGCATTTTGCATTTTAGAGCTATTCAACAACTTTGGGTTTATTTCTGTTGTCAACTCCCGAAATCCTGGTCCGATTTTGACGAAATTTCCAAAGTATTAAGACCAATGAATTGCAAGGGTCAAGGATGGATACAAGACATGGTTATACAAACGAAAAGTCTTCTAAAAAGCATATCTTTTACAGTAACCAAATGCGATGAAATTTTCAGGGGTTGTGTAGTTTGGACTGGGTTAGCTTAGGTGATGTAGTTAAACCAACATTTCGTTGGACACCATGGACTGTCGTCCTGATGCCACTATGACTGACATCCTGATGCCACTATGACTGACATGGAATGCTACTGTTTTGTATCTGTCACTGTGTCACCCCTAAGTACCCCTTCGGAATTGAACTAAAAAATCTATTCCCATTAGAGTAGCCCCCTGGAATGCATGCATCAAATTTTTCAGCTGGAGTGATTTTGACCTGGAGGACCCGTAGAAGGAATGTCGCGTCTTGATTGTGGCGTGGAGATCCATATTTTCCAACGCCTCCTGCGTCACGTTGTAGTAGCTCTGAGCCCACTTACGGTTGAGGAATTTCAGAAAATCCAGAGTTCCTGGATCTTGGACGTCTCGTTGGAAGTGAGGCTGTGAAGTAACGTCCTCTATGAAGAGATGCAAAGCTTAGAATCAAGTTTAAAAAGTACACAATTTGAATGCGACTTATGCAGTATAAATAGCTACAAAGTACGAGTATAAAGAGTTCATACGAGTATAAAAAGCAAACAACTTTTGCTTCTTCATTAGCGTAGATAATGAATCTTTGTTTTCCGCTGAAAATAAAATAATAAAAAATAAAAAATTGGGTTCTACAAAATTGAAGTTTTAAGTTTAAGATCCTTTCGCAAACATTATGGTTTCTTGTTTGTATGCTTGTTCATTTTGGTCAATTCCTAGTCCAGAGCACGTATAACTGCACAAAGTCATGGCCTACTATTTAGTGCTTTACAGATATCTTATACTTACCTTGGCGAACCAATCGGGAGGCGATACGTTCTCGCAGGAAGAACGGTTGACAAAATTTCGGCGGATGAAGTCTTTTAGCGCTTTTCTCCCATCCTCTCCAGCGAGCTTCAATTTCGGTCGGATTTCTCTGTATCTTGAAGAAATTACCTGGAAGGAATGGAAAAACTGAGTAACAATGAAGTATATACCGTGAGTATTATTATTAATATTTATTACCTATGTAGGTAATATGGTAAGCAAGTTCAAAGGGTTATCAGTGGGCCCTCCGAAGAGTGTTAGTAGGGTGATTATTGCCAGATCTTTCCTAAGATCTCCTAGGTTTTATAATATAAAGATATATTATAATATAATATATAATTCTTTATATATAATATATAATTCTTTATTCTTCTTTATATAATATATAAAGAAGAAAAAAAGAGGAGAAAGATATTATCTTTCTCCTCTTTTTTTCTTCTTTATATTTTTTCTTCACTGAAATCCGTTTTGTAACATTCTGAAATAGTTACTCGTAGGTAGGAAAAAGAAGAAGGGAAAAGGAGTGGAAATTAAAAATCATGCAGATGTAAGAATAAGAAAAACAAGTGGTTATCTCAACTGGGTCTACAAGACCCAAAATAATAGCTTTTAGCAAATAAAAAAAAAATAATAATAATAATAAAGCTATCTCAATAGACTCAAAATTTGTGATTTTTTTCTCTCATTGAAATATGTTTTGTAACATCCCGAAACGATTCCTGACAATTTTCCAATCATCATATGTATGGAGGTAAATATATTTGTCACTCCGAAAGATAATTTGAGTAATAATTACTCAAACAACATCTGCAAATCATTGCCCAAAGGTTTATTATTTTCTGTATATATCACCCTTCTGTATAGATCACTGGTTCTCCATCAATAGCACCTACCACCATCTGTATTCTCCCTTGACCTTCCCTCTCAAATTTCAAAAAACTATTATTGTTTCGCTAAATTTTCGATTTTTCAAAATGTTCATAATAACAAACGAAAAGACAAGTTCGTTAGCCAGAAATTTTGGACAATTTTAAGGAGTCCAAATTTCAATAAATAGGTCGAAAAAGTATTTTTAGGGTCTTTGTGGACATTATCTTCATAGTTTTTATGGAATTCAGCTCAAAAATTCTGACATAAGTAGGTACTATATCTAAAATTAAAAATTGTCAAAAATTGTAAATATACCTATATGAATGAATATGAAATGAAATATCCGAGCGGGTACCTTTATGAGTTCGGGGTGACGAAGAGAGTATGTTTTGAAATTGTTGCAGTCGAGAAAATGGAAACTTGAAAATTCGCTCATTTATTCATGCTGCGCGAATGGGATTTTTTTAACCCTTCGGTACCTAATTCTAGGTAGACCATAATTATTAGTACCTTTTTTTACCCACAATACAATACACATTTTTTTACATACTAGAAGGAATCTGGTAATTCATGATAACAGGTGGTAATTTTGTGTAGTAACTGTCTCACTTGAGGTGGTCTTCGCGCGCGTAGTTCCAAAAAGTCCCTGGGATGCTTGAATAGCTCGTGAACCTGCGGAAATCGAAAATAAGAGACGAAAATTATACGATTGAATCCAGAAAAATGATCCTTTTCAGTTCTTTTCCGTGGGTTAGTTTACATCATCCATACAATTCCTATCATCACTGGCTATTTGCAATCTATCTAATAACCACTGGAAGTAATTGTTGTTAAATGATTGAAAGATGATCAACCGTAATCTTCATCTACTACGTCATCTACAGTGGTTTTCATCTACCGCCAACGTTATTCCTTGTAAACAGGTCTCACTACCCATCCAACTGGGCAGACTTTTATTCTAGAATGATGAGAAAATTGATCAGTCATCCTCACACACTCCAACTAGGATCGTCAGAAAGTCAATTTTGTGCGGATCGCAATAGACTTTTCGATTTTAGTTAGTGTCTGAACCGTAGTAATGAAGCAAACCTCTAAATGAGCTGATACTTCTACGTAGGAAGGAGTACACACGTAAAACGCTGCAAATTATTACACAATGGTGTATTATTTTCCTATATAGATCACTCGTCTGCAAAGCCACCAACCATCCAACATGAATAAAAAAATCGATCGTATTTCGGTCAGCTATAATTTGAACGGAGATTAGGCCTCTTTTGCGATTCACACTCGTGTTTCAGATTTATCGTACGTCCAACCCTTAAATTCTTGTAGGGAGCGAACAGTTTTTCCTACAGGGCTCCGAGTGGTCTCAAAAAATGCTAAAAATTCTATACTATCTTAAATTGAAGGAAGAACAATACCTTTATATTAAAGTTTTTGAGTTAAGGCGTTTTCAAAATTTCAAAATTCATTTTTGAACCCTTAGAAGTGACCTACATCAACCAAAATCTTCGGGGCACAACTAGACCCCAAATGGCGCCTACATACCAAATTTCATCAAAATCGGTCAATGCTAAGTGGGGAAAGTGCCGCGTACGGCGGACGGCCGGCCAAATTTTTATTCGATTTTTGGATTCTACGTACCTTGAAACGTAAACCATCAAATTTTGAGGAGGTGTTAAACAATTGTTTTTCTTGGTCGATTCCAAAGGTTCGTTATTGAAAATAATAAACCAAAAATAAGATGTTTAGGATCTAAAAAAAAAAATCCACTATGTTTTTGAAAATTCGAAAATGATTATGTTTTTCAGGCCATGTCAAACTGCTCAAAATATCGTCAATTTTACGGGTTTTCATGATTAAACATTGACTTTTTTGTAGTTGTAAATCAGTGTTTTACTAGCCTGGACGTCGTGGAGGAGTCGGCCGTAACAGAATATGGACGTTTCGTAATCATCATTCGTCTTCCCTTCGATGACCTCGCCGATGCAAATAATGATTAGTGACACGAAAAATTTAAACATTTCCAACATTTTCAAGGGAAAATCGTGGAGAAGTTATCAAGTAGAGGAATTTCGCTGCATTTTGTCGAAGCGATGGCAACAAGTTGGGTGGGTAGTTCTCATTTTGTTTTCGTAGGCGTCAAGGTGAGGTGATTCCATAAAAACACGATGCATATTGTGTAACTAACCGATCATGCCGGCGTATGATGATTAGATGCCATGCTATGATTTCGTCGTTCACGTCACATGTCTCGAATGATTTCCACAATAACCATAAGACCTCATTATTGTTCATTAGGAAGTTGTACTGCCCATCAAATTGGTAAGAGAACCTATTGGTAAGATAACACCTGTAATTAATTAGACTTTAGCTTAATATTAATATAAAGGTTCCTACTAGTAATTTTTTCACTCCCACTGTATGGGAAGAAAGTATTTGTGTAGCAAGTCCAAAAAAGTGGGCTCTTTTGACCATCCTGAGGATTCCCTAGGCTCGGAGGTTCCGGAGGTTCGGTATAACTGGGCCGAAAATACGATTTTTTTTCGCCGAATGGAATTTTCAATCACTCAATTATGCCCACCTTGTGGATAGGTGCTACAGACATTGCTCCCAGCTGTTCTTTTTAACTGATGTAGGATTTTAAGAACAACGTTTTTGTCTTGGTAAATTTAATTATGTACTTTTTCTCGGTAAAATACAGTTCGGTAATTTTCGCCTCTAGTAGCCGTTTTTATTCTACTGTAGTACTACGTACACAGTTATATTGGCCCTCAACCCAAAATTTTGAATTAAGATGTTTCTAATGAAAGGTAGGTCGGTACTAGTAATGAGAAAGCCGAGTTCTTTGCATATGGGTGATCTAAAAAAAAACCATTGTGTAATAATTTGCAGTGTTTTTTGTTTCTTTCGTTATATTGTCTAGTTTAATTGTTCACAAAATGTGTCAACTAGAAATTTTGCTATGGAATTTGCAATTCTAGGGTTAATGCTATTAAATTTAAAGGTCTTGAAGCTTGAGCCCAAAAACCATCCGAATTTGAGCAGTTTTGGATGTAAGGAACTAGAAAAATTGTAGATCAAAGGAATTCTCGTTACGCTTGTTCACAATACCACCAGTCTCACGGCAATGGAATGTATTAAGTACTGTTCAGGAATAAAAATGGTCCTTGGAATATATTTGTTTAGTTTGGGACACCGGGGTCCTAATATGGGACAGCCATGACCTACAGAACTATGTTTTCCTTCTTCCACAACAAATACATGGATAATAACGAAAATAACATAAGGTAAATAGGGGTATAGTGGACACTGTTCCAATAGTGGACACTTGCTTGCATAAATGTGAAAAATAAGAGTAATAGGCGCCAAACTACTTTGAAATCCATAGAATTTGTAGGTTGTGCCATCTATGAAGCTACTGTAGAACTACCGATACTCCAGAGCATCATGGGAAAGAATAATAACCATTTGAAAATGGCGTAGTTGAGGTCTGTCGCTAGCACGTAGTGCTTGCTGCTGAACCTCGTTAGGAGACAGGGCTGTTGCAACAGTATTTTTGGAATTTATAATTGCTTGAGCGACTTCTGGTTTTTTTGTGACGTTCAAGTAGATAGTATAGATTAGTTTCCATGAAGGATTTCTTGTAAATTATCCCAAGTGAGTATTTAGGCCCTGTGTCCACTTAACGAACACTAAACAACCAATGTTCATTAAGTGGACACTGGGTGTCCACTTTTGAAACATGAATGATTTTTTATTCTGAGTTTTTTTTGTGTTCAGACTGTTCTCAATATACTGCTGTATATACTACGTTAATTTGAGATCATTCTGTTCATGGGGACCAATAGTGGACAGGGGGTGTCATCTTTTGAATCAAAAATGTCCACTATTGAAACAACAAGTCTAATTGTGATCATATAGGTCAAAAATGGCACCCCATTGGCTACAGCTGCAAAACGCTGCGAATTATTACACAAAGGTTTATTATTTTTCCATATAGATCACTCGTCTGCAAAGAACACGGTTTTGCCATTGTTACCACCAACCAACTTGAAGAAAAACATCGATCGTACTTCGGTCAGCTAACATTTGAACGAGGATTAGGTCTCTTTGGCGATTCACGCTCGTGTTTCTGATTTATCGTAAGTCCAACCCTTAAATTCTCGTAGGGAACGAACGGTTTGTCCTACTAGGCTCCGCGTGGTCTCAAACAATTCTAAAAATTCTATAATATCTTATATTGATGGAAAAACAATACCTTTACATCAAAATTTCCTGTGTAAGGGCGTTTTCAAAATTTCAACCCTTATTTCAAACCCTCTTTTCTTCAACCCTTTATCCTTTTTTTCAACCCTTAGAAGTGACCTACATCAACCAAAATCTTCGGGGCACAACTAGACCCCAAATGGAGCCTGCCTACCAAATTTCATCAAAATCGGTCAATGCTAAGTGGGGAAAGTGCCCCGTACGGAGGACGGCCAAATTTTTATTCGATTTTTAGATTCTACGTACCTTGAAATGTGAACCGACAGCCTGTTCCAGTTGTAAACAAAAAATCTATGACTAATGTAAAGTATTTCGTGGTTTTTGTGATCGAAAAATGATTTCCTCGTCAATTTGATGAAAACAGTCATGTGAAATCTGTACTTTTTTCCTATCTACCTACTGTAAATGTGATAATAATCTATTACTTTTTATAATTAAACAATTTTTTGGAATATCCTGGCCTACAGACTCCATTTAAAGCATAAATCCCTCGAAAAAGGCAGTACACGAGTGATGACCACTATACATGCATAAAGTGTCCACTATGGAAACGAAAGGAAATTTTGGTGTCCACTTTGCCCACATAGTAGGCTTTTTGTAATTAGGTATTATTTTGTAATATTTAAAGTGAATTATTGAGAGATTCTGGGTGTGGAATCAAAAGAAGAAGAGTCGGAGAATGTAAAAAATGAAGGTTTATCGTTCTCAAACAAAATCCATCATATCTATTGAGAATTCAATGCACAATTTCCTTAAAGTGTCCACTATTGGTGCTTTTACCTTAATAAGTAAATAATAGAATAAAAACTGGCAATATTTTGTTTGTTTGGTTTACTGCAAACAATTTCTGTAGTAACCAGAAAACATCATGTAGTTTTCATCGCTCCTATCCAAAGTAACTCCAATAATAGATTTTAAAAAAATTGAAAAAAATCCCAGCCAACATTAGCCATATCTGTATGTAGGATGTTAAGGCTGCATACCAATTTTATATTTAGTAGTAGATCTGTGGTAGTTCGTCAGGTAACTCGATGACTCAAATTAGGTGCTGTCCTCTAATTAGGCGCTTTTTCCCAATATTCATACAAAGATCGACTTGTTAGGTGAATTTAAAAGCATATATATTAGTTCGACGTTTTCACAAACACAATGGAACTGAAGTCAGCCTTCTTTGAGCCATGTATTTACAACCTTGTTTTTCCCCCCTTGATATTCACGAAAACAATGTCTGTGTTCAGATCCCATCATGATACAGTGTCACTGAGTTCCCGTATCTTCTTACAGTCACAGACAAGTTTCTTTCTCTTCCATGCAGTCGGTTCCCTTTATCTATTTTTCCGTGGGCGAAAATGGAAATCGTGACGTCACTGCGGGGGTCGTTGAGCCGATTATTTTTCCGCGATACTAGATATCGATCCCGGCTCTGACGTCACTGCCTTAACATTTATCCTCCCTCAAATCTCTTTTTTCCTCGAGTTTTCCCGGCTGAAGAAAAGAAAAACACTCGCAAGGTCAACAAAGTAGGGCTTTTCTCGGGAGTTTTCCGGAGACTCAGCAGTTTCTCGAAACGAAGGTCCCATTCATTACTCCCCAGAGTTATTCATGGAGTATTTTGGTCAATTGTTAGTTTTTTTCCAATGTCGAATCAGCCCTTTTTATCTGAATAAAGACCAACTCACATCACATTCTTTCCATTATAATATTGCTTTCTCGGCGTAATAATTTCAGACTGGGTAACCAGGAGCTTGAAAACCAATGTTATGGCACCAAGAGTTCTAACTGAAGAAGAGTGGTTAAACAAACCGATGGCACTGATAAGCGCACAATTTGTCGAACTTATACAGTTTACCCACAATTACGAGTAGTTACAGATATCATATCGATACCTTAAAGTACAGAGGAGCTGTGTCCAAAAACGAGGTTTTGAGAAAAACGCAAAAGAAATTATCACGAATGCAAAATTCCTAAAATTATGGCTTATTACACTAAACTCTTTAATTTTCTCAATACATTTTCAAGCTATTATCGTCAAGAAAACTCAATAATAGTTTTGTTGAATTTGAGTTTTTCTGAAATTAAAAAAAAATAAAAAATGTGGAAGGTGGATGGACATATCGCCTTTGTGCTTTAAGGTATCGATATTCATCAACATGGTACTTCAACTTGAATGCCAAAATAAAATCAGAGTTTTCTAAAGCTTCTTGCAAACAAGAGAATGCTCTACACTTTCCTGGAAAGAGTTGAATCCAATCCAATCTTTTACCAATTGTATACAGATGGATCCAGGAAATGAGCATCACTTGAAAGGTGAGAATCGTCTGGATAGCTCTGAATGCAGAGTAGATCTCAACACTAAATGAGGTATCACAAGAAAACCCATCAAGTACCTACCTACAATAGCTCTCTACACTAATAGAGTATGTGAACCTAGCTTTAAGTATGTGAACCTAGTACCTACCTACAATAGCTCTCTACACTAATAGAGTATGTGAACCTAGCTTGTGAACGCGCCTATGTGAACCAAGCTTAAAGGTTTCAAATAGTTGTGCCATTAGACAACTTCTCGCACGATCGATCTACCATCCAATGATTGGAAGCTGGAATGATTGAAAGAAAAGGGAAGGAAAAGTTGGGAGAAAAAAAGTGAGAAAATGGTGGATAAGAAAAAAATAGAGAAAAGAAAAATACATTCACATCCAGTTACCTCTTTCTGTTCATGTTTTTAAAGCTTTCCTTTCACAGAGATCAGATCAAATACAATCAAAACTTAACCAGAATGATCAAGAGAAGCAACAATCAGATGGGAGTTGTGAAGGGAATCTTTGAATAATATTCAATTCTAATTCATTCTAATTACCTATATATTATATAATATTATGTTGCTATGGTGAACAAGTGATTTGTTGCATGGCATTGCTCACTAGTGAACAATCGTAATGGATAATGAGGTCAAAACCTTCTCTTTTCAATGTCTACAAAGAATGCTTTTCTGTAGGTACCTATTAGGTACTGTTCCTGATAAGTATCAAGATTTACTAAAGGCATATGGGACTTTCAGAATTGAAAGGCTTAGTGGACCATACAGATAACTACTTACTTCGGGAAGCAGAATCCTTGATATACCATCACGACATAAGCTGGAATCCAGGAGAAATGCTTTCCGGAAGTTTTCTTTTCCTGGTAATTATAATTAACATCTGTCAAAAAAACCCATCAATAGAAATTCTATAAAAGTTCTATAACCAAATTCTAATCAACGATATTCTTACCACAATAGAAACCCTCTATAGAAACTTTTCTCACACAACTTGATTTGGAGAAACGGTGGTTTCTACTAGGTAAACCTACTCATAATGCTGAACTAATCTATCACCCTCTCTGAACACGATCAAACATTTCTTCTAAAAGTTCAACCTGAGCGATGTTGAATCGTCTTATATCACGACGATTCGTCATAAATAATCGGGCGAGGTTCAAATTTCGATCAGAAATTACCAAATTTGGAATATTTTGGAAGATACCATTCATGTTCATCAAAACGTAGTAGGTACTCAATTACCGTGAAGGAACGGTCTATTTGTTTCCATTCATGAACTTTCATTATTCAAGTTCAGTTTTGAATTACCATCGACTGTGAGCCTTTGTAAGTTTTTAGTTTTGCAAATAACATTTTAAAAAAAGTGCGATTCTCAGCTTCTATGGAACGAAACGCCGAGTAATTAGACCATTTCAAACCAATAAGGGAAAATTGTAAATTTCTTAAATTATGGAAATTTTTTTAATGAGAACTAATAATGAAATAAAAAAAATGTTTGGTGTATAATAAATTGAATAAGATTTTTGTGTTTTTTTACTCAAAAAAACTTGAAATACAAGCAGAATTACAGATTTTGGAAGACCCAAGTTTGTAAGAATGACATAGCTTTTCTACTCTCGGTGGAGAGGGAGCAAAACTTGATGCATTTGGCGACACCTTGTCGAAGAATCGACTTGGAAAACTCATTTGCACATTCCTCGGAGATGTGGAAAGGCAGTGACTGAGATCTACCTCACACTTCATCGGATCGAATCAAATCGGCGGTCGTCACGTGCTGTCGGGATGACCAGGGCGCCAGACTGCCTCTCCTCGGCTTTCAAGTCTGTCGCTCGAGTAGGTAGACGTAAGTACGTTGAAACGTCCAACATTCCAGCAAGGATGTTGGTTATTTTATTGCTTATTTATTTATTATACAATGTATAACGAATAACTAAGGAATAAAATGCATAACATACATGAGTAGGTACAACAACACATTAATGAGAATTACTTCTCTACTACATATTACCAGAAAGAGCGTAGCGTGGCTCTGGAGTGGAGGATAACGCACTCAAACCCCCCCCCCCCTCTCACGGACAATTTTGATTTTGGAAAACATTTTGTTCATCCTTGGAAAGTGGAAACAATGCTTCCTCTATAAACAAAATAATTTATTCGACTTTGTTTAATTTTGGATTGAAGGATGACTTATAGGTTTGTACTTACCTACACAATTCCAAATTCACGGTTCATCTGGTTATCAAATAATGATTAAGGCTTAATCGTAATACCCACTAGTTAAGGTCCGGGAGGCATTAATATTTTCAGCCCATAAAACGCCATGTGCGACATCTAGCGAGCCTAGTTTCTGTAGGTAACCAACCACCTGTAAGGTTTCGCGGTTTCGGCCTACAATCTCTTCTCAATGCAGTAAACCAAAACTGATTTTCCTCGAAAAATTCTCACGTCAGGTTTCAATTTTCTCACGTCAGATTTCATTCCCTCGCGCGTCGCGTCACGATAATTAATTATCGTAATTACTTGGGTGATTAATTAGATCCCAGTAAGTTTTACTTTGGTAACTACTTACTACAGTTTACTACTACTTTTCTGTGATTGATTACATCCGAGTTCACAGAATTGCGTCCTTCTTTGCTCATGAAAGTGATGTTGATCGATTTCAGTGTACATTCCGAATGAAGTGTCGTACAACCCCTATTCCGGGCCAAAAACGACCTGGCAGTTCGGTTTATAGTCATTTCGCCTACGATACGTGAGTTTTGTGTTAGTGAGTGAACAGTGCGTCAGCAACAGGCGGATATGGTCGGCTTCGAGCGCTTTACAAAGGGTGGAGGTGGATCGTCTCGATCACAGCTGAATCATCGAAAATATTTACCATTATCATCCTGAGGTTGGGTAAGTTCCTACCAAGGTATAAATTTATACGAAATTTCTTCTGTACAGATCTCTCGCCAGCAAAGAACACAGCTTTGCCATTCTCACTACCTTCCAACTAAGTTTTCGGGTACTTTTCCGTTATACCCCCCCCCCCCCCCCAGTCAGTTTCGCGACTTTTTCACGCCCGCCCGATGTTTCTAGGCTCCGGTAATGATTCCTTTTCACATTTTAATAAATTAATGTACACTCAGTTTGAGGGAGTAAAGAGACATCGGTGAATTCTTGGAAAAAGAAGGGGGTAAAGTGATTGACCACGGGCGCTGCGCGCTTGCTTGGGTCCAATACCTTCCCTATGAATCGGTTGGTTTACAAACATCTCTTCACAAAGGACAAAGACAATGCCAACAGCTAATTCATTACTCGATACCTATTTGTGCGAATTTATGTGGAGGCAATCAAACCACAACCACGGCAATTTGTTTCAACAAATCCTCACCGACATTGACAACTTCTAAAGATTCGGTAATTCTTTTTTTCCTTCTTTTTTGAAATATTATAATTTCTTCCCAAAGCTTGAAATTGTGACGAATTCGACGTAAATATGTATTGTAAGTAAGACGGAATGCCTAGAAACACCGGGCGGGCCTGTTGAAGACAGACTGGGGGGGGGGGGGGGGGGTAAAACGGAAAAGTACCAGTTTTCGCTTCATAATCGAGTTATTTAGATGAAATAAAAGCTTCACGCTCCATTCGAAGAAATAAAGAATACCTTCATTTAGAAATTTGATTACTGGTTGCTAAGGACGCAAAACTGAGTTCAACTCGAAGAAAGCAGCAATGGCATTTTGTTCAGCTAAAATTTGAACGGAGATTAGGCCTCTCTGCGATCACACTCGTGTTTCTGATTTATCGTAAGTCCAACCCTTAAGTTCTCGTAGGGAGCGAACGGATTGTCCTACAGAGCCCCGCGTGGTCTCTAAAAATTCCAAAAATTCAATAGGTACTTACTATTTAAAATTGGTAAAAAAAAGATACGTTTATTTCGAGAGTTTTCGAGCTAGGGCACTTTTGAAAATTTCAACCCTTAATATATACCAAACATATACGATTTTTTTTTTTTTTTTTTTTTTTTTTTTTACGGAAGTGGGGAAACTCTTTAAGAGCGAAGGGGAAGTTCACCCCAACAGTGTTGGACTCCCCATGAATCAGGGCTACCAACTAAAACCCCACTCCCTCTGCTTAGGACTCACCCCGGGACCACTTGTACAGTATTACTTCAGGGTGAGCCCTTTTTTTGTGCCAAATGGCTGCTCCTACTTCTGGTCTCCTTCAATTGTATTCCTCATCTTCTTCCTCCCATCTTCCATCCAGCTTTTTTGCTTTGAGGACTGATGTGACGAATACTGCCATTGCGTCCCAGCTCGACTTGTTCTTAATCATCTCATGTATGATTGTCTGTGGACGCAATGTTCCAATGACCTCCTCAGCACACCCCCTCATACCCTCCCATTGAGGACATGTGAAGAAGGTGTGGCAGACATCATCCTCCTCTATCCCACAGTATCTGCACTCTGGGTCAGTGACTTTCCCGATCTTTACTAGGAAGGAGCGGAAGTATCCATGCCCTGAGAGGAATTGAGTCAGGTAATAGTTCACCTCTCCGTGTTTTCTCTCCAACCAAGACTTTAGATCGTCGATTATGAGGGCTGTCCACCTTCCACGGGTTTCACAGACAAGGTCTGCTTGCCACCTACGGATGGTCTCCTCCCGCTCTTCCCTCTTTACTATGGTAATTGTCTCTGCCTTCCTCATTCTTATCCTTTTGCGCTCCAGTGCCTGGTGGTATATTGGGATAGTTCCCGCTATCACTTGTGATGCTGGACCTGAGACAGTTCTAAATGCACTACTGATTCTCAGAGCTCCTCTCCTCTGTACAGCTTCCATACGTGCCCGGTACTTTTGGTACCTAAGGGAGTCTGCCCACACTTCTGCTCCATACAGCATAATTGAATCTGCAGTTCGCATAAGGAGTCTCCTCTTAGCGGGTGATGGGCCCCCTAGATTTGCCATCAGTCGGCTCAGCTTATTTACAATACCTGCAGCCTTATCTGCTGCTCCACTGATGTGCCTCCAGAAGCTTAGTTTCCCGTCCAGCATCACACCAAGGTAGCGAATGGCTGGAGAGGTGATGATTTCCTGTCCATCCACATTCATAGGTATAGATCTCTCAATTCTCGCTGTGGTTAGCAGTACAATTTCCGTTTTTTGGATCGCCAGTGACAGTGTGTGTGCTTCCATCCACTCCATCACTCTGCGCATTGCCTGATTCAGCTTAAACTGGAGGTGTTCCATCCTTCGAGCTCTTATCACCACCACCAAGTCATCAGCGTAGCCAATCAGTGTAATTCCTTCGGGCATCTCTACCCGAAGAATCCCATCATAGTTGATGTTCCACAGATCGGCTCCCAAGACTGAACCTTGTGCCGCTCCCGAGGTAATTCTTCTCTTTTTGATGCCCTCTTTTGTATCATAAATCAGCCAACGGTCAGCTAGGTAGTTCTGCAGGACTCGTAAGAGGTATGATGGAACATGAAACTGAACCATCAAAGCTTCCAAGATGTCTTTCCATCTGGCAGAATTGAAAGCATTTCTGACATCGAGGGTAACCGCCATGCACATGTCCCTGGTCTTGTGGTTCCCCATCTGAGTTTCCTTTGCTATTCCTACCACTCTGCTAACAGCATCAATGGTGGATCTGCCAGGTCTAAATCCAAATTGCCTCGGTGACAGGCCTCCAGCTTCAGCAATGGCAGTCAGCATCCTTCTTTTCAACAACTTCTCATACAGCTTTCCTGCTGTGTCTAATAGGCACAGAGGCCTGTGTGCTGAAGCTGTACTGGGATCTCCTTTGCCTTTCCCAATCAGTACGAGTCTTGCTAACTTCCATCGCTCTGGGAATATACCTTCTTTGAGACATGTATTGTACATGTCTAACATAATTTCTGGATGTGTATCTGCTATTGCTTTCAATATTTCGACAGGGATTCTATCTGGGCCTGGGGCTTTTTTATTGCGCATTGACTTCACCGCTTGTGCCAATTCATCTAGAGTGAAGAGAGATATATCACCTGATATTGCAATCGGTGGTCTCTCCTCTATCTCATGATCAGGAAAGAGTTCTGATACAATTCTGTCCTTTACTGCTGTTGACATCTCCGTGGATGTATCCACTCCCTTGAGCTTTTTTAGCACAATCTTGTATCCAAGTCCCCAAGGATCGTTGTCTACATCGTCACATAACTCTCTCCACTTTTTAGCTTTGCTCCTGGCTATGGCAATCTTCAGAGTCCGTCTTGCCATCCTGTATTGGTCTTTTCTCAGTTGGAACTCCAAGGAGTCCCTTCTAGTTCTTTGAGATAGTCTTCTGAGCCGTAAACATGTCCTCCTAAGTTCAGCAATATTCTGGTTCCACCAGTAGACAGGGCGGCGGTTATTCATACATCTCTTCTTAGGCATAGAGCTCTCACAAGCCTTGGTCAGCAAATCCATGGTTGCAGTCACCAACAGGACAGCAAGGGACCCTTCAGTTGCCCTCTGTTTTATCCTCTCCAGGGTTCCCTTGCCCAACTGAATCATTGCACCAAATATGTCCCTGTCCAATCTTTCAACATTCCATTGGTGCTGGGAGATTGTCGGTTGTATGGGTATATTCCCTCCTATCTCAAACTGGATGTACTGATGGTCGCTGGCAGAGTAATCCTCCAAGACTCTCCACTCAGTAATTCGTGCTGTGAGGTTCTCTGAGGCCATAGTGATATCAGGTATGGTTCCCCTACATCCTGCTCTACGAAAGGTTGGTACATTTCCGTCATTTATGACTACTAGTCCAAGTCTTGACACCATATCCATGACTTTATGCCCTTTATTATCTGGAGCTGGTTCCCCCCATTCCACTGCCTTTGCATTGAAGTCACCTGCTATTAGCACCTCTCCATTTGCATTTCTAGCCTCCTCTTCAATGCAGGCCAACTTTGCTTCATAGTCAGAAGTTGGGTCTGTTGGTGATAGGTAGCAGCTGATGTATTTAATGCCCCTGCTCTTGATCCAGCAATACCCCAGGCCAGCACCATTGGCTTCCACCTGCACTGCCACTCGGTTTACCACCCATATCGCAGCAGTACGAGATGTGTCTTCGAACCAGTTCTGTGCATTGTTTCCATAGGTGTACTGCTCACTCACAAGTATTATGTCTGCATTTCTTTCATTAGCAATCTTCTCTCTCATACTGTCTGCTGTCTTGCTCCTGTGTAAATTGATTTGAAGGAATTTCATGCTTTTCCTTTAATTCTCATGTCCAAGGCCCTCCGAAAGGCAGTACAACCTTTCCTTCCAGACATGTGGTTGTCTGCTACGCCTAGTGTTGTGCACAATGGGCACTTTGCTTCATTCTTGCATTCTGTTCCCTTATGTCCCTCTCCTCCACATTTGAAACAAGTTCCTGTTCTGTCTGGGCCCTTGCATGTCCTGGCAAAGTGGCCGTAATCCATGCATTTGAAACAGCGCAGGACCTCTACCCTTCTCCGGATATGGCAGTTTATCCAGCCGATCCTTATTCTCCCTTTCTCTATTAGTTCCTCAGCATTCTTTCCTGGTAGAGAAACAATAGCCAATCTCAGTTGTCTAGTGTTTGGGTTTGTGATGTTGACCATCACGTCCCCGTCACCAATTCCGCCCAGTGAGGCTTTAATTGCTGCTTTAACCTCCTCCGCTGTTGTGAGAGGGTCTAGATCTCGGATCTCTATTGATGCTCGTGGCTTGAGGTCTTTTACTAAGCCCTCCCCCACTGCATTTTCAACCGCTTTCTTGAAGGCATCTGAGATTGTGCTTGTTGGCTCCACCTCCAGCAACACATCACCACCACCAGTTCTCCTTATCTTCCGGATCTCCGTGTTCATCTCTGCCGGATTCACCTTGTCTTTCAATTTTTGTAAGACCTCGGCATACGAGATCTGGTCTGACACCTTGATGACAAGGGCCTGGGATCTCTTCAGATTCCGTTGCATGTCCCTCTTGACTGCCTCTTTTCGCTTCCTTCTCCCATCCTGTTCGGCACGACGCTTTTCTTCAGATTCTTTCCGCTTTTTGTCTGCTTCTTTCTTTTGAGCCTCTACCTCTGCTTGCTGCTTAATTCTCCTTATACGGTCAGCATCTCGTCTTGCCTCCCGAGCTGCCTTCCTTTGGGCCTCCTTGGCCAGATCCTGTCTTCCTTTCCGGGACTTGACCTTCTCAAATGGTACGCCTGCAGTGTCTGAGTCACTGACCACATGGCTGGATGTTTCAGTCTCCATGCTCCAAACATATACGATACCATATTTCGTATGGGCCGATATACCAAATTTCATCAAAATCGGTCCATGGGAACTAAGGAAAGTTACGGCGGACGGACGAAACTTTTTTTCTTTCGATTTTCGGATTCTACGTACCTTGAAACGTAAACCAACAAATTTTGAGGGGGGGGGGTTAAACATTTTTTTTCTTGGTCGATTCCAAAGGATCAGTATTGAAAATGATAAACCAAAAAATTCATTGTGAATCAATACCTTCTCTGAAAGTCGATATTTTACAAATTCAGCCTTACTTTCGCACCTAGGTACTTAAAGAATAAGTTACTTAAAGAAATGATTGTGTTTGGAATTTGGTTGACTATAGACTTGTGTTTTATTTTTCCAAATTAAGGGGTTCCCTGTCGGTGTCTCGTTCCGGGTCAGGCTTTCGCAAAATTGAAGGAAAAAACTTAAAAAGTTGTGCCTAAATTTGAAGTTTTAAAGGAGTTTAGAAATTCATTCATCCTAGGGAATTGAAAAACTGAAATATTGCCGCTAGAATCATCAAAATCGAACAATAATAGAGAAATATGGGAAAAACATGGGAACATGTTTATTCAGTAGTTTTTTCCATTCTTCTTTGGCAATTGTTGTTAGATTTTGGTGATTGCACTAATGAATTTCTAAAATTCTTTAAAATTTCAAATTTAGGTACAACTTTTAAGGTTTTGCCCCTTCTATTTCGCGAAATACTGACCCGGAACGAGGAACGAACGGCGACCGGCTGAGACTAATATCGATCCGGTGGGCAATGATTTTCATAGAAAACCATCACCAATCCGATCAATCCAAAATTTACTCCAAAACTTGATCGAAATTGGACAATAACTTCATATAGAGTATTGTTCAAGTTCAAGAGGTAATTATGCATAAATTATAGCTTGGAATAGTCGAAAATTGTCCTTTCTTGGGTTCCGATATGTGAAGAATAGAGCGAGTACCTAGAGAATAGTCTCGCTCGCCAGATGTTATCAAATAACTTCGCGGTTACCAGATAATTGTCTAACCGTCAAATGCGACGACAAATAGCCTTTGCCTATCAAAGTGCGCGGAAGTCATCGGAGACACGTCGAACAAAAAAGGCGACACCCAACGTCGGTAAAGGAAACTTCCCATGAATCATGCAAATCGCCAATAAAACAACACCGTAAATCATGTAAATCAATAGAAAACTCCAAGCGTGGGACCAAATGTCCCTTTTAACTCGGTTCAACTATATTAGAAATGCTTTGCGATAAAATAGCCGGTACGTTGAGCGGAATGCGTGGACGGTATATTTTACAAGGGACCACGGGAGTGGACGATTCAGCTCTATTTCCTTCTTGCTCCAATCTCAACGTGCCCATTACATATTTCAAAAGAGAACTCGAAACAATAACTCGTTGATAGACATCAAATTAGTCTGTGGAGTGAGTAATTTGGTATGTCTGTTCTTCGACCAAAATGAAGAAAACTTGAAGACATTAATAATTTTCTTCAGGATTTATTATTCTTATTACCTCTACTTAAATTGAAGTTCATATTTTTTATCTATGAGTTCGCTTCATCACCACCGAAAAGGGGGAAATGAACTCGGGCAGGTCAAAATTGCGGGCTTTTGATCTCTCATTTTGGGTTTCAGAACTTTCTGGACAACTTTGCTACCGAGTTTGTGCTGTAAGTACATCCATGGATGTTTCCTTGTCTCGGGCATGATTAGGTACAAGAGCTATTTAACCTTAAATATAAATAATACATGAACCTAATAGAAAAGTGTATGTTGGGCGTGTATATTTGGGGGAAATATTTAACCTTACATTACCTTGCATTTTTAGAACTAAAATATACCTGAAACGTAACCTTGAATAAAATGGTCATACCGTCCAATTTTGGCAAAAATGAAGCTCCAACAGTTTCCTATAGAAAATTTCAGGATGGAAACGCTGATGAGCTCTGTTGCCATGACTATTGATCTGCCTTCAATATTTTAAATAGAGCGATTTGCAGCTTACCAGCTTCATTCGTCTGGAAAACCTCTCTTCTTATTTCTCTTTAAGAAATAAGAAAAAACTTAATTTTGTTAAAAAAAAAAAAAAAAAAAAAAAATGCTGCTGATCGAATCTGATTATTTTTTCTTCTTCGATTAGATTTCAATGTCACTTAGCTGTGGTTTCTTAGCAACCATGAACCATGACACACACAACTATCGGATAAGGTTGTTTTGTTGTCAAAATAAAGTTGATGGTGAACCTTGCGTGATAATAAGGCAGGCACTAATAATGGAAAAGCCGTGTTCTTTGCAGGCAGGTGATCTGTACAAAATAATAATAAACCATTTTAACCTTGAAAAGTTTTTAGCGATGGGACCCCCCGCCGAAAAACGACAGGAAAAATCGACAGTAAAGTAGCGCTATGATTTATCATATGCTTGACGACAAATATGCATGACAACCTGATGTTATTATGAATAAGGAGGTATCTTAAATATTGACAACCTGATGTTATTATGAATAAGGAAGTATCTTAAATATTACAGTGGAAGAAAGATAAAGAGGGAGAGGGAGCAAAAACCTTTTCAAGGTATGTCACATTTTAGCCATTAGGCTCTAAGCGGAAATCATCCGGGGGTGCAGGGGGCGAAGTTTTTTAACCACGAAGGTTCTAGAAACTTGAAAATTTTGTGTATCAGGTCGAACAAATTTGGGTCCTCCAAAATCGAATTAATACGCATTTTGTGTCCCGAAGCTTTCTGATCAATTTTGGTGAGGAGTTTAGATTCAATTTTAATGAGATTTTCGGTGCTTCCTAGTATCGAGATGAAATCCAGTGCCTCAATGGTTGGATCAGTAGCAGGCGTAAAAATAGATTCTATGAACCAATTTTGCGCAATTTCGGATAGAACCTGAGAACTCACTTTAAGGAAATACTGTGAAAAATTCAGGAATCTACCAACTCACAGTTGAGTATCACGTACATGGGAATTTTTACAAGTTCTACAATATTGAACGTTTTCACCATAGAGAACGAAATTTCCCAAAATTTTCCCCGAAATTTCCCAAAATTTAGGAATTTACCAACTCACAGTTGAGTATTACGTACAAGGAAATTCTTACAAGTTCTACAATATTGAACGTTTTCACCAGAGGGAACGAAATTTCCCAACTTGGCAGACGTTTTTCCATTAGAAAGTTCACAAAACGTGGATTTCATAATCCCAGAGAGACGTCTCAAAGCTCTTTGTTATTCAGAGAACAGTTTGCGAGGTCGATGTCCCTGAAGTTAGGAAAACATAGCAAGGGGGCAACATAATGTATCGTCAGAGTCGCTGACTGTATTACCCCGCGCCTTATGGGCGGCAACGGGACAATAATACGTAAAAGTGGTCATACGTCATTCCGAAATGTACACCGAAAACGCCGTGAAATATCGTTATGCCTGTCCCTGATTCGGTATCCGTCGTCCTCCCCTGGTCTAACGGCCAATACTCAATCATGCGATTGTTATTTCGACCCGGCGAACAACCATTCGGTCCGTTTATGGCCTCGAATAGTCCCGAACATGACGTCACGGGATGAAATGACTCGGATTGAAGGATGGGATTATTTGAGTCGCTCGAAAAGTGGTCTTACCGCAACTGAGACATCTTTTAGGGAAATTGATGTTTGGTTGGGGGAAAAATATCAAACAGCTCTTGACTAAAATTTGGCTTTAGTTCTACAGTTTTGTATATTCAACGCGACTGTAACCAGAGACGACTTCGGGTTGTTTTACGTGTTGGTCGACTCGGGCTTGGGTCCTCATCTTTCTTGTAAATTTTGCTGTGATATTAGGATGGGGAATTTCAAGTATTAATGTTATACGCTATATTGTTTTGTGAGTGGTTTCTGTGGTCATTACTTATGCATTCCTTTGAATACTTCTATAGTAATTTGTTATAATAAATTACTAGTCATTCAGTTAAAATTCACTCTAGTCACTCATGTTCATGGGTGTTTGGCTGTGTCCCGGTCGGCCGGGGGCGGCCCCCTTGTTGGTTTTCTGCCATTGCCCTTATGGGCATATGTCGGGATCCGCCATGGTGGGTGGGTCCGGGCCCGGCTGGGTATCCCCTGGCCGGGCTTTGGTGCCTTTGTGCATGGGTGGCTTTTTAGTTATTTTTAATTTTGTTTTATCATTTTCAATAATGCACCTTTGGGATCGACCAAGAAAATTTTTTTTTCAATACCCCCTCAAAATTTGTTGGTTTACGTTTCAAAATAAGTAGAATTTACTTACGTAGAATCCAAAAATCGAAACAAAATTTGGCCGTCCGTCCGCCGTACGCGGCACTTTCCCGACTTTCCCCAGCATTGACCGATTTTGATGAAATTTGGTATGTAGGCTCCGTTTGGGTCTAGTTGTGCTCCGAAGATTTTGGTTGATGTAAATCACATCTAAGGGATGAAAAATAAGGTTTGAAATTTTGAAAACGCCCTAACTCAAAAAATTCTGATATAAAGGTATTGTTTTTTCATCAATTTAAGATAGTATAGAATTTTTTGAGACCACGAGGAGTCTTGTAGAACAAACCGTTCGCTCCCAACGAGAATTTAAGTGTTGGACGTTCGATAAATCAGAAACACGAGTGTGAATCGCAAAAGAGGCCTAATCTCCGTTCAAATTATAGCTGACCGAAATGTGATCGATGTTTTTCTTCATGTTGGATGGTTGGTGGCTTTGCAGACGAGTGATCTATATAGAAAAATAAAAAACCAGTGTAATAATTTGCACCATTTTAATTAAACTATTGAAACAATGGGTAGGAAAGAGAAGAACAAATTAAAGTATTAATATAACAAAAAATCGTGTGCGAAATCCCACGTGTTCACTAAGTTGCTCTAGAGCTCCTCTTTACATCACTAGTAGGTATTACTTGGCCAACCACTTGGTTTTTTGAGAATTGATTTTCCTCGTTGATCTTATTTGACAGTGGCTATTTACGGGCGCATAAACTGATAAGCCACTTTTCCAACATGATATTGTAGGTTATTAGAGATGAGCCTTGATGGTCGATACTATCGACCTATCAATGTTTTGCATCCGATAGTCGATGTTTTCACCAACGATTTAGAACCTACGTTTTCACCATCGATATTTTAGAACAGATGTTTTCACGATCGATGGTTACAACCAATGTTTCACCACGATTACCACAATTACGTAAATTTGGTTGCATTTGATAGTGTCGAATCTTTCCGTTATCATTATCAAATTATCGTATCAATATCAAATTCAAATATTCAGGTGTTTGGTTGTTGTTATCAGTTTATTAAGTAGGTAGGAAGGCAATGTGTTCTGTTTAACCATCCTCTGAGCTGTGTTGGGACAAATCTTCAAACATTCAAATAATTTAGGTGGGAAGAATACGACAAAAGTGTATGATATTTCGATATTAAGTTGAATCCCATTTTTATCGTATTATTTTCAAGTTATTGAAAAATTTGTCATTGCATATTTTATGTTTGGTTGATCAAGTTGACCTGAACTGAAATGTATATCATGCGAATTGCAACGATTACTTTTAGATACTTGATCGATGCTATCGAACTAAACTATCGATGGTTTTCAACAATCGTGGATGACTTCGATAGTTTATTTGATGGTGACTATTGATAGTTTCCAAACGATGCTCATCCCTAGAGGATATTTCAAAGGTGCGACTGACCAGTGATAATTCACTACAACATAGAATTAAGCGAGGAAATTATATTCAATGTAAAATAGGGGAATTGGTTAGAGGATGGAAAATAAATGTTAGATGCACGCCTTGAAGTAGATGAACCGCAGACCGCCAGGCCCGCATGATAAATTCCGTAATGATCGTGTCGAGTGATGAGGAAGGCCGTAGAGGAGAGGGGAGTGCATGGTAATTGCTATGACTTTGCCCTAATTACAGGTTGGTAGGTGTGATTGAGAATGGAACCCGTTTGATTGTGGCGTCCCTCCTTGAATTCATATGGCCATATTATCCTGGAAGACAGTCGTTGTTTGCATAAAGGTCACCCTCCTTATTATTTTTCTCCCCCCTTCTTCAAAATGCTTCGTTATTGGAGTGTTCTTCGAGTAAATTTGAGTGAGTATTGTTTCAAAATAAATACGATGCGAGCTAATATTCAATAATACTCAGCGCCCAAGGTGAGTATTTCCTCTACACACCTTGCTCAGCGCCCATCAGGCTTGTCCTAGTTTTTGGTTTATTATTTTCAACAATTAACCTTTAGAATCAAGCAAGAAAAATTTCAACCACCCCTTAAATTTGATGGTTTACGTTTCTAAGTATGTATGAGTAGAATCCAAAAATAAAATTTTTTCTGTCGGTCTGAGAAATTTGGTATATTGGCTCCTAAGCTGACTTTTCTACAGAAACTCTTGTAGATTAGTGACAATTTACATTGTGGGTAATAACTATGATGTACTGTATAATAAGTAACGAGAAGAGGTAGTAACGAATTAACTGGCTGGAGTAGGTAGCTTTACGTCTTGCTGGATTGACATCATTTTATACTTGCATGTATTTGAATGATTGCAGACAATCCTTTTCTTCTGGTCATTGAGTTTCGCTTTAATTCATCCATTCTAAGTTTTCGTCTCGTACGTGATGACCGGAAAAACATTATATCACTCCACCCTCTTTGATTTTTCCAGCAATGAGGATATTCTGTCGCTGTTGGATTCCTTTTCGATCGATTAGACGATAAAGAGCGACCCCGGAGTCGAAATGGCGCGAATCTCTGAAAACATCGGAGAGGAATGGGAAAGCTACGGAATGGGGTCTTTCCGTTATCAAATGACGTTTTGGAAGACCACATAAAAAGGATAGCGGATCTGCAATTCAAGGAGGGTCACTACTTTGTGATTGCCTGACAGGAGATAGTAAAGTTCTTGTTGATGGTTCTGGAATATGAAAGAATTCCGCCCCGTTCCTGCCGTTCCCTGCTCTCTCCCTACGACTATTATTCGGATGGTTCATGTCGGATTTGTCACGAATCGGGGAATTTTTTGAAGTTCCTTTGAAATGATTTCAAAGTTCTGTAAACTCGGTATTTTTTCGAAGTGTGGGATATTTTGGGAGGAGCCTTTTTGATGAACGTTTATCCTCTAAGTACCTATCGTTGAAAAAAGTTATTTTACTAGTGCATGCGAAAGTGTGAAATCCTTGTTACCAGCATAACATTCACAGCTTTCTTCTGGTTTAGTTTAAATCTTTAGGCTTCTTTAGTTAACGACTTCGCACTTGTTGATTGGAGAATAAAAACTACTCACTCTTCTTACAGCTTTTGCCAAATTCGTACAAGTATCTTAGTTTTCTGGAACTGGACCCAACAGTGATTTCAAGATCCAGGGTGGCTTGAGTGGCAGTCCAGACTAAACATAGTCGACAAAAGCCACGAACTTCTCAGAGCCACTGAAGCCCTGCAGATCTCCCACTCACACCCGCACGGCGCTAATGTGAGAGTTTAACATCACGTTCTTGCAGTTTTTTTCTTGTGCGGCTGAGCTTGAGAGCGTTTTGGTTCGAACTCGGTTGACCCTTGACTTGAAAAAGGAAAAAAAAAAATTACTACATCAATAAATGGGTGTAGTGTGAGGCTTACATTACATTTTTTATCAATAAACTCCGAAAATACCATTTTACGCAAAATTATTAAGCAAAACCGGTCGATTCGCGCAGCATTATTGAATGAGAGAATTTCAAAAGAAATATTTTTACTGATCTTTAGCCATTTGAAATGTGATAATTTGTCCTAATTGATTCCTAACTGATTGTTAATTTTATTAAGTGTTCGTTTGGGAGCCGTTTTTGGCTTGGATATAAATATTATGCGAATGTGAAAAACCACATTATTCTGAGAAGTCTGCTACCGCACAACAATGCTTTTCTAACTTTGGTAGTAAAACCAGCTCAATGAATCCACTGCAACAATAAATTGTAGTGTTTAATGTTCAACGCTAGATCGTTCAACCATTTTGTGCTATCTAGAAAATGTTGTACCCACCTAAAAATAAAAATAAAACCATACCAAGTTCCGCGTTGTAAGGAGGTAGAACAGCTGCTTCAGGTCAGTACAGTAAATTTCAATACATAGCTTAACAGCGACGATAAGAGGAAATGTACGTATCTACAGCTAGTGGACTGATGCTTTGGATACTTTGTTCCGAGTGAGGTTGACATTAGGTTCATGTAGGTAGACTGTTATTTATTAGATTCCTTCTGGTGTCAAGGAGAAGTGGGGTTTTATTCAGAGGAACAATGCGATCGTAAAATAACTCCCCCAGGTGTTCGCGAGGAGGTTTTCCAGAGCAAAAAAAGTAATAGTAATAAATTTCAGGTATTGTAAGTATTATATACTCGTAGATACCCAGTTCTTAGATATAGATCTCATTTACATTGTACGGATCATGATCGTAAATTATTTTTCATATTATACGTTCACATCAATGTAGAGTTTCAAAGAGAATTGCAATAGTCTCAATAATCATTTTCGGAAAAGAAAATTATCAATATTTTTTCAATGGAAATCCTTTTAGGAATATTATAAAACGAATCTGGAAGTTTAATACTTTTGTCGTATCACTGTACATGTACACACAACATAGAAAAAAAAGCCACAACGATAGGACGAGTTCGTTGGCCAACATTTTCGGAGAGCCCTAAGTGGTCAGGCAAAAAACCCAGAAACGTGTTCGTAGACATTTTGTGTATCTTAAACGTATTTATAGCATATAATGAATCTCTTGGATTTGGAAGGTGATTGAGAAACAATATCTGTGTTTTCCTGAAATCTGAAAAAAAGCTTTTATTTACATTTTAACACATTCACTGCGGACCATTGATCGGGGAACTTCCAGCCAGCCTGATTTAAGTTCTCGCGTTTAGTCACATCATTTGGCATTGTAGATGTAGGAAAATGCGTTGTTAGTTGGTGAACATTGAAACTGAGGTTATTTTTACACTTCAGAGACTCTCCAGCCCGCCTACAGATGAAAACAAATTCGATTGAAGCAGTGCGTGAACCTTATACTGGCCGATAACAACAAAAGGGTAAGTGGCTCGGATCCGGGACAGACGCATGGCTGGAGGGTAGCTGCCGTCCCGGATCCGGGACGGCCGCACTGAATGTGTTAAGCCGAAGATATTATCTTTCTATTGAACGATTCTTCTTCCCATTAACTCAAAATATCACTGACCTGAAATGGGGGGAAAAAAACATTTAAAGCTTCTTTCTCCAATTTAATTTTTTCCGTTTAGTGGCGTGGTTGGTTTACGTTCACTGCTCGGCAATGATGCGGCTTCCAAGATAAGACATTCCTTTCGTACCAATTTTATCATCCGATTCAGCTGTCAACGGTATTATTATTGCTCTCTCCTAGCGATAAATTCGAATTGAAGAAAAGCACTCGTTTGTGTGTAATTTTCTTTATATAGTATTTCTGGAAACAGCGTGGGATCTCTAGGATGTTCTGTTTCGACATACGATTGTTTGATTGTAATTCTGCTGCAGTCTTCCAGAATCGACTGTCCACAGTTATAACTTGTAGCTACTGAACTGACCGCCACATCCCGTTTCCCTTGGTCCCATTCTTCTTGTCCTGGTCGACTATGAAAATGTTAATACTTGCAGTTAGCGGATGTGGGATCACGATTGCTAACTTGTAGAGAATACCCAATATATCGTAAGCCAATGATTGGCATTGACGTTCAACCACGCACTAGAAAATGCTGCATATAATCAGAAAACGTTTTACTATTCTAGACAATAACGGCAATTGAACTGATAGGTTCTATGACACGGGCTGAAAGGTTGAAATAGATTTGTAAAACATGGAAATTTTCGATTTTTTAGAAATGAAGTTGGAGATTTGACTTGGAAACAATAAAAAACCATTGACAATTTGCAGCGTTATTATAGGTGTTTCCTCACGTCAGAATAAATTGTTACCGTGGATTGCCAAGGATAGGAATACCTAACCATTTGGATGAGCAAGTTCAATGATCCAAACTATAACACACTTGTCGGTATAATATTAATACTAGTCAGTAGCAATAATGTGCTCTGGAATTTAGTTCTCTGAAACCATCACTGTTGAAATAATCCATCGTAAAGCGAATTTGCCCGCAAAGAAGCACATTTCGTGTTTACTCGTTTTGTTGCCGAAGCAATGACAGTTGTATGAATGATGCATGGCGAACCAGAGCTAAATGCGAGAGCCAGGTGGTGATCGTTCAGGAACAGCGGATCTGGCGGATTCCTTGCGATCAGGAACCGTGTCCCTCATCTCCTACACCTCGCTTTGCACAAAATGTTCCGCGCACCTGTTCTCCCATCTACTGATCTTCGCCAATCGATGAGTCAGAGCAAGTCTCCTACCAGTAGAGAAATTCATCCAAAGAGATTTGGAGGCAGAGGTCCAGTACTAAGTTACATAGGTATCAGCTTCCCACCGTTTATATAAGTAATTGTTAGATTCAAATCGGGAAAATATTCCAAAAACGTTGCATATTATTACACGGCTGTTTATTAATTTTTCGTAAAGTGGAAGACTGCATTAGATTGATCAGCTGAAATTTGCCTCTCTTCCACCTGTGAATGTTCATATGCGATTAACTCTCGTGTATCTGACTCATCATTCGTCCAACCTTTGGAGCTTGCAATACAAGAACCTCAGTACCTCAGCACAACTGCCCGAAGAGGCGAGTAGTTCCGAACGACTGAGGTTCGATGGGTGGAGGGAGAAAAGGTTCCTCTTCAGCTAGCTAAAGGACACTACTAACACCTGGGGCTGATAAATTGATAAATTTCACAATAATTGCTCATTCAACAATTTTGGTTGGTTTCACTCGTTTTTAAAAATTGGATACTACTTTAAATTTATGAAAAAAGGTCACGAAACATTCATACTCAAATTTCAATAAAATTGGTCCAACTGCACTGGACAAAGTGCAGCGTACGGCGTGCGGAAGGAAAAAACGCTGCAAATTATTACACAATGGTTTATTATTTTCTATATAGATCACTCGTCTACAAAATCACCAACCATCCAATATGAAAAGAAAAGAAAAAAAAAAAAAAAATCAAAAAAAAAAAAAAAAAAAAAATCAAAAAAAAAAAAAAAAAAAAAATCAAAATCACCAACCATCGATTGCATTTCGGTCTGCTCTAATTTGAACGGAGATTAGGACTCTTTTGCGATTCACACTCGTGTTTTGATTTATATATAATATATATAATATATATATTTTTATATATAATATATATTATATATATTTCAATATAAACACTTAAATTTTCGTAGTGAGCGAACGGTTTGTCCTACAGAGCTCCGCGTGGTCTCAAAAAATTCTAAAAATTCTATAGAATCTTAAATTGAAGGAAAAACAATACCTTTATATCGAAATTTTTTGAGTTAGAGCGTTTTCAAAATTTCAAAATTGATTTTGGAACCCTTAGGAGTGACCTACATCAACCAAAAGCTTCGGGGCACAACTAGACCCCAAATGGAGCCTACATACCAAATTTCATCAAAATCGGTCAATGCTAAGTGGCAAAAGTGCCGCGTACGGCGTACGGCGGACGGACGGCCAAATTTTTATTCGATTTTTGGATTCTACGTACCTTGAAACGTAAACCATCAAATTTTGAGGGGGTGTTAAAATTTTTTTTTCTTGGTCGATTCCAAAGGTTCATTATTGAAAATAATAAACCAAAATTGCACTTGATTTTTGGATTCTTCATACCTTGAGAGGTAAACCATCGAATTTTGAGGGGAGGATATACTTTTTTCTTGCTCAATTCCAATGGATCATTATTGAAAATAATATACCAAAATGGCAGCCCTTGGAACTAGATTACCCGTTTAAGAGGGAACTGTTGGTGTTTTCAGAATGGATATTGGACGACTTCCCCTCAAAAATCAAAATGTCCACTCGCATTTTGCGTTTCTGAGCTTCCTGAACAATTGTGATTCCTCTCTGTAATAAATCTTGTCTCGGTACATGAAATGTTGATGCGATTTTGATGACATTTTCAGGAATTGAGTGGGTTAGTCTCTTATCGGCCTCCTTTCATCAACTTTGGATAAACAACTGCGAATGCGCACCCGAAAACGTGATTTTACTTGTTATTTTACAACGACTCTTGTTCTATAAGCCCGATTTTCCCTAAAATTCTAGGGTGATTTGGGGCTGGGCCCAAGAAGAATTCACATCAGTGACAGTGCCGTGACCGGCAGGAGATTTTGCTGGCCATGAACTTGCTATGGTCATCATGATTTTGGGTGATTGAAACCATGGAGAAGAGAAAAAATGGACCTATTCCATCAACCATTGAAAAATTCACAAGAAAAATTCTCTTTTAGGATTTGATAGATGTTGGAACACATTTCTAGAGTAGTTCTGAACGTCGGAAAATTCGTCCAATTTACTTCAGAACAAATCGGAAGTTCATTTCAAAAAGCAAACCACACGCTGGAGAGAAGCCATTTCACCAAGTGAAAGACTCGTTGTTTAGTTGAAGTAAAGTTTTCTCAATTTGAAATAGCAATAATGAAGAATCCTGCCAGTGGGATAACGTGCTGGTCGTTACACTGTCACATTTAAGCAAATCGACCTTATGACTGCTGGTACTAAAATACCTCTGAAATAATATCAAAATTTTGAGGTGACAGGTCGCACGACACAACGATATTTATGTCACGGGCATATGGCAATAATTCTGTATATAAACTTGGGAGAATAAATAAGACGATATACTCGATTGTACAAGTTTTGTGGTAATTGATACGGATATAAGGGTAACTAATTTTTCAACTCGAAGGCGACTACCTGCCTGGTGTAGGATGGGATAATGTCGAATAAAAATCCATTGAGGGAGAAGCAGTTCACAATAACGATAAAAATGGTTGCAGAAAAAAAGTCATTGCGGAGTTTTTACGAGAAGCGAACCACGATGGTAATTACACTTAGTGATTATTACCGCAGTGGCCGACCTTGAGAAAACGGAAGACACTATAGGCCCTAAACACGAAGTCGGGGACTGACAAGTTAACACGTTCACTCGTGTAAACATTCCCACTAATCAACTTTGATAGCCCCAATTATTGTCGTTAATGCGCCCATTATCCGACGTTTTGCGCCTTATCGAAGGCTATTTTTTCCTCCATTGAATCGTTCGCAATAAATCAATTTCTTCCTTGAAGGTGTGCGCCAATTGTCACGCATAACCTCTGTTGGAACAACATCAAGCCTGTTGATTTCTGTGTGGCATCCAGAACTGAGCTTGCCTTGTTGAACTAAGTCTGTTTGGTGCTGAATACGGCTTGATGGTTTACCCCGAAAACTAGACGATGTGGCGATCATTTGGAATCTCCATCATTTGGTTGGTTGAGCAAACAACGTAACCTGCAGAGATTTTCCACGGGATCACAACTGATACCATACAACTCAAACACCCACAATTCAAACCTATTCTGGACCTGTGATCCCACACCACACTATTCCTTCCGGCAAAACTGACATTCACCAAACTTTGATGTGACACATAGGGGAGACCTTTCGACCACGGCGAGATTTTGGTTTATTATTTTATAAAAAATATAACCTCCCCTTTAGTGGGCACTTCTAACGGGTGAAAAATAGCGGTTGCAATTTATTTTTCAAAACGCCATAGCTAAAAAAATTTTGACATAAAGGTATTGTTTCTTCATCAATTTATAATAGTATTGAATTTTTAGATTCGAACGAGGCCAACCGTAACTGGTAGGACAAACGTTCACTACCTTGAAGTTAGGAAGTTGATGAGCAGAAACGAGTGCGAATCGGAAATGAATGGTCACTGACAGAAATTTGGCCAAATCACCGTTTTAATTTCAGGTGATCAAATTTTTTTTAGATGCTGACAAAATTTTTATGTCATTGAGTTAGGAACCAAGAACTGAATTTTGTTAGGCATATGAGGGAACCCACAGCTCTCTGATATCGAAAATGGAAAAGCCTCGTTCTTTGCAGGCTGGTGATCTATACAGAGAAATAATAAATTGTTGGTAATCATATGCGCGTTGATCATGATTCATGATATATGCGCCAATTTAGCATACACGAAATGGCAGTGAAGATAGAGCTTAGGGGCTTAAGTGAATGCTCTTCACAGCAGCTCTTCACTTTTTTTTACATCTACCATCAAGGCACAATTGCAAAATTTTCCATTTCTGCTCCAAAATTATAGTTATTCCTCACATGATTTTTGCATCCTCATTTTATTTTTACTTTCACGTGACTAAAATTCGGTTAGTGGTCTCCTACGTTTAATAGCTACTATTCAGAATTTTGATGCAATTCAAGAGTTGGTCCGATCAGCAAGGAAACTCTGGGAAGATTGCTAGATATTATGAAACCTACGTATTCGTAGTACTTATTATATCTCTGCCGCGTCATCCGCTTCAATTTTAATCACGATCACCACCTGACGGACGATTAATTGTAATTACAACTGTGAATGGAGAACATATTTTTATTTCCGTTTCTCTCCCGACGCGTTTTTCAGACTGAAAGAAAACAAACTACTCATTTTGCAATTATCTTAACGAGACGTTGGGCAGTAGGAGGCGCCAGCATCGGTCCTTGATTAATTCCTGCCATATGATCAGGCAATGATCATACCATCGCTACCCACTATGTAAATGGCGCCTATTTACCTAGGGAATTAAAAGGTTATACTAATCTGCGTTTCAATCGACACATCCAGAATACTTACCGGAAGTACCTTATGAAGTTAAAAAAAAAAAAAAAAAATCACCGTTCTAAAATTGCGTTCAAAATTACTTGAAATATTTGTTTGAAAATCCGATCATTCACTCGTGCTGCACAAATTGGACTTTTCATAATACGAGGTCACCAGATCGCATGAATCAGGACGGCGTCTAAGGAAGATTATAAAATGAAAAATATATGGCTTATTTATCACTTGAAGCAATACCCGCCTTGATGTGACTCCACACAGTAGCATATCGCACAGATGGCTTCCAACGAAGGCTTTGTACGGCTGTACATCATATTTAAAAGGGCCCCTTGGGCGTTTTGATTTTTTTCAATGGGAAACTCCCGAGTGTCTCATTCGCTTAGGGGAACAGGAACAAAGAGATATATCTTTATACATTCGCTTTGTTGTGTATTGGAAGGAGGCCAGAAATGCTGCGAGAGTGCTTATCAACTGCTATAAGAGTTTGATCTAATGGGTGATTATGTTCTGGTTCAAATAATACATGATTCTTACGAGTATATAATATTATGGTAATCATTATGCATTTCTTACTGTTAATTTCAATCACTGGAATTATTACCGGTTTTTGTTCATTCCATTATGATTGAACTTTACTCTTCGATAATGTAGGTACGTTGGTGGTACATTGAAAAAATGAAATCCTCAGAAACCAACGTTGCCTTTATGTACACCAAGCCAACAATGGAAAAAAGTAATGGTTTTAAACCAAATGTAAGAGTGAATAATTTGGTCAAGCACACGTGATGTTTCATAGGAACCGCACATGATTCTAGAATGATCGGATTTGACAATAATGGGACGATCGAGAGGGAATTTCATCAGGAGTGATCTCTTTAGATAAACCTGTTTTCTGTACCTCGAGCTGGCGACCAGGTGACTGCTGGGGCGGCCATTAAATTGTGAAACCTGACATCTCGTTCCCCTTTGACAGCCGAGAGAACCTGCCGGCCCCAAGTCTTGAAGCGAATGCCGTGGTACAGCCAACCTGTCGACCTCTCGTCATCGCAGCATCTTCTGCACAGATTCTTATCCCCTCTCTTCCTGGTGTAAGATATCCTCTCCACCATGGTTTCTTTATGTGCTGTGGTTTGATTATACTTAAAGAGAAAGCCAAGTTTCGTACTTCAAGCGCTTCAAAAGTGGTGTAGCGCAAGAGCTGAAACGCTTGGAATCACTTGTATCAATTCGAAATACAGTGCACAGAGAGGTTCTAATTGGAGATAGAAGTTGGTTCTCAATGAATTTGAGGATATTTAAGGTCACTGTCAACAGATATATATCTGTTGTATGAGATAGATCTCATTGATGACCATAGCTATTCCCACTATGGAGGAGATTTTAAAAAGTCCGTACAACTTGATATAAACAGAGAAATCTAACTAAATTTTATTAGCGAACTGTACACGTGAAAATTAGTTTTTTTTTAGTTGTTTTATTGCACCAAATTACAACTTATAAGCAACATTTTTCTGATAAATAGTTGGTGTACTTACGTTAACGTGTACTTACGTTATTGTCTTGAAATTTGCACTTCATGATGGTCACACTAAGTGGATTAGAAAGTGTGGCTTGGTTGTCTTAAGTCTTCTAAGCAGATCATCTGTGTTGAGAAGCTGGACGACACCTCATTTACATGATCTTGGAGCCTCAAAAGGTGATTCATGGCTTGGCTGCGAATGACTTCATTGACCGATTCAATCTTCAGCTCGTAGTGAAGTCTGTCATTTCTAAAGTATCTGTATGCATCGACGCAGCATCGCAGAACATTATTCTGGAAGCCCTGAATTATGTCTCGATTGCTCTGGGCTCTGCACCCCCACAGTTGTGCACCGTAAGTCCAGACAGGCTTTAGGACTTGATTGTACAGTATAAGCTTGTTGTGGACAGACAATTTTGACCGTCGGCCCATCAACCAGTACATTTTTCGAATTTAATCAAAAGTTCAGTTTTTTCTTCTTGACGTGGGACTTCCACCTTAGTTTGGCATCCAGCTTCATTCCAAGATATTTGGCTTCATTGGCATACCTTGTTGTCACCTTGTTATCGAGAAAGACTGGTACATACTTGATCCATAGTGAAAATTAGTGTTATACAAGTGATGGAAGCTTATGTAATTCGTAGTGTGCCACAAACCATTCTCCTTCCTCAGGCAATGGCCATAGTCTGCGAAACGGACTGGCAGTCTCAATGTTCTCGTCCTCTGACCCTTAATGTCCTGACGTGATATTTTGGAAGTCCGATTTTCAAGCTTTCTGCAACGATTTTAAACCACTTCTAAGCCAAAACCAATATTTTGTTGGCTACTTGATCCTTCAACTATCGATTGTGTGAAAAAAACAACGAATTTCGAGATAATTTTTGATGTAATTTGGAAGGCAGTTCGAACTATCATTTCGGTTTTAGGATACTTTTGTGAAAAACGCTGCAAATCATTGCTCAAAGGTTTATTATTTTCTGTATAGATCACCCTTCTGTATAGATCACTGGTTCTCCATCAATAGCACCTACCACCATCTGTATTCTCCTTTGACCTTCCCTCTCAAATTTCAGCTTCCTGCGTTCAATAGGATTGAAAATGACTTCGGAGCTCACTCAGCTGATCAGTGATATGAAGAGTGAAGAAGATCTTCTCGAATGCTGGAGACGCCTGGAAGAGCACTTCCATTCAATAGGAGTAAAAATGGCTTCGGAGCTCACTCAGCTGATCAGTGATCTGAAGAGTGAAGAAGATCTTCTCGAATGTTGGAGACACGCCTGGAAGAGCACTTCCATTCAATAGGAGTGAAAATGGTTTTGGAGCTCACTCAGCTGATCAGTGATCTGAAGAGTGAAGAAGATCTCCTCGAATGCTGGAGACGCCTGGAAGAGCACTTCCATTCAATAGGAGTAAAAATGGCTTTGGAGCTCACTCAGCTGATCAGTGATCTGAAGAGTGAAGAAGATCTCCTCGAATGCTGGAGACGCCTGGAAGAGCACTTCCATTCAATAGGAGTAAAAATGGCTTTGGAGCTCACTCAGCTGATCAGTGATCTGAAGAGTGAAGAAGATCTCCTCGAATGCTGGAGACGCCTGGAAGAGCACTTCCATTCAATAGGAGTATAAATGGCTTTGGAGCTCACTCAGCTGATCAGTGATGTGAAGAGTAACGAAGATCTCCTCGAATGCTGGAGACGCCTGGAAGAACACTTCCATTCAATAGGATTGAAAATGGCTTCGGAGCTCACTCAGCTGATCAGTGATCTGAAGAGTGAAGAAGCCTTTGAGCAATGAAATATTCAGCGTTTTTTACCCACCAACATTTTTTTTACCTACAAACTTTTTTTTACCTACCAGCGAGGTACTACCTAGCACACCATACTGGCTTCACACCTTCACAATCAAGTTTATTAGAAAGAACTAAACGCTTCACACTCGATTCGAAAAATTGAAAGCTTGATAATATCAAGCTTCATTTTCCATATTATGGAAATTTGATTACTGGTTACGCAGAAGGCAAAACTGTATACAAATCGAAGAAATGAACAACGATCGCATTTTAGTCCGATAAAATTTGAATGGAGATTAGACCTCTTTTGCGATTCACACTCATGATTCTGTTTTATCGAAGGAAAACCTTCAAGTACTCGTAGGGACCGAACGGTTTGTCCTACAGAGCTCCGGGTGGTCTCAAATATTTTTAAAAATTCAATACTATTTAAAATTGGTGAAAAAACGATACCTTTATTTCGAGAGTTTTCGAGCTAGGGCACTCTTGAAAATTTCAACCCTTAATTTTCACCCCTTAGAAGTGACCTACATCAACCAAAAGCTTCGCGGCACAACTAGACCCCAAATGGAGCCCATATACCAAATTTGAACCAAATCGGTCCAGTGTTGCTAAGAAAAGTGCCGCGTACGGCGTACGGCGTACGGCGGACGGACGGAAATTTTTTTATTCGATTTTCGTATTCTACGTACCTTGAAACGTAAAACATCAAATTTTTAGGGGGGGGTTAAAATTTTTTTTTTCTTGCTCGATTCCAAAGGCTTATTATTGAAAATAATAAACCAAAATGGCAGGGTTAAGTAAATTATTGTGGATTCCTGAATTAGGAATACAATCTGAAACTTTAAAATACTCTCCTGTAAAATTCCATTTTGGTTTATTATTTTCAATTATCAACCTTTGGAATCGACCAAGAATAAAATTTTAACTCACCCCTCCCCTCAAAATTTGTTGGTTTACGTTTCAAGGTACGTAGAATCCAAAAATCGAGTAAAAATTTGGCCATCCGTCCGCCGTATATTGTACGCGGCACTTTGCCCACTTAGCATTGACCGATTTTGATGAAATTTGGTATGTAGGCTCCATTTGGGGTCTATTTGTGTCCCGAAAACGCCCTAACTCAAAAAATTTCGATATAAAGGTATTGTTTTTGCATCAATTTAAGATGGTATCGAATTTTTAAAATTTTTAGGGACCACGCGGAGCCCTGTAGGACAAACCGTTCGCTCCCTACGAGGATTCGAGGGTTGGACTTGCGATAAATCGGAAACACAAAGTGTGAATCGCAAAAGATCCACACTTCCTACTACACACTTCTTACCACCTCCGTTCAAATTTTAGCTGACCGAAATGCGATCGATTATTTTCTTCATGTAGGTTGGTGGTAACAATGGCAAAGCCGTGTTATTTGCAGGCGAGTGATCTATATAGAAAAATAATAAACCTTTGTGTAATAATTTGCAGCTTTTTTGGTACTTACCTGGTCTCCCCCCTCTAGCCATTTGTTAGTCCGAAGTCTAAGAAATTTGAGTTTCTATGCACTTTTAAATCGTGCAAAAGGAGAAAAATTTAAGAAAATTTTTGAGATTTCGAGATTTTTTTTGAGATTTTTGAGATTTTCCCTATTTGAGGAAAAACCATAATAACTGGGAAAGTCAATGAATTCTGGATAGTTATTTGTTTTAAAAAATTATACTGGTTGTATCAGGGAGTATTGCGGCTTTAAGCAGTCAAGAGAGGTGGTTTCAAAAACGAGGACGAGATGCGCCAGGAGATAGTCGAAGATTGCCAAGTCCGTAATACGTCTCATTTGGGAGCCAACTCAGATGTACTCACACACACAGACGCTCGTTCATGTGACTCACCCATAATTGAGCAATTTGCGGGGACCCCAGGCGCCACCACTACTACACACACACTAAGAGATCAACTCGTCGAAATAATCCCGGTTCGTCCCGTCAATATAATTACCCACCTATTATTATTACACGACACCTCCGATTCGCTGATCTTGGTTCTCTATTCCAACTCTCAATCCCGAGGTTTTGAACCAAACGATCGCATATCTCCACCCCAAAGAAACGATCATAGGTAACAAGTTTCACTGTGAACAATGATTATTTGTTGGTACCAATCACGTTATTTTGATACCTACAGCCCCAGGATCTCTAAGTAAGTAGGTACTTACAAAATTTAATGATATCGCACATCAAGTCCTCAAAATGTATGTAAAAATACCAAGATGGGTGGGCAGTAAAGTTTTTTCTCGATCACTGTTACGTATTGGGAACAGTACCATGAAACTATCCGAAGTTAAGCAATTTCGGACTGTCAGGAACTGCGTTCATAGGTCAAATGAATTCGTGTTCTGTACAGGAGCAATCCTGCACGTATCCTGAAAATTTAATTAAAATCGCACAGTATAATTGTGCGGTTTGAAAAACGCTGCAAATTATTACACAAAGGTTTATTTTTTCTGTATATAACACACCATCACCACCACCACCATCGTCACTACCTACCTACCATATTTTTACTTCACAATCGGGTTCATTTTGTAAAAATGAAGAGTTGTGGGTGCCTTCATTAGGAAATTTGATTACTCATGCTAGGCACGGAAAACTGAGTATCTCGAAGAAACTAACAACGATCTCATTTTGGTCAGCTAACATTTGAACGGAGATTAGGCCACTTTTGCGATTCACACTCGTGTTTCTAATTTATCTTAGATACAAACCCTTACCCTTAAGTTCTCATAGAGAGCGAACGGTTGGTCTTACAGACGGGTGGTCTCATTCGATTCTAAAAATTCAACACTCTTTTAAAATGAAGAAAACAAAACAGCAATATTAAAATTTTTTGAGCTAGGGCGTTTTGAAAATTTTAGTCCTTATTTTTCAACATTTAGAAGTGACTGACACCAACCAAAAGCTTCGGGTACAACTAGACCTCAAATGGAGCCTAAATACCAAATTTCATCAAAATCGGTCTATGGTAAATGAGAAAAGGGCCGCGGATGGCAACATTTTTATTCGATTTTCGGATTCTACGTATCTTGAAATGCAAACCAACAAATTTTGAGTGGGCGTTAAAATTTTTTTCATGGTCGATTCCAAAGGTTTATTATTGAAAATAATTATTTGAATTATTGATAATTTGATACATTGAATTATTCGAAAGGTTTATTACTGAAAATAATAAACCAAAAATGGTTTCGCCTCTGACAGACAGACTTAGAACCATAATTCGAGATCAAATTTTGATTTTGGTGTACCCAAATGTTTTTGACCTCCTGCTCCTGCACAAAACTCCTTTATGTAAGATAATGGGATAACAAACGTGGTGAAGAAAACCACACCTGCGGTCTGCAGTACCTTGAACCCGTGCTGCTCCATAGAGTAACATCTAGTCATCTACGTGAATGATGTTATTAACTACGTACATAAACCCCCCAACCGTGCGTGTATGTCGCCCGAACGTGGGGGACCCGGGTTCGATTCCAGGCCGTAACATACTTGCTGTGCTTTTAGGAGGCTTTTGAGCTAGTCTAGCATAATAGCATATAGATGCTGAATCCTTACCCACGGTCAGTTCTGCACTAAAGAGATTTTAGGTATACATCCGAATTCATTAGCGATAGTCGTGAGAGCTAACATTGGCTCATCAAGCTGTAAGGAGAAGTCGACCAGTCATCACCCTGTCAGAATCACACATGTTTCCGTTCCCGCTGGGATGTCTCGTTTCATTGGAAGCACCGGCCATGGCGTCACTCGTCATCATCAGCCAAAACGCCAGTTTTACCTCCTATCTTTTTTTTTGTCATAACTACTCACCATAAGAGCTGAACAGAATTTCTAGTACAGAAACCTTTTCAAACTTACCCGAGCCTCAGTTTGTTACTGATTTCGACTTCAATTTACAGGGTGTTCGGAACTAAACTTTTGGGATTGAATCCGCAATTAATTTGCATTAACTTTTGTACTAGGTTTAACTTTCTTTTTTCACCTCATACTCAAACGTAAAACCTTCGATGAAATTTTCTGGGAAATCATGCGGGTTGGCGAGTAGTAGGTCCGCTAAAATGGTAGCGCATGGTATATAAAGATTGATGTGCTGGGATTATTTCACGTGTCTGAAAAATGTCTCTGCCTAGAACTGCTATAAAAACTGCTACTGTTTTTAATGTTGAGGTCATCCATTTTGGTTTATTATTTTCAATAATAAGCCTTTGGAATCGAGCAAGAAAAAAAATTTTAACCCCTCCTCAAAATTTGATGTTTTACGTTTCAAGGTACGTAGAATCCGAAAATCCAATAAAAATTTTTCCAATAAAACCCTTCATTTCCATTTGGTTGGTGGTTGGGTTTGAAATTTTCAAAAATGTCCTAATAGGTAGTAGGTAGCTATGGTTGGTAGGGAGGGATCAATACAGAAGGGTGATCTACACAGAAAATAATAAACCTTTGGGCAATGATTTGCAGCGTTTTTAGTTTATTTTGTAGATTAAAGGTGAAATGACCATTTTAATGACATAAGATTGCTTGCCGATATCAGTTGTACGAGTGATGGCTGTTTTCCCAGAGTTAACAATCTTATCTCTCGTCCTTTCAATAATTCCTCGTTCTTCTTTTGTGGTGTCAATTTCAAGTAATATCTTATTTGAATTTGATTTTGTTTCCTGCTCTCTAATATCGTACCTCCTAGAGATGTCTGTGGGTTTCCAGGTTCCAGGTTTAATTGCAATGCTAGTTTGGGTACTAATTTCATCGGTTCCTTCAGTTGTCTTTCCGGTTCTCCTTCCTGAAATAGCGCGCACAAATCACCTCCTTCGCTCCAGGAGTCCTTCACACTCCTGACGCCAGATCTGCTTTTCTTTACCAATCAAATTTTGAAGTATTTCCTTTTATTCCGCAATTCCGCTCGCTTTCTTGCAAAAAATTTGCGTTTGATGATTTTTTCATATTCAAGCACTGTCAGTTTCAAAAGTTCGTTGCTCGAATTTCGTTCATACTCATCCACCACTGTTTCGACAAATTCGATGGACCGAGTCCTTATTTGCACCAGTACACTGCAAATGGCCATAACTGCTCGAATACATTCTTCCTTTTCTTCTGCGAATCAAAACCACACTCTTTCTACCAATTTTTCCATCGTGAATGTACAATAAAAACTGGTATTTTATATTTTTTTAACCTTTTGCTTCAAGCTCAATCAACTCAATCAACTTTTTCTTTTCACAATTGAAACCACTATCACCGCAAAACTTCTATCTCTCATGAATACTAATTAAGGGCCAAAAATGACGTAATTAAACGCTGAAATTATAATGATTTCGCGACAACTTTCCCCACATCTAATAAATATTAAAACAGCTCCACAACTCTCAAACTACCAAAAAAGGTGTGGTATCCATGTTATGCCTATCAAACCCCCCCTTTTACGAGCTTCTTCCTCATCGCTGACTATACGACATGAAATGTTTAGTTCCCACTTCAAATCACCTAAAAGCGGCTCCCACACGTTAAAAGTCGAGCACCTGAAATGGTCATGAACCAGGATGCGATGCGCTCTGCCGCACTTGGAAAATCCTGTAACAAGCGCTTTGTCAGCACTTAGCTCCCTCAACGCGTTATCTCCCGTACAACCACAGTTATTACTATCACGGAACTCTGCCAATTAAAATTTACGTTTTTTTTAAATCAGGGAATTCCCCGAAGTAGATGGTGCCAATGACACGGCGCCCAAAACAGATACTTTTTCGTGAAGAGATCTTTTTAGGACGTCCCACAGTAAGACTTGGGCGTCCTTATGCAATCGATCTGAGGTGATGTTGGACAACACTCAACAGAAAAAAAAATAACCACACAGTAATCCGTTTTAGACCATTCTGAATCCAAATCCGCGAAAAAAAACCATAGGTGTATGTCTGTGTTTGTGTGTGTGTGTGTATGTGTGTGTGTGTGTGTGTGTGTGTGTGTGTGTGTGTGTGTGTGACAAAATCTTGTGTCGTCTGCACAGGCCTTAGTACTCAACCGATTTTCGTGGTTCTTTTTTTGTTCGACGCGGAAAACTATCTAGTTGTGCACTACGTCGCCGGAATTTCGAATTTTGCCTTTTAAGGGGGGGAAAGGGGGGGTTGATGCTCAAAAAGCGTGCGTTTTTGGGCATAATCTTGTGTCGTCTGCCCAGGCCTCAGTTCTCAACCGATTTTTGTGGTTCTTTTTTTCATCGACGCGGAAAACTATCTAGTTGTGCACTACGGCGCCGAAATATTGAATTTTGCTTTTTAAGGGGGGGAAAGGGGGGGTTAATACTTAAAAAACGTGCGTTTGCTGGCATAATCCTGTAAACTCTGCCCAGGCCTCAATTTCCAACCGATTTGTGTGTTTCTTTTTTGTTTGACTCAAATAACTTCCGAGTTGTACATAATTTCACCTGAGTACCAAAATTCGCAATGGGAGGGGGCAAGTGGGGGATAATATTTATAAAATATCCGATTTTTCAATATTTCGGTTATTTTACTGCTTACTAATTGTACACAACCTTTGAAATTAAGGAAAAATTCTCATTATACCTCCTTATTTTCATTAATTATTCTCTGTACCACCATGGAACTAATAGTGGTGCCACCGTGGTGCCAGGACACCATAAACCGCATATTTCGTGTTTTTTTTTTCTTTTTCTTTTGTGTTTCACCTTGAATACGGATGTGAACCTCGACGGACCGCCTACTAAAACTAATAGATGAAAGTTCAATGTTGCGACGTATTCCCGCTTTGGTGCCAGACTGGCACCATTGGTGATGGAAGGGGGGGGGGGTGAACTCGAAATAGCATATTGGGTATCGTAGATCATGGATTTTAAAATGCTCTTCAGATTCGAGGCTCCCATGCCGCTAGAAATGTTTTGGTAGATATGGTGAGGGGGGGGGGTCACTATTTCTTGCCTAAACTAATAAACCAAATTACATCCAGTGAAACAGTTTTATCGCTTACCAACTGGTTAACTGATCTAATGCTTATCCAATGGGACGTCCCCTGGAATGCATGCATTACTAAACAATATGTTTGTTCCTTACTAATGAAGAAAAAGGTGAACTTTTTATTCTAGCAGCAGGTTTAATCAATTTTCAAAATCATTAAAAACATTTTGAACAACCTTGGTTCCGTGTCAGTCCTGCCTTGTATAGGGCTACACTACACGAAATTATTTCGATGATCTTTTCTGGGTTCAAAGGGGTTAATCTCGAAATTACTAAAAATTTCAATTGAAAAAACCAGCGAATGCTCACGCGATTCTACCCAATCATTAATTTCTCACGATTTGGTGATTTCAATTAGTTGCGAATACTTAGTTCATATTAAAGTTCAAATGGGTGTAAAATAATATAAATGTGTGACATGAGAGGGTTAATTTGTTGAATACATCGTGGATATCTAAAGGGTGAAGGTATCCATAATTTACCCAAAAAGATAAGTTTGATCTCCACAAAAAGTCGAGGGAGCCCTTTGTTAGAAATATGTTAGTATTTTAAGATCTGAATCGTCCTCGAGCGATAAAATTGGAAACTTCACTCTTCATCGGCTAAGGCATCCAGGAAGGAACCGTACTGCTCTCTTACTCATTCTATCCCCGACTTTTATGGCTACCTAATTCCCAAGAGTTGAGGGTCAGGAACTGCAATTTGCCTCATTATAGATCTTTTGGACGGTTCTGAAATTGCTTTCGTTTCCCTTCTCACCATTAAATCACTGTTTTAGAGCGGTCCCCTTTGAAATTATAGACTCCGCCGGTAATCGGGGGTGGACGAGTTCCAATTGCCGTTCCCAACATTATTACGGATTATTTTGTCAACGCTATGAGTCCTTCACGACCTCTTTCATGACCTTTGATTTTCTTGCTAATCATAGAAAAGATATGGTGCTTGAACATGTAGGTGCCATCTCAAGATTGTGCATTCAAAGACCAGAAAACATTTGTGCATTGCAATCAGGGACTGGTGGTAGAATTAAGTTACATTGATACCGAATTTTGGAAATCGTGGAAGCATACCATCTGAATCCATTCTTAAAGTATGGGATGTTCTCCGTACCTCATGGCTTTTAGATATGCTGTCCATTTCCCTGCCGATGAAAAATTAAGGAATACTTACAAAACTCAGAGGAAACTCCATGGACTTTGATTCGCGTTATGCCAAGAGTATACCACATGTTCAGGTAATAGTACCTTGGAACTTTCGATAACATCGATTGTGATAAACATAACTCACCAGATTACGAAATTCCTCTCGAAAACCTGACAGAAGAGGAGCTAGACGAAAGCAAAAACTGGGACTAGGGCAAGATAATCGGGGCCATGGGGATATTCCGCGCCTCGTGAGTGCGTGGGCTTAATAACGCTCAGTTTTATTGCATAATTTGTTTGTACCTCCGACTCAACACTCGACAGACGTTCGATGTTTTGTGCTCAGTGGCAAATTCAACTCAAATAAAAACAGTCTCATAGAACAATCATCAAATTTTGAGCTCAAGGACCACATAACTCGAGACGTTTTGTTGAAAATGTGCATTCCCTTGTGCACTCTCCTTGTTCGTTCCCTCTGAGGTTTTAATTTACCAACCGGTCATAATTATTTTGACATTTTATGTCTTTACTTCGGCACTTAAACGAAAAAAGCGTTAATTTTGGTTTTGTGACGATTTCCGCTTACAACCGAGACGTTTTTCATTCCACAAAATATCGTTGGCCATCCGTTGGATTTATCACGCATTTCTTTCGTACTTGTTCTTGGTACTTTTGTCGTCATTATATATTTATTAATGTTATTAATGGATGTAGTAAACAATGCCGCTTGTTTAGTTTTCACTTGGGTACTAAAGACATAAAATGTCCCAATGTTTTGCAGACTCGTATGCAAGCGTTTTTTCCAATTAGCATTTTTCTCACTCGATTCCAAAGGTTTATTTTATCGAAAATAATTAACCAAAAATAAGTTAGGATGCAGATGTGCGATTGACCTCCAGAAATCTTGGGTTTACAGTGCTCCGTTGACTTTGATACAATTTTTAAATGATGGTTGAGTAAACTCTGTGGATGGATGTGGAAGTTTCCTTCAATAAGTGCCTGGCCATTACCTTTTTTCCATTACCTTATTTCAAGATGGAAAGGATTGTCGCTCGAGTTCCTCGTTGGGAAATCGATTAGCGAATGACTGGATCGATTTTTTTTTCCTTCTATCTCCCCTCAAAGACAAATCACACTCTGGGGGCACGCCATTAATAAAATAAATAAATAAATCAAATATTAATGGGCCGCACCGCACCCGACGCCGGCCCTAGGGATGAGGGATGATGAGGAAGGTGGGGGATGATGGATGAAGGGAACTGCCTCTATAGAAAGACCACCAATTGAGGTATGAGCCTAGCAGGACACGTGTGGTGACACCACGGAGTACACCTACCGAGATGCCCCACTCGCGCAACTCCGTGGCACTTTTCCCGCACCGCACCCCGCGCCATGACAATGTTGCAGCCATCACCCTGATGTTGTTGGGTGCCACTCCTTTTAGCTCTGACACTGCTTGTCGTAAATCATATCTATCATACTTTCTTATCTTAGCCTGCCAGGTGGTAATAGCTTCACTTACCTTTCTGGTCCCTACAGGTGAACGGTCTTCTCATAGAAGTTGAAGAGTTTGTCATGGATACTAAATTTTTCTGATGGCCAGAGGTTACCATGGGAAGAAGTTTTCCTTTGGTCAGGTTATTCATAACCATTGTGTGAGCACGGAAATTTGAAATTTCCATACCCAATTAAATAATCGGGAGGGCTATTTGAAGCAAGTGGGAGAAGCAGATCAGCTGCTGTGAGAACTATGAAAGTAACTCTTCCATTGTTCATCATGGAGCGTTAAAGTCCAGTAAACAGCATTTTAGATAACATTGTTAGTGGCACTAACTAAGCACTAACTTAGTGCTCGAGAGGGAATTAGATCAGTTGTGGGAACTATGATGGTGATTTCTTCTTCTATTCACCCCATTGTGCGTTATAATTTGATATCCATATCAGCCTCTTCGACCGTTTGCATGTCATTGAAACGGCAGTTCAAGTGCTCTTCAGCTCAACTTCTCCGCTGTTGACTGTTAAAATTTAGAGAGAGTAGATGACAGATCAGATATTTCAACTATAAAGATTTCACGTTTACAAGTAAATGACGAATTTCACCATCCTACCAATTGCTTCGCCCTGATAACGGTGTTCCCAGGAAGGATCCCCTTAAAATGTCAGCTTGTGGGGTCGACAAAAGCGAATTTGACTAACCCAGCTTATCAGAGAGGAGCTACTCAAACTCAGCAGTCGAAGAGAGCCTTCCATCGGAATATCAGCTTCGTGGGGTCATCCGGTGCGAATTTGGCTTACTCAACTGATCAGGGGATGTTTATCATACATACTCAGGGGTCCTAGAGAGGGTTCCTGTGAAATTTCAGCTTCGTTGAACCATCAGGAGTGAATTTAGATCACCCAGCTGTCAGGAAGGTATTCAACTTTTCATCCGAACTCAGCAGTTCCAGATAGACCAACAGGAATGACGAATGAGCAATTTACGTCACTAAATACCTTGTTGGAAGAGGCTGCTGAATCTCCAGCACTTACTGATTACACTAGAGAACATTGTATCAAAATTGGTACTGAAGGTCGAGTCACAAAACCACACAGACAAACACACGCGAATTATATTTATAAGTTAATTTACTATTAGAAATATTTACATTACTAACCATGAGACGATGCGATGTCTTCCGGCGTAAGTCCGCTGATGGAGGATGAATTCATATTACAAATAAGCGGATTCTCAATCTCCAGCTACTTTTATCTATTAATTCAGCATCTTATCAAAGCGCTGGGCGGTCGAGGAATAATTGCTCCCAGCCGATGAATTATTCATGAAAGGACAGACAAATAGAGCCGGAGATATTGCAAGAGTCCACATATAGCGGAAAAGAACTACTGCATGTTTCAGAAGAGCAAACACAAATAATAATGTAAATTGAAGCGCAATCAAGCGGATTATCATTCACACTATCTAGTCCTTCCCAGCTTGGAACTTACGGTGTACCACAGTAACAAGGACTGCCGGACACTATAACAGCCGAAGCTCTCAGGAATGTCACCCGATACCTCGCCAAAGTGAGAAACCATGGGTTTCTCCAACTTTTTCGATTCTACGAAAAGACACAATGGGAACAAAAAATGAAATAAAAACAGGAATGCGGTATCAACCGTGGAGAATTTCAAAATCAAAAGCCCATAACAAGGAATGATTCCTTCGGCTCCCGGAACGACACAGGAAAGTACGAGACCGAGAAAAGGCTTATTGTGTGTATATTTAACCATTCAGTATGTATTACTTATATTACAGTGTATACTTGACAATTCGGTATAAGAAGAAACAAGACTAAATCTTTGTGAGAAGCTACATAGATTCGTCGAAACTCCAATGGTCTAATTAATCGTGAATTTGATGCGTAGACAGCTGACAATTTTATTTTTATGTTTGTTTCGTCGATACTTTGGTACTTTGGATTGACGATATTTTGGTCCTGCCCTGGGAATAACCTAGATAAAATCATTATCCAATTTTGATGGCTGAAGTAGGCCAACTTCGACACGGTTTCCTATCAATTTAATCATCATACGTACAGTAGTGTGTGCACCCCGAATGTAATTTTCCTCAAACACCTATTTCCCACGATCTCATAACCTGATTTTTGTCAAATTTGAACGATAAAATGCATATTGGTTCATTGTTTTTAGTAATAAACCTTTAGAATCAACCAAGAAAATTTGTTTTTAAACCACCCTCAAAATTTGATGGTTTTTCCGTCCGCCGTACGCGGCACTTTCCTTAGTTATCGTGGACCGATTTTGATGAAATTTGGTATATAGGCTCCATTTGGGGTCTAGTTGTGCTCCGAAGCTTTTGGTTGATATCAGTTACTTCTAAGGGGTGAAAATTAAGGGTTGAAATGTTCAATAGTGCCCTAGCTCGAAAACTCTCGAAATAAAGGTATCGTTTTTTCTCCAATTTAAAATAGTATTGAATTTTTAGAATTTTAAGAGACCACCCGGAGCTCTGTAGGATAAACCGTTCGCTCCATACGAGAACGGTCGAACTCACGATAAATCAGAAACACGTGCGTGAATCCCAAAAGAGGCTTAATCTCCGTTAAATTTTAGCTAACCAAAATGCAATCGTTGTTCGTTTCTTCGAGTTGTACTCAGTTTTGCGTCCTTAGCAACCAGTAATCAATATCTAAGTACATTACACTTCCCTCATAGGGGATCATCCACACCCCAACTCACTCAATACCTGGAAATTTCATTGAGTTCGGATGGAAAATGTAGAAGTTGTGGCTGTTACAAGGTTTTCATGTTTTAGCATGAGCAAACACAACCCAGGGGCAATGCTTTTTATAAGTGACCATCTTCACATCAACCCGCACAATCCCTAAATATTTCATCGAAATCGGACTATAATTTCGTATAGTTTTGACCATCGCAAGTGTGACGGACACGAAACCAAAATTATTCAGGAATGTCTGAAACGTAAAATGCGAGTGGACATTTTGATTTTGGAAAAAAAACATTTTTTCAACTCTGAAAAGTGAAAAAAGTGCTTCCCTTTCCTTGGTAGACTTGTAAACAAAACGGATTAATCATAAACATATTTCGTGTTGTTGTTTGTCAACTCGAAAACCATCCATGATCAAAAAATCCAGTTTTCTGTCGAGGAATTCAGCAATGGTGCTCTTCTATGACATTATCATTTGTACACCAAGACAATAAATCCATGCTATTCTATGTTAGGAAGCTACACTTTCCATCCAATTTGGCGAACGTTTTTTCAAAACATTTGACTATTTTGATGCGTTGATTTGCCACCCTCATGTCTTGTCGTCTCATAATTAAAAATTGGTGTCCCACATCATGCAATATTGTGAATGATAGTAAAACTTGAAAAAAATAGTAGGATGAGGAGCAGATAGTGCGGCAAAGGATGTCAAAGAGTGGGCGGATAAAAGGTTGAAAGACCCGCTTTTCCCCGATTTTCTTCAATGGACCCCCCTCGCCACTACTTTCCCCTTCCACTACTCAACCCTTCCCCACTTTCCTCACCACCCTCTTCTATTACCCTACTACATACCGCCCACGAGTCCAACCTTCCTGGCGCCAAACGGCCCCATTCAGTCGCCAAGTTCACCCTCGGGAAGCACCGCCTCCGTTGTGAGGCCTCAACTTCTTGGTTGTTTAGCTTTTCCAAACACAATTTGAGGATTTTTTTCTTACTTACCATTTAATTGTTTTGGGGAAATCGTTTTGAGTTTCAGAGCTTTCAGAAAATTTTGATTCCGTTGACTACCTATCTGTCTGTGGTCAATCCTTGTCTCTGGCCTAACCACAATCAATTCGACTTCAATTTTTACCTGTGCGTTTCCCAGAGTTAGTGATACCTGCTCTGAACCAATTACTTCCAACCAGCTCATCCGAAATCAACCAAATTTGGTAAATTCATGTATTAGAATATTGTGAGCAACATGTAACTGTGCGCAACATTGTGCTCTACTTGAAACTGGATCTTGCAATGGAAATGTTATGCTTTATTTAAAACAGTATTTTGTTATGGAAATACACACACCAAAAAAAGTATGCATCACCCTGATTCATTCAGCACAGGGAAAATTTGGGGTTTGGATTTTTGAAAAGTACATCTAATTACTAAATAGAAACAACGGAAAATACTTTATTTGGATAATTTTTTTTATTTAATAAATGTTTTCTTTGAAAAAGGCATAAAACTGAAAAACTCACTTTTCTACAAATTGTAAAAAAACACTCGGAATATCATCCAAAAGGTTTGTTATTGCTGAAAGAGCCTTTTGACCTTTGTAATGAGTGTCAGGCCACATGGAAACAGTTGAAGAAATTCAGATTGATACACCGGAACATGATCAATCGTGAATCCTGAAACACGAGAGCTGTTGATGGGCTCATCGTCGTTAGTTTAAACAAGGAGTTTAAATTTGTTTACATAAAGAAAATTATCCAAATAAAGTTTTTTCTGTTGTTTCTATTTGGTGATTAGGTACACTTTTCAAAACTCCAAACTCCAAATTTTTCCTCTGCATATTTTTGAATGAATCAGGGTGATGCAAAGGTTTTTTTGATGTGTGTATTATGATCGTTTAGTACTCACCATTTAATGAATTTATGAACATTGTGTGCAGTGCGTAACGGTGCGCAATTATGCACAAATTTTAAACGGCAAGATTGATTTTGATGGAAATTATTGCTTTGTGCTCCATCCATTTGAAGCGAAGATTGCCCAGAGAGTTGGAGAATTCAAAACCGTCAAGGGTGGGATGGAAAATAATACTGTAACGACTACAAAATGCTCCTATTTGGATGAGCGAGTGCACCAAGGAATCATGCTAGTTGTTAATAAATTGAAAGTTACAAGTATTTGATACCTACTCAGTTGATAAATAGTGTGGAGTAGCTTTCTTTCCTACATCAACAGGCCTTTCATGAGTGACGTCACGAATCGTCTCTCCAAAATCTCCCCTCTCACAGGTCAAGAGCAGTAACAACCACACTGGCAAACATAGCTGTATTTCCACCACTTTGCTCCACCCACGCTCCTTTATTTACGATCCTTTTCTCCCGCTTCTTTTCTCTATCCCCCCCACCTCTTCTTTATATTTTCCTCCGCGTTTTGTATACTTCCCATTGTGTAACTTCTTACTCAACGGTAAAATCCAAAAAAACTCATCTTGATAAATTATCCTTAATAGGCTGTTTTCTCTAACAGACAACAATATACTAAGTGTAAAACTGAGGGTGAAATTCCCAGCATTTTCAACTTGAAATCAAAATGAATTACTCTGTTGTTCATGCTGGAACTCTTTCTGTATTATTCATATACCACATTTTCACCTCCTACTTTGAGAAAATTGAAAATGCAGAAGGTAATTCAATAATATTTTGTTATTGGTTTTGGTGGGGTAACTTCCATGCTGTGGTATCCAGTGTGAGGATTAATGTTTAAGAAAACTACGAGAGTGCAGTGCATATTAAACGATTTAAACAAAACTACACCATAACGTAATGTACTTTAAACAGATTTTTAACAACAAATTTTTACCGCTTGCGCGGAAAAAACTCATGCATAGATACGAATTTTGGCAATTATTTATTTAAAATTATAATACATTGATTCGAAACGTAACTTGTAGGTAAGATAAGAAACAGTAGGTGATATACGAGTAGTATGAAGTGAAATCACTTTAATTAAAAAAAACTTCGAATTGTTTTGTTGTTGTTTCGTTAATTACAAAGAAAAAGTTACTTCCTCATTAGTAACGTAATGAAATACCTAGTTCACTCGTAAAGGCTCGATTACACAGGGCGAGTTTACTAGCTACTAGCCAGCGAATTCACTAGCCGCTAGTGAACTCTCCGCGTGTCATCGGCTCACTAGCAGACTAGCTGGCGAGCTGCTGGAAAAGTTGACGACCCGGCTACTTTACAAGCTACTCGCTAGCTAGTGAGATTGTGGGCCAGTAAACTAGCCCTGTGTAATCGAGCCTTAAATACGATAGTTTAATATCCAAGAAAAACTTTGTACTAAACAGTAAACAACTTAGTTACCTGCTACATTTTTGACATTTTATGTCTTTACTATGGCACATAAATGAAAAATCGTCACGCGGGGAGCGTTACGTGGAAATTTCTGATGATTTTCACGTACAACCAATCGTTCCTAGGGAAAACTAACTTCCTCATTTTCCACCCCACAAAAATCGTTCACCACTCATTGGAAAGCTCTCAATTTATTAAACATAAGACATAAAATGTCTCTCGTGGTTGCGTACTTGTACGAAAGCTGTATCCACCGTTTGTGTTTATCAGTATTATTGTAGTTTTTTAACCCCCCTCAAAATTTGTTGGTTCACGTTTTAAGGTACGTAGACGCCAAAAATCGAATAAAAATTTGGCCGTCCGCGGCACTTTCCTCACTCAGCATGACCTTCAGCCAAAGGACATTATCTATGTCAAAAGCATCTTGTAGCAGCCTAAGTACTGTGATTAGTAGTAGGCCAGTCCCATACGCAGTCCCCGTAATGTTGAAGTTGATTTAATTTGTAATTAAGTCATTGAGAATATGTCCAAAAACAGAGGTTTGAGAAAAACGCAGAAGAAGTTTTCACGAGTGCTCAATTTCTAAAACAATGCCTTATTACACTAAACTCTTTAATTTCTTCAATTAATTTTCAAGCTATAATCATCAAGAAAGTCGAAAATAGTTTTGTTGAATATGAGTTTTTCTTAAATTAAAAAGAAATTAAAAATGAGGAAGATGGATGGACATAGCTCCTTTGCGCTTTAAGGTATCGATGTCTTTTTGCAAAAACGATCTGTTATGGTTCCATTTTCAGTTTTTATCAGTTATGCGTCAAGAAATTATTTATTTACTTAATGTTCTTCCTCAAATTTCATGTAAGGAGAACATAATTAAACTATTCCCGGGATGATTGGCCTTGAGTATGGGTGGTCAGGACGAGGGATAACGTCGGAATAATGAAGGTAAGGCAGAAAATAGTATCAATACACCATTCACAGGAAAAGGAGGGTATAATTGCATAAAGTTCGCTTACCGGGGATAAGGGCGAGACGGGGTAAAGGGTGGAGAACGGCGAGAGCGAAAAAAGGTCCGATCTTGCCGAGAGCTACGGGAAGATGGTTTCTTCCTTCTTCACCACATCGTCTCTTTCCCTTCAAGGTCATATATGTACATATCACAGCTAATATATCCATGCTGGTCCTTAGACCTTCAGGATGAATAGGCTGTAAACTGTGAGGATGCAAAACTCCTATTACGTTAGTCGGCAGGACGTCCGGTCATCAAATTTTTTAAAATTCTCACTTCCTCCTGTTGCCGCCTCAGAACTTGACTCGCATGGGGCAAGTTTCTCCATCCCAGTCGGCCATAGGACATTTAGTGGTACGAACTTACTTAAATATTTATGCTACCTTGTGCTTTGGCTAGGTTGCTCACAATAATCAATCATTGTTTCAAATTTTGCTGACGTTCTTCTCCAACTACTAGCGATATGAAAAAAGCAACTGCCCATGCTGTGTTATTTTGGGCCTCAGAGACCATCAAAAACACCCATTCTAGTACGGTACCACCTCTTTGAATGAGAGGGCGAGTTCGATTGTTCCATAATAAACTTTCTTACTGTTTTCCAGGTTGGTAGGAGAGTAGCAAACGCCCAATATTCGCCTTTTCAAAGCAAATCTTCAGATGGGAAATAGTAAGTAGGCAAGTCCCTATAATATACTAAGTCCCTGGTAATACAAATTCGTACACTCAGCGGAGTGTGTTTGAGTACTCAAGTCGTCCTAATGGTGGTCCCCAAAAGGCTATCTTTGTGTACCAAACTTTAGAGCAATAACTGATGAAATCAAGTCTGTTTTTTCAAGAACATATTTTATTCAAGCGCCCTACAAAACATGAAAGTCAGATTTTTACCAGGATTTCGAGATTTCATTACCTGAACGTCATTTTGCATTCAGAGAGTCGCTCTTCGAATAAGGAAGATAATAATTCGCCATATGGTGCCGAACCCTTCGGTGCAAAAGTAAGTAATGTAGTCGGAGTTGAATAGGTCCCAGCCACCCCTGAGCCGTGTAATGTGTAATCAGAGGTCGTCAATCACGGCCGTGCGAGCCGTTTTGTTTTACATGATATGCGCATCGACTGAATAATCTTTCGCCCGGGAGTCTGAAGACGTCTTAATTGCCGAGTCCGACCACGTACCGGAGGCCTCGTCCCACACGAACCTTTCTTATATATAAACATCTTGCATACGGTAAATCACATGGTCCAATTGAACTGTGTGAATTCTGCAGGGTCGAACATGTTGGGTCAAGTCATACACAACCGCTGTGCTTTCAAAGGATAGGAATACGCAGATGCTGTCTTATAATGTAAGATAAATTGCCGACTTAGTAGTTTGGAGGAATTATAACTATGTTCGAGTTGAGCTTCGTTCTACATTCAACCAGGTATACCTTATTTACACCGTCCTCTCTCGGATAGAGGGTTGGAGATGATTTAGTATGTCGGATTGCTGTCCTGAGAATAGTTTTCAGCTCATTCGGGTCATTTGGGTCAAAAAGTCAGTTTTGAGATAAAAACATTAGGCATAAATATAGACTATATTAGGCATCAGAATCCAAAATATTATAATTTTTTATCAACTCTTACGTGTTCAAAATTAAAGTGCAAGTTGACAACTCAGCTCGTTGACAATTCGCTATTCTCAGTCTTTTCCAAGTTTCTTGCTTGACTCTTTTTCAATCGCGCCTGTTTCGTCATATACTACCAAATTTCATGAAAATCGGTTCTCGGGAACTAAGGAAAGTGCCGCGAGCTAAATTTCGTTCGATTTTTGGATTCTACGTACCTTGAAACGTAAACCAACAAATTGTGAGGGTGGGAAAGGGGGGAAGGGTAAAATTTTTTTCTTGGTCGGTTCCAAAATTGTATTGAAAATAATAAACCAAAATCCGCGGAAACCAACTCAAAACGGAAACAACAAACGGCTGATATAAGTGAAAACTCAAGATCAAAACAACATCAGATGACAGCAATATTCATCTTCCACTTCTTTTAAAGAGCCCAAGGAACGCTGTCTACATGGAAGAAGCTTTCTAAGACATCAAAATTAAGGAAAAGAAGATGTAAGATCAATTTGGGGATAAATCTATCGATTCCTAGGCCGATACATGTTAATTTCAGAAAAACCGCACTCCTGAAAAATCACCATTTTTGACATAAAATGAACGTTTTTTCCTTAATTACTCGAGCTATAATGATGAAATTTTTATGGCGTGTTACTAACATATTAATGAAGCTCTGGTGCATAGAAAAATAAAAAAAATATAAGGAGTCTCTTAACAATTTTTCAAAGTTGCAAAAAAGATCGATTTTTTCAACAATTTCACTCATTGATTACTACCGAACTTCTGATAACGCTGCTACAAAATGATATGCAAGGTTGGCTTTTATGATGAAGTGTGCGAGGTTGCATCAAAATCGGAGGAGTAGTTCAGGAAATAGCGTTCCACAAAGTTGAGGTAAAATACACTAAAAATCAGATTTTTCTTACCCCCTTGAGGATACTAGAAGCTATCCTCACCCAATTGAGAGACCTGTTTTCTGATCTAAAGGTTCGACTCTGCTCGTCTCTGATTATCTACTACTTCAGGAACTTAATCAACTACACATAGACTCGCATGTGGAATAAGAAACTCTTTAATCGTTTTGTTTGGATTAGAATCGCTCCATATACCTTGTTGAGCGTCGGTGTTCCCTTTCGCATTCCAGCGAGGCTTTTGTCCAATCAGTCGTAACCCTAGTTTCAAGTGACAGAGGTGTCGAATGAAGCACAAGATGAGAAATAAGTTGCGGCAGGTCTCTCATTGTCCGTCATCCACGGCGGGTTAAATACGATTCTGATTTATCAAAGTTGGTTCTCGAAAATGTACGGGCTGTACAATGGGCTGGAATTCGGGTTATGGATTTGTGGGTTGAAATTCAGGTTCTGAGGGTGTAGGTTGGAATTTAGGTTGTGAAGGTGTAGGCTAGAAATTCCGGTTTTGAAGATCTTGGTTGGAATTCACTGTTTCTGACTTCCCAGCGCCCTTGAACAATTTTTTCTTCCAACTTTCAGTTCCGAAATCCGAATAGTTTTGCTTCTTATTCGATATTCGTGCAACAGGTTAATTAGGTAGGTACTCTAAAATCAAAAAATTCACGTCCATTTTTTGTTTTATTGGATTTAAACGGGCATATCTACCCAAAGCAAAACCAATCGGGCAAAATCATGGGAAAATATTGTACAGTTTTATTGGAATTTTAAAAAAATCTGCAAATTAGCCTTTGGTTACAAACTTGGATTGGAAGGCTGCGAGACGATCAGTACGAACACCCATAAATTTCATTGCATTGGGAGCACTTGGTTTCAATCTCTCTGTCTATAGCCAATCCTTGTCCGTGTAAAACTATCCGTAACTATTTTATCGTTATTAATTAGTTTGATCAATATTATTTTGATTTGATTATGTGGGTGTTCCTCTCCGCAAGGAAAAACCATAGAACGTGAGGAGAAAGCATTCAGAAAAATAAAACTCGGCTCTTCGGGCGATGGTTACTGCTTAGAGCCTTCGGCTAAAATTCAAGAAACATGGAACATGTTTTAGCCGTGTTTATTTTTGTGTGTTTTTTTCTTGCTCGATTCCGATGGTTCATTGTTGAAAATAATAAACCAAAACCAAGCCTACCAACAACATCAATATAATCCACTAAATTGATGTTTTTTTTACCGCGAATGTTGTTTATACGAGTATTTCTTTTAAATCGGAGGTACATCTCAGCTTTGAGCGAACGATTTTCGTGGGATGAAAACTGTCCCTACTTCTCCCTAGAAACGGGTCGGTCGTAAGTGAAAATCAATACAAAATCTCGCACTACTCTCGTTCCACGGGTTCGTCACGTTTTTGCCCTGTTAGGTGATGGCTAAAGCATGTTCCATGCTAATAACCCACCAAAATACCAGAGTGAGTTTAGAGTGAGTTTCGTTGGCTGTTGGATTCAACATCTTCTTTTCCAGATTGTTTTTTTCTGGGAGGGGGGGGGTTATATTATAAAATAGAGTATCATTCTTAAATTAGCAACATGAAACATGATTTTTACAATCATGTTGACAGTTTTTGGACAAACCGAGAGAGTTTTTCCAGATTAAATGGACGGTTTTCACTTTATTATTGAATGTAGGTACACTGATGGCAAATCTAGGGGGCCCATCACCCGCTAATAGGAAACTCCTTATGCGAACTCCAGAGACAATTATGCTGTACGGAGCACGAGTGCGGGCAGACTCCCATAGTTACCAAAAGTACAGGGCACGTATGGAAGCTGTACAGAGGAGAGGAGCTCTGAGAATCAGTAGTGCATTTAGAACTGTCTCAGGTCCAGCATCACAAGTGGTAGCGGGAACTATCCCAATATACCATCAGGCACTGGAGCGTAAAAGGATAAGAATGAGAAAGGCAGAGGCAATATCCATAGTAAAGAAGGAAGAGCGGGAGGAGACCATCCGTGGCAAGCAGACCTTGTCTATGAAACCCGTGGAAGGTGGACAGCCCTCATAATTGACGATCTAAAGGCTTGGTTGGAGAGAAAACACGGCGAGGTGAACTATTACCTGACTACATTCCTCTCAGAACATGGATACTTCCGCTCCTTCTTAGTAAAGATCGGGAAAGCCACTGACCCAGAGTGCAGATACTGTGGGATAGAAGATGGTGATGTCTGCCACACCTTCTTCACATGCCCACAATGGGAGGGTATGAGGAGTAGTGTGGAGGGGGTCATCATAACATTGCGTCCACAGACAATCATACATGAGATGATCAAGAAGAAGTCGAGCTGGGACGAAATGGCAGTATTTGTCACATCAGTCCTCAAAACAAAAAAGCTGGATGGAAAATGGGAGGAATAAGATGAGGAATAGAATTGAAGGAGAGACCAGAAGTAGGACCAGCCTTTTGGCACAAAAAAAGGGCTCACCCTGAAGTAATACTGTACAAGTGGTTCCGGGGTGAGTCCTAAGCAGAGGGAGTGGGGTTTTAGTTGGTAGGCCCAATGCATGGGGGTCCAACACTGTTGGGGTGAACTTCCCCTTCGCTCTTGAAGAGTTTTCCCACTTCCGTAACAAAAAAATTGAATGTAGGTACCTACCTAGGATTTTAATTATCGGATCGGTGAACTAGATCATTCAAGAAGAAAGAGCATTCATCTTGGGCACAGTCCCAAACTACCCCACGAATTTGAGAAGGATGAGAAGTATACGTAGTCCGCTAGTTATTCGGGACACGGAGTTGATTACAGACGAGAAACGTAGTCGAAATTGTTCAGGAAGTTTTAGAACTCTTCAGAAAGCTTACTGTAACTCTAGCTTACTGAAACTTACTTAAGATGCAGCACAAATGAAGGTTTTTCGTCGCATTAGATAGAAGACCCATTTCTGCGACTTAAGGTATCTATGAAACGCTATTAGAACAAAATCAACAACGAACCGTAATAACAATAACAACCTTATTACAACTCCTTTGTTGGTGTAAGTAATTTGATCCCCGGAGTACCTCGTCTGTCGCCGATACTACACGGAAATGATTTGACTGGTTCGAGGTTACGAATTCCATGTTTCCCAGGGTTCCTAGAACCGCCGCAAATGAGCAGTGCGAGCACGTTCGTAAGAGAACCTCTCAATTCTAGCCATTATGAGAAAGCGGCAGAACCCCGTCGGTATCATTAATATCGGATCACAACTAACTCTGTATAATTGACATGGCGGAAGGCGCCTCAGTCATGTCTTGATTCCGAGGAACATAGTAAGTTGTAGTCGGGCTATTATTAAAGTGTTTCAGGCAGTTGGGAGCGGATGATTGAATAGTGGGTGCTATCGATTTACTGCCGGCAACCACTGGACGGAGACGTACTGATGTTTTGATCCAATTAACGTAATCAGGGAGGCAGTGGGCTATTTGCTGGACGCCTCAGTAATAGATGGAATAGTACTTGGAGAACTCGCAACAATAGTCTACCAAGTGGGCGTGACACGTAGTTTCCTCGTGTCCATTGCATAACGGTATAAACTGGAAGAAATGAAGATTATTAAATTGGCCTCTGGTTCTTAGGAAAACGGCCCTTGAAGTTCAAGTTAATTTCATTTCCTCCAAATTCCTCTCCCTTCACTTTTTCTCTAAAATGTGCTGTTTTTCGAGTAAAAGGCTCAAAACTTGGCCTTAACACGAAAATTTAACTTTTTGGAAATTTTTTTTTTTTTTTTTGAATTGCTGTAATGTCCGTAATTATTCAACCTACAGAGCTCAATTCGATCTCAAACTGTAAAAAATTTAACCTACTATAAAAAGTTACTGGGCATACATGATTACAATTACCTTAGTTTAGAAGTAATAGTTGAAAAACTGATAAAAGTGAAAACATTTCACTAGCACTAGAGTAACGAAGGGTTTTCAGCAATGCCAGTTTGAGGATTAACTTCCCCTTGTGGGTCCAAACATCATAAGGAAATCGTAGATACCCCTGTTAGTGATTATTCGGTTAACTCTCATTTCTGTTTCGAGAATAGACCGGTAACTGAGTTTACCTACTTTTTCCCAGAGTACTAAATTGCGCTTAACCATGCAAGTAGGTCTGAACATTTGGTTGCCCGTAACTAAGTAAGAATGGAAATTAGACTTAACGTAACCAGGTAACTCGACAATTTTTAAAAAAACTATTTAATTTACCACTAAGATGTAATTTGAGGGGCAGTTCGAGATATCATTTCGGTTTTAGGATACTTTCGTGAAAAAATGGCAGGGTCCCCCCCCCCCCCCCCGGCAGCCATTTGGTTTGAAAGTTTCCTTCACGTAAGAGCATCATAAAATCCCTCGTTGATGAGAAAATTTATCCAATGGAGTAGCAGTGCTACTGTCGAAAACTATGGTAAAAGATTCTGAATTCTGAATAACTAACTGAGATCCTCCCTGGGCAAGCTATATACGAAAACTAAGTTATTTGTTAGTAATACATTTATTATGTAACTAATTCAATTCTCATTTGGAAAAAAATTCATTCTCGGGGTTTTTAGCTGACACTAATATTGGCGTCAGGCTGGTTTGCTAGCTTTTCCACATTTCCAACGTCGGTTTTAGCTGTTCGCTGTCGGCCATTTTTGAGTGTCTTCACAGGTTGGAATACTAGGTTAGTACCTTCTAGCTCGATACTCGGTACTCAGCAGCTTCTTAGAAGGGTTTTTAAGATTGCGCAATCCCAGAGGCCAATCCGGGGGCAATGAGTATCATAAAGACCATCCAAAATCGTAATATGTACAATCCTTGAAAATTCTATCAAATTCGGATAGAAATTGATGATTATGGCTGTTGCAAGGTTTTTATGTTTATGCATACGTAGATGCTGCAATCAATCCATTTCGTGAGGGACCATCTACACGCCAACCTTACGGTCGCAGAAAATTTCATTGAAATCGGACAGTAACTCCTGTTTCTCCAGAACAGTTTGACCAACAGTCAGAAATTTTTCAGGAAGTTCTGAGACGTAGAACGCGAGAGGAAATTTCGATTTTTGAGGACTTTTTTTGAAACTTGAGAAGTAAAAATGCGGTAGGTAGCGGAACCTTGCAACCGGTGCAAATAAGGTAGAGGATCCTTGGTAGAATCTGGGTATTATTTTCTATTTATGATTCGATTGAAATAGACAGCTGGTCCACTTTACTAAAGAAAGAAATGTCGCAGGAACGAGATATTCAGAACGATACACTCGCCCTGCCGAATATTCGTCCTTCGGTATCCTGGTCTCACATGCGGAGTTGGCCGAGTAGCGAGTACCACCCCGAGCATCGACGAGTACTCTAGACGAGTAAAAAAACCAGAATAGAAACGTCCTAGAGCGAAAAATTTGTATCGCAGGATTAAACTGATGGCCAGTTCCATCACTGTCTAGATAAGACCCGCAAAACTTCCCCGTTTCAATCACGAATACTTGGACGAATGTGTAGCCGGGCTGATGCTCGTTGCTTGGCTCGGTACTCGTCACCTTTGACTTGGCTTAAAAACCGCCTCCGAGACGAGCACCAAAATCATCGCCGATTCATGAGTACGCTTCCTCCTGGCTAACCATGTAGGAAATCGACGAGCATTTGCTCGCTACTCGCCGAGTACCACTTGTGTATCCGCACCTATAGAGTGACTTCCAGAGCCCGTTCCTCATTTTGTGAAGACTTGAGATTTACCAAGAAAAGTTTGCTTATTGTCTTTTAACCCGCAAAGCATGAACGTCCGTCCACAACATTCGCCATATCCGAGGCGAGCATCATGCTCGGCGAATCACGCAGGTGCTCGTCGTCAGCCGAAGCGAGCAAAACGACTTGGTGTTTGTCGGACATTCGCTATTTGGCAAATACCGCACGTGTGTTTATTAACAATTTATGTTTGGAAAAAATAGTTCACCACTACATCACAGCATTGTATCAGCACTCAGCAGTCATGTCCATCTGGCTGCTTGGTTGCAGGGTCCGAGATTCAACTTCGGACGATTTTGTGACGACTTGAGATTTACCAAGAAAAATCTGCTTTTGTCTTTTAACCCGCAAAGCACGAACGTCCGTCCACAACATTCGCCATATCCGAGGCGAGCACCATGCTCGGCGATTCACGAAAGTGCTCGTCGCCAGCCGAACCGAGCAAAACGACTAGGTGTTTGTCGGACATTCGCTATTTGGCAAATACCGCACGTGTGTTTAAATCAGAGCCTTAAATCTCATCTCAAGGCATGAGGCACCTCCGATTTGTAGTCTGGAGATTACCAGAACAAACAACGTTTTTACCGTCACAGCTTTTTTCTCTTTTTTTCTCGAAGGCGTGAGGTTTTTTTGACGTTCTTGAAATACGTCACTGAAGTTTTTTTTTCCCTTACTGTCGCCTTTTTTTACGCATATCAGCGAACAGTAGGCGTGTGCTCGATCGCGTCGGAAACAAACTATAAAAGCTCACACGTGACTCAACCAACCAAACGGCGCGGCTGCTCCGATTTTTTTTTAAATTTTATTTAGGTGACTCAAGAACCTCCAGGAGAGCTGAAGTCGAAACTGACTCACAAACCGCCGTCCGTTTGTTGTAGCCTGATTCATTCCGATTGTTTTTTTTTTCTTCTGTGGTTGTTCGACGAACGGATCGCGGTTTTTTCGGACTTATCGCTGAATCCACACACACAGAAGCAGTTGCTCGTGGACAAGTTCCGTCGCGAGGGTGTGCGCCTGGCGCCTGAAGGCGCCACGTTTCCGTTCTTCCAGTTCAAACAAGTGAGTCCCCCTTGATTCAACTAACTCTATCTAATCGGACTTTCCCCAGTAACCGCTAATCTCGACGAGTCGCGTCGTAAAAGGCTGTTCCTGCTCGTGGAGAGGTGCAACGATTGCTGGAGTGAGTCAATGGAACATTCCTAGGCTGATGTGTCAAGTTTTTGGTTCATCATTTTCAACAATAAACTTTTCACTTTCCCGAATAAAATCGTCTCTGCTCGGTATCATAAGGCGCGTCCACCCCGGTAAAAAAACGTGTCACAATTATTATCTACATACCGTATTGGAGAATCCGTCGTAACCAGCAAGTCGAGTACAGGAGGCGAGCGCTTTCGATGTAAGAACATCATCTTCAGGCCGTGGAGAGAGAACTGAGCACGTTATATAGCCAATGTTATGTAACTTGTTAGATATTCAACTGAAAAAATGTTTTATAACACGATGTTGTGTAACTTTTTTCTGTTATATAGCAGGTTACATATTACCCACAAGTTGTCGGTAAAGATTAAAGGAAGTTAAATAACTTGGTTGTACGACAAGTTGCAAGCTCGTCCACACACACCTGACCCCCACTTTGTGACAAACCTTGCCCTCCTGATCAGTGATGGAAAACTACCTTCCAGTGAGTGCGTCCTGTGTTTTGTTGAAGCCAATAAGGGCCCCACAGACTTCAGGAACAATCTTGGAAATACTCTGCTTTGAGATCTTGAATAAGTAACTCAAGCTTTGATAGGAATCACCACTCGCCAAAAATCTCAGAGTAACTGCAAGCCTTTCTCTAGCAGGTATAGCACATCGATAATTGGTGTCCTGCTTTGCAATATTTCGGGCGTCATTAATCAAGAGATATTCAAAGTCAGAACTGCTCATTCGAGCGAAATTCTTAAAACTACCATCATCCCTGATTTACCCACTAAGGGAATATCTACTGTCTTCCATCAGATCCTCCATAAGGTGAGTTCCACTGTACCGATGTCGAGCTTCCAACGAACTTCGCACCCAATATCTGCACTCAGTTGGTTGACGGCGAGTTGATAAAATCACACAGGCCGCTGCGGCCAGCACAACCTCTTCCTCCGAAGCCATGACCACTACTGAATACTCAAATGACTGAAAGTGTTGAATTTTTTGTTACATAGGTGTAGACATGTTTAGAGGGGATTCTGTTCTATAACTTGGTTGTACAACAAAATTTTAAAACACGCTATAATATAGCGTGTTTTAAAATTTTGTTGTACAACAATGCTATATTATAGCATGTTCTAAAACAATTGCTATACAACTTTGCTATTTGTTACCGGTGTGGACGCGCCTATAAGGTAGGCATTCGATATACAAATTAAGTTGTTATTACGAGTAACTTGGAATTTTGGAAGTTTTGTCTGTATAATCAATAGTATACCAACGACAGATGTTAGAAACCTGTTTCTAGGAAGTGTCGTAGTTACAAACGATATTACAATGAAAAGTTAGTTTTGTTCCAGACATTGATGTGTCCGTATATTGGTTATATTGGCGTCGAGAAAAAATCTGATTATGAGTAGAAGGAGGATTCAACGGGAATTTGAAGAAGTGGCGAGGCAGCCTGTGGACAATGGGGAGGACAGAATGCAGAGAAAGTTGGCGGATTTTGGGGTGCAAATTTTCTATCCCATTGTCGAAGAATGGGATTATTATTTCAAGGCTTCACGGTGGCAGTAAGGGCTTGTAGACTAATTGATCAAGAGTACATTCGAGATTTTTTACTTGCAAAACTTGGGTCTGAACCATTCAAAGCAATAGGCAGGAAATTGTTGGTGATTGACGCAACTTCAAAGTGGCTGAAGGTTTTCCGAACTCATAGCATGACAGGAGTAGTTGCTATAATGCATATGAGGGAACTGTTTGCTAAGTATGGTTTGCCTGCATTGGTCGTATCGGACAATGGGCTGCAGTTTCATGATTTTGCAACGTTTCTGTCTGACAATGGTCAAGCACTTTCTTTGCATGCCTTACCATCTTTGATCGAATGAGCTAGCCGAAAGGGCGATACGCGCTTTCAAACATCGGGGAAGCTTCAAAAGGACAAGGAGACCTACATCTGAAATAAAAACAATTGTTGTTTTCGCATAGGATTGCCGTGCAAAGTACAACTGCGAGAAGTCCCGAAGAAATATTACTGGGAAGAAGAATGTCACCAGACTTCGCTGACGATGTTGACCGAAGTTTGACAGTACATAGGGCAATTCACGATCAGCATTCAAGGTGGAAAGATTTTTGTGAGGGTGATGAGGGAGGATAGTGAGGAATACAGGGCCTGTATCACACATCGTGGAGATAGAAGGGGTACAAAGGAGGAAACATGCAGATCAACTGAGGGCAGCTTGAGGAATAATGAAGAGGGCGAGTGATGTAGTATACCAATTAACAAATTAAAGCAGAGGGAGAAAAGAGAAAAGAGCTTTCTGTGAACAGAACAGTACATGTATTTGGGGGTTAAGAGGGGAGAGGCCGCATCCTAACGTCAACCTAATGAACTTCGTCACCACCCCTCAATTTAAAGACAATAAGTTAAAATTTCACATTTCATAATCAACATTTTTCTGTAGGTAAATTGGCCCCAAAAAATGCATAATTATAGCAAGTTAAAATTTTGTAAATATTAAATTACTTTAACAAAATTCAAATTAAAAAATAGATCACAGAGTAGGAAATTGTACAAATCACATTTTAAAATAAAATCACAAAAATACAGATATTTCAGAAAATCAGTCACATGATGTGCATGAAATAAGATAAAATTTCATAAAACACTTCGGTTGTTACAAAATGTTACAATTAATTTTTCATGTTTAGTTGTTGACAAAATGGTAAAAATTTACATGAAGTCTTTGTAAATATTTCAGCAATATTATTGCGAGTTGAAATATAATCAATGTTGAAAAACTTTTCAAAATTCAAATCTTTCATGTAATATACCTGAATATCAATGTGTTTCGAACGACGACCATTTTCGTAAGACGCGATCATTTTTATCGCACTTTTACTGTCACATCACAGCATAGTACTAACTTAGTCGTAGCTGGGATTAAATGATGATTCTAGAGCATAGACTACACCTTTCAGGCAGACAAGTTCAGAAGCAGACTAGCGGCATAGTGCTAGGACTCTGCAGAATACTTGGCGACAGTAGCTTGTTTCTTCGAGCACCAAGCGATCAACACTCATTCCGATCTTGTAGGTCATCTCCCCAATCTGCATCGGAGTAGCCAATCAATCCATGCTCCATTTTCCCTGAGTAAGTCAAAGCAAACTTCTTTGTTTTTTGAAGGTAGTGCAAGATATGTTTGCCGGCCTTCCGTAGGGCTTCAGTAGGTTTATCCAAGTAACGGCTAAGATAGAAAGTAGCATAGGCTAAAATGTTAGTTCCGTTCCAGACGTTGAAGTTTCAGTATATCATAAAATATGTTTATTTATTTACGTACAAACTCAACAACAGCAGTAACAACATAACCAAATTAAGCAACCATAACGTAGATGTCCAAGCGGGTGAGTTCACTGTCAAATTTTGGTGTGGAGGTCTGTTGAATTTTGAATTTACTTATTTGAAATTGTAACTTATATAACTGCTGAAGGTTATATGGGCATTAGGGCACCGTCATCTAATCCTAGGCATCGCTCTCTCCTTCTGCATCTGTGAAGTCTCATCAACACTGCTCGGACCACAGCCATTTGAGTTTTAACACGAACCCAGCAGGTCATAAAATTCCACTCCTATGTTTTTTTCCTTTTGAAGCCATAGTGACTAGAACACGATTGGGAATCTTCATCCTCCGATATCGCCTCGTATTTCTCGGAGAAATTAAAGGGTTTATTGTAATAAGCCAATATTTTAGGAATTGCACTGGTGAAAACTTCTTTTGTGTTTTCTCTAAATTCTGTTAGTGGACTTTGTGCGCCTTTGTGCTTCAAGGTATCGATATAGCGGTTCCGAAGAGGCTGTGTGCCGAATTTCAGAGCTCAGTAGGTAAAACAGATTGAAGCTGAAGCTGTTTCATCCACAGAGGACTAGTTTCAAATAGTGGTCACGAGAAACTCAAAAAGGTCTCCCAATTTGGGTGGGCAGTATAGCTTCCTCACGAAGAAAAACTCGATCATCAATAAAGTACATTGGTTCAATGATTAAATGTATTATTAAATGATCAGTTGATATGAAACACAAACTTCACAATCAAGCTGTTGGTTTCCTGTATTGGTTCATAGTTCGATTGCAAATTTGATGATGAGACGAGGACATTAAATGTCCAAATTTTATAGGGTACTATTTAGGAATCGCTACGCGTAATGCCTGAAAACTTCATCAAAGTCGGACCCATTTTTTCTCGGGAAGAGAAATTTGGATGTTTTTCAGATTTTCCCAACTGATGATTCCTACTGATCCAAATCCAAATACCAAATCCAAATACGATTTATAGGTATTTTTATGAAAAACCATCCAAATTTGAGCAATTTTGGTCACGCGCATACGCTTATGTTAGTCTTAAAGGAACGAAACTGTTACGTATTTTTTGTTCGAAAAACTGTTTTTTTTTTTTTTGACCTCAAGATTTTGTTTATGACCAAAGAATAAGACCCACACCCCGTTTACGGATCATCTATTTGAAAAGATAGAACGGGAATTATTGTTGGGATTCATTCAATTTCTATTTACACAATAAACAGATCGTTTCCTGTTGGTAGGTTTGACCTCGTAGATGTTGTCAGAAGTTTTTATTGATTCCCCCTCCACCCTTCACCTCATTGATAACCGGCTCTTCAGTTCGGAAGATACGAGTATTTTTCGCATTGAAAACTCGTAGGAGGTTTATCTTGTTGGGCGGTGTTGATAGAATAGTCTGCTTCCTGTGTGCAAACTGCATCTCGGGGCACTGCACTCCTCGAATTCAAGCCGCTCTCAATGATATTTTAACTGTTGTTTAAGGTCACTATAATTGCCATTGGGATAGCTTACTTAGTAAGACGTTTACTAAGTAGGTTCGGCAGTGTAGTTTCCTCTTATCGAATAACATGGACGTAAAGTACCAGTTGGCTTGAAAATGTTTGATGTGGCAAATGAAAATGTTGATTTTGAAGCAACCAATTTTTTTTTTTTTACTTTCTTCACGAATACAAATCTATCCTACTTTCGATATAAAGGAACCAAAAATATGGCGGAAGCGGTGCAACGTTACCTTTCACTTTACTTTCATTATCTACGCAAAATACATTCCTCACACTACCTAGTGTACAGTAGCACCTACCACTACCACTACCTCTTTTATTTATTTATTTTTCACAGTGGTTACAGGTTATTTAGGACCCATATAGCCACATATATGGCCATATAGCCACACAAAAAATTCTCATAAAATAACAACTTTCTGTATAAATTAATAGTAATTCAAAATGTTTCTCTGTTTATATTCATCATATAACAATATACTAACAACTTAATTTTACTGTTAATTTAAAATTGCATTCCTGCTCTTCTTGTCATGTTTAATATATCTTTTAATTGTCCAGTTGTAGCATTTTTAAACATGTCGTAATGCTCTCTTCTCCCACCGAATTAATCCATTCCTGCCGTTCTTTCGCATAAAATGGGCAAAACATTAGTTTGTGCTCCATGTCCTCCTCAGTTTCGGGGCAATAGTCACAGTTTGGTGATTCTGTTACAGCTAACATGTGTCGGGAGTGGTTCACCATTCCATGTCCAGTTCTCATTCTTATAATTTGCGTAATATCTTTTCGTTGGAGAGGTTTTTTATGGAACCAAGGGGTTTTGGAAATTTGGAACAAATATGACCACAACTGAAGACGATAAACTGGTCCCCCTTCCAGACGCCCTTCTGTTAACGAAAAAGGAGATGATGAAGGATTGGCAAGAATAATATGAAAGAGCGTCCCTGGAAAAGGGTTATTTTCATTACCGGATCCAACACTTACCACTACCTCTACTCACTACCTCTACTCATTCCGATTCCGTAACTACTACTTTCCCAACCAATAAGCGGTCTGAAATTTTGTCAACAGTTGAAAGATAATAAAATATAGTGAGTTATAGGAGACCGCAGGTTTTATAGGGGTCTTCAAAATGGTTATTATTGGTTAAGGAGTAAATTCCGTGATTGCTTCGTCCAGGACGAGCGGGTGCCCAAGTGTTCATGACCTTTGAAATCGAGCGAGAAAATTTTTACCGCCAACACGAAAAAAATCATGGTATGGATATGTCTAATGATTTTTAATACATATTTCAAATGACAATACAGGCTACAGACGCGAAATGGTATAATTCTATGGGGCAATTCATGTCATGCAATTGAAACTTTCAGGCTTCAGAAAAGAGCAGTGAGAACTATAAGCAATTTGACCTGGAAGCACACTTGTAGAGGTTCCTTTTCTCGAAATCGGATACTTACTGTACCGGGAATGTATGTATTGTCTGTCCTCAACTACATCAAAGCAAACATCAGTTCCATTTCAAAAGCATCGGACATGCATGATTCCCCCACGAAAAGCCGGAAAAACTTGAACCCTCCATTCGCCCGCCTCGGTGCATCGCTTAATTGCTGTCCGATCCAAATGGGAACAAGGCTCAATGTGCTCCCACTACAGTTATGATGAAAAATCATTCGCGAGAATCGTGAAGGAGTCTCTTCTACAGGCGGAAATTTATTCACTGGACGAGTTCCGTGGTGTGAAGTGGATGGTAGGTATGATGTAAATTTTGGTAAATACGGTTCCTTATAGTTAATAGTTCTAGCATCTTATCAATAATGTCATAATCGTCCTAGTCATGATAGTCATCAAAGCAGCAGAGGAGTATCGAGTACTCTTGCTTGCACTATTATGCGATTATTGCACTATTATGCACTATTATTGCTTACACATATTATGTAGAGTTAACTGGTCTTTCTGTGATACTTGAATGTTTTAGTAGTTCTATTTATTGATGTTTTAACTGTGATAATTCTGTGATATTAGGTTTAAGTTGCGTGTTAAACATATAGTAAATTTTTAACTGTTTTTATGTCATTGATAAATGTATTTTTTGCGTGTTTATCGTATGTTTGTGGGTGTGCGGGTCGGTGGGGGTCTCGGTATCGCTCGGGGGTGGCGCCCTCTGGTGCGTTCATACGCCGGATCGCCAGCGACTCTTTCGTGAGCCGTTTGCATTTTTGGTTTTGGGACGCCACCATGGTGGGTGGGCCCGGGCGGGGCCGGGGCTCCCCTCTAGCCCCGCACCGCTTTCTGCGGCTACAGCGCATCACGCAACTTGTTATCTTCATCATTGTCTTGTTTGTACATTGAATGACCGGTTTCCTCTTCTTTTAAATTATTTTTTACATTATTACCTACTTTATGACATGTTAGTTTTTATAGGACTATTCTTATCATTGTTTGATTTTATAACTGTTTATTGACGATTGTTATATACATTTTATGTATAATGACAATAAAAAGCATATTAAAAAAATATATATATCACATGACAAGTGACAGACCAAATTCATATTCATAAACAGGGAGTTCAATGCTTTATATGAAACGGTTGCTTGACTAATAAGCCTCACACAATTTTGTCCCCTGATATTTCAATTCACCTCAGTCAACTCTCTCAGTAGGTACCCTACTGGACAAAACTCGCAAATTCTCCCAATTCTTAGATGATTTTTCCTTATGCGTCAACAACTAATTTCCTAGTTACAAAAAAACAAAAAAAAAAACGCAATGGTATCACCACGTGAGTCACCGCCAAATCTGTTACGCCACCTTCGTCTCAACTAATTTCTTCGATTTATAATATAAATCGAAATTTATAATATAAATCGAAGAAATTAGTTGAGACGAAGGTGGCGTAACAGATACTATTTTGTTGGTTTCGGTCTCTGAATTTTCATCATAATCTTTCCGGTTTCTTCTCAGTTAACCCATAATTCTCAAAATAAACTCGACATTGTTCGATAATATGGTTGGTAGGCACTATTGATGAGAAAAATCCTTGTTATTTGGGGACGGGTGATCTATTTAGAAAAATAATATGTCGTTGTGTAATAATTTGCTGTGTTGTTATAGAAACACCGTTTCGTAGATTACTTTATTCTTGAACTGTCAAGACAACATTTTTAATAGTAATAAAAATACTTGGTTACCTATTGAACATGTTGCTTGAAATAATAATGGTCGCAGAAGAATCTTGCGTTCGCAACAACAGGTAGCAACATGCGGAGGTGAAGATGTGTTATTAGGAAGCGCGAGGTATGTGAGGAACTCAAATGACTATAAAGCAGGCGACCATCAAATCAAAGCCTTTTATTCCTCACGATTAAAACAGTAGCGAATCCATTCAAGTGAAACACAAGAGAAACGCCGGCGAGACGGCCGACGGTAGCGCATTTTTCCCTTTCAATATCCGATTGTCTTCCTCCCCGCCTATTTGAACACTTCGGAAAATGATGATTGATTCAGTGAACACTTTTGTTGAAGGTCGACAATGGTTGTTGAAAGCGAGCTACGCGGAAGTATCAACTCATCTTCGTAGGTGTCGGAGAGGATTGTCATTGTCACCCATCTCTTCTATTTAGGCCTTACATCGGAAATGTTTACTTCCTCAATATCGAAGATAAAAAATCTTTACTTCTGCAGGAAGCCTACAAAATTTTGGTTCCTTAACAATCAAAATTGCATGGAAACCAGCAATCGAGGCAGTACTGGCCAATGGTCAGCTCTATCCAGCGAATGGATAGCGGAAGAAGTCTGTCATCCCCAGGATCACCCGATGGTCTATTTATGGAAGCCAATAACAGAGAATGAAATCCGGATATCTGAACTAAAGAAGACTGCTTGTGGTTCTGAAGGATAACAGGTGGAGGTGTGGAGAATGGTTCCCCACTGGACGATAGTTGACAACATCATTTTTTGCAGGGGATCTATGCCTTTTATCCTCTAAACACAAACTCCCACTACGGCGATCTTCCCTCCAAAAAAAAAAAAAAAAAAAAAAAATCCGAAACAGAAGCATACTACCGCCCAATACAATTTTACGCCAGTTCCACAAAACGCCAAAAAATATCCATTTTTTAGGATCCTGTACTTTTCCCCGTAAATCTATCACATTGTGATCAACATAATGGGAAGAAAACGATTGGGAAAATGGGGGCGAGACCTTATGAAACACAACACAATTGTGTACATTTTGTTTTAACCCCTCGTTTTTGGTTTATTATTTTCAATAATAAACCTTTGGAATCGAGCAAGAAAAAAACATTTTTAACCCCCCCTCAAAATTTGATGTTTTACGTTTCAAGGTACGTAGATTACGAAAATCGAATGAAAAATTTCCGTCCGTCCGCCGTACGCCGTACGCGGCACTTTTCTTAGCAACACTGGACCGATTTGGTTCAAATTTGGTATATGGGCTCCATTTGGGGTCTAGTTGTGCCGCGAAGCTTTTGGTTGATGTAGGTCACTTCTAAGGGGTGAAAATTAAGGGTTGAAATTTTCAAGAGTGCCCTAGCTCGAAAACTCTCGAAATAAAGGTATCGTTTTTTCACCAATTTTAAATAGTATTGAATTTTTAAAAATTTTTGAGACCACCCGGAGCTCTGTAGGACAAACCGTTCGGTCCCTACGAGTACTTGAAGGTTTTCCTTCGATAAAACAGAATCATGAGTGTGAATCGCAAAAGAGGTCTAATCTCCATTCAAATTTTATCGGACTAAAATGCGATCGCTGTTCATTTCTTCGATTTGTATACAGTTTTGCCTTCTGCGTAACCAGTAATCAAATTTCCATATGAAGCTTTCTATTTTTCCAATCGAGTGTGAAGCGTTTAGTTCTTTCTAATAAACTTGATTGTGAAGGTGTGAAGCCAGTATGGTGTGGTAGGTAGTACCTAGCTGGTAGGTAAAAAAAATGTTGGTGGGTAAAAGCGCTGCAAATCATTGCTCAAAGGCTTCTTCACTCTTCAGATCACTGATCAGCTGAGTGAGCTCTGAAGCCATTTTCAATCCTATTGAATGGAAGTGCTCTTCCAGGCGTCTCCAGCATTCGAGGAAATCTTCTTCACTCCTCAGATTACTGATCAGCTGAGTGAGCTCCAAAGCCATTTTCAATCCTATTGAATGGAAGTGCTATTCCAGGCGTCTCCAGCATTCGAGGAGATCTTCTTCACTCCTCAGATCACTGATCAGCTGAGTGAGCTCCGAAGCCATTTTCAATCCTATTGAATGGAAGTGCTCTTCCAGGCGTCTCCAGCATTCGAGGAGATCTTCTTCACTCTTCAGATCACTGATCAGCTGAGTGAGCTCCGAAGTCATTTTCAATCCTATTGAACGCAGGATGCTGAAATTTGAGAGGGAAGGTCAAGGGAGAATACAGATGGTGGTAGGTGCTTTTGATGGAGAACCAGTGATCTATACAGAAGGGTGATCTATACAGAAAATAATAAACCTTTGAGCAATGATTTGCAGCGTTTTCAATATAATTTTTTTCGTGTTTTCGACTTGAAATTACCGAACACAAATTTCTCCCCTAAATTCGGTTGTAATTTTTATATTTTTATAAAACAATTGAAAAGCTGAGATCTTTATCCATAATCCGACTGTGTAGATGATCCGATGCATAGTAGTTAGTCTCAAAACATCAATCTCTTAGTACCTACCACTACCCTCATAGGGGACCATTTACACATCAACCAGCTTAACCTCTGAATATTGTTGGAAAATGTAAGTTATGAGCGGTTGCAAGGTTTTTTCTTGTTCATGCGAAGCGGCTACTATCAGTCCGGAGGGTGATGACTTTCATAGGGGACCATCTACACGCCAACTCGCACAATACCTGAAAATTTCATCGAAATCGGACGAGAATTGTAGATGTTTTGGCTGTTACAGGGATTTCATGACAGACAGACAGAAGTCTGTCTAACGGAAGGTCTGAAACAAACCTAAAACGCAAGTGGAAATTTTGATTTTGGAGAACATTTTTTTTTCAATTTTGAAAAGTGAAAAGAAAGCTTCTTGTTGAAAATGTGAGGCAAATTCGCCATTTAAAAAAACTGATAAGAGACATTTTCTTGCTTAAATTAGTTGTAGAATCGACTCCCGAAGTTTTTCGGTCCTTATCACGGGAGAAAGATACGGTCAAACTTTAGGGGTCGATTCTACAACTAGTTTGCAGCAAAAAGTGCCTCGTAGAAAATTTTTCTAGATGCTTTATTTTTTAATTATTTCACTTTTTAAGATTTTTTGCGTTTGTTGAACCTCGTCTCACTAAAATGACTAAAGCTCCCTTGTTTTTCATGCAAATTCGAATCTGATTAATCCGTTGAAAAGATAATTAAATTTCTCATCAGTTGAGCTACAACACACATTTCTAACCTTGCTTCTAGCTAGATTTTAACACAGAATGTGATTTTGCGATGACCTACCGAAAATAAAAATCGTCTCGAAAAAGCGTCAGAAAAAACCGTTACGCGCCTTTTATAATGATTTTCACGTGCAACCGAGCCGTTGGTAAGGAAATAGAACTCCCGCAGTGTTCATTGCACAGAAATTTTTCACCATTCGTTGGAAAGCTCTCAATTTATATAGTATTTTTCTTGTAGTTACATATTTATTTATATAACATTTATAGGGTTTTAGACCAAATTAAATGTCTAACAATTATTTATTTTATTATTGCCAAAGACTCCACATTTATTATTGTTGTTTTTTATTTAACGGATGACTAGCATCGCAAAAACACATTCTGTGTTCCTATGATTTCATACAGAGTATGGAAAAAGAAATAAACCGGGGGGGTGCAGGGGGGCGGAGCCCCCCGCCGAGGCGCAAAGCGCCGAGTTTTCTACTCCAAACTTAAAACTTTGCAATTTTTGTGTTTTTTTACGAAATTCTCAAGAGATTTTTTACCCATTTCCTGTAGAGGAAAATCAATGAGGTTTCCAGCAAAAACATTCAAAAAATCTCAGCTTTCTTACGGTATAATAAGAAAAATGTTTTACAGTAGAAATTAGGGAAGAAATTTGTGTTTGAACGCGAAAAAACTTGGATTTTTTTTTTTAACGAAATCGACGTTTTTACGGGGGGGGGGGGGGATTTGGGAGTCTCGTCCACAAACCCTCCTCCCACCCTCCATCCAATCCGGAATCCTCCCGTGGGTAAAAGTCTCTTGAAAATTTTGTCAAAAAACTCAAAAATTGCAAATTTTCAAGTTCGGAGTAAACAAAAATTTAGCTAGAAGCAAGGTTAGAAATGTGTGTTTTGGCACGTCGGATGTGAAATGTAATGCTCTTTTCAACGGTGCAATCTGATTTGAATATTCTTGATGAGTAAGGGAACTATAGTCATAAAGTGACAACATACGCAACAAATCTTAACAAGTGAAATAACTCGAAAACAAAGCATCTAAAAAATAATGTCCTCTAAGCACTTTTTGTTGCAAATTACTTCGAGAATCGACCCCTGATGTTTGGCCGTATCTCTCTCGGACACCTCGTATTGTCACATTTGTGGTAATCAAATTTGGGGGTTAGTTTTGCGGTTATCTACTAAACATCGGATAATCTACACAGTCGTGTTACGGTGACGAGGAAGCTATGTGCCACACCCACTTGACAGACTTTTTGGATGAGTTGGGTGCAGCGAAGTAAACAGGCCTGCAAGACCTGCAACCGTGGAAGTCGCGTGCAAAACTGTGAAGGGAAGTTACGATTCGCGAAAATGCGCAGTTGGCCGATTAGCGAACTTCCTTCAAAGTGATCTGCAAACTGGAGGGTTTCGTGTTTGAAGACGAGGTCGGCGGATTTTCTCGTTATATTCTAAAGTGAGGTAATCGGTCGATGTAGGCGTGATTGATGGGTAATGAGAAGGGTAATGGGTAATGGGAGCGACTAAAGGAAATGAATGGGTAATGGGCGTGAAGCTGAAAGGAAATGAATCTTTTGCCGAGAGGAGTCGTTTGGTCTGCGACTGGGTAAACATTAGCCAGTTAGCGTCCGGAGAGGCAATTCATCTCGAGCAGGGAAACCTCGTTTTAAGCTCATATCCAGTCACAGCGATCTGTCTTCTACGCATAATTGAAGAGAAAAACAGAATACACATAAATAAAACTAGCTATTTCATTTCATAACAAAAAACTCCCTAAATTTTCGAACAGAAGCACAGAAATATGAAAAATGCTGAAAATCATAACACAAATGAGGAGCTTGATTCCGAAAGGAACTAAGTACGAGTATATCCATTTTGGTCAAACGTGAGAAAAGCGCGAAAAAAAAGTAAATTTGTACAAAGTTTAAAATATTTTAGAAAGAAATTTGAAATATAAGATACATGAATATAGTACTTTTTGAAACAAAGCGTGGCGTTTAGTACTTTTTGGAATCAAACGAAGTACATCAAGTACTTTTTGGAACAAAACTAACAAGCAGACCGCCATTGAGCCGGATATACCCCCCCCCCCCCTCTAAAATCGATAGTTTTTTTTTATGATCATGGTTTTTTTTTGCAAAGATCTCAAATATGACAACGTTGCGCACCTCGCAACCATCCGCTGTAGACACCAATTATGTTATTTCAAATGAGACCCCTAAATTTGGGTGGAGGAAAAGACAATATAATTCAGGGGTAGCGATAGCCACCAGAACTAATTCTTTAACAAACGATCGAAGGTGAAAACAAGCCTTTGGTCGTTTCTCTCGAGTAAACCAACAAGTTTCGATGGTTTTAACGTTCAATTTTGACTTTTTCAAACAATCGAAGGTGAAAACGAGCCTTTGAAGTGGTCGTTTCTCTCGTGTAAACCAACAAGTTTAGATGGTTTTAACGTTCAATTTCGATTTTTTCAAACAATCGAAGGTGAAAACGAGCCTTTGAAGTGGTCGTTTCTCTCGAGTAAACCAACAAGTTTAGATGGTTTTAACGTTCAATTTTGACTTTTTCAAACAATCGAAGGTGAAAACGAGCCTTTGAAGTGGTCGTTTCTCTCGAGTAAACCAACAAGTTTAGATGGTTTTAACGTTCAATTTTGACTTTTTCAAACAATCGAAGGTGAAAACGAGCCTTTGAAGTGGTCGTTTCTCTCGTGTAAACCAACAAGTTTAGATGGTTTTAACGTTCAATTTCGACTTTTTCAAACAATCGAAGGTGAAAAAATGCCTTTGAAGTGGTCGTTTCTCTCGAGTAAACCAACAAGTTAAGATGGTTTTAACGTTCAATTTCGATTTTTTCAAACAATCGAAGGTGAAAACGAGCCTTTGAAGTGGTCGTTTCTCTCGAGTAAACCAACAAGTTTAGATGGTTTTAACGTTCAATTTCGACTTTTTCAAACAATCGAAGGTGAAAACGAGCCTTTGAAGTGGTCGTTTCTCTCGAGTAAACCAACAAGTTTAGATGGTTTTAACGTTCAATTTCGACTTTTTCAAACAATCGAAGGTGAAAACGAGCCTTTGAAGTGGTCGTTTCTCTCGAGTAAACCAACAAGTTTAGATGGTTTTAACGTTCAATTTTGACTTTTTCAAACAATCGAAGGTGAAAACGAGCCTTTGAAGTGGTCGTTTCTCTCGTGTAAACCAACAAGTTTAGATGGTTTTAACGTTCAATTTCGACTTTTTCAAACAATCGAAGGTGAAAAAATGCCTTTGAAGTGGTCGTTTCTCTCGAGTAAACCAACAAGTTTAGATGGTTTTAACGTTCAATTTCGACTTTTTCAAACAATCGAAGGTGAAAAAATGCCTTTGAAGTGGTCGTTTCTCTCGAGTAAACCAACAAGTTAAGATGGTTTTAACGTTCAATTTCGATTTTTTCAAACAATCGAAGGTGAAAACGAGCTTTTGAAGTGGTCGTTTCTCTCGAGTAAACCAACAAGTTTAGATGGTTTTAACGTTCAATTTTGACTTTTTCAAACAATCGAAGGTGAAAACGAGCCTTTGAAGTGGTCGTTTCTCTCGTGTAAACCAACAAGTTTAGATGGTTTTAACGTTCAATTTCGACTTTTTCAAACAATCGAAGGTGAAAAAATGCCTTTGAAGTGGTCGTTTCTCTCGAGTAAACCAACAAGTTAAGATGGTTTTAACGTTCAATTTCGACTTTTTCAAACAATCGAAGGTGAAAACGAGCCTTTGAAGTGGTCGTTTCTCTCGAGTAAACCAACAAGTTTAGATGGTTTTAACGTTCAATTTCGACTTTTTCAAACAATCGAAGGTGAAAACGAGCCTTTGAAGTGGTCGTTTCTCTCGTGTAAACCAACAAGTTTAGATGGTTTTAACGTTCAATTTCGACTTTTTCAAACAATCGAAGGTGAAAACGAGCCTTTGAAGTGGTCGTTTCTCTCGAGTAAACCAACAAGTTTAGATGGTTTTAACGTTCAATTTCGACTTTTTCAAACAATCGAAGGTGAAAACGAGCCTTTGAAGTGGTCGTTTCTCTCGAGTAAACCAACAAGTTTAGATGGTTTTAACGTTCAATTTCGACTTTTTCAAACAATCGAAGGTGAAAACGAGCCTTTGAAGTGGTCGTTTCTCTCGAGTAAACCAACAAGTTTAGATGGTTTTAACGTTCAATTTCGACTTTTTCAAACAATCGAAGGTGAAAACGAGCCTTTGAAGTGGTCGTTTCTCTCGTGTAAACCAACAAGTTTAGATGGTTTTAACGTTCAATTTCGACTTTTTCAAACAATCGAAGGTGAAAAAATGCCTTTGAAGTGGTCGTTTCTCTCGTGTAAACCAACAAGTTTAGATGGTTTTAACGTTCAATTTCGATTTTTTCAAACAATCGAAGGTGAAAACGAGCCTTTGAAGTGGTCGTTTCTCTCGAGCAAACAGACAAGTTTCGATGATTTTAGCGATCTTTATCGACTTTTTCGTACAAGCCTTTGAAGTGGTCATTTCCCTCAAGCAAACCAACAAGTTTCGACGATTTTAGCGATCATTATCGACTTTTTCGTTCAATCGAAAGTGAAAACAAGCCTTTGAAGTGGTCGTTTCTCTCGAGCTAACCAACAAGTTACGATGATTTTGGCGATCTTTATCGACTTTTTCGTACAAGCCTTTGAAGTGGTCATTTCCCTCAAGCAAACCAACAAGTTTCGACGATTTTAGCGATCATTATCGACTTTTTCGTTCAATCGAAAGTGAAAACAAGCCTTTGAAGTGGTCGTTTCTCTCGAGCTAACCAACAAGTTACGATGATTTTGGCGATCATGGTCGTTTCTCGTTATTCTGGTCACACCTTGGGACATTTGTGGTATTCCTGAGATGTTTTCGGTGACAGTAGTGACACCATGGTTCAATTAGGGTTACCCTAAGACCGATGCAGAGGATTGAATCATTATTTCATCGAGACATGTTATAATTCCTGTAATGTCCGTACTAGCGACCTCTCAAAACGAATTAAACACTGATGACACTACACACTTTCACGCAATATCTCAAGTTTAACTTAAAACAAAAAAACGCTGCAAATCATTGCTCAAAGGTTTATTATTTTCTGTATAGATCACCCTTCTGTATAGATCACTGGTTCTCCATCAATAGCACCTACCACCATCTGTATTCTCCCTTGACCTTCCCTCTCAAATTTCAGCTTCCTGCGTTCAATAGGATTGAAAATGACTTCGGAGCTCACTCAGCTGATCAGTGATCTGAGGAGTGAAGAAGATTCCTCGAATGCTGGAGACGCCTGGAAGAGCACTTTCATTCAATAGGATTGAAAATGGCTTCGGAGCTCACTCAGCTGATCAGTGATCTGAACAATGAAGAAGCTTTTGAGCAATGATTTGCAGCGTTTTTTACCCACCAATTTTTTTTTTACCTACCAACTTTTTTTTACCTACCAGCTAGGTACTACCTACCACACCATACTGGCTTCACACCTTCACAATCTAGTTTATTAGAAAGAACTAAACGCTTCACACTCGATTGGAAAAATAGAAAGCTTCATATGGAAATTTGATTACTGGTTACGCAGAAGGCAAAACTGTATACAAATCGAAGAAATGAACAGCGATCGCCTTTTTGTCCGATAAAATTTGAATGGAGATTAGGCCTCTTTTGCGATTCACACTCATGATTCTGTTTTATCGAAGGAAAACCTTCAAGTACTCGTAGGGACCGAACGGTTTGTCCTACAGAGCTCCGGGTGGTCTCAAAAATGTTTAAAAATTCAATACTATTTAAAATTGGTGAAAAAACGATACCTTAATTTCGAGAGTTTTCGAGCTAGGGCACTCTTGAAAATTTCAACCCTTAATTTTCACCCCTTAGAAGTGACTGACATCAACCAAAAGCTTCGCGGCACAACTAGACCCCAAATGGAGCCCATATACCAAATTTGAACCAAATCGGTCCAGTGTTGCTAAGAAAAGTGCCACGGACGGCGGACGGCGGACGGGGGACGGCGGACGGCGGACGGCGGACGGGGGACGGCGGACGGACATTGCAAATTTGGATTCTACGCACCTTGAAACGTAAAGTGACAAAGTTTGAGGGGGGGTTATAAAAATTTTTTGCGATACGATCACATAGGCTTATTATTAGAAATAATAAACCAATACACAGATGACTTTCAAAAACATTTTTCCAAGAGTTGAAATTTAGGTATTAATTTAATTCATCGCTGAAACAGACTATTCTAAATAAATTTTTCAAAATTTTTTGACTTCATTTTTTGACTTCAAATAACTTACAAAAATGGTTCAAAAACTTCAGCTTTGTCCATTAATTTTAAATTGCAATTTAAATCTAGTTATTCTGGTGACTCCTTGGGGCAGCTGTGGTGTTCCTTGAGATGTTTTCGGTGACACTAGTGACACCATGGTCCAATTAGGATTAAGAACACGAGGAAGCGATGTGCCACACCCATTTGGCAGACTTTTGTAAATAAACACCTGGCGCTGGAGTTTTCGTTCCACTCGGACGGAGAGCTGTTATTAGTGCTGTTATTATCACGGAAATTGAGACGTAATTGGACAACCGTGGAAATAAAAATCTGAAAATCAAATAAATTACGGGACAGCTGATGGGGGCAGTCCAGGTTGAAACGGCGGGATTCGACACGGGCGGCGCCGCGCGGACCCCGTCGCCCGGATTCGCGTCGCTGCGGGCGATCGCCGGTGACCCACAGCCTCCGGTCGGGCCGCGCGCGGGCCGCTTTCGGGCCACTCTGGCGCCAACCGCGCCCCGTCACCGGCTCTCCTTTCCACTGATTTATCGCGCTCTCCGACGTATCGCTCATTACCGCGCCGAAAACGAAATTTCGGACCTGAAAGAAGGCGAGATTGAGAGTAAAAACTGCCAAGTCAGGTGGGCAGTGTAGACTTCCCACAGATGTAGTATTTCACCTTCTTTACTTTCATTTCGTTCATGTACCTGGAAAACCATGTAAGTCGTGTTAATCAAATTTTACAGGGGACACTAAAAATTAAATAATTCAGTTTTCATTCCATATGCAATAAGTTTTTTCGTTCCTTTCCTTAATACTGGTGGCAACAGTAGTATTTCTAAGAGCCTGAGACTAATTTCATCAAAATTTACTCCAGCGAACGAAAAAATGGACTTACATGCTTTTACCCAGCCTTTGACACCCGACTTAATGGTTTTCAATTTGAATTTATTAAAATATACCCAGCTTGGGTTATTTAATTATTAGGAATATTATTCAATTTTTTTCCCCAGGTTTCAAGGTTACACAAAATACCCAAATTGATGCAAAAAGAAAATATTTAAATGAAAATTCATAGGCGTTGACTAATACGCAGCCCAACTTTAAGGCTCCTTGAGTCAAAATTACAGTCTTCAGTCTTAATATTACTAGAGTTGAGCAATAAATTATTCAATATACTACCAATTCCTCAATTACCATTTCTTAAATTACAACAATTACTTATAGGAACACTTTACCTATCACGACCGTAACTAGGTAGGTATGCATTGAATTTAAGTGTTAGGCGACTAGGTACTTTTGTTTCATTAAAACAAGGGATGAGTTAGGGGTTAGGGATATGTTGGAGATGAGCAAGGGATGGGTTAGGGGTTGGAGATAGGTCAGGGCTGGGTTGGGTTAGAGATGGACTAGGGATAAGTTAGGTATGTGTTAGGAATGGGATAGGGGTTAGGAATAGGTTGGAGATGGGCTAGGGATGGGTTGGGTATGGGTTAGGGGTTGGGGATGTGTTGGGGATGAGCTGAGGATGGGTTAGGGGTTAGGGATATGTTGGAGATAAGCTAGGGACAGGTTAGGGATGGGCTGGGTATAAGTTAGGGATGAGCTGGGTATAATTTAGGGGTTGGGATAGGTCAGGGCTGGGTTAGGGATGAGCTTGGGTTGGGTTAGGGGTTGGAGATAGGTCAGGGCTGGGTTGGGTTAGAGATGGACTAGGGATAAGTTAGGTATGTGTTAGGAATGGGATAGGGGTTAGGAATAGGTTGGAGATGGGCTAGGGATGGGTTGGGTATGGGTTAGGGGTTGGGGATATGTTGGGGATGAGCTGAGGATGGGTTAGGGATATGTTGGAGATAAGCTAGGGGCAGGTTAGGGATGGGCTGGGTATAAGTTAGGGATGAGCTGGGTATAATTTAGGGGTTGGGATAGGTCAGGACTGGGTTAGGGATGAGCTTGGGTTGGGTTAGGGGTTGGAGATAGGTCGGGGCTAGGTTAGGGATGAGCTGGGGATGGGTTATAGATGGACTAGGGATGGATTGAGAATGGGTTAGGTATGGGATAGGGCTTAGGAATAGGTTGGAGATGGGCTAGGGATGGGTTAGGGGTTGGGATAGGTCAAGGCTGGGTTAGGGATGAGCTGGGGATGGGTTATAGATGGACTAGGGATGGATTGAGGATGGGTTAGGTATGAGTTAGGATAGGGATGGGATAGGTTGGAGATGGGCTAGGGACGGGTTAGGGGTTGGGATAGGTCAGGGCTGGGTTGGGGATGGGTAGTGGATGGGATAGGGATTAGTTAGGGACGGGTTGGGTTAGGGGTTATACATAAGTCAGGGCTGGGTAGGGTATGAGCTGAGGATGGGTTAGGGATGGACGAGGGATAAGTCAGGTATGGGTTATGGATTGGTTGGGTGTGGGTTAGGGGATAGGGATAGGACAGGGCTGAGCTGGGGATGAGCTGTGGATGGGTTGGATATGGGTTAGGGATGGATCAGAGTTGGATTGCCTAAATGGGGGGGACCTTCTAGCGTGAGTAGATCTGTTTCTACGATTTTTCAAAGTTTCGACCGTTTATGACGTCACGCGCCCCTCCCGCCTGGGCGGGACCCCCCAGCCCACTGTGACGTCATAAACGGTCGAAAATCTAAAAATTCATAGGAAAAGATTCACACACGCTAGAAGGTCGCGGTTGGTACCAAAATTCTCAGAATGAGGTCTACCTTAGATTAAAAATAACAATAAACAGTTTTTCCTACCCAGGCGCACACCCTATTATTATCTCTTGTATCATTAATTTTACAGGGTTTCCTGTAAAACATAAGCAGACCAATAGCACACTACTAATCTCTTTTTGTTCTTTTTAACATCAGCATTACAGCTAGGTCAAACAACCAACAAATCAATTAATTCATCTGAAATTATCCTCCTAATAATATAAAACTAATTTAGAAACAATGCGGAAAAACACGTGATCTTAGGTAGGTAGGTCGTGATCTTAAGGTTGGCGACAGTATGAAAAATCACGTGTCTGCAGAACACAAGGAGTGGAATTTATTGCTGAAATTGAGACTTATAAAAATGTTTATTTTTATGATCACTTTCTCCGAACTCCATTTATGAATTTTGTAAACTTTTACATGAAAAAAAGAAAAAAAACTTACTATCTTTGATGGAAACTTGCCACCAGCGTGAGCTGCTCACTTGTATGAAGGCATACACAGGACTTACATGGTTTTCCGGCGAAAAAAGAGGTAACCGACTTACACGTTTTTTCTATGCCTTCTGGATAAAAAACTATGCTTCAGATTAGAAAACGGCTCCACTAAATGGATCATTTACACACGAGAAATTCATAAGGGACCATCCTCCAATTCATTAGGGATCATTTTAAGAAATCACATTTTCCAACCGTGGCCCTCTAAGAAATGCAGGATGATCTCCTTTAATCCAGTACTTCGCAACGTCTAATATACCATACGCGTTTTTTGTTCAAATTTTGACATTATAGAAACTTTTTCATTTTTATCATATTTTAGAGGCCCAAGTGTACTCTTTAGGGGAAAAATTTAAACAAATCGCCATAGGAAAACTACCAAAATTTTAGATAAAAAACTCGTTATTTCTTTGATTGAGACTGCGTAGTTGAATTGGTGCACATTTACGTTTACTACATTTTTTTAATTTTCTTTATTTCTTTCATAACAACTACAATGAAATATAATACTGGCAAAAGTAATAAAAAATTAAATTAAAATGAAAAAATACTAAAACTAAAATTAAAACAATAAAACACTTCTAGATTGCAGAAACTAATCCCCTATGTGGGCATAGCCCGTGGCAGGGAGATGAGTCTCACCTCTTAGTCAACAAGAGATAATAAATCATAACACTTCACTTCGAAAACACACTTCAGTTAAATAGTATTGTTATTCGAGTACAGACATTATTATAAACCAATTATTAATTATTAGCTAGTATTTATTTCATTCAAATACACGCATGTACCTACCAAAGATAAGGAAAGCTTAAAACAGAATAAAACAGGTTAGGATGAATTCAAACACAAGTTGCGCTAAGTACCTATAATTTAATGAAATGGTTCTTCAGTTTGTTGCCGATTTTTGAGGGCCTTACAAGAAGCTCAGATCTCGTGGAGTCCGGAAGAGCATTAAACCCCCGTACACCCCTTGTCAGGTATGAGTTGTACCCAAAAGTAGTACGAAAGTAAGCGACCGTCATAAATTTGCTAGAATGGAACCTGGTAGAAATCAAATGTGCCGGCGTGGAAAAACTACTCTCTTTTAAGATTTGTTTAATGCAATTCATCTCGACTAGCAGTGAAAATTTTAAAATGTTTAAATCTTTAAATAAGGGTTCTGTATGTTCTAAAAATCTCTTCTTAGCGATGATTAGTATTAATTGCTTTTGTGTGGTACAATGGGTAGAAGATTAGTGGGATACGAGCCACCCCATGCAGGCATACCGTATAAAAGCACAGATTGTACAAGGGCAAAGTATAACATTTTTAACAGGATCAAAGGTAGTATTTTATTAAGTCTGGCAAAACTATAGATCAATTTTCTAATTCTCGAGGTAACTAAATCTATTTTTTTCCCCCACTTCACACGACTATCAAAGACAACTCCCAAGTATTTCACCTCCGAAGTTCTCCTGATTTCAGGGCAGGTCGTACAAGTTGTACGGTACAACTAATTGCGTCACATTCAGCACAATGTAAAAGAACCTCCATATTATGTAGTGGTTCGGTCATTGAAGATAAGTGAAAAGGCAGCCATAGAGTTTTATTCAAATTTATGGTTAATTTTTTATTGATAATTGTTGTAAAAAATAACAACAATATAAATAAATAAAATATTAACAAAATAAATGTTAATTTGTTGCAGACTAAGATTTGCATCATTAAAAGTGGTGTTCCAATTATTCGATGAACAATAAATAATCGAGTCATCCGCAAATAGAATTATTTCTCCTGGTATATTGCAAAATCTTATTTCATTCATGTACATGATAAAATATTGCGGCCCCAATACACTTCCTTGAGGGATCCCGTAGTTAGTTGAATTTGGGTAGGAACCTCTAATCTCATTCAGTTTAACACACTGAGTTCGCTCCGACAGATAATTTTCAATCCACTTTAGAACTAATTATTTAATTAGTTCGAGTAGCAAATGAGAAGGTATAATAGTTATACCTAGCTAGTTATATTAATACTAGCGGTTCTTCTATTATTTTATGGATTTCTTTTGATTATATTCCGATTGAAATAGAACGAAATACATTTTATTTTATAGCAATTCTCATCGGCGACTTGGCTGTTTACGATATATTATAGGTACTTACTGTACGACAAGTGTTGAAACTCTGTTGAAATTTCAACATTTTAAAATTTTTTCAATTTAACATGTTTGTGGAAGGCCAAAAGTATACTTTAGGAAGAAAATTTGATAGATTCGCCATGGAGATACTTTTGCTAAGTATAGGGTTAAACTGGAAGATGATCCTTAAGGGGGTCTCAGTCGATCAACGTTCGTTCCTCGTTCCTGATTACTATTTCGCCAAATGAAAGGGGCAAAAACTTGAAAAGTTGTACTTAAGTTGGAAATTTTAAAGGATTTTAGAAATGCATTAGTGCACAGCCCTAGGGAATTGAAAAAACTGAAAGATTGCCGCTGGAATCATCAAATTCGAACAATAATTGCTAGATAAATATGGGAAAAAATGGGAATAACCGTTTATTCAGGAGTTTTAACATGGATATGTTTTTGGGCTGGGGGTCATTCTAAAATTTTCGTAACGACATCAACATTTGTGACGACCCGGCACTTCAGATTATTATTAACTCGAATGAAAAGTGAAGGCGACCAGTATTTTGAGGCAGGTACCAAGGAATTATTCGCCGGTTTTCAACCAAATATTAAGTTAATTAAATAAACGAAAAACACTCTTGCAGTCCTACATATCCAGCAGATATTTTTGTATAAGACAGGATGGTGCTTTTTCAGAGCCGAAAATAATACAAGCTGGGGTGCCGCAAGGCAGCGTACTGTACTACTGTACCTGCTTTACACTTCTGACTTACCAGAAACAGGAGGATCCCTCGCTACGTTTGCGGATGATACTGCAATTATAGCGACTGGGAAACAAACAGTGAATCAGTTACCAAACTAAATTTCTGTATCTCCCGCATTCATGATTGGACAGTAAGATGGAGAGTTAGAATGAATGAGACTAAGTCAGTGCATGTTGATTTCACGAATAAGAGGATCAACTATGTGCCAGCCTTTCTCGATAACAAGGTGATACCGAATGCCAATGAAGCGAAATATCTTGGAATGACGCAGGATGCCAAACTAAGATGGAAGTCCCACGTTAAGAAGAAAAAAGCTGAGCTTTTGATTAAATTCAGAAAAATATACTGGCTGATGGGCCGACGGTCAAAATTGTCTGTCCACAACAAGCTTATACTGTACAAGCAAGTCCTAAAGCCTGTCTGGACTTACGGTGCACAGCCCAGAGCAATCGAGACATAATTCAGGGCTTCCAGAATAATGTTCTGCGATGCTGCGTCGATACATACAGATACTTTAGAAATGACAGACTTCACTACGAGCTGAAAATTGAATCTGTCAAAGAGGTCATTCGCAGCCAAGCCATGAATCACCTTTTGAGGCTCCAAGATCATGTAAATGAGGATGTCGTCCAGCTACTCAACACTGCTGATCTGCTTAGAAGACTTAAGACAACCAAGCCACACGATCTAATCCACTTAGTGTGACCATCATGAAGTGCGAATTTCAGGACAATAAGAACTAAGTGAAGTATCTTAGTTTTATCAAGGTACACCACTAAGTATCAGAAGAATGTTGCTTATAAGTTGTAACTTGGTGCAATAAAACAAGTCCAAAAAAAAAAACTGAAGGCGATCATTAATGAAGTTAGGTATAAGTAGATAAGTTAGGTACTATTAATAGGTAGGTACTATAAATACCTAAATAACATGGATATGTATTATTAACTCGAATGAAATAGGTATAAGTAAATAGGCACTATAAATAGGTATTTCCCATATTTATCTGGCAACTTTTGTTCGGTTTTGATGATTCCAGCGGCAATCTTTCAGTTTTTCAATTCCCAAGGCCGATGCACTAATGAATTTCTAAAATCCTTGAAAATTTCCAATTCAAGTACAACTTTTAAAGTGTTTGGCCCTTCGATTTGGCGAAATACTGACCCGGCTCGAGGAACGAACGTCGACCGACTGAGACGCCCTTAATTAATTGGAGGATAGTCCCCTATGAATTGGAGGATGGTCCCATATGAATCGAATTATGGTTTCCTTTAAATTCGAGGATGATCCCTAATGAATTGGAGGATGGGCCCTTATGAATTGAAGGATGGTCCCCTCTAATTCATGTTCACACACAGCTGATCTGTGACTTCCTAGATCCTCCCATCCACTCCCTCTGCCCTCCAAGCAGATTGTGTTCCAAAATTTTACGTGACGTAGGTAAAACCCCTCCCTCTGCCTCAAGTCCTGAAGATAGCCAACGCTAATACGTAAAATCTAAATAAATTAGCAGCCTGAAGTCGTGTTTAATGTGAATCTTAATGCGCAAAGAGGATGTTGTTTTTCTCGTGAAAGGATGGAGGTTTTTTGTCTTGAGCGCGTTGGTAACTTTTAGATGCAACAAAGGAGGTTCGCATGAAACAGCGTAGAAGTTCGCAAAATATGAGCACGTTTGAACCATAAGAACGTGACGGGAGGGGAAATATTCTTTTGGACACGGAGCGTACCGAGTTCCTGTTATGACTTGCATGCTGCCATGGAAGTTGACTCGTATTCTATTACGTACGGTGCCGTTGGGATATTTCACCTTAAACGGTGAAGTAAAATGAGTTTATTTCATCACCGTTCAAGCCGAAATATCCCAAAAGCACCCAAACCGAAATGAGTATATTAAAGAGATACGTTTTACCAGGGAATTTTTTTTTTTGCGTTTTTTTACTTGCAGTAGGGATGGGCGATAGTTGATAGTACTATCGAAATATCGATATTTCATGACTATCGATAGTTGCCATCGATAGTCATCCAATATTGCTAGATTTTTTTTTTTAGGACGTCCCACAGTAAGACTTGGGCGTCCTTATGCGATCGATCTGGGGTGAAGGAGGACAACACTCAACAGAAAAAACAATAACCGCACAGTAATCCGTTTTAGACCATTCTGAATCCTAAACCACGAAAAAACCATAGGTGCATGTCTGTGTGTGTGTGTTTGACAAAATCTTGTGTCGTCTGCCCAGGCCTTAGTTCTCAACCGACTTTCGTGGTTCTTTTTTTGTTCGATGCGGAAAACTATCTAGTTGTGCACTACGTCGCCAGAATTTCGAATTTTGCCTTTTAAGGCGGGGAGGGGGGTTAATGCTCAAAAAACGTGAGTTTTTTGGGATAACATAACTGAACATAAAACATAACTGAATTAACGGTTTTTTTACATATTTCTCTGGCAATTATTGTTCGATTTTGATGATTCCAGCGGCCATCTTTCAGTTTTTCAATTCCCAAGGCCCTTGCACTAATGAATTTACTAAGATAACTAAGCTCTTAGCGAGGACGCTATGACTACAACTGCCTAATTACCCTGTTTTCTAAAAATCATATTTTGAAATTATCCTCTTCCATCAAGCAAAGCTCTAGCAATTCTGATAAAAACGTGGGATAGATAGTACCTTCTTTATTAAAAACAGAGATTCAGGCTACAATTTAGCGATTGACTATCTCGACACACCTCGCAAAAAAATGCTTTGGTATTGGCGCTTTTGGTGCATAGGTGCTTTCTGGAAAACAAAAAGTCCATTCATGCAGCATGAATTAATGAGCGAATTTTAAAAAGAAATCTTTCAGTTGAAGGTATGGTTAAGAAAAGGAACAATGGCGTTGTAATTTCTTAGAAAGGAACAATGGCGTTGAAATTTCTTTTAGAAAGTGTTTTAACACTATTCTGTATGCACTGAGTATGCTTTGAAGATGTTGGGAGTCCATATTCAATGTTCCACTCGTTTCCACGAACTCATAGAGTACCCACACGGCTATTGTTGGTTTTTTTCGAGTTCCAGTATACCATACCAACTTACTGTATGCACTGGGTATGCTTTGAAGATGTTAAGAGTCCATATTCACGTTCTACCCGTCTCCAAAAACTCATAGAGTACCCACACGGCTATTGCATTTCTGGGTACGAAAAATATGCGCACGTTTTCATTATATATAAATATATAAATATTTTTCTTAATTTCGGACAATTTTCATTTTTGAAAAACCCATTGATATCAAAAATTTTGTGCTGAATCCGAATATACCATACATTAATATAATTGTGAAGGTAATAACCACAAAAACGGGGAAACCCCATTTTTTGGACTATTTTTTAAATATGGACCTCTTTGAGTTGTCCAAAATTTCTGGCTAACGAACTCGTCCTTTTGTTTGTTGTGACGAACATTTTGGCGAAAACTTAAATTTTTCCTAAATAATTTCTCTAGTTGTCGTCCGGAGTGACACATATATGTGATGTATATTATATATATCGATACCTTAAAGCACAAAAGGGCTATGTCCATCCATCTTCCACATTTTAATTTTTTTGTCAACTTCAGAAAAACTCAAATTTAACAAACTATTACTGACCTTCTTGACGATTATTGCTCGAAAATTTCTTGAAGAAATTAAAGAGATTGATGTAATAAGCCATTATTTTAGGATTTGTGCACTGGTGATAACTTCTTTTGTGTTTTTCTCAAAACTCCGTTTTTGGACATAGCACCTTTGTGCTTTAAGGTATCAATATAGGTACATATAATTTTTTGAAAAACTTCAGGGATCATTTCAGAATGTTCTAAAACGGATTTCAGTTAAGAAAATTTTTGAAAAAGTCCATTCTAAAAATAGACCATTTTCCTTGAAAATTCGCTAAAAAGCCACTTGTGCTGTCTACGGTTCCATAAATATTAGATTTTGGTTTATTATTTTTAATAGTAAACCTTTGAAATCGACCAATATAAAAAATTTACCCCCCCTCCCCCCTCAAAATTTGTTGGTTTACGTTTCAAGTCAAGTAGAATCCAAATATCTAATAAAACGCTGCAAATTGTTACACAATTTATTATTTTTCTTTATAGATCATTCGTCTGCAAAGCCACCAACCATGAAGAAAAACATCGATCGCATTTCGGTCAGTTATAATTTGAACGGAGATTAGGCCTCTTTTGCGATTCACACTCGTGTTTCTTATTTATCGTACGTCCAACCCTTAAATTCTCGTAGGGAGCGAACGGTTTGTCCTACAGAGCTCCGCGTGGTCTCAAAAAATTCTAAAAATTCGATAGAATCTTAAATTGAAGGCAATACCTTCATATCGTACCTTGAAACGTAAACCATCATATTTTGAGGGGTTGTTAAAAATTTTTTTTTTTTTGTCAATTCATTATTTATTCATTTTGTTATTGAAAATAATAAACCAAAATTTGGCCGTCCGTCCGCCATACGCGGCACTTTCCTTGGTTCCCATGCACCGATTTTGATGAAATCAGTGAATCAATGAAAATTTGCTGAAATTTCCAAAACTCCATAGCTCAAAAAGTTTCCTTATAAAGGTACTGTTTTTTCATCAATTCTAAATAGTATTGAATTTTTAGAGTCGAATGAGACCACCAGAGATTTGTAGGACAAACCGTTCGCTGTGTCTACCATTAATCTGATCCCTTGGAGATGGCTTCCTATGATAGTGCTAGATTCTTGGAGATTGAAGTTTGATTATTTACTATGCATCGGATTATGCATACAAGGAAGCTATGTGCCACGCCCACTTGACAAACTTTTTTCTTCCTCGATTCCAAAAGTCCAATATTGAAAATAATAAACCAAAACCATACATTATTCCGAAAACCCTATACCCGTGCCTAATCCTTAGTATTCCCTAAACCATCCAATTTATCATGTCGTTAAACCTTGATTTGACCTGAAAATAATTTTTTCGAATGTTGCGAAAGGCGACGTCTGAGCGTCGATGAAGGAGTGTACTTTGAGTCTGCCTTTCTCGTATGTGCCTCCGCAATTAAATGGTCGGCTTAATGAGACAATGTGAGGTCCGAGACTTTACGATCTCATCTCATTCTATTCCTCCTCGCATATCCATCATAATAGCGTATCCCTATCAGCCGGCTGGTGTCGGCAATTGAGTTGTAAAGGTGAGGATCTAATCCCTTTCTTCTGTGTCAATGTGCGAGAGCTCAGTTCTCCTCGTCTCTTCTTCAACATCGGTTGAGATCGGATCAACGCGCTCTTGAGAACGTCGCAATAAGCAATTGAATCTTTAGAAATATTCTCTTTAAAAATATCGGATCTATCGCTTATTCAAAATACCCACATTATGCACAGTAATAGATAGATAGGTAGATATTTGTTTATTTGGCTCCATTTTGTACATTTTTACAATAAGAAAGATGCATGAAGGGATGCGGTTTGCTCAGATTTCCTACCCGACGTTAGGCTTGGCCCAAGGTGAGTATAGGAGAGGAGGTGTGCTCACACTCCATGGCTGGGAAGGGGTGTGACGTCACCAGAGTCCTCGGACGCGCCAGTCTCCGTACCGCTTTTCCCGCTATAGAAATTTTGTAGGTGCTTCAACCAGCAAGTTGTGACAAAATTTTTCTAACACATGGATGTCAACAAAATGTCAACTTTTGGTTTATTATTTTCAATAATAAGCCTTTGGAATCGAGAAAGAAAAAAAATTAACCACCCCTCAAAATTTGATGTTTTACGTTTCAAGGTACGTAAAATCCGAAAATCGAATAAAAACTCGGCGCTTTGCGCCTCGGCGGGGGGCTCCGCCCCCCTGCACCCCCCGGTTTATTTATTTTTCCATACTCTGTATGAAATCATAGGAACACAGAATGTGTTTTTGCGATGCTAGTCATCCGTTAAATAAAAAACAACAATAATAAATGTGGAGTCTTTGGCAATAATAAAATAAATAATTGTTAGACATTTAATTTGGTCTAAAACCCTATAAATGTTATATAAATAAATATGTAACTACAAGAAAAATGCTATATTAATTGAGAGCTTTCCAACGAATGGTGAACAATTTCTGTGCAATGAACACTGCGGGAGTTCTATTTCCTTACCAACGGCTTGGTTGCACGTGAAAATCATTATAAAAGGCGCGTAACGGTTTTTTCTAACGCTTTTTCGTGACGATTTTTTTTCGGTAGGTCATCGCAAAAACACATTCTGTGTTAAAATTTCCGTCCGTCCGCCGTACGCGGCACTTTTCTTAGCAACACGACCGATTTGGTTCAAATTTTATATATGGGCTCCATTTGGTGTCTAGTTGTGCCGCGAAGCTTTTGGTTGATGTCAGTCACTTCTAAGGGCCGTTTTCACCAACAATCCATTAACTCCGTTCGACGAAAACTGCGTTTAAAGTAAACTGAGATTGATCCCCAGTCAAAATTTGTTTCGGTTTCACCAAGTTGAACGGGTTCTCAGGAACGGCGTTTTCGTTGACCTCTGGTAAACTTCTTCTTCGCCATCGAAGCATCGAAAATCGTCGTACAACTCTGATCTGGAAGGCAGTGAATTGGTGATACGAGAGATAACGACATTGTTTTGTGACAGTTTTCCCGCAGAATCACTTTTTCGATAGTTATGACTTCATTCAATCCGCGATATTTCATCAATACGTCAACTATCCTCTTTCAGCGCTATAATTTGTGTTGTTCATTATGATTGTTGGAGTTCAGATTTTCGATTGGACGTCTACCTACTTCATCAACGTGAGTACCTTTACCTACTTTTATCCCTGGTGATTCCCTCTTCCAGGCTCTCCGGGTTTTTCTACAAATGTGCCTTACTGCATGACTCCTAAACCATATACCTAGGTACCTACTCACCGTTACTTTCAACTACTCTGAGCTAGTAGACGTAGCTAACTGCTTTATAATGTGCGGATGCAAATTTTTGTTTCAGATTTCGGATAATAGGCTACGAACTGTGTGTCAATGATGTCTTTTCTGAACAAATAAGGTGAATTTCATTCTTCATGTCAAGAAAACCCATTATCACTTCAGCATTCATGAAATACTACTACGATCGGTACTTGTGTGAAATTCTATGTACGCATTTTATAAGAATGAATGAATTAGAATTATAATTATTGTATTCAATAAAACGTGATACGTATGAATTGATTTGTTCATCTGCTTACACATTTCTCCAAGTCAATCTTGTGTTGCAACAAATCTGTTCTTTTTTCTCCTACCTACCTATGCTGATTATGGTGCAAACAAAAATAAATTCGTAGGTAAGTAAATAATAAGAAAAGAATTTTCGGCATAATTGTTTGAGATAATGCGTAATCAAATAATAAGAATAATGATTCAATCAAACAACTATACAAAAATATAAACGACGTAAGTAAGCAATCTTCAGTAAACACCTAACGAGAAAAAAGAAATATGAAGTGGGGATCTTGCGAAAAAATATGTATTCACCAGATACCATATAGGTATGTAACAATTTTATTTTCATTATGATTAACATCAGCAAAACCAACTACTCACAATAGGTACGTAAAATGCACACAACAACTGGGAAACGGAAATATCGGAGATGGTAACGAAACTTGTAGGCTGAAATAGCGACGTCCTGCGATGGATTTTTTTGGGACCGCGATTAATGAAATGGTTCACAATTTCGTTGTCCTTTCTCACTCCCGTATGATACCTACGAGAAGGTGCGCACAAAAGCTCGTGACATGATAAAAACTCCAGCAAAACACGGACGAAAAACAGCTCGACGGAATAGGAAAAATAACAATGGCGTCCACGTCCGTCGCTTTAAACGAAGATCAAACCGATTAACCAGCCAAAATTGAGCGATCAGCGCCAAACGCCGGATGAACCGAGGAAGGCGTTGATCGCCTCTGGTGAAATCCATTTTCTCGGTTCAGTAGTTGAATCGGCCCTCGAACTCCGATCAAAATGTTGGTGAAACCGATCCTAAGGGGTGAAAATTAAGGGTTGAAATTTTCAAGAGTGCCCTAGCTCGAAAACTCTCGAAATAAAGGTATCGTTCTTTCACCAATTTTAAATAGTATTGAATTTTTAAAAATTTTTGAGACCACCCGGCGCTCTGTAGGACAAACCGTTCGGTCCCTACGAGTACTTGAGGGTTTTCCTTCGATAAAACAGAATCATGAGTGTGCATCGCAAAAGAGGTCTAATCTCCGTTCACATTTTATCTGACTAAAATGCGATCGCTGTTCATTTCTTCGATTTGTATAAAGTTTTGCCTCCTGCGTAACCAGTAATCAAATTTTCCATATGAAGCTTTCTATTGTTCGAATCGAGTGTGAAGCATTTAGTTCTTTCTAATAAACCTGAAGGTGTGAAGGCAGTGTGGTGTGGTAGGTAGTACCTACCAATATTTGGTAGGTAAAAAACGCTGCAAATCTTTGCCCAAAGGTTTATTATTTTCTGTATAGATCACTCGTTCTCCATCAATAGCACCTACTACCTGTATCTGTATTCTCCCTTGACCTTCCCTCTCAAATTTCAGTTTCCTGCGTTCAATAGGATTGAAAATGGCTTCGGAGCTCACTCAGCTGATCAGTGCTGTTCCAGGCGTCTCCAGCATTCGAGAAGATCTTCTTCACTCTTCAGATCACTGATCAGCTGAGTGAGCTCCGAAGCCATTTTCAATCCTATTGAACGCAGGAAGCTGGAATTTGAAAGGGAAGGTCAAGGGAGAATACAGATGGTGGTAGGTGCTATTGATGGAGAACCAGTGATCTACACAGAAGGGTGATCTATACAGAAAAAAATAAACCTTTGGGCAATGATTTGCAGCGTTTTTTTTTAATCTGCATCACGAGTTTTGACACTTTTTTTCAGTAGTGAAGAAGCAATAAAGTTGAATCTGATCACCAATTTAATTGTTGGATATTTTTCGATACTACAACTATTCCAAGAGTTGAGTCGATACAGGATTTCCCAGACACTATCACTATAATATAACTCTACTTAATTAGAATAATGGATGATTTATAATCTTGACAAACAAGCGTGGGCGGTCTCATATCACGTTTCGGTGGTAACATTGCGAAACTCCTGGCATATGGTCCTTCACATTCATAGGTCATATCTATTTACCTACATTTTCAAGGTATCGTTACATTTTGCCTTAATGTTGTTTTTGCTGATTATACAGTGGATGAATACTAATGTATTTCTACTCCTAGAACGCTATCAATGTATCAGGTTTACCTCTCCGTAAAGGAGATAACCAGACCTATTTTCGAACACCATCTGTCGTATGACGTCGACGACGCGTCGTCACTGAAACGACGACGTATGGAGACTACCAGATATGAAACTATACGCTCGAGTGAGGGCTTATCTCAGTTCTAACTAGAAACCACTTGTACCAAGTTAGCCTACGAACCAACTGTTGGCTGATTACAATGACGCACCCGGAAACGCTGATACGGACCACCGTGCAATTCTATGACGACAGAACTATTGCTGACATGAAGTGGTTCGAGATCGTCATTACACTTGAAGTTATTTTGGTCCGATTTTTCTTCTAAAGAAGCTAGAAAACTTCTAACTAATTGGGTACTTCCTCACAAATAATTACGTGGTCTAATAGAATCCGTAGAATACGAACATCTCAATGAACGTGATGATTTTCTCCATTTAGCAACAATAATAACGGGTCTTTATTCGAATAAAACTGGAAATAAATTACCAGTCGATAGTCTAAGACCTTAATTGTTGAGTCATGACATTCAGATACTCCAAATCATAATTATAACGGAGAGCTTTCCAAAAAGGTACTCGGAAATGACCGGAAGTGGGGTAAAAGCGCGTACGAAACAAATTGACGTCATAGCTCACAATTACGTCGTCTCAACATAAGTGAGAGGGAGATTGTGGCTGTGACGTCATTCCGATTCTATGAGCCTCCTCTATTTCTCCTTTCTTCTGAACTATTCGGATATCAGGGCTGAAAACCGAAGTCAGAAACCACGAATTCCAACATACAATAATTGTATATTTTGATTAACCCTAGTGAGGGGAAAATCGGTTGAGAACTGAGGCCTGTGCAGACGACACAAGATTTTGTCACACACAGACATACACCTATGGTTTTTTCGCGGATTTGGATTCAAAATGGTCTAAAACGGATTACTGTGTAGTTATTTTATTTATTATTATTATTTTTTTTCTCTGTTGAGTGTTGTCCAACTTTACCCCAGATCGATCGCATAAGGACGCCCAAGTCTTACTGTAGGACGTCCTAAAAATCTAACCTCATGGTCAATTTTCTATCGAAAAGAATACGTACACCTTTCACTTCCTTTGATGGCAAACAACTGTCGTTCGTTCCGACAAAATGTGGCCTGCAAATGAGAAGAAGATGATCCAAAGGTACTTAAGTCGGCTTTCAGTGTCATCTTTAATGGCAGGTAATGGAATTTTGAAAACGAGGTGGGATCCCATAGCGCTTCGTTCAGGTAAGGATGAGCCCTGATCCGGTCGTCACCGTGGCCAGCCTTTGTGAAGATCCACATAATCCCACTTGTCCATCTTATTGTCCGCGTGTCCACGTCGTTCCTGGTCGGCCATTGTTAATCCCCCGAGCTCTCTTTGAGAAACCTTCGGGGTTGGATCATTGACTTTTTGGTGGACCTGTATCTCCTGAATGGTACACGTCCCATCGAGCTAAGTTGGGGGACCCCTTGGGAACGATGCCTGCCTTCTGGCCAGGACATTGTTTGATCTTAATTAGATCTGGTCTTCATGAAATACTCGTTATGTGACACTTACAGAAGAGCTCCCCCCCCCCCTCGCGAAAGGAGTTTAAAGAAGTCATCATCAATCCAGGTCAGTAGTGAGTAAACTGGTTTTGGGGATACTGGTCCAAAAACGTCAATGAGAAAATGAATCAGGGGTAATGTTTTAGACCAGTTGACCGGACTTCAGAATCATTTGACTTCATAATGTTGGAAACCAGGTCCAAAAACGGTGGCTACACCAGAAATAGTTATTTCACTACAGGCAAAAGGGTGGAAGGCATGAGCGCTCCCCAGTAGGGATGGCATATCGAATGAAATATATCGATATACAGATCAAATGATACATCGTCAATGAGATATCGATACCTACGATATATCGGAGAAAATAAATCGTTGTTTCGATTTATCGGAAGATTGACTTCGAAAAACCTGTAGAAGTAAGTAGGTAAATTAAGACGTTTTAAAAATATAAAAAATTAATTTAGGAAGACATTTATCGACATATCGGAAGATGTACTTGGAAGAACTTGAAGAAGTAAGTAGGTAGGTGAATTGAAACGTTTCTATCATCATTTTGGAAGAAATATATCGATATATTCGTCATATCGGAAGATCTATTCGGAAAAACCGGGTGAGAGAAGTATTAACCTACTTTCAAAAGTTACTGGATATGAATTATCAAAATTCATAGTATAAAAACGAAAAAAAGTGCGAAAATGTCATTGAAATGTTAAATTAATTTTTAAATTGACAGGGGTAGGTATACTGTAGACAATCATGATCCTTCAAAATTGAAAATAATTGTTGTGAAAACCTGCTTCACTTCGTATAGAAAATGTCATTGAAATGTTAAATTAATTTTTAAATTGACAGGGGTAGGTATACTGTAGACAATCATGATCCTTCAAAATTGAAAAAAAATTGTTGTGAAAACCTGCTTCACTTCGTTTAGTTGGTAGTTTTAATCTAGACTAGCCTCCATCAATTCTGGCTCAAGTCAAGTAATTGAGCCTTGAGAGCCACTGTAGGTGTAAATTATGTAAAATTACTTACACAATAATGTCTGAGCTGAAGTCAACAGTCTGAAATCTACCCATCACCTAGGTACCCACAAAATTTGGAATAAAATTACTTACTGTGATTACAGGTACAGGCGTCCCTTCTCATCCATTCATTTCAATATTTAATTTTTACTTGTTGAAAACAAGTCGCGATATGTCGGTCATTATATCGATATTATCGGTTCTCTATACCGACATAAATATATCGATATATCAAACGTCATATATCGATATATTGTTGCCATCCCTACTCCCCAGAGCTGGGAGAAGAGTCCCGTCAAATAGTAAACATGAAGGAGCGCTCCCGTTTCGGTAGGTAGGCAGCAAAATTGTATCAGCACTCCGTCTTGAATCTGATTGTTTTTATGCGCTTTTCACTCTGCATTTCGTCTCAACTTTTGTGGTACTCATCCCAACATATTTTTATTCTTTGACGCGTTGGTGGGCGTACAGTGCGACGTTTACGTCAAAATTAGTACTACCAGAGGGAATTGTAGGCGTCGTTGGACAGTAAGGAGTAATCAATGTGTCAGGGAACTGATTGCTCAATATGACCGTAGAGATATAAATTCGTCCAAATTCATTCTCCTAGTATCTATAAAATACCAGCCCAAAATTAAAGAAACCAGCAAATGACATAATATAATGAGTGAATGATCGAATGACACATAAGGACCAACTTCGGTGCTTATTGTCATTATTCTTCTTACTTGACTGGAATATACTGCGTAGGTACTCCATTAAAATATCACTCATTGCTTCCTCTCTGATTCCTCACGGCATGGGAGCGCTCGGACATACCAAACTGAGGTTGGGAGCGCTCCTGCATGCGCCCAGGCAAAAGATAGGATCTGCCAATATATCGCTCATTTAATGAAAAAGTGACGTCTCAAAATTTTCGGATTCTGAGGAAAACAACCTCTCAAGGAGGCCTAGAAATTAGTGCACGAACGTCACTTCTATGCTTGCAAAACCAGTCGAGAGATGTCCTTGCGTGTATTGTCGTACCACTCCACCACCTGTAAAATATTAGTGGGAACAGTGTCACATCTCAGTTGATCACCAAATACAACTGACTTTGAGATTATGTCACTATTGCATTAAATGAGTGATTGCTAGAATAAATATTTAAAATACTCGAGGTATATAAAAGCTTTGGCTATGTCGGGTGCCCTGCAAGCAATGTTTAGGAGATATCAATGAGCCTCGGTACCATCTGTATTGGAACGATCGACGTAGCCTCACGGTATGATTTGTTTCATCTCCTTAGTCCCCTTGCTTCCTCGTGAATAGCCAGAAAAGATTCTCTCTGAATGGAGGAAACTGTGTGCAATTATTTGATTGGAAGCGATGGCCCAAACCCTCAACCAACCCAGAAATTCTGAATTTGAATTCGTTTCTAGCTCCTCGGGAACAGCATTGCTTCACGAGTTATTTCTCCACTCCCTCCTCAATGGACCAACAATGGAAAACGCTGCAAATTATAACACAAATGAAACTCCCCTCGAAGACGCAGAGGGCACGCCATAATGAAAAATAAAAAATCATGAAATATTGATGGGTAGGACGCCCAGGAGTCACCCAACGCCGGCCCTAGGGATGAGGGAAGATGAGGAAGGTGTGGGTGGGAGAGGGGGATGGAGGGATGTGCCTCTATAACAAGACCACCACTTGAGGTATGAGCCTAGCAGGGCACGGGTGGTGGTACCACGGAGTACAACTACCGAGATGCCCAAACCAAAGATACTACCTACCTTTGAAAGAAATAAACGCTTCATATTCAGTTCGAAAAAACATGGAGTTGTCGGTGCGAAAGGACGCACAAGGACTAAGGACGCAAAACTGAGTACAACTCGAAGAAACGAACTACAATCGCATTTTGGTCAGCTAAAATTTGAACGGAGATTAGGCCTCTCTTGTTTCTGATTTGAAGAGTTTTCTTTCAAACGGGCTTATATCCATTTTTTACACTTTTTTTTTTTTTTTTCACGGATTCTGAATCTTTGGGATAAGGCCTATCACCTCACGAGTTGAATTCCTTCCGGAACGGTTTGTATACCGCTTCAAAAGCTTGCTAGAATCGGGTTTGCTGACAAAACGGCTTATATCCATCCCGCTGTTTTCAATTAACACTTTTTCTTAAATTGGGTTTTTTTCGGATTCAACATACCTTGAAACGTAAGTTTTCTTGTTCATTAGTAGTTTATGGTTATATGTTGCCAAAGGATCGTTTTGATTTTTTTTGTGTTGCATTTTTTTTATCGTTCATGTTCATCATGTGTTCCAGTTCCTAATTGTCTAAGTCACTACTTTCTCTTACTTGTTTTATACATTCTCGTGAATTTGTCACCACAAGTGGGATAATGTAGGAGTAAATGGATGTACATTTGAAAATGAGCCGCAGTTTGAATTTTCGCGATTTCGGCTGTCGCATGTTCGAGAGTTCCGCTCTCGACACCTTTAGTTTGTTTTTGTGAATGATCAGAGCTTTTTTTTAAAGAGTCTTAAGAAAGAAGTTATCCTCCTGTGATTATTTTTCAAAAGTGTATTATACCTTATTAATTTGACATCGAGTGCCTTTTATTCTTTGTTAAAGATATCCGCAGGAAACCAAGAGCCTACAAAACCATCTAATTTTGAGGGGGTTAGAATATTCTTTCTTGCCCGATTCCTAAGGTTCATTTTTGAAAATAATGGGTAAACCAATAAAAGAAAATGAGTCTTTTCATCGCACAACCCAAAACTCGTTTTTTAAAAATTTGGCTCATATTCATCGTTTTTCAGCAAACGGGCTTATATCCAAATAAGAAATGACTGTGTCTCACTCAAAACACATGCCAAAATTTCGAAATTTGGTCTTACAATCAAAAGTTCTATGAAGAAACTATTTGAAAAATTTGGGAACCCTAGACAACTTACTTCGCCATGAAATTAGTTTTTCTCGATTTTCCAAAAAAACCCATTTAAAAGAAAACTCCTCATTTATTAAGTCCAACCCTTAAATTCGCGTAGGGCGCGAACGGTTTGTCCTACAGAGCTTCATGTGGTCTCTAAAAATGCAATACTAGGTATCTTAAATTGATGGAAAAACAATACCTACCTTTATATCGAAAGTTTTTAGCTAGGGGGTTATCAAAATTTCAACCCTTAGAAGTGACTGACATCAACCAAAAGCTTCGGGCACAACTAGACCATTGGAGCCCATATACCATCAAAGTACGGCGGACGGACGGTTAAATTTTTATTAGATTTTTGGATTCTACGTACCTTTAAAGGTAAACCAACAAATTTTGAGGGGGGTTAAAAAAATTTTCTTGGTCAATTCCAAAGTTTCATTTTTAAAAATAATAAACCAAAATTTGGCCATCCGTCGGCCGTACGCGGTACTTTTCTTAGTTTCCATGGACCGATTTTGATGAAATTTGGTATATGGGCTCAATTTGGGTCTAGTTGTGCCCCGAAGCTTTTTTTGGTTAATGTCGGTCACTTTTAAGGGTTGAAATTTTGAAAACGCCCTAGCTCAAACAATTTTGACCTATTGAATTTTAAGAATTTTTAGAGACCACGCGGAGCCTTGTAGGACAAATCGTTCGCTCCCTACGAGTACTTAAGGGTTGGACTTACGATAAATCAGTAACACGAGTGTGAATCGCAAAAGAGGCATGAATCGCAAATCTCCGTTCAAGTTTTAGCTGACCAAAATGCGATCGCTGTAGGTACGTGGTGGGTAAGTAGTATCCATAGTTGGTAGGTGGTGACAATGGCAAAGCCGAGATCTTTGCAGACGAGTGATCTATATAGAAAAATAATAAATCTTTTTGTAGTAATTTGCAGCGTTTTTATATCACTAACCAAAGTTTCTGAATTGTAAAAAAATTGACCAAAATTCCAAAGATCTGTTTCCAACTCCTCAGGAACGACATTGCTCCACCAGTTATATCTTCACTCCCTCCTCAATGGACAATCAAGATTCTCCCTGAATGGGGAAAACTAGGTGCAATAATTTGATTAGAAGCGATGACAGGACCCCCCCAAGGAGGGCTGCAGCTCCCCGATTGGCCTCCGGTGGCGGAGTGGGGCGGGTCGGCGCGGGCCGGGGGGGCGGGGCTTAACTTGCAGACCTCATAACCAAACTCGCCCGTTTTGAATCAGTCCACCGCTGACTTCCCTGTTGTGCACATTCGGGACAAAAAGTTCGTACACCGCCGAATTTGAACAGCATATCAAATTGACGTGATCAAAATTTCGCCTCCAACCCAAAAAACCGCAATTTTTTATACAATTTAGTTTTTTTCTCCAATTTGTCATTAAATTCTAATTAATAGAAATAATTCGCGAATAAATAGTCGTCATCCTGTGCCGGTAAGCGCGTACACCAATTTCCGTGTCAATATGTCTTAAAAATTCATTATAAATTCAAACTTGTATTAAATTTTAAAATGCCTGTTTCGTCTTTATGCTATAACATGACGACGAACTAGGTTGATTATTTTCCCTACCAATGAAAAATTAATTGCCTGGAGGAAATTTCGAGTGGTTTTCAGTGAGTTTGTGTGTGTGGTTTCAGGTGATGTTTTCGAGGTGTTGGCTACTGAAAGCCGTGGCGCTGTTCACCATCGTCGCAGCGGAGTCTGACAGTTCACTCAAAGGTTAGAACTAATTTAATTTTAAATTTTATTAAACATACAAATTTCTCAGAACTTGACTTAAAAACAAAATCGTTAGTATTAAGGGAATATAATTTAGTATTAGATAAAAATTACAGTTAGGAACCTAGTTATTAGGTGATCTCATATTTATGGTTTAATTTCAAAAATACAATTTTGGAATCGGGCGATAAAAGAGTGTAGACAACAAATTCATTCACTTGGTGACCGTGAAGCAAAATCCATGAAATTTTGGGATCTTGAGGGTAACAACAACCTTATTATAGCAAATTATTACACAAAGGTACACTTTTATGTGTACATCACTAGCTGTATATGTCACTACCTGCCGCAGACACAGACGCCGATGTTGTTCAGTTAGATCGTAATGCAAATTGTGTGTGAAAATTTCGATTTATGACCCTATCTTTGGTGAAGCTGAAGACGCCAAAGTAAAGAATCGTTGTGAAACAATTTGAAGCGATTTTTCTTATTACGGAGAAAAAACTAAGAGAAAGACTAAGTTGGTAGTAACAAAGGTGAATAGATGAGCTTGATGAGCCAGAACTATTACGCATACGATTTGACGTAAAATTAAGAAAAGTGTACATTCATTTTTTGCGCTAATCTGTACTTACTAATCTCAAAATAAACTTCGATATTCACGATGCAGGTCTTCAACTTGATTGCAAAGATGTTCTCAATTATGTTGGCGATTTTTCGTATTTTCTCATATAACATTGCTCCTGCAATGGATTGTGATGTTCAGTACGCAATCATCTTCAGCTGAACTTCAAACTACCATCGAATTGTGTGCACAACAATAGATTTTGAGAAATTAGAGTTTAAGAAAATTACGTTTGCGCCTGCGCAGGCGCGGTTAGTCCTGTAGTAAGGAACACCAGACTAAACGCCGCCAACCTTCGTTAATTATCGCAATCCGTTATATACACGTACCTACGAAGGTTCAAGTTCATAAAGGAGGTTCATGTTTTGGCTTACAGAATACTACAATTTCAAGCCATATTGGCTTATATTGAAACCCGAAAATCTCCAAAGTTTGACTTCTGACTCACACATATGTGGGTAATTGAAAGTGCTCTTTTCATATGAAAATAGACACAATTTATTAGCGTCATTAATAAAATTTGTTTTGTACTATCTGCAGCCTGAAACAACCACTGAAATAGGATTTTGTTGGCTCTTGAACAGTTTTGAGTTCCCCATTACCAAAATTTCTGTGCTGAATTCGTTTACAAATAGTGGAATATGGTGAAAACAAGAAGTGGTAGGTATAAAACAATAAATGACTCACGAGCGTTAAATTAAGCTTCTGATTTCGTGTTTATATTACAAGAATCGGAGGTGTAATTTGTGACTCCTTGAAATAGTGCGGAAATGAGCCAATCTAGGTGAACCTAATTTTAAGGTCAAACTTGATATGAAATTGTGATTTCATTCAACATGAAATTGTGATTTCATTCAACATGAAATTGTCATTTCATTCAACATAAAATTGTCATTTCATTCAACATAAAATTGTCATTTAATTCAACATAAAATTGTCACTTCATTCAACATAAAATTGTCATTTCATTAATTCATTCAAGTGCTCATAGCCACTTATAAATAATAATTATTATTAGCAATTGTTTGTTTGGCGTGATAATAATTCTAATTAGTAAAACTTGAATAGATTAATGTTATATTCTAGCTCAAAAATAATGATATTTTCTGAAATTTCTGTCACAAGAATAAAAATTTGTTAAAATTGCCTCAACGGAAATTCATCTTTATCAAAGGCAATTGTAAAGATGTATTTTTAAGAAAACAATTTAAACAAATTGTGACCAAAAATTTTTTTAAAATTCACTTTTTGGAAGTTTATTTTTATATCAGAATTCTATAAACTTTTGTATACGAGTCTGCAACACATTTGGATATTTTATGTCTTTAGTTCCCACCACCTATCGCGCTATTTATTTTTCTCTTACATTGTACTCAAGTTACAACAAAACAAGCGGCATTGTTTGCTACATCCATTAATAACATTAATCAATATAAAATGGCCTTATAAATACCAAGAACAGGTGCAAAATAAATGCGTAATAAATCGAGAGCTTTCCAACGAATGGTGAACTATTTCTAAAGAAAGAAAAAACTAAAGAAGTGTCATTTCTCCAGAATTTCTCAATTTTTCTTCTTGGTTGTTCGTAAAAATCATCATATTTCGAATTCATGTGCCAAAGTAAGGTCATAAAAATTTAATTTTTTTTTTATTTGGACAGAAAAATTCCGGTTTTTGTTTGATATCTACTCGTAGTTTGCATTGAAAAATAAATTTTATTTCTAAATCCTGATAACTAAGTCGTTCTTTTCGTTGTAGTTGTAGTTAATCAAAATATTGATAAAAAGGCCAAGCTTGTAAAATGAAAATATTTAGCTTGTAAGTTTTGGCTGTGTTGGTGTTGGTTCAGAAAAGAGGTTTGAATGAACTGAGCTCTTCTCTACGTGTAGCACCATGGTGTCTATTGTGAAAGGCAGAGCTTGGCGCCAAGGGGACCCATTAGGTACCTCCAAAGAAAGGTCTCACTCATAATTGGCTTGATTCGCCATCAACTGGCTTTAATTGCAGCCCTCGAAAGGTAAAATTGAAGGTCCGTCCAACCAGGCAGTTTCCCCGCTCGAGGAAAATACAATTAAACCTCGGGCTCGTTTCGTAGCGCCACTTGCAATTTTATTGAGGGAGGAACAATAACTGTTCTTTCAGCTTCCTCACTACCACAGGTAGTATTTTAACGAGCCCCCGCAATTTCCGGAAATTACGAGAAGTATCTTGGTTTTTCCTAGTGACTCTGAAAGCTGGGCTGCTCATTTTAAACTATATTTATCTTCAACTACCGAAAGGGGCGGATTTAATGTCACAAGTAACATCAAGTATTGGATTGACAAACATTTTGTGTAATTCTTGAGTCTTCACGACCGAGGTAGGAAAGCATGTTGCTTGATGAACTTGTAAAGTATCATTCAAGAAGCCCTGAAATTTCGATTTTGAAAGACCCAAACAGTTAACCTGCAGCACGAAAAATTTTATGCGATAGTTTGGAAGAAAATTGGGCATTTTAAAAACATTATTGTCTCAATTTTGCACTGATTTGTCTTCCTAAAATTTTGAAAAATTGATTTTTTGAGAGACTGAAGTTTTCATTAAAATTTTGATTTTGAGAGACCCAAACAGTTACCTGCTGCAAGAAAATAATTTTTGCAACGGTTTGGGAGAAAAATTTGGTATTTTAAAAACAAAATTGTTTCTATTCTGAACTAATTTGTCCTGAAATTTTGAAAAATCCATTTTTTGAGAGACTGAGGTTTTTATTGAAATTTTGATTTGGAGGGACCCAAACAGTTAACCTGCTTCACAAAAAGAATTATTGCGATAATTTGGGAGAAAATTGGGTATTTTAAAACAAATTATCTTAATTCCGAACTGATTTGTTGTCCTGAAATTGTGAAAAATTGATTTTTTGAGACTGAAACTTTCATAGAAATTTTGATTTGGAGAGACCCAAACATTAACCTGCTACTCGAAAAGAATTATTGCGATAATTTGGGAAAAGATTGGGCATTTTAATACGAAATTGTTTCGATTCTGAACTAATTTGTTCTGAAATTTTGAAAATCTATTTTTTGAGAGACTGAAGTTTTCATAGAAATTTTTATTTGTAGAGACCCAAACAGTTAACCTGAAGCACGAAAAGAAATTTTGCAACGGTTAGGGAAAATAATTGGTATTTTAAAAACAAATTATCTTGATTTTGAACTGATTTGTCTTCCTGAAATTTTGAAAATTTGATTTTCTGAGAGACTGAAGTTTTCATTGAAATTTTGATTTGGAGACCCAAACAGTTAACCTGCTTCACGAAAAAAAGTGCGTTCGTTTGGGAGAAAATTGGGTATTTTAAAAACAAAATTGTCTCCTTTCTGAACTGATTTGTCATTCTGAAATTTTGAAAAATTGATTTTCTGAGAGACTGAAGTTTTCATTGAAATTTTGATTTGGAGACCCAAACAGTTAACCTGCTACATGAAAATAATTTTTGCAACGGTTTGGGAGAAAAATTTGGTATTTTAAAAACAAATTTGTTTCTATTCTGAATTAATTTGTCTTCCTGTGTCTGCCGGTTCCTTCTTCACGGGATCATGGTTCTATTTCGGTGAGATTCTCAGGCAGGCACAGATTGTGCGATTTACCTCAAAAAGTCAACTACGAATATCGTTCATCTTCTAAGTCTTTCGATTTGAAGGGATTCGAAGAACTATGTCTGAAATCTGTTAATTACTACGTTTTATCACAAATGTCCTCTCTGATGTCCATCGTGCAGAACAGAAGAAACCCGCACGCTACGGTGAAATCCGAGACTGAATCCGTATGTCTGGTACGCCTCGGTTACCGATATAAATTAGCATTTAACAGTCCCTTTTCTTTTCAATATTAGTCAGTTTTTGTGAGTGTTGACCATTGCGAGCACGTCGTCTCAGCGCACGCGGGAATTCCCCTACGAAATACCTCCGAACGTCAAAAAAGGCTTTTCGTGACGTTTCTCTCAACTCTTACGTCATTCGCAGCTGATGAGGAATTCGTGTGCGATCTACCGATGTCGCGAGTCTGATAAGGCGAGATATCGTCGATCTAATCCCGACCTCGCCGATTCCGAACAAACTGAGGAAGTGAAATAATTCGCCTAACAATTTCCAAAAAGTCATCTTTTTGGTTTATTATTTTCAATAATGAACCTTTGGAAATGAGCAAGAAAATTGTTTAACCCTCTCTTCCCTCAAGTTTTGATGGTTTACGTTTCAAGGTTCGCAAAATACAAAAATCGAATAAAAATGTTTTCGTCCATATACGCCGTACGAGTCATTTTCCTTAGTTACCGTGGACCGAATTTGATGAAATTTGGTATATATACCAAATTTCATCAAATTCGGTCCACCTATATATAGGAAATTCCATATATATATATAGGAACCTATATATAGGTTCCATTTGGGTTCTATTTGTGCCGCGAAGCTTTGGGGTTTTGTCAGTCACCTCTAGGGGGTGAAAAATAGGGGTTGAAAATCTCAAAACTCCCTAGCTTAAATACGTTTGATACAGAGGTATTGTTTTTCATCAATTTAAAATAGTATTGAATTTGTCAGTTCGAATGAGACCACCCAGAGCTCTGTAGGACCAAACCAACCAACCTCTTGCTCTCTAAACGAATTGGCAGAAACGCGGTTGTGAATCGCTTTTTGCTTCCGAGTCTACCAAGGTAGCTGAAGCTTTGTTTTTACTCTTCAAGGTTGAAAAAAAAGGTCTTCTAAATCAAAATTTTTACGTTTTGATCGCATTTTTACGTTTTGATCGCATTTTACGTTTCAGATCTTCTTGAACAATTCTGGTTCCGTGTCTGTCTGTCATGAATCCTTGCCTCGCCATAACTTCCGAATTTTCAATCCAATTTCGATGAGGTATTTAGAGATGATACGGATTGGGATGCTGATGGTCCCCTATAAAAAGCATTGCCAAAATAATATCCAGTGCGCAACTTGAATTTTCTTCTATTAGTCATATTTTCTGTTTTTTCTCCCCGAATTAGATGTAATCTTTAGATGTAATCTCCCCGAATTATTGTGCTGGTTAATGTATAGAGGTTGATGTTCAGAGTGATGTGATCATCTATATAATTGGGGGAAGCTATGTGCCACATCCACTTGGCAGACGTTTTTTCTTTATTTAGGAGCATGGAACCTTGAGGAGGTCAGGGGTGTCACATAAATAACAAATAATTAAACTATATCTTGTAAAACAGAGATGAATATTTCAGTTTGTCATTATGTTTGTTTAGTGAGTTGAGTCATTTCCGTGGAGGTCTTCAAGATTTCTTGTCGGAGTTGCAGGAGGAAAATCAACAAAACTTGGGCATTCCAGGAGCAGATGACAAATCGTCAATTGGCATCCGCATGTTGTGCAATTCGGTGGAGATCGTCTTTCTTTGAGGGTTCCTTTCGTGTTAGGCCTATAGGCAGTCTAGTGAGAATGACTTCTTTCCGTCGGTGGAGGGCAGTCCCATCAGGAAGTTTTGAATGGCGAGTGTGGATTGCATTTCACTGAATGTTCACTGTCTGAAATTGGCCTAATCGCCGTTCAAAATGCTGCTGATAAAATGCGATCTTTTCTCTGTCTTCGATTTGAATTTCACGGTCATGCAATAGTTTACGAGCGTCCAAACCACACCTGCAGCATTAGTTCTTGTATCCTCCGCTTTGGATAATAAAGCGTTTTTCCTTTGAATTAAAGGAGATAAGCTCAGTTACCTATTTTGGTATAAACCTTGAGATTATACGATGCAGCTGATTCAATGGAAAAATACTTTACTATCCCTAGCGGAGGAAAGATGAACTAATGCTGCCGGTTCGAGTTAGACGTTTGTTAAAATAATGTGCTTCCAAGCAACCAAGAACCAAAAATGTTGCTATGAATATGAAAGAACCCACGTCTCTAGGATAACGAATATTTTGTTGTTAGGTAAAATGAAGTTGATATTGAACCTTGCGTGTTATTATGGTTGGTACTTATAATGGAAAAACCGCGTTCTTTGCAGGCGGGCGATCTACTCGTACACTAAAAATAAACCGTAGTGTAATTATTTTGCAGCGTTTTTGATAAGTAAATGTCCAATATTATGTGGCTCATTTATGGATCTATGAATAAGGGTAGGTGGTGAACTTCTCCCCCAAAAACCTTTATTGAAAAAAATACTTATTCCAACAAAATATCCAAATAAGGATGCAGTAATAGACGTAGGTAGAATTTTCGGGAATCAGTTCCAGTTGCATGTGTGTCATTGTTTCACTGAAATAGCGATATATCATTTATCCGAAGAATCAATTCAGAATTCTGCTTCGCCTTACGGCTTAAAATAAATTATTTTGTCATCAAAAATATAATAAAATAAAATAATATCAAAACGAATTAATATAAAACGGATATTTCAACCGGACCTAGTAGCGTGATCAGCTCAATTATGCGGTTATAAATTTATGATTTATTTTATTCTCATGACCAAAATTACTCTGTTCAGAAATTATTATTAAGTATTGGTCATAAAGTTGGGAATAAAAAATCGTGAACTTTCTGCCTCGTGGTATTTTATACAACCGTGGGACTAGATTTATTGCGATGACGGGCAATTTGTATAACTGAAGGTAGACATTGCGTCATTCATTTACATGAAAGTTGACTTGCTGCATGATTGTTGGTCTGTCTGTGAAAATGTAATACTTGAAATGAGAAAATGGAATCATTGCAGTTGACAAGGCACTGACTCCCCGAAACGCCATAATCTCAGGGGTTTTCATCACTTATATTCCACTTATTAGGACGCCCCTCAGTAAGCCTTGGGCGTCCTTATGCGATTAATCTGGGGCGAAGGAGGACATCCCTCAAAGGAGACATAAATAACCAAGTACAAATCCGTTTTGGACTATTCTGAATCCGAATCCGCGAAAAACCATAGGTGCATGTCTGTGTGTGTATGTGTGACAAAACCTAGTTACTCTGCCCAGGCCTTATTCTCCAACCGATTTGCGTGGTTATTTTTTTGTTCGACGCAAAAAAATCTATCTAATTGTACACTAAGTTGCCAGAATTTTGAGTTTTGTCTTTTAGGGAGAATTAAAGGAGATTAATGTTTCGACGTGTTTTTGAGCATACTCTGCCCAAGCCTCAATTTCCCACCAAATAGCGTTTTTTTTAACGCAGGAGGTTTTTGATTGGAGTTTAAGGGAAAGGACACAGGGGGTTATTTGCTGAAAATAAGGTACATAAATAATACCTTCAGAAAATTCGGGGAACTTAATCAATATACCTCTGGACTTTCATGAACTATTCTTTGTGCCACCGAGGAACAAAGCAGTGGTGTCACCATGGTGCCAGGAAAAACCAGTATTGCGTGGGTTTTTGGGTGTTTTGCCTCGAATACAGATGTGATCTTCTATGGAATATTTACCTAAACCAGCACTTTTCCGATTTCAAAATATCAAGTTTCGGACTATCATGTCAAAAATGTTACGGTACTTCCTCAACATACTAACTAAATTACGTGATAATAATGTATGTTTTATAACTTACTGGTAAAACTAATCTTTATGTCCAATGGGACATACCCTGGAATACATTTCCCCTATCAAATGTTTCTAAGGAGGTCTTGCTATATTGTTAATCATTAATAAAAACCAAAATGAACATATTCTAAGCATAAAAGTTTTAGACAAATTCTGAATCTAAGCAGGTGAATTATGAAATTGAACATCAGAAATTTCAGCCCTTCAGGTCTGATTCGGGACAAAAAACTGAGCATGGGTCGATACAAGCCAGATTCCTCGAACTTTCCCTCCTAGAACTCGTTTGACATATTGATGATAAAAGTACGATGTTTTGCTTCACCACTATCGATGATAGGAAAGCTTTCTGTATTTGTAGAAATGGTCCCCTATGGATCTCATCAACACCGGACAAACGTGATTTTACCTAAACACCTTTTATTTCTTACAATCTGATAACATGGGAATGGAATGAACTATTTATGGGAATGGAATCGTTAGGAATTGAATGTATCAGAATAATCGATTTTCAATCGCCCACCATTTATTTTCATCCTATGGAAAACTAATTTAGTGGCCTGCGTTACAAATCGATTTGCTGCCGCGAGACCTCATTTCCGAACCTCTATCCGAACGCTATCTGACCTCCATACATTGGTCCTGGTCTCCATAACTTTTTGAAAATTGTTTGGTGGATCAAATTTGGAACGTCTAAAGGAGACCGAATGGAGGGGTTTTGATGGAAATAGAAAGCCAGAGAAGGAAATAGAAGCTTTGGATTGTTCAACTGGATTTCATCCATTCTTAGTCATAATTTCCCCTTGTATTCTGCGATACTGAACATAATGAGTCTTTTTGGACAATGAACAATCTTGGCCGATAGTTTGGGGGTGGACTCGAAACTTTTAACATAATTATGTATTGATTTTTAGCACAGGATTAGCTCTCCCCAGTATTATTATTAATTATTATTATTACTTATTAATTATTAATTATTACTTATAATTATATTATAATTATTATATAATTACTTATTACAATATGTTGTTCTCTAACAGAGTTTCAAAAATTGAGATGTATTTCACGACGAGTGCGACATGTTTTTTGAAGAAAATTTATGTTGTTTTACATATTATGTAAAACAACATAAATTTTCTTCAAAAAACATGTCGCACTCGTCGTGAAATACATCTCAATTTTTGAAACTCTGTTAGAGAACAACAGGCATACACATATAATATAAAATAGGTACTAAGTCTTAAAGTGCTAAGTTGAGTGTTTTAGTGGTAGTTACAAGTTATAGGTAGGAACTCACTCTGGCTAGTTTTATATTACGACTAGCTAGCTGGAAAGCCTACTAAAAGCAGGCAAAAACAAATCGTAGATATGTGAAAAGAAAACCGCAATACAGCGACATAATTAAATAATTAACACGTAATTTATTAAATTAGGACAAAAATTTTGATGTCACGGCCTGGAATCGAACCCAGGTTTTCCAGACGATCGGCGACATACACATACGGTTGGGATTTCATGAATTAGATAGATTGATAGAGATCCTCAATCTTAGATATTTTATTATCTTGCTTGTAGATTGTAGGTACTTACTAATTATTAACCTCGGTAACTGCAAATCGACTTTTTACCTGCAAAACCGTGAATGTCGATTTCCTGAAATTTTACAGGAGGCTATAAAAATCGTCAAACTCACTCTACGATCGCATATCCTTATTTTTGAAAAAAATCGGACGTACACGGGTTTGCGGGTATACTATCGAAATAAATATTCTACGAGTGTTAGAATACCACTAGCATTATGCTTGTATTTTCTATTTTGTTATACCTACAAAAGTGGGGTGATAATTAATAAATGCATAATTAAATGCATTTTGCACTTTCTTAAGCATTTTGTGTTTTTATAACTCATTTATTTGCAGTTACCGAGGTCAATAACTAGCAACTACTTACCAATCTACTAGCCAGATATATCTAAGATTGATGATCTGCCTATTGAATATAAAACTAGCCAGAGTGTCTTGCCTATAACTTATAACTATCAATATAACACAAGTATCTCAACTTGAAACTTTAAGAATTAGTAAGTATTTTATATTTTATGTTACCTGTTATTCTCTAATGGAGTTCTTACGATGCAGTATCAGAAAAAGTGCGCTTAACTTCCAAAAACAATGAATAAGAGGATATTGCTTAAATCTACCCCCCCCCCCCAACATATCCACTTCGAACGAAAAGGCCTTACAACCACCATATTCAATTTTTTTTTCTTTTTTCAATTTGATTGGACTATTGATCCTATCATACGACACATTGTGTCAACCTAATCAGAAAACTATCAACATTATTCAAGTATTTTTTCTACATTTTTGTGAAATTTTTCCATAATCGTAATATTCAAACATAGGTACGAAAGGGATTGTAATTAACTGTAGTACTCACAAAACGTTTCTAAATATGAACCAAAACATTTAAAAATTAACATTTCAATTTCATTGATATTTTCATTTTTCTCGAAAATTCTATAATAAAAAAATTCTAAAATTATACAAATTCTATCATAGAAGAAAATTCTATAAATTCTAAATAATCTTGGAAGTTAAAAAAAAATTTTTTGAGTAGGTATCAAATTACAAAATTCTGACTTTTGCATTGAAAGATATGATTATTGCTTCCGAGTCTACCAAGGTAGCAGAAGCTTTGTTTTCACTTTTCAAAGTTGAAAAAAAGTTCTCCAAAATCAAAATTTCCAATCGCGTTTCACGTTTCAGACCTTTCAGAACAATTTTGGTTCCGTGTCTGTCTGTCTGTGCGTCTGTCATGAAATCCTTGTAACCGGCATAACTATACGAAGTTATAGTCCGATTGTGATGAAATTTTCAGGGATTGTGCGGGTTGGCGTGTAGACGCTCCCCTATGAAAATCATCACCCCAGGACTGATAGTAGCCGCTACGCATGCGCAAACGTGAATTCTTTGTAACAGCCATAACTTCCACATTTTCTATCCGATTTCGATGAAAATTTCAGGGATTGTGCGGATCATGTTTTAGATGACCCCCAATGAAAATCAAGTCCTTAAAATTGACAGTAGACTCCGCGCATGCGCAAACGTAAAATCCTTGTAACAGCCGTAACACTTACCTTTTTCATCCGAATTTGATGAAATTTTCAAGGATTGTTCAGATTGGTGTGTAAATGGTCCCCTATGAAAATCATCACCCCCAGACCAATAGTAGTTACTGCGCATGCGCAAACGTGAATTCCTTGTAACAGCCATAATTTCTACGTTTTCCATCCGATTTCGACGAAATTTCTCAGAATTGTTCAGATTAGCGAGTAGATGGTCCCCTATGGTTCGAGATTGATGTTTTGAGATTAACAACTATGCATCGGATCATCTGTACAATCGGTTATGGATGAGAGGAACTATGTGCCACACCCACTTAGCAGACTTTTTTTTCTTCACATTTTCCATACAATTACAGTATGGAAGGACATATTCGCAGCGTGTGAATGTGCTTGGGGGAAGGTGGATTAGTCTCTTCTGGATCTACGAAATATGGGAGCCCTCAGGGGCAGAAGCGAAGAAAAACAACTCAAACCCATTTCCAAGGACGCTCAGTCAGAAATGCTCCTGTTTAACTGACAGCAAGGTCTCCTTTCACGAAAACATTTACTGCCTATAAAATATACCCATTAGTGAAGTGAAGTGAGGTGTGTTGTGCAACTGCCACCAGGGTGGAGGAGTAGCGATGGGGCAAATCTTCGCTTGCAGCCTCCTTCCACTGTTACCCAATAGATTATTGCATCTCTTGAAGTCAAGTGAATGCGTGGTACCTACTGAGAATCGACCTTGGAGCCCGTCCTCTCTAATAGTGTTAGGCATGAGCAAAGTAATTGGAAGCGATGACGGGATGCTATTGAAACGTTGATGGTACTGTAGGGAACCTTTTTTATAAGCTGTAGAAACGCCGTTCACTTCTGGCATTTAGATTGGCAACAATTTCAATCAAATCGAGAAAAAAATCTTGAAAATGCGTTTTTAACATAAGTATTAATTTGTGTCCTTTAAAGGAATGTGAAGGTTTATTAAACAAGGTCAATGAATAACGGAAGGTAACTGAAGAAGAAAACTGACAAGGAAATCCAGTGAAAAAGTGAGTTTAAAATTATCAAATGATCGCAAAATGAGAGTGGATATGATTTTTCTGACCTGCAAGATTTCAATGCTTTCATACCATCAATAATGAGAAACCAAAATTGCCATAGTTCCCATATTTCAAAAATCGGCTAAACTATTTTTTTCGGAAATTAGCATTAGCAGCATAAACTTATGCTGCGCGAATGGATAATTCTCGAATTCCTAACCTATTAGTTATTCAACGAGAGGTACCAGAACCAAACATGGTAGTATTGTCACAAGGCAACCAATAATCTGGAACAGATCGTACTGAGGTCAGCAGCATAATCGCAATAGCTGAAGGGATTGAAATTAGGTGTCCTTATACGGCAGCCCTACGATGGAAAGCCTCATTCAGCCGAAGTAGGCAACGATTCTCATCATTGTCTTCAACCGTTGAGTCGCGGATTTAAGATTCTGCTCTTTTCAAATTCCTGATTATTAAGCACTCTTCAATTGATAATTGAAAGTGCAACATTTTAGTTTTCTTCGCGGATCGTTTTTTTTTTCATAATTTTCGAGTTATCCTAAAATCCTTGTTTGGTAGGTACTGCGCAGAGTCAAGTGCAGTTGACGAAAACCTAAATTGTATGAGTGGCCAATGAGAAAATTTGTCATTAAAGTTTATTGAAGTTGATGATCACTCGTGAACAATTGATTATTTGCATTATTCTGTACAGTACTGTAGTACTATTTGTATCATTCTGTACTTGAGAGGTCGACAAAACTGTTAATGTTGAGTTTCAAGGCTATTTGTTAGGTCCATATTGCAGGAAGTTTTAACCCATTTCTAGCCGAGGGTAGAAATAACAGAGTAATGAGAGGAGGAGGATGAACTATTTTACAGAATGGTGGCCAAAATAAGGCATAATTTGCTCTACAATCGAGAGCAAAAATGCTCCAAATGTAATGAATTCCACTTTTGTAGGATTTGAGAAGTCTCAGTTTTCCAAATCGATATGATTTATCCATTTAATTGTTAAAAATCTAAAAAAACTCGGCGCTTTGCGCCTCGGCGGGGGGCTCCGCCCCCCTGCACCCCCCGGTTTATTTCTTTTTCCATACTCTGTATGAAATCATAGGAACACAGAATGTGTTTTTGCGATGCTAGTCATCCGTTAAATAAAAAACAACAATAATAAATGTGGAGTCTTTGGCAATAATAAAATAAATAATTGTTAGACATTTAATTTGGTCTAAAACCCTATAAATGTTATATAAATAAATATGTAACTACAAGAAAAATACTATATAAATTGAGAGCTTTCCAACGAATGGTGAACAATTTCTGTGCAATGAACACTGCGGGAGTTCTATTTCCTTACCAACGGCTTGGTTGCACGTGAAAATCATTATAAAAGGCGCGTAACGGTTTTTTCTGTCGCTTTTTCGTGACGATTTTTTTTTCGGTAGGTCATCGCAAAAACACATTTTGTGTTAAAATGTAGGTAAAATGTGAAAATCTATTTATGGACTGGAATTTGTTTCGACTTAAGGCCCAGAACGCTCACTAGCCCAGGATCGAATTGAAATTACCATAATCACGCTTTCGGCCAAAAGGCCTCTTTCAAAAAAATTCGCCAAATCTCATTGAGCTCCCAAATGTCGAAGAAAATTTTTTTTGAAAAGTTTAGGAACTGTATGATTGAGAAAAAATTCTTTTACAAAGATTTTACACTATTTCAATATTCAAAAAAATAGTAATTATGACGATGCAAAAATGCATCAGTGGACGGAAATGGGTTAATATACCTTGACTTTAAATTCACTGTAATATTTACGGATTATTTATGTGAGAGATAACAATTTCAAAACGCTGCAAATCATTGCCCAAAGGTTTATTATCTTCTGTACCAATCACCCCATCTTCGGTACCTATTACCTACTAGGCCATTTTTGAAAATTTCAACTCCAACCACCAATCAAATGGAAATGAAGGGTTGACATTTTCAAAAATGGCCTAGTAGGTAGTAGGTAGGTGTCTTGTCAACTGTTTTAAAAATATTTTCTCAAATATTCGACACTTTTAACAAAGCAAAATGAAATCTGATTGAATCGGGACCATTATGGATACTGGTAGAACACATTTCAAAAATAATCAGGCAGAGGCTACTGTTAATTTTAAGGCCTTGATTTTCATTGGGGACCATCTACAACCTAATCCGCATAATCCCTGAAAATTTCATCGAAATCGAATTGAAAATGTGGAAATTGAGGCTGTTACAAGGAATTCATGTTCGCGCATGCACAGCAGCCACTATCAGTCCGGGGATGATGATTTTCATAGGGGACTGTCTACCCGCACAATCCCTGAAAATTTCATCGAAATCGGACAATAACTTCGTATATTTATACCGGTTACAAGGATTTCATGACACACAGACAGACACGGAACCAAAATTGTTATGGAAAGTCTAAAACGTAAAACGCAAGTGGATATTTCGATTTTGGAGAACTTTTTTTTCAACCTTGAAAAGTGAAAACAAAGCTTCCACTACCTTGGTAGACTCGGAAGCAAAATGTAGCTTTTTATTATTTACTTCCAATTTAGCTTGGGATCTACCTGCACCGCCAAGGTGATTTTTGTGCGTTTCATTACGAAGTGTCTCGTCAATTCAGAAAACCAACAATTGGTCCAAGCTAAGCCAAGTGACAAAACTCTACTGCCTACAAGATTTGGCAGATTTAAATAATTTATTTGTTTATTTTTTCACATAAGCCATGGTTTTTCATTTTATGAGGTCTCAATGGAGCCTACAAGTGAAACTCTGAACTTATTTTCCAAGTCACAGATACGTTCAAATAGCTCCGTTAAGTGCAATGTGAGAAGAGGTTTCAGTTAGATGTTGGGACTCATTAGTAATGGATAATAATAATCATAAAATTCTAATGAAAAAATTGAAATGAGTGTGATTTATTCAAAACGATGATGGCGAGTGGAGTCAAGGTCGATTATAAATCATTGCTACGACCGTAATTATAATTTATTGGCAACAAAGAAACAATTAAAATCCGTTTCGTTGCACAATTTTAGTGAAACAACACTCATCTGTAACGGCGTTTTACGTAAAGGGGCCAAACCAGCCGAATCTACTGGTTGATAAACGGGAGATAAAACGTAGACGTAACGACGCCTCAGAGCTAACCCAGTTCGTCAGACAGGTGGTTCAGATCCCCGAATTTCTAGGTCATGTTCTGTCTGCAAGAATCACTGCTACCAAAAAAAAAAAAAAATCGGAATAAAATTGTAAAAGAAGATAAGGAGCGGAATTCCACGCTTCAGATAAACGTTTAATCGCAGTCATTCTGGGAAATGTTGTTTCGATTTCCGTGAACGAATGATGAATTTAATTCAACTTAAATAATTCAACGATTTAGGGGGGTCTCAGTCGGTCGCCGTTCGTTCTTAGTATTTTGCCAGATTGAAGGCGCAAAAAACTTGAAAAGTTGTACCTAAATTTGAAATGTTAAAGGATTTTAGAAATTCATTAGTGATCGACCCTAGGGATTGAAAATCTGAATAATTGCCAATGAGAAATGGGAAAGTTGTCCCCAAGTTGTCCCCTTATTTTCTGGCAATTATTGTTCGATTTTTATGATTTCAGCGGCAATGTTTCACTTTTCCAATTCCCAAGGCCCATACACTAATGCATTTCTAAATCATCGAAAATTTCAAATTTAGGTACAACTTTCAAAGTTTTTGCGCCTTCGATGTGAAATACTAACGAGGAACGAGGAACGAATGGCGACCGACTTAGACCCCCTTAATGGGTTACCTGGTTGGTTGTAAGATCAATACTGAAGATAGAAAAGCGTTAGTTTCGAGCTGCAGGGCAAACAAATTAAGTGATAATTTTGCGTTTCAGAACTTAACCTTCGTGAGGAAACGAACCACTGGAGATACTTAAAAAGCAACATTGTACCAACATCATAAAATAAAACCATCGGTTGAACAACCGGGAGAGATACGTAGATTTCCGGTGAGGAACATCCTCCATAACGAGAAGCGTAGCCGTGAAAATATCGCATCTGCAATAAAAACGCCTCGTTGAAACAATTTTTTTCTTCTCAAAAGCCAGCGTATGAGAGAGGAAATTTGCAAACAAGAAATGGTTCGAGAGCCAACAAAAGCTCGAAGGTGAATGTGCAATGAAGCGCGAATGGTTCGTTTGAAGTCCTTTTCAACTCGGCCGTCATATCGTAAAATTCTCTGGAGAGAACGGAAAAGGGACAGGTAATAACGGATAAACCACACCGCCAGATGTATGGGTAATGCCAGTTAGGCAGCACATAGGTTTACTACTGACCAGGTGCACAATCAGACAAGGCGAAAAAGACGGCGTGATAGATATCGTGCGTTAAAAAGCGCGACGTCAAAGGTTGGGTTTTTTCCCAGAGTATTTTTTAAAAGAAGAAGAAGAAGAAGTTTACAATCACGAAGATGTTAAAAAGAAGAAGACGAAGAACGGACGGTCATACGGTAGAAAAGGTTTTTCAAGAAAACAAACAAGCGGGCCCTCTGTCAACTTGAGGGCCGTAACGCTGTAACGATGGTAGATAAAGGCTGAGATGTCGGCTTGGTCGTTTTTGTGGCCTCGTCGAAGAAGGGTTGATGAGCATTAAATCAACAAGAAGAAGAAAGGGGAAAGGTGAAGCTGATAATATGTTTATATTTGGTGTAAAAAGAGAAGGTTACAGGGGAGGTAAAAGATCTAGGGAGGTTTACCGTGTTGAGGGCGACAGGTGCGGCTGAACGTGACTTCTCCCATCTCCTCCACAGGTGGGCAATGAAGCTATAAGAGATTTCATCTTACTCACGTCGGATCCCCACCCCGCCCCAGGTCGAGATCCGCCTCTTCTGAATGTCTTCTGTATGTGTAGCACTGAGCAGTTACTGCACTCCTCATCAGCTTACCTGGGTGAATAAGTATTGAGAGATAATGTGTCATTCGTTTTACTAATTTTGCAATCAGGTCTCGAGGAGGTACATGAGTTTGTAATGCAATCTGTATTATGTGCAGAGATCCGCCTCTTCTGAATGTCTTCTGTATGTGTAGCACTGAGTAGTTACTGCACTCCTCATCAGCTTACCTGGGTTAATAGGTATTGAGAGAAAATTTTCATTCGTTTCACTCATTTTGCAACCATGTCTCGAGGAGGTACATGACATTTTAATGTAATGTGTATTATGTGCAGAGATCCACCTTTTCAGGATGTCTTCTGAATGTAGCTATTAATAGTACCTCCTTTCGTGCCCTATCCTGTCATTGCATGCCTGTGTCCCCAACAATATTAATGCGTCACAGGGATATTTCCTGACAAATATTCATACAAATTTATATAAATTTCGAATTTGCAGCATTGCATTTCCCATCAGGTAATCTGCGCAATAATGGAATTTGGCTTCAATCCAGCTCGACTTGAAAATTCAGAATTGTTTTCTGAACGTTCGATTTAGGTCGAGTGACTTTATAATGTGTTTTTGAAGAGAATTCGATCTGTTATTGTGAGTAGTTCCTAGTACACTGATGGAAACTGAGTGATGAGTGATGGGACTTCGTCAAGTAGTTTTGGTAAAGTACCTAGGTACTTCGTATTGGTGGCAGTGGTTGTCCTGTTCAGCCCATATTTTGAGTACCTACTAAAACATTATCAACCATTACAATCACTACAATGTTTACCTTCTTTCATGACTGCTTTCGAATATACAAAATGTACACTAGGCAAAATTTATATTTTCATAAATGACTCTTCAAATTAAATGTTGGTATTCAGTCCATCGGTAATTTCGATACTCATCGAAAGTCATCAGTCAGTCAATCATATTATTCCATATTTTGCCAAATACGAATTCATACTGCTCGGAATGGATGAATTTATAGGAAGCAATAGCTACAAGAAGAAAAAAATTGCTCTAAAGAAACTATCTGTGATTATATAAATCAATCACATAGGTGGATATTTAGCTCGATGCTCCTATTATTACTCCCTCGTTGGTCAAAGGTCACGTATCGCCTTTTTTTATAGTGTGTTGATGGGAGGAAATTATGTGTGACTGGCAGGACAGGGCTGTCAAAGGCTCTTGACAACTTCATAATGAATGGTTCGAAGTAGAATCTACAATGTATGAGCGTGTTCCTGTGGAACCTCCACCCTCGTTCTTCGACTTTACGTGTGTAACCGCCCCGATACTTCAAATAAAAAACACGGCTCCAAAAAAATGATAGTTGGGCGGGAGGGGAGTGTTACGGTGGTTCCTGCCCTTTAATCTGCCTCGTTTTGAATTACGGATGCCAACCTCCCCCTCTTTACATCGAGAAGGTATAGGTATCTCCGAAAGAGAAGTGGAGGAAGAAGGTAGGACAACCCCCTGGGAGGTAGGAGGGAAGCTCGTGGACTCCCAGGAACAATGGTCCTACAAGCCGTGGGTGGCCGAGCTCGTCTTGCCCTACCAACCTACCATTTAGCCTTCTCCCAGAGGCCCCACTATTTGTTTTCCGGTGTTCTTATTACCCCCTCACCCCTCCGCCTTCTACCACAACAACCCATCATTCTCCTAAGCCCCTTGAAGATAACTAAAAAAATCCCTTTCACCCTTGTTATGAGTGGATTTTTATTCCATCCTTCTTCGAAGAGAAATAGAATGTGTCAACACCCAAGACTTGAAATTAATGATAATTATTTTTTTTTAGAAATACCTACGTATCAATTATTATTCTAAAAAGTGTTGTGGTTGAATCAAGTAGGTGCATCACATCATATTATCAGGGGAAAGGCACCATATTTGGGATAGGTAGCTGCTTTTACAATGTAAAACTTGACTATCCAGTTGGCATTGGAAAAGGCCATAAGTTGTACCTGGAGTCGTTGTGTCTGCCAAATTGGATGGGCACTATTTTTTTTAATTTTATTTGAACGGCAAAAAGCCAATAAACATAGAAAGTATATAGCGAGATAATAAATTACAAAATGGTATAACGATATAACAGATCACAGCAAAGATACAAAACATTAAAATAAATTTATAAGTAAATTTAAAATTAATTTATTAAATTAATAATAATTAAATTTAAATTATTAAATTTATAAGTAAATAATAATAATAAGGTACAAATCATTTGAAAAAAATATCGGCCAGTTGGCGCTTCAGGGCGTAGGAGGAAGTACAAAATAAATCACAATCACTGGACTCCAGGAAGGCGTTAACTTCACGAGGCAAACGACACATCGGGCGGTTTTGTAGGTAGTTGCGTGCCGCGAATGGCACTTGAAACAAATGTGTCTGGCGGGTGCTGTAGGGAGGCACATTCATGTTGACTTTGGAGAGGAGCGATGGCGATTGGAGAGTTCCATTTATTAGTTTATGGAAAAATACTATGTCTGCTACCTCCCTACGGCTTTCGAGAGTGGGCAACCCATACTCGGCCGCTAGGTCCTTAAAATCGACCTGCTCCATCGGAATTCCCAGCTTGAATGCAAGGTAACGCATGAACTTCCGTTGAACCCTCTCTAATGGATATCTGTATGCTGCATAGAAAGGGGACCAAACTATGCTAGCATACTCCAAAATCGGGCGAACCAGAGACTTGTACAACAGCACAATCGCATCAATCGACCAGAAGTCCCGCGTGCACCTTTTTAGAAAACCAAGGGCCCTCAGAGCTTTCAGAGCCACCGCATCCACATGGTCGATGAAGGACAGTTTCGAGTCCAGAATGATTCCAAGGTCCCTGGTCGACACAGCTCTGGTAAGAGGGGCTCCTTCGATTAAATAAATGTACTCCAGTTGAGTTAGCGATCTCGCGTAAGTTGCCACGGTACATTTGGACGGATTAAGCGCTAAGCGGTTAACTGAGCACCACTCAAGTAGCGAATCAATGCTAGCCTGAAGAAGGCAACAGTCTGTCAAACTAGAGATTCGTCTGAAAACTTTCAAGTCGTCGGCATACATAAGTACCCTGGTATCATCCGAGGAAAGCCGGGAACAAACACTGTTTATCAGCAGAAGGAACAGAAGTGGGCCAATATGTGAGCCCTGAGGAACACCCGATGTTGCTGGATAGGGCCCAGAAAGTGTACCTTTAAGCCGAACCCTCTGAGATCTGTCCAATAGAAAACTCTCGATCCAGGCGAGGAAAGGTCCATGGACACCCAAGGAATACAACAAGGCGGTAATGTGCTTGTGAGAGACCCGGTCAAAAGCCTTTGCAAAATCCACTGAGACTACAGTTGAGTTGAACCCACACACTTTTGTTCAATTATTTCAGTGGTTTATATACCACAACCATTTTAAACAAAACTCAAATTACGAGTATATAACAAATTAATACCCATAATCCTAATACGTACACCTATTATAGTTTTAGTATTGAATAGTAATAATCATTATCGTCATAACTTTGTAGTTTTATTTTATTCCTACACTCTTTCGTTCTTTTATTTCAGTGGTTTATATACCACAACTATTTACAACACTATTATAAACATTAATACCTGCAACCCTATCCCGCATATTATCGCCAATATTAATTAATTTAATTATGATTCAAAGAGTTATTGAATACCAAATTCAATAACTCTTTGAATCATAATTTTTTCGTCAACTGATTCTATACGTCCATGTTACAATGAGTGAGGAAGCTATACTGCCCACCCAACTTGGCAGAAGTTTTTTTTTAAAGTCGAGTCTGAAGACGTACGTTGTCTTTTCCATTTTTCACGTGTATCGTGGCTCCTATCGGTCTGATCATGATGAAGTCAATAAATGCTTCCGTTTGAAGCCTAGCCTCTGACCTGTCGGATCGTGAGAAATTCATCTTTGAGCGTGCCGTTTGGCAGATTTTGGCGGAATTCATGGAGAGTCATCAACCCTTACAAGGAACCACTGACAGACACGAAACTTTAATCATTGGAGAAGCTCTGAAATTTAGAATAGGAATATTTTGATTTTGGAAACCTAAATTCGTTTACTTGCTGCACAATAAAAAGCTTCCCTACATTCGATACAGAGGAAGTAAAACACCTGGATGTTCCTTGAATATTGGTCGCCTAATTTGGAACACCAAGGGGTCCCAATTTGCGACACCCTATAGAGTTCACCCAAACCTTTCTTCTCCTTTCACAGATATTTTCTTGCTCCGGTAAGAAACGTCACAAACGGATTGGTGACTAAAAATTGGTCACAATGATTTCGGGAACCTAATTTAGGGTGTAATCATCATAAATTAATTCTTTCCCATATTAGGAACGGCATACGTGGAAGTATTGGGACACCAAAATGATTGATTCAATTTTTCGCATCTTCAAATTCAAAAAATTCTAAATTTTATATTGCTAATTTAAAATTGTATACCTGATTAGAATTTCAAATGTTAATGCCGTAGAGAATTTAAAACTAGAAAAAATCCCTCAAACCTTATAGCAATTGGTCAAAAATTGACCGAGAAAAATACGAAAAACTCTTGAATGCAAAAATTGTGGAGGGAAATAGAAGATAGGAGTCATTTTTTCGACTTATTGGTCTAAATAGAGATATTTAAATGGTGGTAGTAGTTACTTCATTATGTTTAATAGCTGAGATACTTTTATTTTAAGTATAATCTGATTTGGGTTCGCACCCCCATGGACGATTCGATAGAATTAACAAATGCTTTAATCGAAGAACTCGCAATTGCCCCGAAATACAGCAGGAGACAATTGTGGTCACGAGACCTTTGTGGGAAGGTGGTAAAATCTGCCTGGTGGTTCTATTGTTTCCATTCCGAGTTTCCTAAGGCACGTCTTTAGTAGTTTGTATCGGAAGGCAGAATCCCAGGTGGCCGGCGGCGAACTCATGTTTGAACTCCGCTGAGTAAACTGATTTTTAAAGACTTCTATTTTAGATCCGAAGCAGTTTGTGGAAGAAGGCCACCTTGAGGGCCTATTGACGAGGCTGAGGTGCTAACCTCAAACTCAAACAGAGGATCCAGAAAAACACTGAGCTCTCTCACTTTTGATTTCTCCATTTCTAGGTTTTTGTTAGCCTTATTTAACTTTGCTTCTACATCTTGTGAAGGTGGGACAGCTCAGTTATCAACATCAAGGAGTCTCATAGTGTTTGAAATAGAGTTGGAAATATTCTGATGGAATAACCAGCTCGTATTTCTGCCCAGTGATTCAAATATAATTTTAAGTTATTGATTAAATAAATATAATGTAACAATGTAAAAACGCGTAAGTTGAAAAAACGAAAATTTTCAGGAGACGTAAAAAACATCGATTTTTTAAAAAAAACTTCAAAGTTTTTTACGCCTCCTGAAAAATTTCGTTTTTTTTTTTAATTTACGCGGTTTTACATTGTTACTGTCGATACATAGATATGAATTGTGCGTAGTTCATTAAAAAATCGGAGTGTGGTTTATATAGATTGCCTCTTTAATGATATGTGTAGGCCCGAAATGAAATGAAAATGGATTTTGGGTATGAAGGGAAGCCTCTACAGGCCTAGTTTGCGGAACTACTCGTACCTACTACAGGTTGTGTTGAGAACTTCTCTTCCGATTTCCGCTACTATTCTACTGTCCTCACAGTTTGACATTTTATTCTGAGATTGAAATATATTGGGTTCGTGCAATATGTTGCAAAGGAAGAAAAAAACAAGTGGGTAGATGGAAAATGTAGAAGTTATGGATGTTACAAGGAATTCACGTTTGAGCGTATGCAGTAGCTAGCTAGTGTGCGTATTTTCATAAGGGACCATCTACAACTGAATTCGCAAACTCTCTGCAAATTTAATCGAAATCGAATGAGAAATGTAAAAGTTATGGCTGTTATAAGGATTTAACCAGTCCGGGGATGATGATTTTCATAGAGGACCATCTACACACCAACCCGCACAATCCCTGGAAATTTCATAGATATCGGACAATAACTTCGTATAGTTATGCCCGTTACAAGGAATTCATGACAGACACACAGACAGACAGACACGGAACCAAAATTGTTCAGAAAGGTCTAAAACGCAAAACGCGAGTGAAAATTTCGATTTTGGAGAACTTTTTTTTCAACCTTGAAAATTGAAAACAAAGCTTCCGCTACCTTGGTAGACTCGGAAGCAATAGGATTCGTTTCCATCCTTATTTTGTTGCTTGAACAATTGATCACTCCATTTTGATCGATGAAAAACCTCTGCCGCAGTAATAAAAGAGCCGAAAAACATCGACAAGAGGCTCTCTTGACTTTACAATTATATTATGTTTGAACCTTTTTGAACCCGTACTTACGTTATTGATTTGTTTCAGGTACGTCAGCTCAATCGTTCTTTCAGTAGGTGAAACTTCTTCCTCGGTAAGGGCATTTACAATATCACGGAAATCACTTAATATTAGTAAAGTTGGAATATTGAGGAGATCCAAAACGTGTTTTTAGGGCAATTTGCGTAGAAATCTTGGAGCCAGTTACAGAAAAGTACGCAATTTCGTACCATAATTTGTTCAATTACACACCGTATACCTGCTCGGAAATTAACTTTAGACACGGAACTAATATTAATCAAAGAACAATTTAATTTATAATTAAAAACTTCAGTTTTTGGGGGGTAAATATTTGGTGACAGCTTAAAGTGGTTGGATTCTTATCACGACCATGTCGATAGTTTTTCATATTTGACAAGCAGGTCGCAATGAAGTTCAGGACTTTTCACCGGAGGGTCACACAGATCATGATGGTGTAATCAGTTTGAGGAAAATCCCATTGGTTTCTACTATTCTATTATTTATGATGAAATTCGTTTTCATCTGTGGGGGAGCCCCCACAAACATCCATAGTTCATGGAAATTGGAGTAGGAATTGACTACAAAGGACATCAAAATTGTTCAAAAAGCTCTGAATAGGGGAAATTGTTCTGTTTTTCATTTTCTGCGCGTATCGACTCTTCACAATCGTGAGGAAACTAACTTGGTATGTGGTATTAGGGCACTTTCCCCTTAGTAAGTATCTCCTCGGTAGAAAATGCTCTTTGCGGGTAACTACCCGACAAAGCCGACCAACCCGCAAGTGGCGGATGATCCTCGTCAAAGTGATTTAGCTTGGAATTCAGTCGCAAACGATCGACAAGCGATGAAGGGACAGACGGTCCCCCAGGAAGTCCTTCAACCTGTCGGAGCTCCCATTGTGGACACCAGGCACTTTGGCACCAATAGATGGCGCTTCTTCCTCTTCTGGGCCCTTTCTTTTTCGAGAAGGAAAAAAAACCGACATACCATACCGGACCTCGTTGTTGCACCGTGAAAATGAATGACGCCTGTAGTAAAGTGCAGACCGTCTGACCCCAAACTTTTACACCTTTGTGGTGAGGCCCTCCCCCAGACCCGAGAATTCCATTGAAGTCTGAAGAAGCTCTTGAGTTCACAGATGAAATCATCTTGACACTTCAGGGATAGGAATGCGCCACTTGAAACACAAAACGGTCGCACGCTTCCACTCTTCACTTTCTCTGCCGTATTTTGAGCAACTTCTTCCTACCAACAGTTTTGTGCGAGTGAAGTCTTCGGATAACAGATTCTCAACCACACAGGTGGATGTCTTACCAAGTCCAGAGGAAACTGGTATAACAATGACTAGCTACTAGGGGACCAGTTTCCCCAACAAGAGCAAGTCAAAACATTCCTTTGATTAGTGGTAGTCATTAGGATTCTAAGTCATTAGCTACCTACTCCAATAGAGATTTGCGTTGCACAAGATAATTCTCTCATCAATATCGTTTAGCATTTTGGTTTATAAACCAAATAAATATAAAAATTTTCAAAATCTTTAAAATCGTGCAAGAAAAAAACTGTACCCCCTCCCAAAATTTGATGGTTTACGCTTCAAGCTATGTAGAATCTAGAAATCGAATAAAAAAGTTTCCGTTCGTCCGCCTTATGCGTTCCTTTGCCCAGTTCCCAAGTACCGATTTTGGTAAAATTTGGTATATTGGCTCCATTTTGAGTCTAGTTGTGCCCCGATGCTTTGGGTTAGCGTCAGGCACTTCTAAAAAGTAAAAAGTGGGGGAAAACGCCCTAGCTCAAAAACTGTCAAAATACAGGTATTTTCATTCAATTGAAATTTCCTGAATTTGTAAAATTTTCTGACATTCCGCCGAGCTCTGGGGGACCAACCTTTTGCTTAATTTCAATATTTATTACCTAATTTATGTATGTTCTACGAGGTTCTTTAATAAATTTAAGATAGTGTTCAATTTTAAGAAACGAATGAGACCACCCAGACGATCAACAATGATTAAATGCGCGTTTAATGTGAAATTCATCTGAACACGTGGGCTCTTCAAGACTTAACTTAACTTAACCCTAATTAGACCATGGTGTCACTAGTGTCACCGAAACCATCTTAGGAATTCCACAGCTGACCCAAAGTCTCACTAGGATAACTAGATTTAAATTGCAATTTAAAATTTAATGGACAGAGCTTATTTTTTTTAATCATTTTTTGTAAGTTGTTAAAAAATGATTAAAAAAATTAGATTTCTTTGAAAATTTCCGTCAATTGTGTTTTGAGACTTTCAATAACCCACAAACAATTCTGCTGTGTATCAAATTTAAAATTTCAATTTAATTTTGGTTTCTCCGGAGACACTGTGGGACAGCTATGGAGTTCCTGAGACGTTTTCGGTGTCACTATTGATACCATGGTTTAATTAGGGTTAAGACCACCAACCCACCCCCCTCTCACCTCCCACCAACCCCTGGTCCTAAGCAGGTAATTGAAGGGTGAACTTTACAGAAAATAATAAACCGTTGTGTGATAATTTGCAACTTTTTTTGCATTTTTTAATGCGCATCAGTCGTTGTCAAATCAACGTGCGATATTCTTCAGCCCAGCCTACTACTTACAAATTTGACATATCTGACTACTAGATCTTGAGAAATTGGTGTTTGAGTACAATCACTTGAAATTCCTTGGGGACCGTCTCGAGGTCATCCCTCGTCAACTAAAAATGTCCATGGATTAACCGCAGACAGATAAGGAACTTGAACTGTACAGAAAGCTCCAAAGAGCAAAATGGAGATAAAATGTAGATTTTTGACTCCTTTTTGACTAGCTACACAAAGTTTCCATCATCTTTGGTGGTGAGGAAGCTAATTTTCTGATAAATCGTTGAAATTTCCTAATTATGTAGGAAATCAGCTACGTAGGTACGCAGGTAACGAGTATCCTTACAATCGAAGAAATTTTGTGCCTGTTAATGCTCTGATAGGTGCAATTTCATTTTTAACCCAGTAGATCCTGTGAACGGACTCGTCCGTGTTTTTCTTTGCGAGGAAGCTATACTGCCCACTCAACTTGGCTGCCGTTTTTTTGACAGGTAGGCAAGAAGAGATTGATTCGGTCGTTGGCAAAGGTGAAGGGAAGACTTGGAGCGACTGTTATCTAATGGAAAAGGCCTCGGCAGGTTAACTAACTGGTTGTTTCTAGGTGGTGGTGCTGGAGGAACTCTCTCCAATAATGAAATGCGGAGGGGAGTGAAACTTGATCGGGCTGCCTCGCCTGTGCCCTACCTTCAACATTCGTCACATATATCTGGATCACCAACCTTCGGGCCATTCGATACTCAAGTAGAGGTGGCTGAAGGGCACGAATCACCTGACGAGGTTGAAGCGTTCTTCGGCTTTTGTCTTATGAGTTTATTATGTCGTTGGACGTACGAAAATCGGGTTGTTCGAGACTCAGTGATACCCGTAAAAAATAATTTCTTCTTAAATTCTTTGATTAGTTCTCGTTAGTGAGCACTAAAGTCACTCTTACTCAAGCTTCTCTGAACAATACCGCAAATTTCCGAATGTGCCTGAGTGAAGTCCCTAGAACTACCTAGATATATGTGTCACCCTCACATTAGATTGCCATGAAATCCATCAGCTACTATACCCGAAACCAAAGTCTAACCACACTGCAAATTGCGATTACATCTTCAGAAATCGATGTACCTACTTTCAGGTGCCACAAGGGTACAACCATAATATCTACACGTAAAGTCTAAAAATGTAATCTGAATCAGAATAATTGTTTCGTATAGTTTTTCCCAGGGCAAGAAATTCAACGGCCTTGAGTGCTAGGGCTCCTCCTGATCTAAATGCAATTGATATTTTTGTTGGCAAGTCTTAAAGTCTGGGCGTTTTTGAACTTTTAGGAACTGAAAAATAGTCATTTGAAGAACCGTTAATATAATAGCAATAAAACGGGAGTGACTAGAAAATTTGCTCATTGCCTAGAAAATTCTATCAAAATCATACATTTTGCAAAACCATACATAATAGCAATAAAACGGGAGTGACTAGAAAATTTGCTCATTGCCTAGAAAATTCTATCAAAATCATACATTTTTGTTTGGTTTTGACAGAAAACTCGTTTTTGCTTCTTATTGACAGAGTAAGAATCGAAATTGTTCAGAAAGTTCTATAACGCCAAATCCAAGTGAAAACTATGAATTTGAAGGAAGGAGTTACCCAGGAGCTACAATATTGTTAACATTCTATTTTCAAACAAAAATGATTTTGAAGGGAGCAAATTCGGAAAGAAGGAGGGAAAAAGCTGAGTCGGCAAGTACTTCACGCTTGTGGCCCTCATCGAATGAATTGCTTCCGAATGTCGATATGTCTCGATATGATGTAGGGTTCTTCACAAGATACTGCACTCCTTGATTGTCATCGAAATCTTCAAGTGGAGATCATACAGGAAATGTCGAAGCATCCTCACAAACATGAGTGCGACAGCTGCTGTCCAAACACCACGGACGATTTTTCTGGTGTTCTCTGCATTGTCCGAATAGTGACTCATAAATAATGAAATACTATTTGCAGAACCAGTTATGGTATGTTTCTTCAACGTGGGACAATCAGGTCTCTTGGGATTTTTTTTCTTTTTTTTTTTGGGTCTCCGGGTCTTCATTCGCTCTCTGTTGAATTTCTTTTAGTTTCTGGCCAACAACACATCTTAGTCTTTATTTTTCAGAGTACATCTTCTAGCATCGAATTCTTCCAGTAGGGCATCAGTACTCAGGAAATCATCCCTTGATTCAATAGTAAAACGAAAATTCTCGAATTCCTCCGGGAAACTAGTAGGATTATTTACAACTGATCGTTAACGGAAATACCCTTGACTTCCACTTTGTTAACAATATCGCCGAAATTTGAGATTATATCGTATCTTCACCCGATTTCTTGGCCTTTTCAAAAGCGTTGCCTTCCGAACAGGTTCTATCGAGTCGTAGATTTCCTTCAACTTACTCCATACCTCATTTGAAGTTTTGCAACTCTTCACTTGGGTTCGGATGAATTCATTGCCAGGATGAAGTCGGATCGAGCTTTCCTGCATTGATCACTGGCCGCAGATTAGTTGGATGTACTTTCTGTCCATTCACGTACTTCCAGCCTTCATTTTTGATCCGAAGTGTATCCATCTGAAGTTGCCAAGTGTGGTAGTTGTGTCTGCCCTATTTATCGACCTCTCTGAAACTCATCTCTCTTTCTCATATCAACTCAATTTATAATTCGCGACTATCGGACGATTTCTCGGCACAAAAACTCTTGAAATAGCAATTATACATTTTATGTTAACCCTCTAACGCTACGGTGCGGGTTAGATTCAACCCAAGGGCTGGTTAGAAGCATCCTATTTCCCCCCACTCTTTTTCTGGCTCCAGGTACCCTACCAGTGAGTACTGTGGAGTGCGCGGAAGCGACCTCATCGTGTTGGGAAGTCACCTGTATTTTTGAGGGAAGTTATTACGCAGCAAGTCAGAAGAAGTTATACTTTTTCTCTTCCTTCGTCAATAGAAATATAGGGAACTATGAAACTGTTAATCATATTATTGACATCGAAATGTGATTCCAAACGTCGTTGATAAATTTTTTAAACGACCCCCCTTTCTACACTTCAGTCACTGGGAATGTCTGTTTATACCAGGTTTATACCTCTTTGCTCCTACTAGTTATAAGTAGCTAGTCCAAGAATTATAAACCGCCAAATTCATTAGGGAATGAGGAGGGGAAGGAAATATCAAAATTACTGGGTTATTTTTGGGACTACCGCCTGTCTCACGAGTAATTGACATAATTATGTTTCATAATGAAAAGAAGTCATTTTGCTACGATTTTACTATAATAAAATTATGTGAATCGTTTATAATACCTTTTGGAATAGTTTACGCATTTGAGCAAATAAAGCTGTTTATATCACAATTAAAAAAAAAATTCCTATAAAAACAAATGCTGGGTTGAATCTAACCCGATTCATGTCCTCGAGGTCCACAGTAGTGTTGGAGGGTTAAGTACGCTTTCGAATTTTAAAAATCAGAATGATTTTATTAAAGACCTTCATCGTGTGGCTAAAAACTTAGTCACATGAAACTAATAATAATGCAAGAGAGTATTCAATTGACATCACAATAGTTTCTACGTTTATTTAACTGATTATGTCATTTTTAAAACGGGCGGAGCTCTTGGAAATCGCGACAGGCTCGCGATGAATACGAAAAAGAGGCTTACAACTACATTGATACTAGGACAAACACAAAGGGAGGAAGAGGGTCATCACAGAGCTCACATTGTGACAGTTGGCCCGCCAAACGACGTCCGTTGGAATCATACCTAATCACACCAACTCGCGTACGATTCGCTGGGAGTCGAAACTGACGGGCTATTATTTCATTCAATTCCCTTGATATTGCAGAAAATAAAGTCCACCGTTGTATCTGCTCGTAAAAACCTGGTGGAACCTCCAAAGTAATGAGTTAGGTCCGTCTGCTAGGTAGATGTTGGCCGGAAGTTAAAAGTGAACAGTAGAGGCAATTGAGTTTGATGATGTAATGGCATTATTGATAACTTTCACTAAAATTACCTAATACGAATAACAATTTTTTAAATACCTACAACAAGTGGTGTGTGAATGTGCATATGCAGATGCGAATTCGCGTACAATACAGCAAATGGACTGAACGTTTGATAGGCAGTTGTACTCTCATGAATAACCGGCGGTTAGGTAAAAATAAATAAGAAAATATCCAGTTTATTGGAAAGATGATGAGGTAACTTGTGATGAACGGTATTTTCAAATGCGACTACATGATCCCTACCTATCTGAGAGTAAAACGCTGCAAATTATTACACAATGGTTTATTGTTTTTCCATATAGATCACTCGTCTGCAAAGCCACCAACCATCCAACATGAAGAAAAACATCGATCGCATTTCGCTAAAATTTGAACGGAGATTAGGCCTCTTTTGCGATTCACACTCGTGTTTCTGATTTATCGTACGTCCAAACTTTAAATTCTCGTAGTGAGCGAACGGTTTGTCCTACAGAGCTCCGGGTGGTCTCAAAAAATTCTAAAAATTCTATAGAATCTTAAATTGAAGGAAAAACAATACCTTTATATCAAAATTTTTTGAGTTAGGGCGTTTTCAAAATTTCAAAATTTATTTTTGAACCCTTAGAAGTGACCTACATCAATCAAAATCTTCGGGGCACAACTAGACCCCAAATGGAGCCTACATACCAAATTTCATCAAAACCGGTCAATGCTAAGTGGGGAAAGTGTCGCGTACGGCGGACGGACTGCCAAATTTTTATTCAATTTTTGGATTCTACGTACCTTGAAACGTAAATCATCAAATTTTGAGGGGGCGTTAAACAATTTTTTTTCTTGGTCCATTCCAAAGGTTTATTATTGAAAATAATACCCTTGTGTATTATAATTTGCATTGTTTTATATAACATTTCGTTTATTCGAAATTGAGCGGAAATTGCCCCAATCCCTCACACAGTGCCATTGAGAGGTGAGGCTCCATTGAACTGCTCATGTCAACGCAAATCTTTTCATACCGAGGTGTTGACAGGTCCATCTTGAAAGAGACAGCTCCCTCTGGAGGTCTAATGTTTACTCTGCGGTTCCCGACAATATTTGCGCAGAGTTCTCGCTGAGGTCCGAGAAACCAAAATACAGAAACGACACCTGAAGAAGGATCCCACAGGTCATTCATGAGTAGGTACTCTTCCTCTACTATGAGTACGGGACTTACCCTTTTTAAGTGGTCTTAAATGGGTTCCCACGTTCTTCCTGCACTCTCTTGAGTTTCCGGGAATCCGCTCAACCAATTTCCTCGTGTGCACAACCTGATTCATGAAGTGTAAAAAGATCTACGAGAAGTTTTGAATGAACAAGACATGGTTTATGTCTGCCCTGATAAATACGGTTCTCATCTTTAGTTTTGAACTGATAGGTCACAAGTACCATAAACCGATCTTACTTCAAACTGAGGGGTAAATGTCGACTGAGTTGAGCTGCATCGTGACCTGTCAAGATTTTTGGCAGTTTGGAGGTAGCTAGGTATTCTAACGTATTTTAATCCAGCCGCCATATAAAACCTCCTGGCGATATGGCGTGAAGAAGTTCCACCGTGCCCGGCTGGATCAGAATAAGTTAGAATACCTAGCTAATTCAAAACAAATAAAAATCTCGATAAGTCATGTTATGGATAAGCGTAATATTAAATAATATTAAACATTACAAATCATTATAGCATTTCTCTTCTTTTCTGAGGAGCTTGAAATCGTCGTTTGGGACGCAACGTCTTCAAGGGATTTCAACTAGGGAAGAGGTACCATAAAAACCACCATTAAGCATCACAGTTTTGTTTTTTATGACTTTATTTCGTATATTCTCTGGTTCTTCCATTCCATTTTGCTTACTAAGGTAGCGGAAGCATTGTTTTTGATTTTCAACGATAAAAAAAGTCCTCCAATATCAAATTTTTAACTCGCGTTTCACGTATTAAGTACACCTTCTTGAACTATTTTGGTTCGTGTCTGTCTGGCAGTGTGTGTCCCCAAATCCTTGTCACGGGCAAAACTATACGAAGTCACAGTTCCATTTTGATGAAATTTTCATGGTTTATGCAGGTTGACATGGTCCTCTAAGAAATTCATCGCTCCCAGATTGATAGCAGTCACTGCGCATGCGCCGTAACTTGTAACATATTGGACAGTGGTGTGGCTACGGTCGTTGGGGCGTCGTTGTTTGGCGGTGGACTTTGGATCGACCTCTGCGGGGACCGTGAGTTCATAGCTCATCGTCGGCAGCGTGCGTTTTTCGGCGGCCTCGTCCTAACCCAGGGCGGTGAGATAGGAATCCACGAGCGAAATTCAGAAAAAATTCTGATCTTCCCTTTGGAAGACAAATGATGACGTCCGCGATGCCAGGAATGGCAGTCGGACGAAAATCCAACCTGCAATGGTTGTTTACTTTACTTACCTTATATCCATAACTTCTATCGTTCCCATCCAAATTTGGTGAAATTTTCTTTGATTGTTCGGATGACAATCTAGGTTGTCCCCTTTGGAATCCATCATGATCAATTCAATGGTACCCTCTCCGCCTGCGCGGAATCCTTGTAACAACCATAATTTCTACAATTTTTATCCGAATTTTATGAAATTTCTAGGGTTTGTATGTATGGGAATCTGGATGTTTCCTTATTAATGTCACCGTTATCGATTTTGGTGGGTAGTGAGTTTGGTAATTGAAGTTTTGATTATCAACTGTGCATCCTTATAATCGTGTAAGTAACCAATACGAGGCAGCTATGTGCCACACCCACTTGGCCGACTTTTTAAAATCATCGAATGCTTCATCAAATGGCCACTTCGACATTTCAAATTTATTGAATATTCTTCCGAAACTCGAAGAAAAGCAAACTAAGAACTACCACCAGATCTAGCCACTACAAGACACCAGTAGTTGCCTCTCTGATGTTTCTCAGATAGTTTTCAGAGTTCAGATAGTAAAGTGAAACTGATGCAGGTAGGTAGAGGTAGTTGTAGATTCTGTTGCCAGTCTCAGTTGTATTCGTGATACAACTACGTTATAATCATCATTCCGGTGACTATAAACTGGCTAATTGAAGAAGTTTAGCCTTGAAAACCATGTGATATAATCAATAAATTTGTGTCACCGTGGCACAAGACGTGTATTATCACCATGGTGCCCAGACCCTGGAAATGAGCCCTCGAGATTTCCGCTTAGCTCTGACTTTCGACTACTTTTGCCAAAATATGCGTAGTCTTTCTATGAAGACGGGTCTGTAGGATCACCCTCTCCCTATTCTTGCAAGGAGACGCGGGTGGTGCTTCTTCTTCTTCCTTTCCCAGGATTCGTTAATTTAATCAAACTCTTTAATTTCCTGAAACAGGAGAAAATCGATTCTGAAGCAAGGGAACTCTCCTCCAGGTCCTGACGTCAATAAATTCTCGAACTAGGAAGGTTTTTCGGACTTACCTACCGGAAATCAAAAATCGTGCAACGAAATGAGCAAAATCACATTGCATAGTTTTGCTGACTGAGTGAGCCCAAAGTAGCACTTTGAAAATTTTAATACTTACACCAAAATATTCCAAAATTTTAATCTTTATAAACAAAATAATTGAAATTATATATTTCATACCAAAATATTTCGAAATTTAAATGTTCATACCAAAATATGTGTACAATTGGCATTCCTCAAGTTTAACTCACAAATATGAGTTTTGTTATACCTACTTTTTATGACCATTTCCACCTATCATATCCACCTACTTATAAACTACTATGATAACTAATTAAATAATGTTTGTAAAATTGGTTAAACAATTATTTAGTTGAAAAGTTTATGAAATCGGTTAAATGGTTTACGAAATTGGTGGACAAGTTTATGAAATTGGTTGACAAAATTATGAAATTAGTTGAAAAAAATATGAAGTTTACTTTTTAAAAAGCTGTACAGTAAATAAAGCAGAGGTCCTAAGACGCTTCCCTGTGGAACATTTCCCGATTATTTCATGTAATGAAGAAAATGTTCAACATTTTCTGTACATATTAACAAGTTGCAAAAGCTTCGTTTTTTTTTTTCAACGAAAATTCGCTAAAACAAAGAAAATTATCGTTAGGTATTATAAAAGTGCCGTGAAAATAAGTCCTTCTTCGTGAGGTGCGATCGAGCTTGGTGTGGTCGACGGCCAACAAGTGGAGCGGGAAAGCGTCGGACGGTCGGCCCCCTCACTCTTGAGATGTCTCCCGTTCATACGGTGAATTGAAGGAGGATTCTCCCCATTCAGGTCCTCCAACCGCGTTTTTCCCTCCGCGATCGATCCCCGGCTGACCGACGGGCGGCGCGTCGAACCGTGTTTACGTTTGGGTCGTCTCCGACTTCCCGCCTCGCGCTGGTCGGACGTCACCGTTTCCTGTCCCAAATTGTGGAAAGTCTTTGTGGAATATGAAACAGAAAGACTCAGTTTCTCTTTATCAACTCTTTTATTATGCACGCGCTTTCGGAGCAAACTGTGGCCCCTTTTTCAAGCCTAAAAATAAAATAAAAACCAAAATACACATTTTTTGAAGATTACAAAATTGAACCAATTACAATTAAACTACAATTTTGTAATCCTCAAAAAAAAATATTTTTTTTTTTTTTTTTTTTTTTTTAATTTTATTTTTAGGCTTGAAAAAGGGGCCACAGCTTGCCTAATAAAAGAATTGATAAGGAGAATCTGAGTCTTTCTGCTTCATCGTCCATAGACTTTCCAAAATGACTACAGCAGGAACAACTGTCCAAAATTTAAAAATTCACAAAAATTAGCCTCAAGTGCGTATTTTACTAATTATCTATGAATATTTGAAGTGAATTAATAAATTACTTTGTCAGACTTAAACTATCAACTTCTTAGCAGACTCTACTAAGGCCTATAATTAAAGTTAAATCAACTATAATCTAACAACTTATAGTTAAGCCCATTTCCGGCCACTTACGCGTTTTCGCATCGTCATATTTATGATTTTTTTAAATATTGAAAATAGTGGAAAATCTTTGTAGGAGAATTTTTTCTCGTTCATGCTGTTCTTAAACTTTTCAGAAAATTGTTCTGTGACGTTCGGGAGCTCAATGCGACTTTGGAAATTTTTTGAAAAGGAGGCCTCTTGGCCGAGGGGATGAGTATGGTGGCTCAAATTCGATTCTGGACGAGTGAGCGTTCTGGGTCTTGTGTTGAAACACACTCCGGTCCATAAATAGACTTTTGCATTTAACCAAAAACAGTGAACTGGATAAATCGTATCGATTTGGAAAACTGAGGCCTCTCAAATCTCATCAAGAAGTAAAATTCATATTTTAAAATTCGAGTATTTTGGCTCTCGATTGGTGCTTTATGCTTTATTTCGGCTGGCATTCTGTAACACAGTTCATCCTTCTCTCCTCATTATTCAGTTATTTCTATTCTTGGCTTGAAATGGGTTAATAATGAGTTTTCAATGAATGTACGTACCTGTTAAAAGGATTTCATAACAGACAGACAGACACGGAATCAAAATTGTTCAGGAAGACCTGAAACGTAAAACGTAGAAATTTTGATTTTGAGGTACATTTTTTTCCAACCTTGAAAAGTGCAAACTTGGTATCGTTTTACCTTCAACTCCACAATAATTTAGCTTGACTTGAATCGTTATGTGAACTTCAGTTCACATTATTCTATCACCCCTTCTGTAACAATCTAGATCACATGTTTCCAAGTTATGGAGCTTATAACACATCTTGTCTCCAAACATTCAGACAGCTTATTTATACAAAAAATACAGATTTTTGCATCATCCCACCAGTATTTCCACAGGATCTTGAACAATCGTTAAATAAACAAATCTACCCACTTGATACCAATTTTTGAAAAATTGAAAAAAATCGGTTGTATTATGAATTTTAAATAATAGTTTCCAATTTTTGTACTCGGCTCCCATGACCAGAAAAGGTTGCATGCACCTAAATATAGTACCCAATGTAAAAAAAAAGCAGGTTTTAGGGTTAGAGTTGTCCAAAAATACTAGCATTCTTTTTAAAATGTATTTATTTTGGCGCAATTTTGGGAAATTTTAGCATGTTCACTAAAACCAATTAAATTTTTAGGTTTTTGACCCCCTGAATGTTATTTTTAAAGTATTTTGAAAACGTCTGCCAAGTTGGGTGGACCTTTCTCACATTGAATAAGTTGATGAAGAAGTGCTTGTACTGCCATTAATGAATGTCTTGATGCTAGGATCTGTCCAAATCAGACAGACGGTAAACACAGCTGTTCAGAACGCCGAGAATCGAAGTGCGAGTATCAATTTTGATTTTGAAGGACCATGTTTTTTTTACGAAGCTTGTTCTTTGAAGGATCATTTTTTTGAGTTTTGATGCTGTAGAACCCAATTTGACGTAGGGTGGCGTACGTGGAGCAATTGAAGCTTCACGAGTTTGGGTCAGACTGAATGAAGACGTCGAATCCGTGTAATTGGTTGTTTACCGCCTGTCAGGACTTTCCCTGGAGGGGACCACTTTAATGGAAGCTCAGATTGATCGCGGCAATTGTGATCCCAGGGATCCTCACAACACGGGTCTCATCTGAACCACCGTGCTCGATGGCCCCCATCTATCTTCGTCCAGCGGCTCTGAGGTTGTTTCAGTCGTCCTATACATACAAATCATCGGTTGAATCCATTTTTAAAAAAAAAGCCAGGCCTAGGAAGTCGTTTTTCTTGTCTGAAACCTGCATTTACTCGTTCGGACGTGTGGTTAAATTGAAACCTTACAGGTTATCAAGAGACACGTATGCTAGGGCTCTGAGTGAGATTCAAGGACTATCAGATACATCATTAGACGAGCGGAATCCGACTTTTCATCCACAATAGAAAAGTCGCTCCCTTTTGGTTTATTCAATGAGAGAGAAAAACACTTTATTGGACATTGTAGAAGGAATAAAGGTGGACAAGGACTCCAGTAGTTTTCGAAACGTAATGGATTTGCCGAAAGTTCAAATTGAGTTGCCAAAAGTTCAAATCGGTATGCCAAAAGTTTGCCAAAAAATCATCTGTCTTATTACCTTTACTAAAAGCCAACAAAGTTATAACGTAAAATAAATGCCTAATAATAAACGACTTACGAAAATACCAAATATCCGGAAATAGACCGGTACAGGTATTGCCAAGGTTGGCAAAGGCAAAAAGGCCAGAAATATCAAAAGGAGCGAAATACTTGAAACCGCGGAAACTACTCAGGTTTAACAGTTCTTCTACTCGTGATGGTTGTCACGGCAAGGCTGTTACTTGTTATAACAGTGAGTGCAAGCTATAAAGCAAAGAACGCTGCTACCTTACTGTACGATCTCGCTGTTACCTTGATACTACTCGTAAATACTTCTTTATCATTCAAGTACTTTCAGGATTAGAGCAAATAATACACATCCCCAAGAGGCTGAGAGGAATGGAAGTAGAATGTCATGAAAGTGACGAAACTAAGAAACAATTCACTATATATATTATTTTCTTGAGATTCACGCTGTGGTATTTGTATAATATATTAACCAATACGAGGCTTGTCTGGGAAAAGTGAATAATCATCAACATAATCGTGGACGACATCTCGATAGTGTTGCTGTTGCTGAACTCAAATACCATCAACGTGATCGTGAATCCAATTTTGGTTTATTATTTGCAATAATGAACGTTAGGAATCGACCAAGAAAAAAAAATTTTTAACACCCCCTCAAAATTTGATGGTTTACGTTTCAAGGTACGTAGAATCCAAAAATCGAATAAAAATTTGGCCGTACGCCGTACGCGGCACTTTTGCCACTTAGCATTGACCGATTTTGATGAAATTTGGTATGTAGGCTCCATTTGGGGTCTAGTTGTGCCCCGAAGATTTTGGTTGATGTAGGTCACTTCTAAGGGTTCCAAAATTAATTTTGAAATTTTGAAAACGCCCTAACTCAAAAAATTTTGATATAAAGGTATTGTTTTTCCTTCAATTTAAGATTCTATAGAATTTTTAGAATTTTTTGAGACCACGCGGTGCTCTGTAGGACAAACCGTTCGCTCCCTACGAGAATTTAAAGGTTTTACGTACGATAAATCGGAAACACGAGTGTGAATCGCAAAAGAGGCCTAATCTCCGTTCAAATTTTAGCTGACCGAAATGCGATCGATGTTTTTCTTCATGTTGGATGGTTGGTGGCTTTGCAGACGGGTGATCTATATAGAAAAATAAAAAATAATAAACCATTGTGTAATAATTTGCAGCGTTTTTTATTGGGGAACTAGTCAGTGGGGAATCTATATTTCTATGTGGGGGAACTGTACTGCCGACCCAACTTGGAAACCCGATTTATTGAAGGAAGAAAAGTTTCCATGATAAAATAAATTTAGGGATTTCTTGTAGGTAAAAGTCAGTCAAAAATAGGAGACAGATGAGATTTCCACCTACCGACAATAAATTGATGAAGTCGTTGGTTTCATCTCTTTCTCAGGCTCAACGGGTGGTCTTCCATTCACCTTCTCGAAATGACGTAAAAAAGGGATAATTAGGGGTGGAGAATCCTCTCAAGAGTCGAAATTGAGTTAGCAGGGAACCCGAAAAGGGGGAATTGAATGGGAAAGAACAGTAGAGGGCTTATCACAGAGTAACATCACCGACACACACACAGGCATACCGACCGCACCGAAAAACGGATCTTTTTTCGGTGAAACATTTTCTGAAGTGAAGGCGATGTCGGGGAGCCCTCCCATTTGGTTTCAGAGTAAAAGAGAAGGACAAACAAATTACCCACAAAAAGGCTGTTTTTTTTTCTCTTTAAGTTCACCAGGTAGGTATAGAACTTCATTTGGGAACCCTCCAGTATACCTTCGGGATGCGTTTTGATTTTTAGGGATTCGTGTCGAAGAAGTCGAAGGAGAATAAGGGGAGACCCTCGGAACGGGGTGTGGTCTACCTTGACACAAATAAGGGTTTCTCCTTGCATATCTCGGCCTTCTCGGGTATCACGTTTCATCTTCCTCCTTCAAAATTTTTACAATGTGGAAAAATAATCCTTTATGATTGGAATATGTCGCGGTTATAGGGATGTAGCACACTTCCAAAACGTCTGTTGAGTTGGGTAGGCAGTGTAGGTTCCTCACGTAAAATGTTAGATGTTGAACCTCCTTTTACTGGAACATTTTTCCAAATAAACTAAGTGCGTAGTTTGCCGAGTCCACAGTGTTCAACACAGGTGTTCTCACGCATTTTTGTGAGGAAGACATCAGGCTCCTGCCTCTCTTCGCCCCTGATCTATCGCAGATTTCCATGGATAATGAAGTTATGAAAAACCTCAAATCAAGAACTGGATGCGATCTTGCGGAGGTCAGTTTACTTAAGTTGACTGATTTATAGAGCAAGAACGTTATTAGAGGCCTCCGCTACCTCCAAGGTGTAGTCTTCCTGAGGCGCGTTGCCCTCAACTTGTTGGTGATTAAAACACAATGAAATCCAATGATAAATATGAAAAGTCAGTCCACAATTCCCTTCCAAGTTTGAGCGAAATCGGAAGATATTTCGATCACGACGAAACTCATCATAAGGAACTATCTAAGGCCTCAAATGTCCCAAACAAAACATCGTTCAAACGCTGCTAGTTCGGTGAATCATTCGGAAATGTGGAACTTCGAATGCCTTTTCCAAACTGGAGAAACACAAGCAAGCATTATTGCGAGATAAGTGGAGTTGGCAAAGCCTGGCAAGGCAGTCGAGATGGGACGTACGTAATGCCCCCCCTTTCCCACTCGAGGAAGGTTGCTGAACCGGTCCATTTGCATGTAATTTGACCAACTTAGTTTCATCACCGACATCATCCCTACAAAAAGCTTCGGAAGACCCCGAGGATTTCATCTTTTGAGCCCCACATTCGATGGAGGGTACATAAATAAATTAACACATACATATATTATTCTTGTATCGCCTTCGAGGGTTTGCAAAAATTGTTTTTTAAAATCAAATTAAAAACCACTTTCAGAGAGAAAAAAAAATTGTGAGTGCAACAACGATTTTGGTTTATTATTTTCAATAATAAGCCTTTGGAATCGAGCAAGAAAAAAAAATTTTAACCCCCCCTCAAAATTTGATGATTTACGTTTCAAGGTACGTAGAATCAGAAAATCGAATAAAAAAATTTCCGTCCGTCCGCCGTACGCCGTCCGCCGTCCGCCGTACGCGGCACTTTTCTTAGCAACACTGGACCGATTTGGTTCAAATTTGGTATATGGGCTCCATTTGGGGTCTAGTTGTGCCGCGAAGCTTTTGGTTGATGTAGGTCACTTCTAAGGGGTGAAAATTAAGGGTTGAAATTTTCAAGAGTGCCCTAGCTCGAAAACTCTCGAAATAAAGGTATCGTTTTTTCACCAATTTTAAATAGTACAGAATTTTTAAAAATTTTTGAGACCACCCGGAGCTCTATAGGACAAACCGTTCGGTCCCTACGAGTATTTGAAGGTTTTCCTTCGATAAAACAGAATCATGAGTGTGAATCGCAAAAGAGGTCTAATCGCCGTTCAAATTTTATCTGACTAAAATGCGATCGCTGTTCATTTCTTCGATTTGTATACAGTTTTGCCTTCTGCGTAACCAGTAATCAAATTTCCATATCAAGCTTTCTATTTTTCGAATCGAGTGTGAAGCGTTTAGTTCTTTCTAATAAACTTGATTGTGAAGGTGTGAAGCCATTATAGTGTGGTAGGTAGTACCTACCAATAGTAGGTAGGTAAAAAAAAATTGGTAGGTAAAAACAATGTTTGTAGGTAAAAAACGCTGCAAATCATTGCTCACTGATCAGATCACTGATCAGCTGAGTGAGCTCCGAAGCCATTTTCAATGCTATTGAATGGAAGTGCTCTTCCAGGCGTCTCCAGCATTCGAGGATATCTTCTTCACTCCTCACATCACTGATCAGCTGAGTGAGCTCCAAAGCCATTTTCAATCCTATTGAATGGAGGTGCTCTTCCAGGCGTCTCCAGCATTCGAGGAGATCTTCTTCACTCCTCACATCACTAATCAGCTGAGTAAGCTCGAAAGCCATTTTCAATCCTATTGAATGGAAGTGCTCTTCCAGGCGTCTCCAGCATTCGAGGAGATCTTCTTCACTCTTCTGATCACTGATCAGCTGAGTGAGCTCCGAACCCATTTTCAATCCTATTGAACGCAGGAGCTGAAATTTGAGAGGGAAGGTCAAGGGAGAATACAGATGGTGGTAGGTGCTATTGATGGAGAACCAGTGATCTATACAGAAGGATGATCTATATTCTTTTAAATTAAAAACTTTTGGAATCGAGAAAGAAAAAACAATTTAAACCCTCTCAAAATTTGAGGGTTTTCCTTTTCAAGGTACGTAGAATTCGAAAATCGAATTAAAAATGTCCTTCCGTTCACCGTACTTATCAAATCCTTCTTTGCCGAGCTTTCGATTAATTTAATTAACCGAAAGGTCGGCAAAGAAGGATTTGATAATTCAGTGAACCCCGTTCACCTTACTCCATCGACGGCAATTTTCCAGATTTTGTAGGACCAATCGTTCGTTTCCTATGAGGATACAATAATTTGCTAACCTTTGGCTGTCGAGTCGAACAAGCGTTGTTTTCACTTCTCAAATTTGAAAAAAAAAGTTCTCCAAAATGAACATTTTCATTCGTGTTTTACATTTTTGGCCTTCTCGGTTTCGTGTCTGTCATGAAATCCTTGTAACGGGCAAACTAGACGACTTTTTTCCATCAATTTATGATATCGTTCAATCAATAGAAACGAATGAGACTACCCAGAGCTTTCTACGATCAACCATCATTAAATGAGCGTTGATTGTCAAATTAATCAGAATTACACCTGATTCTGCGACCTTACCCGCTCTCACACCCCCACCCACCGCTCCTTGAGAGGTTCTAGTTTACAGTTCTCCCGCTAGATTGCAATAATAGGGAGTGACTTAGGGGTTGGTTAAGTTGTCTCTATTACTCAGTGTGTTGGACGAATGATGAGTCAGAAACACAAGTATTGGATGTTGTCTGCTACATACTTTCTGTCGAAATAAACTAGATTGTGAACCTTACGCGTTAATATGGTCCTTATTGAAAAATAATATTCCGTTGTGTAATAATTTTGCAGTGTGTTTGGCTTCAAGACTATACATTTCAGCGGGTAAAAAATGTGGCTCCTCCAAAATCATAATTCCCTCTCCCTTTACGCATTTCAAAGCTTTTTGAACAACTTTAGTTCCGTGGCTGTCGACATAACCACCCGAAATAATTGAATCATTTTGATGGAATTCTCAAGGTTGACGCGGGTTATCTTCAAGGCGGTCCCTCTTGAATTTCGTAAACATCAGACTAACAACCCTCAAACGCAGTTTTACTTGATAAATTTCCCAGTACCTGAATGCTCGTTTTGGACGACACTTCGAGGCTGTACCCTAGGAAAAATACACATTGTCGTGTTGCTGAATGTGTTGATTCAGAAAATTAGCAACACGATTGTTACAGTTTTTTTCCATCCTTTTTGTTGCATTCAACTACTAATTGTTGCATGCAAATATTGATTGTTTAAGTCAAGAGGAGTTCATCAGAGGCTCTGATGAATGTTGATTATGTACACGTAAATCTCTGTGACGAGCTCACTTGGCAGACTTATTTATTTTTCTAGGAGTGAAATTATTTTTTTATTGCTAACTAGTTGGTAGCTTCAGGCTGACGTCAAATTTATGATGTTTTTTTGAGTTTAGAAAATTACAACATGAATATTTGAAATCTAACTTAGCTGCTCGAGTGAATCTCAGGTGAACCAACCTCACAAAGAATTAAGTCTGCGTGGAGCTCTTAAAATACGAACGTGTGATTGGACTAGATTATGGCAGACGGTGCTGGCGAGGCTGGTCGCCCATACTAAGGTCGGCGTACCTGACGAGGTTCCCCAAGTCGTCGTCGTCATTGACAAGCCTAACTGTCCGTCTCAATGAAGAGGACGAGCTCTGAATCTTCAACACGGGCTCAGCTCGGATTCAATTTTTGAGGGATCAAACGTTCAGACGTGCATCGTCGAAAAATGGAAAAAAAAGTCCCATTTGTGCAGCTTGATTGAATGAGTGAATTTTCAAAAGAAATATCTCTTCCGATTTGCTGCAATTTTCTAACTACAATAATCTTTTAACAATTTCTAGATCAAAAAGACACTTTCAATGACAAATGACTTTTTTTGAGTTCCTCAAGTTGAAGAGCCTCAAAAAACCTCCCACGCTAATCTCTGATGGAAAGTACCGACGTTTCGGTCTCATTAGACGTCTCACAAAGGCATAAATAACACAACTGAAGAAGACACTGAAAGACGGTGACCGGTCATTAGGATCCCGAGAGGAGTGGTTGTGGAGGGGAAAATGTGTGTTTTTGAGGGTTTTTTTCTAGTTTTTTTTTCTTTATTTCGGTGCCCCGTATTAGAGGGGCCCCCGGGGGCCCAGGTGGTCCCTTGTTAACAACATCATCTTCCGAGGGCCCGAAGGGGGGCCCCGATCGCTATGGGTGGCGGTCCAGCTGGGGGTCAAAGCAGAATCCATCTTCTTTTATCTTGCGAATACGAGGTTCTTATTTTCCTCCGAGTGGGCCCTCCTTTCCTCCATTAATCGTTCTTCATAATGAAGGGTCCGCCGATTCAATTCTTCCAAATCCAGAGCGGTATGGTCGACCCCAAGTTCTCGAAGAGATCGTCAATCTTCTTGGAATAAATTGAATATTCACGCGATTAAACCACAAAACTTGGAATAACTAAAATCGTACCAGTAGACTTCTATGATGTTAGGTACTATTACGCTGAATCCAGAATTCATTTTTTCCGAGAGATGCATCGTCAACTGATTGGAAATGGGGCCTACTTGAATTAAACCCCTTCTTTGCCGAGCTTTCGGTAAATTTATTACCTTCTTCAGGGCTCGAAGAAGATAATACCACCAGCAAATTTCATATTGATGCTTGATATGTTCACTGAGTAAAAGTCCTTCGAGCCCTGAGGAAGGTAATAAATTCACCGAAAGCTCGCAAATAAGGAGCTTAGTTCCAGTTGGCCCCATTCCCAATCAGTTGACGTAGTGCGCTTTGTTGGGTAGATCTACGTATTTGATGTGCATCAAATGTGTTGATCCTTCAAAATCGGATTTCGAGTTTGCCCAATCATGTAATTGGGCTATGAGCATAGAATTGTAGTTTGGTGTCCTAGGAGCACTGCTCTCCCCACTCCCAACGATGCCAACGAATGGAACTTTCTTCTTACCTAATTCCATGTTGCACTACTCCTCTGTGACTTATCTACATCCTCCATGACATCCTTCAACTCTCTTCTTAGATGGGGTCGGGTGTAGCCGTGGTGGCGATGTTCGAGCCGATGTCTGCGGAGGTCGTGTGTTCGAATCTCGCCGCCGGGAGAGCGCGTTTTTATCCATCAGGGGCTCTCATCGCCCCCCTCGTTATAACCGAGGGCGGTGAGGAAATGGGAAGCGAAATAATCAGAACAAATTCTGATCTTCCCTTTGAAAGACTGCTGATGACGTCCGCGACGCCAGGAATGGACGAAAATCCAACCTGAAATGGTTGTTTACTTTACTTTACTTACCACTTGATCTCTTCTTAGATGGTGAGTTAATGCTGGCTTGTGATTGATACGTCTTTTATTCTTCTCCAATCGCAGTACTGCATAACAGCCTCTATGGCGAACTCACATCGTATCCATCCACTCCCATGTCGTTCTCTTCTTCTATGGCGCTACAACCTGGGTCCACCAGTCCTCTCTGTTTTGTGTTGCTGCTCTCCAGTATCTTGTCCCAAGGATGGACATGGGAATCAGAGGTAACACCATCCAACCAGCGAAGTTTCGGGCGTACGATTCCTCGCTTGTGTGGATCCTTTAGACTAGGATCTTTCGAGGTGGCTACTTTGGCCACTCACCGCCGTCCCACCTTCATAAATTTGATGGCGTCTTGGTCCTTGTACAGGTTCATGACTTCTTGGTTAGTTAGAGGTCTCCAGGCGAGCTCCTCTGGATCATAGCTGCCACCCAGGATTCTCCTCAACACTTTTCTCTCGAAGCAGCGCAAGTCCTCTTCGCAAGCCGTGGTCAGGGTCCATGTCGCACAGCTCTGGACAGATAAGGACAGATCAAGGTTTTGTACAGGAGCAGCTTGGTCGTTCGGGAGATCACCCCGCTGTTAAGCTATGGAACTAATCCGAAGTAACATCGAAGTAACATCCTTCGCTGCACTTCTGTTACAACTTCATTATTACTTGTTACAATCCCATGACGTTGCTCCTGGCCATCGATTGGAACTCCCTGCATTTCTGATTCTTCGTCGTACTACCTAATCTCCTTCATGTTATCCTTCCACTTCCATAACTCGCTCACTACTCTCTTCTTACATGGTGAAATAGTGTCACGTATTTCATCCCTCTTCAACCGCACTACTTCTTTACATTACAGCATCTATTACCTACTTCCTTCATAACAGGCTCTATGGCGAATTTACTCCACCACTGTATACTTCCATGACGTTATTCCTAGCCAACCATTGGCGCTTCCCATCAGCTGTTATTCCCATCGAGGCGCGGCTAGTGGACGACCGGACGAGGCAAGATATTACGTGTTTCGGTGTCAATGACTTTTTATTATTCCTACTTGTGCAACCACCAGCCGCGCGGACAGAACCGGCCTAATGAAGCTCGGATGGGTCCGCGAAGCGTGTTTTCCATCATTGACCCAGAAATCCACGCAGCGCCCTCTCTCGCTTGAGACCGAATCCTCTCGTTGGGAGCCATTCTGTGGACTCAAATTCATCAACAAGTTCATTATGGTGGAACAGTGTTCTTCGTTGTAAAAATAAATCACTCAGCTAACCAGGACAAAGTTGCATTCTGCTTGTTTCCATTAAACATGAAGCGTTACCTAACACGAGTCGAATGCAACGTTCCTGTACTCGGAGGTAGGATTTTACTTCCTTGCTATTGAGAATAAGGAAAAGAGAGAGAGATTTTACCAGAACATAGATCGTGAATATCTTGAAACAACGGTCTCTTGATTCCTGTTCATTGATAGATTTGCTCGAAATTTGGTGGGGAAAGTAAGGAATCAGTTACTGTAAACAAGATTGTTATGGAGCAATGCTACTGAATTCCACAATACGAAATTGATTTTTCACGGTCATGTTGATGGTTTTTGGAATCAACAGAGAAGCACAATTGTGAGTTCCTTCGCAATTACAAGGGCGATTTTTGCACTTTTGGTTCATAATTTTCAAAAGAGAATTTTTTTAACGGTCATGATGAAATTTTGTCAGCATTGGGGTCCAGTCGTGCTCCAAAGCTTTTGGTTATCGTCAGCCACTTTTATGGGGTGAAAATGGAGGAAAACGTTTTCAAAACCCCCTAGCTCGAAAAGTTTCGATATGCAAGTATTATTTTTTCAGTAGGTATTAAATTTCCAGAAATTTTTTGAGTCAAGTGACACTACCCAGAGCTCTGTGGAACCAACCGTTTGCTAATGAAGATAATTAATTAACTAATTAATGAATTTGATTTTTTTTTTCATCAATTTAAGATTGTATTCAATTTTAAGGAACGAATGAAACTACCTAGACGATCAACAATTGTTATTAAATTCGCATTTATTGTGAAATTAATCAGGACACATGGGCCCAGCGAATCCATAAGACCCGAACCTCCGACCTACGTCTGGCCCTTAGGACAATTGTTTCTAGAGGTGTGTCGGTCAGGAGTGAACGTATTGAAAAGACGTTATCTTCAAAATGACCTTGTCAGAACTGAACGGGTTATCAAAATGAACACGGTCATTCGTTCATCAACCCACCAATCGAGTTTTCCGGTTAAATTACGAGAACAACGGCAGGAGGCCAACAAAAATATATATGCATATGACTTTTGGAAAAACTTCAGGGATCGTTTCAGAATGACATTAGCTTCACACTCGATTCGAAATCATAAACTCAATTTTAAATGCTTGCATACGAGTCTGCAACACATTGGGACATTTTCATTTCAACCACTACACAACAAGGTAGTGAAGTAAGGTTGTTAGTTCATGTTCCCAAGCATCAAAGTTTTCGTGACGATTTTTCAGTTCATGTGCCAAAGGAAAATGTAAGGTTGTTGATTGTTATCTACGCAACACAGTGAGTCTATTTCATTTATTGGTCGCGTGAGCAAGATTTGCTTAGTTTTCGTGACGATTTTGGTTTATTATTTTCAATAATGAACCTTTGGAATCGACCAAGAAAAAACAAATTTAACACCCCCTCAAAATTTGATGGTTTACGTTTCAAGGTACGTAGAATCCAAAAATCGAATAAAAATTTGGCCGTCCGTCCGCCGTACGCGGCACTTTTGCCACTTAGCATTGACCGATTTTGATGAAATTTGGTATGTAGGCTCCATTTGGGGTCTAGTTGTGCCCCGAAGATTTTGGTTGATGTAGGTCACTTCTAAGGGTTCCAAAATCAATTTTGAAATTTTCAAAACGCCCTAACTCGAAAAAATTCGATATAAAGGTATTGTTTTTCCTTCAATTTGAGATTCTATAAAAGTTTTAGAATTTTTTGAGACCACCCGGAGCTCTGTAGGACAAACCGTTCGCTCACTACGAGAATTTAAAGTTTGAACGTACGATAAATCAGAAACACGAGTGTGAATCGCAAAAGAGGCCTAATCTCCGTTCAAATTAAAGCTGACCGAAATGCGATCGACATTTTTCTTCATGTTGGATGGTTGGTGGCTTTGCAGACGAGTGATCTATATAGAAAAATAAAAAATAATAAACCATTGTGTAATAATTTGCAGCGTTTTCAGTTCATGTGCCAAAGCAAAGACATGAAAATGTCAATAAATTAATTGTCCTCAATATGGATGTATAATGTATATCTATATACATGCATGTTTGTACATGGATCATTGATTTGTGAAAATGACAAGGAAGTGTCAACAGAAAGAAGTAGATGGAAGTGGTTTTCTAAGCAAAACCTACCATCATCCAAGTGAAGAATTACGTTCGAATGAACTGAGGACTAAAAAGACAAAACACACTTAAAGACTGATTCATACGATTCGAATCGATCTTTCATTTGTTTTTGTCTTTAGCTCATTCAATTCATTCAAATCGCCTACTTATTGTAACATACTCCGACTCATTCGGTATTTCGACTCAGCGTTTTTTCGAGTCACGACCTGGACCCCAACGTTTCGACTCGTTCGGTTTACAGACTCGCTCGTTTTTGTGACTTCTGACCGGTTGGTTGTTTGTCTTGTGTGTGAACGTAATGACCGGGTGAACGGATTCAAAAGACCTGGTCTCTGTAATGAGTGACCGTTTGGGATTCCAAGTGACCTTGTCTTACACACCTCTAATTGTTTCTCTCAAGGTTAGTTGCCTTACTCTAAGGGATGGATGTGGTGAGTCAGAAACACGACTGTGATTCGTACATTCGGAAATTCGCTTTCGGAAGTGAATCAAATCAAACCCAATCTTGTCTCGTATCTTCAAATAGAATTTTATGTCAAACAGTTGTGCTTCCCCTACAACCAAGAATCAAATTTCTTATAGAAGGCACCCACAAATTTAAGATAACGATGATAACCTTGATTGTTAAACATGCGCGATAATATGGTTGATAGGTAATATCAATGGAAAATAGTACCCACCAATCCGTGTTCTTCGCAGACGGGTGATCAATACAGAAAAATAATAACCCGTTGTGTAATAATTTGCAGCGCTTTTTGACTTGCTCTAAGAATGCTAGGTACGTTCACTTTTTGACCTTACGTACTAATTATTGCAACCTGTTATTACTGTAGTTTCACTTCACGTGTCGCAAAAAAACTCGTTGATATCGTACGAAATAGTTCCTCGTTCCTCCACGTCGTTCCGATAGCTATAGAAAGTTGGACTCATCTCCCGACAGATGTGACGTCATCCTCTTTCAAACCGCGGTGTTGTCTTTCGATTCTCGCTTCCGTATTGGTTTAACCGCCCTCTCAAACGCGTAATTGCATTTTCCCTAAACTAACTGTACCGTCACTTCTGCTATCTCGCGTATTATCTCACCTAGTTCGTTATTGCAGTTTGAAGTGTATTTTTTCTTACAAACTGCGTGAATGAACGTAATCCGGACTTCCCGGCTGAAATTTCCTTCTCATGAATCACTCTGTTCGTCATGATACGATGAATGGAGAAGGTAGTAAAGATAATTCTCGGGCTCCATTCTAAAGCCGAGTCATTCGAGGAGTTCTAGTACTCACCAGAAGTACCTTGGCGTCTTCGAAAGTGAGGAACATTAACGCCTGTCAAGTTGGGTGGGCAGTATAGCTCCCCTCAGACCACGTCACTTGTCCATCATGTTTCACACTACTTTCTCTTATTGATTCATCCATTCATTTGACACGTAATGGAGGTTCATTCCCAACAAGTACTTTTCTTACGCTCCCTTAGAGAGACAGCTGATGACGTCCGCGATGCCAGAAATGCCAGTCGGACGAAAATCCAACCTGAAATGGCTGTTTACTTTACTTTTACTTTACTTACTTCTCTTACACTTCTCCTTAGATAGTGAGTTTTTCCAGCTACTTTTCAACCTTGAGTGAACCTTCCTCTTCTTATTCCACTTAATATTATTATTAAATTATACAGGGTGTAACACGAGTGGTCCACGATCTTTCTCCCGCGTGTTCTACAACTAATTTCCGACAAAAAGTGCCTTTCAGATTTTTTGGTATCCCTTCTCAAAATGCCTTTTTTCACTTTGAAATTTTTTTTTCGTGTTTTTGATCTTTGCTCAATAAATCTACCATAACTCCCTCAATTCAAGAGTTAGCTCAAATTTAAAATTTAAAATTTTGATGCCCAAAAACATTTTTTTGAGTGGAGTTGAGATGTGCAAACGACGTATGTAAAGCAAAACTCGTCAAAATCTTGAAATCGCTTATTTTTTCAGTCGCCTAACCTTCGATAACCATCTTCTCTAAAAAGTGCGCCAAAATTTTAGCTTTTCAACGGTGTAATCAAAAAATATATCCTCGGGATCCTTTCATCCTGATCCTTCTGATCATGAAGATGAATATTTTAATTTTTTTTCTTAGTTTTGTGAGATTTTTGTTGTGAGAAATTCAATGAAGTCGACACCATCGGGGACCTACTAGAACAAATAATACTATATCTAATGAGTTAATTGCTGTAGAATTTATAGGAAGATTATATTTTACACTGGAGATGATTTTCTAGCTTGTAGGCATCGAGATTCGGGTCATTGTTTGTTTCTAATGCCTGTTTTTAGCCATATGGCAACACTGAGCGCTACTGGAACAATTTTTCCGAGTTCTTCAATTCACTCTTTTCTACCGACAGTCCAGTTATTCCAAATTATTATGAATCCTTGGACTCCGAATCAATTATATATACCTATTTTGAGCTTTCTTCGTGTTGACATCATCAGGGCAACCACATATACCCCCCTTCAGTGGCATTATTTGACTAATTATGTATGTGGCATGGGCTCCAACTCTCAACTCTTCAGATGACTTCATTCAGCCAGATGATCACCCCAGCCAGCTAGGCTTCATGATACCTGCCTTGTCTCTTATATCAGTTCCTATCTGATTCGAATTTCCCCACATGGAACATCATTATAAGTTACTGGAGCTAATATTATCCATTTTGAAAGTAAATAATTCTCCACTAATTGAATTCAGGTGCAGTAAGTGTATAAAGTGTAATAACAAATACGGTTCGAAACGTCAAGATCAATCTATTCCAATCCCCATTGTAAAAATATCAGTTTTGAAAAATGGATGAAAAGTTCTTGTGGCTCCCAGTGTTGCCATATGGCAACGTGTCGTAAAACCTTGGCATTTGACCACGAAATGCTTAAAATTATACTAAAGTTTTTATATTTAGACAGTCAGAATATAGTTTTTTTTTCAAAATATTGGGGAAAGTTTTGTGCGTTACTGGGTTAAGTACGACTAGAAATTATTAACTTATCTGAGCTTTTCTAGAAGTCAATAATAATTAGACGTGATTGGCTGAGATGAGTAACATCTCAATAGCATAAGAGAAGGACGGGGGTCCGAAAAAAGTATTTCATTTCTAAGTGCAAATATGTGAGTTTTAGGCCCTTTTCTGGGCTGATGTAAACCTCACCTTTGTATCAAACCGAGCTCAAAATATACTTAAAACATCTTAAATCGTGGCTACTGAAACACAACTGTAATCTTTCTTCTTCTTAGGGCCAATATTTAGTCCTAGTTGATGAATTTCATTGAAGACTCATTTTCATTTGGGGTTCACAGAAATATACTCCACACGAGAAAACAAAAATCAACAAATTTTGTTCTCAATTACTCCTTTTGATCGAGCGAAATCGAACAAGTAGGGAGAAAAAAACGGAAATCAATTGAAAACAAAGCTTCCGCTACATTGGTAGACTTGGATAAGTTGCTCATAAGCTGTAACTCTCATCTGCCCCTGATTTCTTATGCCGTCAATAAATTCATAATATTCAGTCTATTAACTGATTCCAAGGGAGAAATAAGCCGTTTCGATCGTGAGTGAGGCGATTAAATTGATAAGGGATCATCCTTCCGTTGGATTTCGCCATGGTCGACAGTTATGTGTCGTAACTATCACCTCCATCCTGGTTATCACATCACGTACAACCATTACCACTATTTTTTCTTAACCGATAATAAATTTCTCTTTTCTTTCAGCTCCTTCTCGCTTATATACGAAGGTTTTGACTCTGCTCCTTTATTTTTCGAAAATTAACTATCAATTGAATTGGTATGAGATGACCCGAACATGGTTTCATAGTATTCGCCCCAAGAATTAATACTTAAGTGACAAGTTAGAAATATTGTTTTGTGTTTTTAATGTGAAACATGTTTTTGCCATCATAACCCGGCCAAAAAATTAGACAAAATTAGCGTTACGAGACGATATTATAGTGACAAGACGATATTATAGAGACAAGTCGATAATATAGTGACGAGACAAAATTGTAGTGACAAGACGATATTATAGTGACGACACGATATTACAGTGACGAGACGATATCATAGTGACCAGACGAAATTGCAGTGACCTGACGATATTATAGTGACGAAACGATATTATAGTGACGAGAAGATATCTTAGTGAAGAGACGAAATTATAGTGACGAGACGATATCATAGTGACGAGACGAAATTGCAGTGACCTGACGATATTATAGTGACGAAACGATATTATAGGGACGAGAAGATATCTTAGTGAAGAGACGAAATTATAGTGACGAGACGATATCATAGTGAAGAGACGAAATTACAGTGACGAGACGATATCATAGTGAAGAAACGAAATTACAGTGACCTGACGATATGATAGTGACGAGAAGATATCATAGTGAAGAGACGAAATTATAGTGACGAGACGATATCATAGTGAAGAGACGAAATTGCAGTGACCTGACGATATTATAGCGACAAGACGAAACTATAGTGATGAGACGATATTTTAGTGACGAGACAAAATTACAGTGATGAGACGATATTATAGTGGCGAGACAAAATTACAGTGACGAGACGATATTATAGTGGCGAGACGAAATTATAGTGACGACACGATGTCATAGTGACGAGACGAAATTACAGTGATCAGAAGATTTATAGTGACGAGACGATATGATAGTGACGACACAAAATTACAGTGATGAGACGATATTATAGTGGCGAGACAAAATTACAGTGACGAGACGATATTATAGTGGCGAGACGAAATTATAGTGACGACACGATGTCATAGTGACGAGACGAAATTACAGTGATCAGAAGATTTATAGTGACGAGACGATATTATAGTGACGACACAAAATTACAGTGACGAGACGATATTATAGTGACGAGACGAAATTATAGTGATGAGACAAAATTACAGTGACGAGACAAAATTACAGTGATGAGATGATATTATAGTGACGAAAATACAGCCGCTATCACAATATGATTTAACGCAAGAAGCTGAAATTTGAGAGGGAGGGTCAATGGAGAATGCTGGAGGCACCTGAGTGATCACTGATCAGCTGAGTGAGCTCCAACGCCTTTTTCTCCCCAATTCAACGCAGGAAGCTGACATTTGAGAGGGTGTGTCAAGGGAGAATGCTGATAGAGAAGATGACTGAGTTACAGATCAGCTGAGTTGAAAGTGTTTATTAAAGCATATACTGTAGCAGTTCTGCGAGCTGCTCCATGCTGGTACTTCCTATGTGAGGGAGAGAGGACTGGCTACCTCGAGTCACTTGGCTTTTGTCTTTTGCCTGTTTCCTTCATTTCATTTCGGACCTATATAAGATTAAAGAACCAACCTATATGTATAAACCACACCCCGTTCTTATTGAACCATTCCCAATTTATATCTACATTTTACCCACTTAATATCCTTAAATAATTTTTAAATCATTGGGTAAAAGTATGAGTAGGTTATACCATCAGAATATTTCCAATTATATTTCGATATTACAGAATAATGTAAAAAATCCATGCACCATCTATACAATCGCGTAATGGATACGAGGAAGCTATGTGCCACACCCCCACTGGGGAGTGTTTTTTTTTCTTCTAAAAATAACTAATTCATCACTACTGCCAACATTCACTCAAAAAATGTGTGGCTGATGAGGTATCTCTCGAGTGCAGGTAAAACACCACAACTGATGATTTGGCGTTGATGAGTTTGCCTCGCCAAGGCCGTCTTTCATTTTAATACCCGAGGAGCATTTTGGATTTGAATAACAGGTAGGAGCTGCTACAGGCTCTCCACTCAACCCCAGTAATTCCCTCCAATTTGGTTTCGGGACGGATTGAACCGTTATAGTCCGGTAATGACGCCGTTCCCGGAAGGTTCCATTAAATGCTGCTCCGCTCCGATTTTAAGGAATATTTTTTTCCTTCGAAAATGTTCATTTTTGGAGTCATGGTCGGAAAATAATCAGATTCATAGGGGACCATCCTCCCAACTCATTGGGGACCATCTACAGTGAACTTTATTTCGCTGAACGACCTTTATTTTGAAATGGAAAACCTTTATCTTGATATAGAAAACCTTTATTTTGTCTCAGAAAACCTTTAATATGTTTCGGAAACCTTTAATTTGACGTGGAAATGCAGGTAGCTCTAATTCAATTAGCAGAAATTTTAATTAAATTCGCGGAAGGTTCAATTCAAGGTGCGAATGCTATACTTGAAGAAGAAATTAATTGCAATTACCATTACCCATTCCTGTAATGGGACTCGTTTTTTTTCAATTACTTGAATAAGAAATGAATTGTAATTACCATTACCCACTCCTGTAATGGGAATCGTTTTTACACTGAAGAAGAAGTGAATTGCAATTACCATTACCCATTCCAGTAATGGGAATCGTTTTTACACTGAAGAAGAAGTGAATTGCAATTACCATTACCCATTCCTGTAATGGGACTCGTTTTTTTTTCAATTACTTGAATAAGAAATGAGTTGTAATTACTATTACCCACTCCTGTAATGGGAATCGTTTTTACACTGAAGAAGAAGTGAATTGCAATTACCATTACCTATACCTGTAATGGGAATGGTTTTTCCAATTACTGAAGAGGAAATTAATTGCAATTACCATTACCCACTCCTGTAATTGGGAATCGCTTTTTTCAATTATTTTAAGAAGAAAATAATTGCAATTACCATTACCCATTCCTGTAATGGGAATTTTTTTTTCAATTATTTTAAGAAAAAAATAATTGCAATTACCATTACCCATTCCTGTAATGGGAATCGTTTTTTTCAATTACTTGAATAAGAAATGAATTGTAATTACTATTACCCACTCCTGTAATGGGAATCGTTTTTATACTGAAAAAGAAGTGAATTGCAATTACCATTCCCTACTCCTGTAATGGAAATCTTTTTTTTCAATTACTTTAAGAAAAAAATAATTGCAATTACCATTACCCATTCCTGTAATGGGAATCTTTTTTTTTAATTACTTGAATAAGAAATGAATTGTAATTACTATTACCCACTCCTGTAATGGGAATCGTTTTTACACTGAAGAAGAAGTGAATTGCAATTACCATTACTCATTCCTGTAATGGGAATCGTTTTCTTCCAATTACCTTAAAAAGAAATGAATTGCAATTACCAATACCCATTTCTGTAATGGGAATCGTTTTTCCACTGAAGAAGAAGTGAATTGCGATTACCATTACCTACTCCTGTAATGGGAACGGTTTTTCCAATGTACTGAAGAAGAAATGAATTGCAATTGCCATTACCCATTCCTGTAATGGGAACGGTTTTTCCAATGTACTGAAGAAGAAATGAATTGCAATTGCCATTACCCATTCCAGTAATGGGAATCGTTTTTACACTGAAGAAGAAGTGAATTGCAATTACCATTACCCATACCTGTAATGGGAATAGTTTTTCCACTGAAGAAGAAGTGAATTGCAATTACCATTACCCATACCTGTGATGGGAATGGTTTTTCCAATTACTGAAGAGGAAATTAATTGCAATTACCATTACCCATTCCTGAAATGGGAACGGTTTTTCCAATGTACTGAAGAAGAAATGAATTGCAATTGCCATTACCCATACCTGTGATGGGAATGGTTTTTCCAATTACTGAAGAGGAAATTAATTGCAATTACCATTACCTACTCCTGTAACGGGAATCGTTTTTTTTTTTCAATTTCTTGTAGAAGAAATTAATTGCAATTACCATTACCTATTCCTGTTATGGTTTTTCCAATTACTTGAGAAAACAAAATTAATTGCTATTGCCATTGCCCATTTCTGTAATTGGAATGGAAATGGGTTCCCATTACCCACTACTTCGGTGGAAGGAAATTTTTCTTTCCCTATAACAAGTAAGTAATGGTAATTGAAAAAAATCAATGCCATTACTGGAATGGGTAATGGTAATGGCAATTACTATGGAGTTGATTGCCTCTTAAAACCCCAGTTTTTTCTTGTAGGCATAATCATACTCGTTGTACTTATTTCATTGCTAGTAAGAAAAGTAACCATTACTCAAAGTAGGTAATTATTACCTATATAACTCGGTTGAGGACTCATCAAAGGCAGTGTGGTTGGGAGACCTCCTGAGGAGATGGAAGTTGTTGACAAGAATAACAAGAGTTGACAAAAGAGGAGTGAAGGTGGACCCGTGGACAGTGTGCTGAGCTGCAGGATTGTCGGGGGTGATGTCTCAGGATTGACCACCCCTAGTGTGGACAGGCTCGTCATCGGGGTACGCCAGCAGGTTCAGACAGGTGAGGGCGATGAGGAGGCGGGGGTGCTTGTTAACAACATCATCAGAGCCGGAAGGGGCGGACGGGGGTGGAGGTGGAAAGCTTCGTCTTACCAGGTGGGCCCCTCATCTTCCGAGGGAACAGGTAACCCGGAGGTCGGCTCTAATGGAGAAGACGTGTTCCCCCGGGGGCCTCCTGCTATGGCTGGAATCCGACTCCCGCCGATAACCGGACCCCCCAGTTTAGTTTTCGAACCCCCTCGAGTGGGCCGCCTCGCGTCTCCTTCGCCTCGCGTCTCCCTCGCCTCGCGTCTCCTCCGCCTCGCGTCACCCCAACAAGGTAGTCTTTTCCCGCGCTGACGTCACCCAAAGAGGTTTCAAATTTGGTTTTTTTCCGACGAAAATCCGATCTTCATCTCATCTTACAGGAAATTTTACCCCAATTTCGAATATAACCTAATTTTTTATTATAAAAATCTGCCAAATGCGTGTAGCACATAGCAGATAATATCAAAACACCAGCACCACCTCATAGGGGACCATCTACACACCAAATTTCATCAAAATCTGACAATAATTTCGTTTGCCGTTGCAAGGATTTGCGGGCAGACAGACAAAACCAAAAAAAGTCCATTCATGCAGCATGAGTTTGTGAGCGAATTTTCAAAGAAATCTTCAAAGCTAAGTTTAAGAAAATTGAAATATTAACTACCTATATGAGAACGAAGTCAGCCTTGTGGGTGTGGCACATAGCAGGAATCTTACATTTTGAGTCCATCCCAACAGCTTCATTTTTCTTGAAAATTTCCTTTTGGTTGAGAAGGTCTAAAACGTAAAAGGTTGTAAACGAGAGAGAAAATTTCGATTTCGAAGTACATTTTTGTGAAAACAGCTTTGCTACCGCGGTAGCCTGAAAAGCTAAAAGATTCTGGAACCTAAATTTCCGTTTTTTCCAGGTTTTAGTGAATTTTTAAGGAAAACGAAGCTATTGCAAGGGCCTCAAAATTTTTAGAACGTCGATCGATTTTCTATTGTTTTTGTCGTCTTGGCTCTCCTGGTTATAAGTTGTTAACAATAACACATTGGTATAATTCATCAGAGATTCTTTGCTGGTTGTTTGTCTACTGGTCTCACCAGCATAGAATGTCTGATGTATTACCCCCATTGCAATAGCTTCATTTTCCTTGAAAATCCGCTAAAAACTGGAAGAAACGGAAATCTAGGTTCCAAAAAAAAAAAAAAAACCAAAACGGGAATTTTCAAAGAAAATGAAGCTATTGCAACGATCTCAAAATTTTACAGAAAATCTTTTTTTTTTTTTTTTTGAAAATTTTTTTTCTTACTGAAATCCGTTTTGGAACATTCTGAAAAAATTCCTGAAGTTTTTCCAAAAATCATGTTAAAATATCATTAAAAAAATCATATTAAAATATCATTAAAAAAATCATATTAAAATATCTCATTAATCACATTTAAATATAAGTGTGTGTGTGTGTCACTCGGGACGATAACTTGAGTAATTTTCTCGCAAAAATTTCCCTCCCCTATAAGCGAATTTTAAGGAAAATGAAGCTATTGCAACAATCTCAAAATTCGTAGAATAATTTTGAGAAAATTAATAAATTTTTTTTTCTCACTGAAATCCGTTTTGGAACACTCTAAAACAATTCTTGAAGTTTTTCCAAAAATCATATTAAAATATCACATTAATCATATTTAAATATAAGTGTGTGAGTCTCGGGACGATAACTTGAGTAATTTTCTCGCAAAAATTTCCCTCCCCTATTAGCGAATTTTAAGGAAAATGAAGCTATTGCAACAATCTCAAAATTCGTAGAATAATTTTGAGAAAATTAATAATTTTTTTTTTTTTTTCACTGAAATCCGTTTTGGAACACTCTAAAACAATTCTTGAAGTTTTTCCAAAAATCATATTAAAATATCACATTAATCATATTTAAATATAAGTGTGTGTGTGTGTGTGTCATTCGGGACGATAACTTGAGTAATTTTCTCGCAAAAATTTCCCTCCCCTATTAGCGAATTTTAAGGAAAATGAAGCTATTGCAACAATCTCAAAATTTTTAGAATAATTTTGAGAAAATTAATACATTTTTTTAGAAATTTTTTTTTTTCACTGAAATCCGTTTTGGAACATTTTAAAACAATTCTTGAAGTTTTTGTAAAAAAAAAAAAACTTTGAAAAAAACACTTGTTACAGACGCTGGATGTAATATATAAATCTCTTATTAGGTCATATAACTGACTTAGTAGTTAGGTACCTTTTGTTACCATTGTTTCTTTCCTTAGTACCTTCATCTGAAAGATTTCTTTGAAAATTCGCTCATCAACTCATGCTGCACGAATGGACTTTTTTTCGTGCTAGAGTTGTGATGAGAAATCTGGTCGAATCGAATTGAGTCACCGGTCGAATAGCTCAACCAGATATCATCCGAGGGTCCTCATGGGGGGTCAATGACTTCATCAAGTCAATGTGGACTTTTACAGTAGAAAGTCGGGCGTGACGTCATCGATCAATTAGCGGCGGATTATCCGACCAAGTACTTCAGTCGGCCCTTTCCCATGAGGCTCAGTAGGAAGGAAACCACCTCCGCCTCGAAGAGACAATTTTCGAATTTTGAAATAATTACTGAGCTTTTCGAACAGTTTTGTGTCTGTCTGTCTGTGGTCAATTCCTCGTACAAGGAAAACTAGAAGAAATCCCTTGTTTGGATTTCCTTGGAATTTTCTCGGTTCCCTTCAATATGGATTTTTTTCTAAAACTTCGTTTATTTTCATTGGTTTTTGATTTCGCTCAGGTAGGTAGTGAAGAAAACTACAAATTTGCTTGAAAATGTCATCGGCAAAAACCACTGCTGGCGTGAAGTTGATGAGCGAATTTTCAAAAAAATCTTCTAGTTGAAGCTATGGTTGAGAAAAACGCTGTAAATGATTACACAAATTATTATTATTTTTCTAATATTTTTTCACACTCGTATTTCTGATTTATCGAAAATCCAACCCTTAAATTCTTATTGGCACCAAACGGTTGGTTCTACAGAGCTCTGGGTGGTCTCATTCGATTCTAAAAATTCAATACTATTTTAAATTGATGAAAAAAACTCAACTCTAAGAAATAGGGAGTTGAGGTTTCTTCGTATGGAAATTTGAATACTGCTTGCTAAGGACGCAAACCTGAGTACAACTCGAAGAAACGGTCGGTCCTACAGAGCTCTGGGTGGTCTCATTCGATTCTAAAAATTCAACACCTACTATTTTAAATTGATGGAAAAACAATACGTTTATATCAAAATTTGTTGAGCTAGGGCGTTTTCAAAATTTTACCCTTATTTTTCAACCCTTAGAAGTTACTGCCATCAACCAAATGCTTAGGGGCACTTAGATCCCAAATGGAGCCCGTATACCAAATTTCATCAAAATCGGTCCATGGGAACTAAAAAAAATGCCGTGTACGGCGGACGGACGGCAAAATTTTTGTTCCATTTTTGGATTCTGCGTATCTTGAAACGTAAACCACGAAATTTTGAGGGTGGGTTAAATGTTTTTTCCTTGGTCAATTCCAAAGGTTCATTATTGAAAATAATGAAACGTCACGATCATATTGAAAGCTTTGCTCACAAAGAAAACCATCAATATGAGCGTGAAAATCAAATATTCTGTAATATGCATTTCTAGACCAACTAAAGAACTATACTGGCCATCCAACTTGGCTGCGTTTTTTTCGCCTTTTCCAGCATTATACATTCTGAAGGCCATGCTCGAAAAACTAGTTATCTGCAATTTTTTTCGAACTCGTTTTTGGGGTCAGAAAAATATGGACAGCCCCACTGCAAAACCCTGTAAGTTCCAATTTTTCCAAAAATAAGGATTTGAGCCTTTCCGATAGATTGTGCTCTTGCGCACATTATAGTGTCGCCGAAATTGGGCTATGGCTTCTCATTTCTCCTCTGTGGTGAAATGTAATAACCTGTAAGCCAGGTTCATAGGTTAGAAATGTCACAGTTTTTTTCGTCTCCTGGAAACTTTTTGGTATTGAACAAACAGGGTTTTGCAGTGGGGCTGTCGATATACTGCTTCATTTGTGAGGAGCCGAAAAATCCCTCTGAAAAAGCGAAGAGTTCTGTTCAGTAGGACTATATGAGGTTGTTCTTTCAAAAACTTAATCTTCCAAAAAACGCGTTAAAATTTTTCTTCCTCCAAAATTTTGCCCATTTTCTTATTTTTCTCTACTCAAGTAGATACTTTTCTTCCTTTTCACTTTCGAATGATTTTATGGAGCTTTGAAGATTTCTTTGAAGATGAAGAAAAAGGTTAGCTTGTCTATTCCTATCTAGAAGAAGGCGTTTTAGTTTCTTTTCCAGGAGGTTACTCTACTAGGTTTGAAAAGCTTTAACTCCTGAAAATTTATCCGATTTACGTGTGGTTGGGGTCAAATGTTCTAAATGTTATATAGTGCGATGGTGTTCATCACACGTTGAAATTGTTTCATGTTGTGGACAGTTTCAAAAATCCCGTTGTTACCTGTTAGGTGTTTTCTAGAGTGTTAAGTTGTATAAATGTAACATCCTATCTTGGCCGTAATTGTCGTAAATTAAATTGTACAAAAGTTTAATATTAAAAAAAATTAAATTAAGAAATCGAATATTTTTTTTACCGAGCCTCTTGAAGTAAGTACTGCTCGTCTTGTGAACGTTACAGTTTATTGTTGACGTGGAAATTAAACGGAGGGCCAGCCGAAACGGAGAAAATCCAACGTAAACTCGAGGGGAAAAACATTGCTTCAAGGTTGGGGAAGGTGCAGCGTAAATAGCTCGGTGGAGCTACTTAGTTTTCTTCCGAGCCAATCAAAGTTCAGATTGCTAATTTTTCAATATTTCCCGTCTGCCAAAATCATTAAAATTAATGAAAAATATCATTCATCAATCATGATCTCCACTCTTGAAAGCAATTTTAAATTCTCTCTTTTGTCAATTGGGGTGGCCAGTATGAATTCGTCGCATAATAGCATGGACGAAAATTAATAAATTATTTTGTTTGAAACTGCTTGATTGTAATATTGAAAAGTAGCGCGTTATAAATTGCCAATATAAAACTGAAATTTTCTGAAATAAATTCTGAAATCTTTGTTCGATTGAAAATTCCGCGAACACATCTCCGGTTAGTACTTGAATAAATTCAATATTATTTCCGATGTCTCCGATAAAAAAGGAAAATATCTAATTGGTATCACCCATTCAAAGGCTATATTCGCTGGAATGAACAAATAATAAGATTCGGGAAATTCGAAAGTTCATGAAAACACAAAAATAGAGTTTTTTATATAATGTGTGTATGTTGTATGTGTGTATATAACGTATGATAGTTTCAAAAGATTCGAACCTTTTAAAGTTTCAAATTTTTGGATTTTACGCATTTTGAAACGTAAAACATTGAATTTTGAGGGTTAACAATTTTTTCTTTGTTCAATTGAAAATAATGAATGAATGAATGAAATGAATGAAAACATGCCTTTATTATAAACAATAAATAATAAAATTCCTATTAACGAGGAGCCATGCAATAATCGTGGCCACATAGGGCCGTCCGATGAGTTTGCCTTAATTAATACATCTTACAACTCTAATACAATGCAGAATCCAACAACCTTAATAGAACTGCCTTCCTTAAATATATACTTGCAACCTTAATATATAGATAGCAATTAATATCAATCGATCAAACAAGTTACCTACATAAATCCATATTCAATCATGGTTTTGTGCCTTAGTTGCCATGCAACCGAGCAGTACCTAATCAAACTAACATTCCCAGACTTAATAATCCCCAAATACTCATCCCAGCCAAGTTCTGCCCTACCCAGGTATCGCCGTCTCAAGGTAACCAGAGCCGAACATTTTCCAATGAAATGAAAAGCATCCTCAACTTCGCCACTGCTACACAGGTCACAAGTCTGATTATTTGACCCATACGACCTATACTTCAATGCTAAAAGGTCACCCCTGATCTTAAAAACCCACCTACATTGTTGAAACTCCTCAAACTTGCTCAATGGTACTATGTCACTCTCACATCTAAGGGCCACGTAGTGAGGGTGAGTTCGAGAGCTAAGCACCTTTTCCTCAAATTCGGAATACATTGTTTTGGCTATTAACTCAAGACTTTTATCGACTAGCGTTTTCCATTCACTGAGGTCCACATGCTGGTTCAATGGGATGTTGTATTTTTCTCTTAGTACACCCCACTCTTTCGCCCAGTACACATTAAGCTCGATGCATTTTTTAGCCAAGTAGTGTGGGAGGCGATCTTCAGGCAGCTTCATAACCTTTACAATATAATTAAAATGTATCCGAAGGGTAATTTACACGTAAAGGGGCTTCAACTGGGTTTCCAGAAACAAGATGTAATTAGGTGTGTATCTCGGTAGCGAAAATACTATCTTCACGAAAAAACATAAAACGGCTTCTAAATAATCACTGTAAAGAAAACCCCAAACTTGAGACGAATAACACAGAATTGAGCGCGCAACGGCTTCAAACACTTAAGTTTCTCTGTGAACGAAATTTTTGGGTGGGCCATGAAGTTCTTCCACATACTCATGATCGCGAGCTTCGCCGCTGAACTCTTTTCCTGCAAATGAGGAGCAAACGTGAGTGTAGGTGTCAACAAAATGCCTAAATATTCAATTGAAAATAATAAACCACAAATATGAACTTTCCACATACTCTTATCTAGTTAGTACTTCAATATTATTTCCGATGTCTCCCATAAAAGACGAAAATATCTATTATTTGGGGTATCTTGGGATGAGAACAGTATACTGAAGAGCCTCGCTCCAGATGTTTCTGGCTGGTAATAGATATTAATTGAGCTCTCGCTGAATTATCGACCAAGTCTCGTGCAACACAATGTATCTATTACATCGTAATGAAACTCCTCCACCACTTTACTGCTGGTTTATTTTATTTGACGTTTATTTGCCCAGCAGAGCCTTCCGAATCGCAACTAATGTATCGGCCGCCCTCGTGTTTACAAATACATCCACCAGGGGGTTTAGGAGGCTGTGGAAGGTTGATCCGACACAGAAAAAGGTGGCCGTGTTTAGTCTGTCCATCACTCTCATTCTCCGTTTACCTCTCTGGCCACCAAACACCCAAATGTTTAGCAGGGGCCGTAACAAGGGCAAACCCTCCTAGAAATAGCTTCTCCGTTTTTTCGGTTTATTATTTTCAATAATGAATCTTTGGGATCGACCACGATATAAAAATTCCGATTTTCCTCTTTCCAACCAATCGATTTACGTTTCCTCTCATCTGTAGTAAGTAGTTAAGCTGCACTTTTTTTGATGCAACTTCATATCTTTTATGCTGATGATGAAGACTTCACAGTCGATTTAACTTCATTGAGAAATCATCAACACCTTCGCAAACGTCTTCCCAATCGTGTCACAGTTCATCAACTCAAAAAACCATTGTAGTATTTTTTATAAGTCATTGAATCAACCGTACTGCCAAGAGCTAACACAAAAATGCTAACGAAAATTACATCGATGTTTCCAAAACACCGAGGTTTTTGGTTCGATGTTGAACATCAATGATAAGGGATCTTGATATTATCGAACATCGAGCAACATCAATGTTAGCAAAGTTATCAATATCATCGATTTTACTTCTTGCAAAATCCATGTTTTTTCTTACTAAAATGAGAAATATTTCTCAATTGCTTTTCTAATTCAATTTCCTTTTTTGAATCGATTTGTCAATCACTCAGTAAGTTGTACTTCCTCAGTAATAGTTGTGTTCTGCGTGTTGACGAGGGCGATGGTCCTCTCGATGCGCTGAATTGTTCCTAGCCTGAATCCTACTCAATAGAGACATTGATCACTAAAAGCCTAAGGCTTCAGCACTCCATCTGCGGCGCCTTGCGGCCGACTGTAAGGATGAGTGCGTACAGAGTCTATCCGACAACTTCGGCGTCTGATAACAGACTCACCGGCGGGAGGCGGAACATTTACCTAGTGAGGCCTACTGTTCTGAAGAAGTCCCTTAGGGGAAGCTAGAGGTTTGGCGCCTTTATGGGGCAAATCGTTCCCTCAGGAAGAACTGGGCTGTAGGTAAGACAAGAAATGATAAGTCGGATAGATGAGGTACGAATGCATGTAGGAAGACGCCTGAGTGTGGCTTATATACTCAAGTTAGTATGGTGAGGGGAGAGAGGAAAAAAGGTGACGTCAGATGACGTGTTCTTTCCCTTCCTCTCCTCGCCTGTGTTGGTGATGACTCATGCCTGCTCTGGGTTTTCCTACACGTCACTTTATTGGAGAACTATTGAATATAGATGTATGACATTACAGTAATCAAGAACCAAAATTCGTTGTGAAAGCAATCACAACTCTCGAATAACGATATTTTGTTGGTGGGTACTTTCTGTCAAAAAAATTTTCATTGTTAACTTTTTGTGATTATAATGGTAGGTAGGTAGTACTATTAATAAAAATTAGCGTTCTTCGCAGCAGAAAGAAAAGAAAATCTATACAGAAAAAATAACCGTTGTGAAATAATTTTAGCTTTGATGTTGGGCCCTAGAAACATCGACATCGAAAAACATCGATGGTGACGATGCTTGAATCAACGATGTTTCACACCATCGATGTTATGTGACCGATGTTGACATCGATTTCAACATCGATGTTTTTGTTCCGATGTCCCATCCCTACATCGATGTTGGTAGCACTGATTTCCTTTCCAAGTAGATTCACACAGAGAAGTTATCTGTCTACTTTTCTGATGACGTCAGGAATTCACGTTTCCTCTCACTTGTCCCGACTGGCCCGGTCCCACCCACCACGGCGGCTCCATCATTCGCTTTCTGGGGAGGCAGCCCTGACGAACAACGCGGTATACTGCATATCTCAATCTCTACTGGCATATTCGATTCGCACAAAACATGAAAATTTCATCAAAATGAGGCAGCAACTTCGTTGAAAGAATTTGCGTAGTCACGGACACAAAACAAGTCAGTACGGACTAGAATGTGAAATGCTCTCGGTGTCTTGGTATAATCGGAAACAAAAATCATTTTGAGCTCTTTCTAAAGGTGCGTTAATTTCAATTTTACGTAGTGATTTAAGAGTTTCAATAATTTTACATTCAATAGGGCGAATGTACGAGAAAAATGGATTGTTGGTTTATTATTTTCAATAACGAACCTTTGGAATCGACCAAGAAAAAAAAAATTCTAACACCCCCTCAAAATTTGATGGTTTACGTTTCAAGGTACGTAGAATCCAAAAATCGAATAAAAATTTGGCCGTCCGTCCGCCGTACGCCACTTTTGCCACTTAGCATTGACCGATTTTGATGAAATTTGGTATGTAGGCTCCATTTGGGGTCTAGTTGTGCCCCGAAGATTTTGGTTGATGCAGGTCACTTCTAAGGGTTCCAAAATGAATTTTGAAATTTTGAAAACGCCCTAACTCAAAAAATTTCGATATAAAGGTATTGTTTTTCTTTCAATTTAAGATTCTATAGAATTTTTAGAATTTTTTAGACCACCCGGAGCTCTGTAGGACAAACCGTTCGCTCCCTACAAGTTTGAACGTACGATAAATCAGAAACACGAGTGTGAATCGCAAAAGAGGCCTAATCTCCGTTCAAATTAAAGCTGACCGAAATGCGATCGATGTTTTTCTTCATGTTGGATGGTTGGTGGCTTTGCAGACGATTGATCTATATAGGAAAATAAAAAATAATAAACCATTGTGTAATAATTTGCAGCGTTTTTTTGTATCAATTCAAACCTGCGAGGGGGTTCGCCCAACCTTCGGTCTGAATGTCTGGAATCCGCCACTGTACGACAGGCAGATCTCTGATTTTACGTGTAGATTTATCGGGTTAGTTTTATTCGATTCGACACGAGAAACTGGGAAAATGACTCGACGCCTCCGCTGGGATCACACAATCGTCGGTCGGTCGGAGTGAGATCAATAATTCATCGAGAGAAGGACGAGAGAGGGCACGCGACAAGAGAGCGCCACACCTTCCCTTCCAGGATCCACCGTCTTCTTTTTACCTCGTCAAATCACGGCGAGACGAGTAGGACGTACCAAATTGTTTCATTGTTAACCTTCCGTGGAGGAAGCAGCGGTGGAAGAAAAAAACGTGGGCACGCTTCTCCGGGGTGACAGTCAAACGCGTCGCTGTAGTCGACAAATACAGGTAAAACGATCTCTCTGAGGTCCACATACTGGAGCAAGGGGCGAAATTTAACTGGAAGTACTCATTACAATGATTGATGATAATGTTTGAATATACACCTCTAGACACCAAGTGTGATGATCTACCCAACAAACAATTATCAGTCAACTGATTGGGAATGGTGTCCTCAGAATCAAACTCCTCTTTTGCCGAGCTTTCGGTGTATTTATCGCCTTCCTCGGGGCTCAAAGGATGTGTTACTGTGTGAGCATCACATCAGAGTCATGTGATGACAGGCATATGTGATGCTCACAAAGTAATATATCCTTTGAGCCCTGAGGAAGGCGGTAAATTCACCGCAAGCTCGGCAAAAGAGGAGTTTGATTCTGAGGACCCCATTCCCAATCAGTTGACTGATATACCTCTAGAAAGAAGCTATCCTGTGAATTCCATCGATCCCCTCGTGGATTTCATTGGGTTAAACACCCAAACAAAGTGGTAAAAGCTCATTTTAACAAAATTTCTATGGCAATGGCTTGAATATTTCCCCCATGAAATCTAGGATGTATTATAGCTTTAATTAGGGAGCATCTATTCAACCCTGTACTTGGCAAAAGTACCCCATGACGATTCTTTACAAATTTCCCTCCTAAAGTGTACTTTAGGCCCTCCAAAATCATGGTAAATTGACAAAGCTTCTAAAATATTCAAATTTGAGCAGGTTTTGAACGCATGTGGTATAGTAAGTTCGTATATCGTACACTGCCGAGTCACCGATGAATGAGAATTGTTATTAAATAAAATATATTTCGTTCTATTTCAATCAGAATAAAATTGGAAGAGAAAAGAATCTATAAAATAAAATAATGGAAGAATCACTAGTAATTATACTTTCTCATTTGCTGCACGCACCAATTAGATAAAGTAGTAAACGTGAATATACATAAATACAATTATGCAGTCTCAATCGAAGACGTAACGAGTTTATCTAAAATTCTGCAAGTTTTCCTATGGCGATTTGTTTCATTTTTTCCGTTAAAATGTACCCTTGGCCCTCTAAATACATGGTAAAACTGATAAAGCTTCTATAATGAACAGAAAATACGTATGGTATATTAGACGTTGCGAAGTATAGGGTTAACAAGAATTACATGTTCAAACTCTATTGCTTCGAAAATTATTGTTAATTGGTTGTTAATTAGAGCACCTACTAATAAGGTAACGTAACGTAAGGTAACTGAGATGAACAGAAATCATATTTTCTGAGTCAAGTTTTCAGTATTCTGAGTTTTTCGACTATTTTTCTCTCTTGCAACAATATTTTTTCTAAAGTTTGTCTGCCTTTTGGATCTTCTATATTAGTTGATTCTATCTCTTATCACTCAATTGAAAAGAGATTCAACCTCAGTATTAGACACCAAAAAATCTTATGATCCTCAGTAACTATCAGGCTGAAATTATGAGTTAGAGCTCATGTTTAGTTCAATCGTTGAAAAATACACCTCCAGCGAGCCCTCCTGTTGAAATTCTATAATGGAAAATTATGTTTGAAAATCTGACCTTTACTACTAACTGCGCTCTTGGCGGTTGTTCATATCCTTCACTACTAAGTGAAAACACCAACTGTCTCATAGACTTCTCTCAGATGACACTAGATGGCTACACCGTACTCTTGGACAGCGACAAACATCACTCTCATCCCCCTATGCTTGTTATGTCGGTCCAAATTTGTGATTGCGGTGGTCCAAATTTGTGATTGCGGTGATCCAAATTCAATCTTTCTGGAGCCCAAAACAAATCGTCCAAATTTGAGCAATTTCCGACAGATATTGAAAAATCTTAGTTTGAAAGAATGCATGTTATTTTTACGCATGCGCACAACCTTCCGTTAGTCTTACAGCTGGGAAACTCCTAGGGTAGTGTCTATCCAAGGGACCCGCACATTTCCATTAAAATCTTGAACAATATTTTCGACGCGGAACCAAAATTGTTCAAAAAGTTTCATCTTTTGTTATTTTATTTTAGAACCCAAATTTTTTTAAACCTGTTCATTCGATTGTGACGAACCGAAATAAGGGTTTCCAATGTGGTGTGATTTTTTTAAAGATTTTTATAGAAAGTAGACCTCATCCTGAGAATTTTGACCAGCCGTTCTCTTTTTGGATGAGTAGATCTTTTTCTATGATTTTTCAAAGTTTCGACTTATTCTCCCGCCTGGACGGGACTTCCCAGCCAACTGTGACGTCATAATAATTCGATACTTTGAAAAATATAGAAAAAGGCCTTTTCACGCTAGAAGGTCGCGGTTGGTGTCAAAATTCTCAGAATGAGGTCTAGTCTGGATTAAAATAACAATAAACAGCTTTTCCGACCCATGCGCATACCCTATTAACAAATATTCATAATTTTCAATTCATTATGTGTAACAGTTGTACATCGAACTGATTTTTAATTTTGTTTCGTTTGTTGCAGGACACAAACAGATCTGCTTGAACGAGGGGGAGCCCTACTCTGTGGATGTGGTCATGGACAAACGATGCAATATCACATGTATGTGCAAGGTATGCAAACAGTAACTCACTTTCTGAAAACGAAAAAGAAATTTCTACCCACGTTCAGGGTACGTACGTAATCGAGTCGAAAACCCTAGCGGAAACGTGTCTTCCTCGAAAACTCTTGCTGCTTTCACTCTGCGAGATGTCCTTGATCAAGGGAGACGGGGTAAAAAGGGGTCAAGGTGAAGGTCACAACATACCAAGTCCCGGTTATAAAAATATATCAAACTCCTTTCTCCCTCGTGTTCCACTTTCACTCTCTGCTTAAAACTACGTAAACCCTCACAAATTACGAGTGCTAACGCGACAATTGTGTTGAGTTCTTGAGGGAATTTATATACATATAAATTATGTGTAAAGCTACATGTAGCTTTTACACATTGAATTCAACATTATTATTCCAAATCAGAGCACACCGTAGGAAAGAGCGTTGAATTTCTCATCTTCTCAGCCTCTAATAATAATTTTTTGAAGCCCAAAAACTTAATTTAAACTAAACCTTGGCTTTCCAACAATTTGGTCTTTTTTCATTTTTTGACAAAAATTGAGTTTTTATGCACAAAAAAAAATGTTGACACATTTTTGCGAGTTTTTCCGAAAAAAAGCCCTGCATGACTAAAGGAATTTGAAAGAAGATTTTCGTTATTTTTTTGCTCGCTAAAAATGGTGACATTTTTAGGCTTACAGGGTATAACTTATCACCAGCATTATAGGAACTAACATTTGAATTATTTCAAGATTTAACCCTTCAGCACTGTGGTGAATTTCTTCACGTGAACACTGTGGTCGGGCCATTATGACCCAGATTTTCAATTTTCTCTAATTTACTAAAATAAAGGCGTAAATGATCATTTAAGGCTTCTGTGTGTCACGCCAATCAATACAATAATTAAATTCGAAATATTTGCGAGTAAAAGTCCACAAACCTGGTTTCCATGTATGTTTAAAAAAGGCTCTCATTTCGATGAATCTAATAGAGACCTGAATTTAATTTTAGGTACAACCTCAATAAAAATTAAGTGACACAAACATGATTTGAAGCATATTTTGTTGGTTGGTAACTCCTTATAGCAACGCCCTCCAAATATAACAAGCTGTTCATCAATTGTAAGAAATTCGTGAGGCCAAATGTATCTCCCAACATGGTAAGCAAATCTCTTATGAGAGCCAACTTGTCAATTTTTCTTCTTTCTACGCGTCTTCCTAAAGCATCAACACGGATGCATCGGAGGGGGAGATGGAATCGCTTCCAACTCATAGTAATTATAAAAATTTGAGGTCCTCCGATGCCCCATAAATCTTTACTGTTTGTGTGAGCAGTCATTTACACCCCAGACATGATCAATAGTCCAATCATTGCTCTAATCTCATCATCGTCCATATCTTTGAGGAGATGATTTTGTTTAGATTTACTCATCTCATTGATCTTCTTATTAGTGCAATATACCAGCAAAAAAGTGGAGTCCGTTGTCAAAAAAGGAAAATACGTCTGATTCGGTGGCTGTGAACAGAACATAGGTACTGTGGTCTGGTCACATTTCCATTTTCTTGGGAATAAAACATACCACAATGGTCAAAGATGAACTGAAATGAGGAACTTAATGAGCTTGAGGATAAAGGGTGAGAAGAGGAGGAACCAACATTTCAGGCACAAATAACAAAGTGTCTACCTATAAAACTACAAATAACAAAGCAGCTACCTGGGTCACTATGACCCGACCACAGTAATGGAGGGTTAACAAAATTAACTTATTGAGCTCATTTTCCTCCCTCAAGTTCCCTTTAAGTATTGATAAACGTTGATGAGAAGATGATGAATTTAACGCTCTTTTCAATGGTATAGTCAAATTTTGTGTTACTCTCCGTATTAGGAGTTGTGAGCTTTTCAGTGACCAAAGGTCGAAAACACGAAAAAAATCTCAACAGTGAAAAAACTCAGGTTTAATACGATTAATAATTTTGTTAACCTCGTAGTTTGAAGAAAAAAACTGTAGGACCATTCGCCAACTGTAGGATATTCGCAGGATTGGCATTGGATCGGTTTCAATAACTTCTTTGAATTTATGAGTGTTTTGATTGACAGTTTTGATAAACTTTGATAGACAAGAGTGTTTTGTTGGTTCAACATGGATACACGCCTTTTTCCCGCGTGTGGGTACCTACCCCCTTTACACGAATTAAAAAAAAAAAATTAAATGAATATTTAACTCAACATTTCTATTTACAGAGTTGGTACTACAATCAACAGGAAGATGTTTTTTTCGAGAATGTTGTTGCTAATAGTAAATTGTAGAGGTCTCTGTTAAGGTGGGTTTCGTTGAAAGGTCAACTATCTGGTCAGGCAGGTCCCCTCACCGGTCTACCCCTCCTTCAAGACCTACGCGTCGTGCGGTTTAGTCTACTCCCGAACCTTTCAAAATGGCCCATGAAGATGATAGGAGGTCCATAATGAAATGTATATGGGGCGTAATTGGATAGTGGATGTGGAGGTATGACAGGCCCAAGTCGTGGATTGTGTGGGATCATTCCAACTCCACAAATCACGCGTGGTTCTCATTTTCATTACACTTTCATGATGCTTTACTTTTAGTCGTTTTCTTCTGAATTTGATTATTTTCTGTAGGTTTATCAGCTACTTGCTCTCTCAGTGTGTCTTTGTATATGATTGTTGAACCTTCTCTTCTCTTCATTTTATAGCGCTGAATACACAGGGTGTTGTTGGGAGTGATAGTCAGTAGGAAACGAATAAAATATTATATTTCCGCTGTTCATCCGAAAGGCCCTGAAGTTTTTGCGAATTGATCAGTTCTGTAAACATTGCAGAGTGATAACTAATTTGTTTCCAGAACATCGTATTTTTCTGCTAAAATTTCATAACGTTTGGAGAGAAATCATATCTGCTTGGTAATAATTTTGAAGTGAATTTCTCACTTTTTTTTGTTTAAAATAATAAATCTTTGGAATCAACCAAGAAAAATTTGTTTCAACCCTCTCAAAACTTGTTGGTTTACGTTTCGAGGAATAGAATCCAAAATTCGAATAAAAAATTTGCCGACCATCTGCAGTATGCGGCACTTACGTTAGTTACAATGGACAGATTTTGATCAAATTTGTTATATGGGCTCCATTTGGGGTCAAGTTGTGCCCGGAAGTTTTTGGTTGACGTCAGTCACTTCTAAGGGTTGAAAAAAAGGGCTGAAATGTTCAAAACTCCCTAGCTGAAAAACGTTTGATAGTATTGAATTTTTAGAATCGAATGAGACCACCCAGATTTTTTTTTGGGACCTACAATTCGCTCCCTATGAAATGGTGTTGGACTTACAATAAATCAGAAACATGGGTGTGAATCACCAAAGTGGTCTAATCTGCGTTCAAATGTTAGCTGACCAAAATACGATCGCTGTTCGTTTCGACTTGTACTCAGTTAGCAACCAGCAATAAAATTTCCCAATGAAGGCGCCCACGACTCCCTATTTTTTCGAATTTAGTGTGAAGCTTTCATTTTTTCGAAATAAATTTAATTGTGAAGCGAAAATATGGTTGGTGAGCAGTGGCAGTGGCAAATCTGTGTTCTTTGCAGGCGAGTGATCTAAACAGAAAAATAATAAACCTTTGTGTAATAATTTGCAGCGTTTTGTCTAAAATATGACGCCCGTTCTGTCTGGTGATTTACTGTAACATGTGTCTTGAACTTTGTCCCCTTTAGGTTTTTTGATAAAAAATCTTATTGCACTCGTAGTCAGTCGTTCTATTACTGAAACGTACCTCATGGCAACTATGAAGTTCGACCAAAATTCAATAATCTCATTCCATAAACTCACTCCTTTCTGCCGAGATTTCGGTCAATTTATAACCTTCATCAGGGCTCACGGAAGAATTAGTGTGAAATTCACACTGTCGTCTGATACAAATGAATCTGAAAAATAGTGAGTTTCTGATTGATTGTACCTACTCCATATACGGCGTGGATCTCCAGTTGTGCCAACCAAAACCTCTGCATCCACCGTGGTATTTTTTTTTACCTCTGCATCCACCGTGGTATTTCTGTGACTTGCAACTATACCGCGATCTGTGAATTTCTGCTCTCGAGATACAACTAAGAAACAAAATATGAAACTGATAGAAATATCCCGAAGACTTCAGGATACTCGTACGATCAATTCCTCCACAGATCATCTTTTTTTCTATCCTCGCAACAGTTCTCGACGGAACTTGCTTCTCCATTTGATAGGATTACTCCATCTGCTCGTAGTTTAATCTGACTGATTCAGACCATCCAGCCTTTTACAGCTCGCCTCCTATTCCCCACTGATTGAACCATTGATAGTCGATGTTTCTTCTCCCTCGAGCAATTTCCGTGAAATTATTAATAAAGTGAATGCTCAATTCCTCTTTTCAAATTTCGTCACATGGGCATTTTGAGATTGATGTTTTATCGAGTCGATAAACAGCAACTTGATTATTAAATCGTCTTAACTATGTTGAGGCTTTTGGTTTATTATTTTCAATAATGAACCATTGGAATAGAGTATGAAAAAAATGTTAACCCACCCTCAAAATTTGATGTTTTTAAGTTTCAAGGTACGTAGAATCCGAAAATCGAATAAAAAATTTTCCGTTTGTCCGCCGTACGCCGTATTTTTCTTAGCAACCATGTTTACTTTTTCACTTGTACGTGTTAGTGCTATCTTCTTGGGCCCAGCCCCCAACTTCCCTACAAATTTTCGAAAATCAGGCCATTAGGTCGTGATAAATTGAGTGAAGAAGAAGAAGAAAGAAGAGAAGTTTAAGAAAATAAATAGGTACACGTTTTATGTATGATAAAACTAATACTTAGGCCGGCAAATAAAACTTGAATCTACACAATAAACTATAGAAAATTATGTTTACAAAAATAGTTTTGATTTATTAATTTAGTTTGATTTATTTATTTCATTTTTATTCATCAACGTTCATTAATTATTTACTGCAATTTTAATTTAGATCAATTAAACTATAGTTCATTTTTTCTTTACAAACACTTGTTAATAATAATTATTAACGAGCGTTCGTAAAGGAAAAATGAATCAATGGTTAACTTGATCTAAATAGTAATATTAAATAAATAGATTCTTAGTAATGCCACAGCCAATTTCCAAGTTGGTACTCACTAATTTCCATACTTTGGGAAAAGTACGTTAAATTAAACACATAATTTTTATCCTCTTCTAAAAATGTTTCTGAAAGAATGAAAATTTTAAATGACTTCACACATTTTAAGAAATCAACTTGACGTATTTTTGTGGGCAAACCATTAATATTATAGAAGAGAATCCAAATAATATTAATATCTGACATTCCGTGACGATCCATCACTTCATTCTAATCGACTCCTCGTGCTATGGCGGCTCAGGAGATGATCCTTGATGTATTTCACGATCGCGATTCTTCGTGTCCAAACTTCGTATAAAATTTGTAAGATCCAGTGCCCATGATAGAACTAAGAACAGCGGTACCCTCCTCAGAACCATCACAGGTGACGAGGTTGCCTACGGCCCGAGTAAATTTAAATAATTGAGTATAAATAAATAGATAAATTGAGTGTCTAGGTCAGATGTTGATGAATTTCGTCAGGGACCCTCACGAAGATTAACCCGCTTCAACACTGTAAATGTCATCAAATCGGACATTTTGTTCTTGATCTTTTGATTCTAGTCCCAAAGATAAGGAATCGCCCGCAGACGAAGTTGTTTAAATACCTCTAAAACACAAAATGCAAGAGAATGAACCATTTTGATTTTGGAGAACCTACATTTGACCTACTTCACGGATACAAAGATCGCTTATCTTCCGAAGAACCAAGAAGTAAATGCTGTAGTTACCTGCTACAATATTAGTACAGAACTGACCTATTTACCTTAGAAATGTCTATTAACCGTAATACATAAATGATTAAATGTAAATTGCGCATCGCGCGGCTGGTACCTGATACTTTTCCATTGTAACGAGTAGCTTTGAAAGCAATAAAAAGAGAAATTGCCAAGACTAGTTGTAAAAGAGACTAATAAAACGTTTTATGTGCCAGTAAATCCGGGATGGTTTGTTTAATTGTGCTCCGCTACACCTCGGAAAAAGTTGGTCACTTCTGAAAGGGATTTCTATTGTATTATTAAGAGACGAGTGGGTAGCGAGTTGTTTTTACTTTGTAGTGGTTATATCCCCATCACGCCAAGTAAAAACGGATTACGGCGGACGGACGGAAACTTTTTCATACGATTTTTGGATTCTACGTACCTTGAAACATAAAACATCAAATTTTTAGGAGGGGGGGTGCAATTTTTTTCTTCGAATCAAAAGGTTTATTATTTACAATAATAACTTGAAGCTTATGTCAAACATCCCCTCATCCGTCGAGGATTTATTATTAGTTATCTTTGTACGGTTTGGTTGGCACAACATGGATACTACTACTATTTCCATATGGATACTATACTATTTCCATATCCATCCCCTCGGGTGGAGAGTTGAATACAATTTTTAAAAGGTTTAATAGCGTTTGTAAGAGGTTAAATTGAATTTGTAAAAGGTTGAATTGAATTTGTAAAAGGTTGAAATGAGTCTGTAAATACTATAGATAGATATAATCTACGAGTAATATCTCGTATCTAATAAATAATTTTTTCTATATATCTGATAGATAGAAAAAATGCTTTATTATTCAATCATTCTCGGTATACAACATAGAAGAGTTATACAATGATTACTTTTATTACATTTTATACTATCAAATAATTAATTTATTATAACTCCTGTTTTCAGGTTATATCCGTAAGCCTCCGTACATTACCTCTATCAATATTGATTCAATACTACTCAATGTATTACTACACGATAATCAATCCGATTTTACTGATGTGCCCTACCCATTTCCTCCAGCATTAATATAACTATGGATGTAATTATCCCTCAGTTGGAAGTACGCGAGTGGCTGATTAATTTCCAGGGCTAAAATCCTATTTTAAATGGTTCAGATTGTTGGGATGGTATTAAGTTTAATTAACCTTATGAAGATTATTATGAAGTTTGATTTACCAATTAAATTCAGCTACGAGTCCGCAACGATACCTCCAAGATAGATAGAATCGATTTTATTAATATCGTCGTTTGAGGCCCAGCATAGCCCATAATAGCGCTACGAGCGGCCAGATCGAAAAACTGTTAGCGCCAATCGCTCGGGCGAAATGTCAGATTCTGACATTTTGGCGAAATCGAGTTAAGGACGGTTACTTATTCAAAATTTCGCGCCCGAGCGATTGGCGCTAACAGTTTTTTGATTTGGCCGCTCGTAGCGCTAGTATTTGGGATTTAGTCAGCATAGCATAATATGCTATACATACATATTATGTATAACCACCCAACAGCAAGGCACATATGCACAGAAAGCATGGAAAAATTCTATATGCCAGGAAGTGAGGTGAGTTTATTGTAATAATTTGAAGTATCTAGCGGTTTTATCCTTTTAGTAATGCCTAATGAAGATTCAATCCTAATTTCTAACAAAAAGAAAAGCGTAAATCGTCAGTATTAGTTAAGAAAATAAGATAAATAAGTTTGAACTGCAAATGTGCTATGCTGCTAGGATGAAGGTATGTCAGATGTGCTTTGCTGTTTTGCGTTTTTTTTTTTTTTTTTTTTTTTGAACAAAACTCATTTTCGTGAACAAAATCGGTGCCTTTGCAGGAAGAAAGAAGAAAAGAAGTTCTCGCAGAGTTCCTGTGAGGCAGAACTTAGGCCTACTAAAGTACCCTAAAATAATTGTTAATTTTCTCTCATTGAAGAATCGGCGTAATCATTTTCCAAAACCAAGAAGTAATAAGTAAGACGTGAAATGATTTTATTCCTGTTATTCAACTGAAAAGCCTATTCTGATGGTGGATTTTGATAATTATTAAATAGGTAATTAATTTTGTTCATTATTTTTTAATTAATAATAATTAATTTTTTCATTATTTAATAATTAGTAAATTTTACTAAATGAAATAGTCATTGTCGCATTCTTGTGAAAATCTTGCCAATTCATGTTCATTGACTGGAATGTCTACAAATATTAGGACTTATTGGGTTTTGAAATTCTACTGAAGTTTTAAAAAATATAGTTGAAGTTAATAATATTTTACTTCAATTCTATTATTGAAAATTTCAGCAAAATTTTAAAACCCAAAACGACTTATATATTTGTTAACATTCCAGTCAATGAACATGAATTGACAAGATTTTCACCGGAAGTCAAGTCTATGACAAGGATACCAACCGCTCACCAACTTTGTTAGTTGTTTGGTTCGTCCCTCCCGATAGAGAAGGTTCAATCCTCTCCTGAAACACTCTTTTATCTAACTTATGTAGTACTTAGATAGGAATCCAATAGTGATAGAGTGATTGTTCAGTAGGAATCCGTCGAATGACGATCCTCTAAGAATTCGATGGTGGGCGTCCAGAGCCTGCGTGAATCCGGTATAAATATAAATATACAGCGGGAATCCCAGCCGCGTCTCGCCAAAGGTCGCGATGACAAGACCTGCGATCCTGTTTTGAGAAACTGAAAACACCCCTCCAGTCATTTTGATTCCTCTGCTCGATCCTTCTACATCGATTTCGACTCCGATCGATACCTCGAATCGAACAGGACCAAGTTCCGCATAGCAGCCAAGGACTTCCAGCATCAGGTTTGGGAACCTCAAGTCGGTCCTCGCTTGACATTCCTTTCGCCAATCCTCTTATATACTGCCTCTCTCACTATTATAATAACCCTCCTCGACCTCTTCTATTTTTGTTTCTTTGGTGTTGCGTTTCATTATACGGACTTCGTCATTTGAGATTGACGTAGGAATAGCGTTCTTTGTCGACACGGAAGTTATGAAACGTCTACCTCTGAGTCTGGCACAAAGTTTACTAATATCCATATGTATTTATCGTATAGATGATCTACTGACTGTCGAGGATCCGATCCACTTGAAAATCATGGATTGATCAAATCATCAGACTTGCAGGATATCCTTCTAGTTCGAGCAAAGAACATTTTGAGGCTTCAATTTTCATCGTTTTGCGCAGTGGTTTCTTTCAAATACCCAAAATGTTCAAAGTTACCTGGCTGAAGTGACCACTGACGATAAGATCTCGATGGAATTGATAAGTAACGATCAATGAAATTCTTGAACTTCCAATCCGCTCAATCCCAGATATTGTCATCGAAATCGGGGTAGATAATGTGGTATAAGTCTTGCCTGTTGAAAGCATTTGCGAATACACAGACGCGAAACCCAAATTGCTCGGGAAGGTCTGAAATGTTGAAAATAATAGTATGCTTCCACAACGCTACAAGTATGCTGTCGGGGTAGTTATGCCATAGAACAAGGAATTCGCCACAAAATCGTTCAAAATGCTCTGAAACTCAAAAGTGCAAATTTTGGAGGACCTGCTCTTGAACAGCGATCAATGAAGAATCTTGAAACGATATCAATTCAACTCATACTTGGATAATTGTGCATTGAAGTCTTGAAAGCCCTTGTGTTTCCAGTATCGTCGATGGATCACCTAAACGACCATGTAATGGGCACAGGGAGCAGTTTGCCACGCCCACTTGACATCTTTCTTTTTATTCGATGACAACTTTTGGGGTCAAATGCCCCAGTGTGCGTCAAGCAAGTTGACTTTGATTGAAGTGGGCACCATGAGAAGTGCCCTTGGACGTCCTTCGGTCGTTTCTCCATTTATCTTCATCCGGAATCTCCGTTGCTGGGACCTCGGAGAAAGTGGAGCTTCATCTCAGAGAACAGCTCAGTGCAAACTTTCTTCAGCGGCGGAACCGCGCCATAAGTTCCCATTCTATTTCTGTGTTTTCTATTCTACACTAGTCCTCTAATGAGACTGAGACGAGCCCACATTTGGGAAAAGTACTTTCGATACCTTCAGTCCTCTTTGAAAAGAACAGAAACGTGTTTCTGTAGTTGAATACAGCTTGGCCCTGAGAAGAGAACCGCACACCTAGAGAGAATTGCACTGCTCACAGATTACGGGATTTATAGGAAACCATCAAGAGTTCCAACCGTACATTATCTAAAAATATCATCGAAATCTGATGGAAAATGAAGAAATTATACTTGTTACAAAGATTTTCCGTTTGAGCGTGCGCAGGAAATGCTATGCGACGCGGAGGCAGATGCTCAGATTACTAAATTCATAGAGGACCATCAAGAGTTCCAACCGTACATTGCCTAAAAATATCATCGTAATCTGATGGAAAATGAAGAAATTATACTTGTTACAAAGATTTTCCGTTTGAGCGTGCGCAGAAGATGCTATGCGACCCGGAAGCAGTTGCTCAGATTACTAAATTCATAGAGAACCATCAAGAGTTCCAACCGTACATTATCTAAAAATATCATCGAAATCTGATGGAAAATTAAGAAACTAGGTACTCGTTACAAAGATTTTTCGTTTGAGCGTGCGCAGAAGATGCTATGCGACGCGGAAGCAGTTGCTCAGATGACTAAATTCATAGAGGACCATCGAAAGTCCGTACCTTATAATCCCTACAAAATGTCTTCGAAACCGGACTACAATTTAGAGGAATTTGCGGACACAGAACGAAACCGAATTGGTTCATGGAGTATTACGCATTCGCGCACGCTACCACTGGTCTAACAGCTCTTGCACTCTTGATAGATCCGTTATTTTGCGATACATTCCATTAAAACTTAACAAGTGTTAAGTTGGCTAGTTACAAAAGTGGGCTTTAGATGCGAGAGAATATTAAACAGCATAATATGCTCTCTCCAAACTTTAATAATCTCCTATACATATATTATATGAATAGGAGATTATTAAAGTTTAGAGATTATTAAAGTTAGAGAATATTACAGTAAGCTAGCTTATGTTAGAGATTATCAAATAGCGTCCATTCTTCCGTCCAATCATGTTTAGTAATTTACTTATTACTGTAATGTATAGCAGATATCAATTTATTTAGCGAGATGATGCGAATTTGCAAAGATCCTACCCTGCAACATGGGCCAAGCCTAACGTCGGGTAGAAAATCGGAGCAAATCGCATCGCATAATGAATTTATCTTCTTGTAAAAGAGTACAAAATGGCGCCAAATAGACATATCCATCTATTTGAAAAAAAAAATGACAGTTCTATGGTAAACCCCAAGAACATACAGATAGACCTGAAACAAAATTGTTCTAAAAGCTGTGAAACTCAAAAGTCGTAAAAAAGAAGTTATCCTATCTTATGCCATCAAAAAAGTGGTAATTTTTGTTACCTGCTGCACGAATCCTTTGTCGCTGTCAGAAGTAAAATACAATTTAGAGTGAGTGGAAGGCATCTTATAGGGTCACATCAAAATATATTTCGTCCGGCACTTGAAAACATTCTTCTCAGACTTCCTCCCACTCAGAAATCTTAAGCTATACAATTTATGAGCGCTGGAGTAGCGACAACAGCGCCGCTGGTGGTCGGAAAAAGAAACGCTATAAAAGTCTTTCGAAAAATTAATTACCGGAATAAGTGAAGTGAAATAAGAAGAAAAAGAACTCTATTGAGCGATCATAATTTTTTCCCTCTGATTTTCGAGATATATTTTTTCCAAGTTGTTTTTTGTTTCTGTTCCGACATCCATAAGAAGGGGAGCAGAGTTCATTAGTGGCGTGCCTTGGAGGTACCGTGACTCGATTATAAATCTTTTATTCAAAAACCTACGGCCTATTTCTACCCATAACTAACTACCTACTTACCTACCTCTGCCTAACCTACTGCCTGCTTGCCTGTCCATCGTCGGCTTTTTCTTTGCTCAAAGCGGTCCAACATCTCAACCGGAGGACATTCGCCGGTCGGTGAACCAATTTTTGTATTTTATTTCTTAATAAATTTCTCTTCCATATAATATATAATGTTCTCAGGAATTTCTCTGTGTGTTGTTTTTTGGGTTTCAATTATAGCTTCATCGCTGTTTGATAACTTTTTTGACCATTTATAGGTGTTAGTATCCTTTGGCATGTTGCGTTTCACATCCTGTTCTAACAATTTTGATTCTTCGTCTGCCTGTGTTCACTTCTCGTTTGGGGTTCAACTTCACGAAATTATTGGTCGGTTTTGATGAAACGTTCACGCCTCGAGACGGTCCCCTATGAATGTCATAGTAAGTGCGCACTCGCAAATGTGATTTTACTCTTATGTAAGCCAATTTCTCACGATCTAACAACCCGATCTTCTCAAATTTGGAAAGCAGTTCCGAGCTGAGCCCATCAGTAAGTGCCACTCTGTAAAAACTGCATTTAAGAATATCTATAGGGCATTTTTGAAATTTCAACCCTTCATTTCCATTTGGATTCCAAAGTTAGTGGTTGAAATTTTCATGTCCTAGTAGGTAGGTAGTAGGTACCTCTGGTTTGTAGGTAAAAACAAAAATAAATAAATAGTGATAATGGCAAGGCTGTGATCTTAACAGACGAGTGATCTATACAGGAAAATAGTAAACCTTTGTGAAATAATTTACAGCATTTTTTCACCTACCATTCATAGGTACCTACTACCTACCACACCATACAGCCCTCACACCTTCACAATCAAGTTTATTAGGAAGAACTAAACGCTTCACACTCGATTCGAAGAAATAGCGAGCTTCATATGGAAATTTGATTACTGATTGCTAAGGAAGCATAACTGAATACAAATCGAAGAAACGAACAGCATTATAGCAGTATGTTTAGCTAAAATTTCAACGGATATTGGACTTTGGTGATTCACACTCGTGATTCTGTTTTATCGAAGGAAAACCTTCAAGTACTCGTAAGGAGCGAACAATTTTTCCTACAGAGCTCCGGGTGGTGTCAACAATTTTTGAAAATTTTATACTATTTTAAATTGGTGAAAAAACAATATTTTTATTTCGAGAGTTTTCGAGCTAGGGCACTCTTGAAAATTTCAACCCGTAATTTTCACCTCTTAGAAGTCACATCAACCAAAAGCTTCGCGGCACAACTAGACCCCAAATAGAGCCCATATACCTACCAAATTTGAACCAAATCGGTCCATGGTATGGTTGCTTTAAAAAAAAAAAAAAAAAAAAAAAAACGGAAATTTTTTTATTTGATTTTCGGATTCTACGTACCTTGGAACGTAAACCAACAAATTTTGAGGGGGCTAACATTTTTTTCTTGGTCGATTCCAAAGGTTCATTATTGAAAATAATAAACCGAAATTCAATACAAACCGGAACAACTTCACGATCGTATTGTTATTTTGCTCACAAAGAAACCCTTCAATATGAGCGTGAAAATCAAATTTCATATTAGGGAATTTATCAGTATTAGTGCTCTGTAAAATGCATTTCTACATCAACTAACGTGCTCTTTGTGTGGAAGGCTCATCCAACTTGGCTAAATTTTTTCCCCTATTCAAGCATTACTTATTTCTTAGACAATTTGTATCGCCATGTGCTAATAGTAAATTGGACTGTAAATGAAATTTTTTGATTCTTTTGTATCTTGAAATGTAAATTAGTAAATCAGTGAGGAGGGTTTAGAAAAATATTTTCCTTGTTCGATTCCTAAGGTTCATTACTGAAAATAATATCGACGTAATTGGGAAAGAACTCTCAATTCTGTTCCAACGTTTAAAACCATCAAGTTCACGTTTGGGTAATATTAAGAATTGTTGATCCGATCAATTCAGTCGTTTTTCGCTCAAACTAGTTATATTCGCCCTTGTTATTATTAGCCGACAATTCCAGAGTATCACGTGTCCGACTGGTGGCTCGAACGTGGAGCAACTCAAGGGGGTTCCCGAGGGAAGAAGGGGCCAAGAAATGGGTCTCTCGGGACGAGTAACAGTAAACAGCAGACCTCACCTGAGACATCGCTCCTCAGTCCACACACTTTCTACGTGAATCTCGAAGCTTGTTGAGACAGGAGTCTCGCGACGCGGACACGAGTCAACCGCATATAGTCCTGAGAAGACGAATCATTCATTAGGTACCTATCTCCCTGCCTTCCCAGTTGGTCGAAAAAGTTGTTTTTTCTTGGTGAGGGAACTCTTGAGAGTAACCCAGTTACGAACATTTGGTGTAGTACTCCCAAAATCTCCTTCAAACAAAAGCCTCAAAATGCATTTTTGGGACATTAATTTTTGAGAGCCATTTCGACTTTTTTTCGGTCGACTTTCTGTAAACTTAATAGTTAGGTCAATTTTGACTTATAATCAGGTGTCTTAAGGTTTGGATCAGCTGAGTGAGAGGTGAAGTCCTTACAAGAAAATTGTTTAACCCCTCTTTTATTATTATTTAATATTTGGTATCGCCAACTTAACTGAAAAGCCATCACCGAGGAATTCTCAGATCAGGGACCAGGTAGATACCTCAACTTATGTGCGCCTAATCAATTTTTGGCCTTGGCACAAGTATTGTCAAGCCCCAGTGCATTGTTGACCGATATACAGGCCATTCCTACTTGCTACCTTTAACCTATTGGTTGAGACTGACGAGATTTACATGGTACGTAGGGTCTAATCGATCTTCTTGTAAATTAGGTAAGTATGAAATGGAGCTATTCTTAGTTAAACAGGAACAATCCAGCAGTTTCAAAACTATCCGAATATTTGAAAAATATTCAAAAACCTAAAAATATGCTTTTTGGTCCCAAAAATGCATAAATGTGTGAAATTAAATTACATTTAAATTGCTGGAAACAACTCAAAACAGATTTCTATGAATATTTAGAGCCTAAAAAAACTGAATATTCAAAATATATAGAATCTCGTATCTTATGATGAAAAACAATTCAGGGGAGGCAGATCGAAGCACTGATCATCGGTATACATCCTGCACGCCCATTACAGAAAAATAATAAACTGTTGAGTACTATTCAACTCGATAGGCAATCATTGAGCTACAGCGAGTCAATCAATTTTCATGGGATATTTACCGGTATGTAGGTATTTTCTCCGGACTCTTTATATCTATTGGACAGCTGACAATATCAGTCGTACCAACCTGTACGAAATCGACTCGAGAGAGAGAGAACTGACGAAACAGGTTGGCGAGATGAGTCTGGTGGGGGTGGCCGAGGTGTCCTTGATCAAGGAAGACCAGCGAGATGGGGGTCAAGGACACTGCATATTTCGCTGCATATTTCGGGGGGCAGCTGCCAGTCAGGTACCGTGGGATAATCAGATCAAATGTCAGATCCTACGATACTGTACCATATATTAAATTAAATACTTCCTGTTACTGCAGGAGTCCCTCCAACCGGAAAAAATCAGGGATAACCTGGATCAGCCCAGGGTAAGTAAGATTTTGTAAAACAAGCCAAAAGTCTGGAAAATAGGAAATTCTGTGTGTTAAATGTGGAGCTCGTACCAGGGAACTCGTATCGCCGGGAATTGTCCGGAAATTCCGTACAATGTCTGCAGATCTACGAAATTTGACTCCCCATGAGATTTGCATTGAAACCTTCAATCGTTGATTCTTGTCCGGGTGAAACTTGATTGATTCGATTTTGATAACATTTGTAGATAGCTAGTTGATTTTGACCCGATCTGTGCTGGCCTGGCCACCCATGGCAGTAAATAGAAACTCCCTTTTGATCTCCTGTAGGTACAAAAAAAGTTTCCCTGTCTAAGAAACAAATTGTAAAAATCTCAAAATAATTCATTCTCGCTGAATATTGAAAATTTATTTTACGACCTACCGATTTATACTATATTTTTAAGTTATTTGTTCAGTGCTTAAAATTGTATTATTTTGGTCGAAAAAAGTACATTTGAAGCTCTGCAAAAATCAGAGTATAAATATCAAAATAATTAATTTTTGCTCAATATATAAAATTAATTTTACGACCGACAGATTTTTATATTTTTTGTTTATTACTGTCAATAATGAACCTTTAGAATCGAGCAAGAAAAACAAATGTAATCCACCCTCAAAATTTGATGATTTTGATTATTGCCACTCACGTTTGAGGGGTAAAAAGTGGGGGAAAATTATTTCAAATCGCCCTAGCCCGAAAACTTTGATACTCAGATATTTTTCTTCTTTAGTTTAAAATTACCCGAAATTTGTAGAGTCAAATGACATTACCCAGAGCTCTGTGGGACCTATTTACTGCTTAAAATTGAATTAATTTTTGCGAGTTTTGTTTCGTTATTTTGTCTATTTATTTTTGTTTATTTCTGTTGGTTACTTTGTTTTGATTTTTTGAAAGCAAAATGTGGGAACTTGCGCTCGGATAGTTTCGTTTTGGAAGCTACATAGCTAGGAAAATCTTTTGTTGTTTCAAGGAAAAACCCGGGAGATTTGTTTTTTACTTTTAAAATAACTACCTCGTCAGTCAGATTTGTCCGCCCCAAGTCAGATAATGTTAATATGACTTTCCCAAGAAAGAATCTATTCCTACCAGGAGAGAAAGAAAAGGCGCGTGATGATGAACAAGTAGTAACTACGAACACTACGGACAGCCTTCGAATCCTCATCTATCCAACCACCTTAATGATATGCAAATGTATTGCTCCAACTTTGGAAGCTTACAAAACATTCTGATGAAATTTGACTGAGAATAGTCCCGAGTGTTCGACTACCCCGAGCCTCCTTAATTGACTTAACTCAGATTATGTTAATCCGGGCCGTGCCTCCATCCTTCAAACTGTGTTGGAAAAAAAAAATCCGGTCGGAAAAATGGTGTCGACGTAACAGTGACAGAATCACGTAAGAACTGTGATCTTTTCGAACCGTGACGTGAGCATTTAGGTAAAGATGAATTTCTTAAATTCTTGCACCAGTTTAAGATAACGTTAGCTAACGTTAATATTAGCTAATATCAGGTATCTTCTGTGTTGTGTGTATATTTCATCAGACCCCTCGTCAGATAATGACTCACAGAAACATCAAAATAAAGTTCTTGTATCATGAGTACCGAATAAACGCCTATTTTTTAGACAACTAAGGATTTAATAAACGATGAAAGGTTTCAACAACCCACCTGTTCTGGGCAAAACCATCCTCAATTTGGTATAGTTTTGATGGAATTTTAAGAAATAGAATGACTAAACCGCACTCCAAGACCGTTCCTTATAAGTTTAATGCGCCAATAAAAACAATCTAGAATTTCTTCAAGTTTTTTCCATGCTTCTCCTTCCTGGTTCATATTTTATTAGTCCAACCCTGAACAAGGTGTAGAGGAACAAATTCTCCACAACATTGCTATACGTGATTTTGATTTATTATTTTCAATGGACCGATTTCGATAAAATTTGGTCCATTTGGGGTCCATTAGAGGCCTAGTTGTGCCATGAAGCTTTTGGTTTGTGTCAGTCAATTCTAAGAGGTGAAATTAAGGGGTTGTAATTTTCAAAACGCTCTAACTCGAAAGTTCTCGTTATAAAGTCATTATTTTTCATCAATTTTAACCCATTTTGGTCTGAAGTAACATATATCACAGCTGCAGACTCGGACATGTCGCGATCTGTGTGTCTTTCTTTGACATCAGACTAATGTTCGATTATGAATTTCCTTTCTGGAGGGATTTTTCTCAATGTTTGTGCAGGTTTAACCGCGTTCCTCGTCCCTATTGGATCTCCAGACTATAGAAAACCTGATGCACTCTGTCAATCACCAAAAATATGGACCCTTCGACTTACCAAGTCCCATTTTGCTATCGTAACCATATATTTTTTCGCTGATCGTTGTATATCGTGTTGTCAAGATCCCCCCAAGTGGTCTTATGGGGTTTTCCGATCGAATTATTGTTTTCTCTCTCTTCAACAAGCTCCGAAATTCGTGTGTGACATAAATGTCACGCCAGCCTGATGCGCTATCATATCAAATACTGGTTTATAAATGTTTCAGTGATAACGTTCATCTCATCGGAAACTTGACCAAATCCAAATCCTTAAACGTTCTAGAGGGTGTTTATGATCCACAACTTGGGCTTGAGGAAGATGAGTGAGCCAAAATTGACCCATATAGAACTAATATCTCCCAGGTTTCGGAGCTAGAAACATTCGTCGGACAGAGGAAGAGGATATTATGGATAATAAGCAAACTTGAGGCTTGTGAAAATGATAGCAGATTCAGAGTTCACTTCCACCACTGAAGGGAGATTTCGAAAAAATCCTGTCACATCCCTGGGCTTTGCTATAAAAATATCTATATTAAGTACGTTTATTTATATTGTCAATTTTTGACCGACTTCATTCCTTTTGTTCCAGTCACTTATACAGGGTGTCCAAGTAACTACGCTCCCCCCACTTATTTTCTCTAATAGTGTAAGAAAAAAATCGGATTAACGCTATTCTTCATAATTTTTTGCGTAGAATTCAAAAATGACAAAATTGCGCAGTGCGCAATCGCCCAACTATGCGCAATCATGATCAACTTTGTTTTTTCAAATGAGAACCCCCATTTTTTATTGCAGATTCGGTTTCTACGTCAAATTTCATGAACATTTTACTACGACAACTTTTTTTTTGGACGCGCGCAGCCCGCACAGCGAGCGCTCAAAGATGCGCAATTCAGAAATTGCGCCAAAGTTGAGATGAAGGTAAACCTCAAGTGCGGCACATCACTTAGCACTGTTTTTCCACGCTGAATCGCGTGGTGATGTCCTTTTGTTGGTTTGATTTCATTTTACCGCATCTACAGCGAAAAGGTTACTTTTTGAGGAGGAAATCATCTATTTTCTTACAAAGGGTAATGACGATCCTAATAAAATGTAAAAAAATTAAATTTTTAAAATTGTAAAATAACGGGAAACTTCTACATAATCATCACAAAATGTTGCAAAATAATTTTCAGTCTTCTAAATACATGATTGGATGAACAATGATTGAAACAATTAAGCGATAAACTCTTAACCCTGTACTTGGCAGAAGTATCCCCATGGCTATTCTTTCAAATCCCCCCCCCCCTAAAGTGTACTTTAGGCCCTCCAAAAACATGTTAAATTGAAAAATGCTTATAAAATGTTGATATTTGATGTTGAATTTTTTACTAAACCAAACGGTTTAGTAAGTACTTATGTATCGTAAACTGCAACGATGAATGAGAATAGTTAATGAATAAAATCTATTTCATTCTATTTCAATCAGAATGACATTAAAAGTAAAAAAACAAATGGGAAGAAAGAATCCATAAAATAAAACAATGGAAGAATCCGTAGTAATAATTACTCGCTAGGTACAATTATTATATCTTCTCACTTGCTGCTCGTACCAATTAGATAATGTTCTTGGTTGTTTTGGAGAGGAAGCAGAGGACGTCAATATACCGTTTTCATCATTTATTTGGCCAAATAAATGATGAAAACGGTATATTGACGTCCTCTGCTTCCTCTCCAAAACAACCAAGAAAATGACAGCAGGAGTACAGAACAAATTAGATAATGTAGTAATGGTGAATGTAACCAATTCAACTATGCAGTCTCAATCGACGTAACGAGTTTATGATCTAAAATTTTGGTAGTTTTTCTATTGGGATTTGTTTCAATTTTTCCCTTGAAGTGTACCCTTGGCCCTCTAAAACACGATAAAACAGAAAAAGCTTCTATGATGTTAAAATTTGAACACTTATACATGTACGTATAGTATATTAGACGTTGCGAAGTAAAGGGTTAATAATGACTCTCAATAAAACTCTTAATAAATTAACAACTCTTAAGTAAACTCTTAATAAATAATAAACTGTATTGTCTACCTACACAAAGGAGTAATAATTCGAGAAGAAAACATACTCGGAAAAAATTCCACAAAAAATCGATGATTTTCTCCTCAAAAAGTGACTTTTTCGGCTGTAAATACGGTAAAATGAAATCAAAACAAACAAAAGAGATATCACCACGCGATTCAGCGTGGAAAAACAGTGCTAAGTAATGTGCCGCACTTGAGGTCTGCCTTCATCTCAACTTTGGCGCAATTTCTGGGTTGCGCATCTTTGAGCGCTTGCTGTGCGGGCTGCGCGCGTCCAAAAAAAAAAGTTGTCGAAGTAAAATGTTCATAAAATTTGACGTAGAAACCGAATCTGCAATAAAAAATGGGGGTTCTCATTTGAAAAAACAAAGTTGATCACGATTGCGCATGGTTGCGCAATTGCGCACTGCGCAATTTTGTCATTTTTGAATTCTACGCAAAAAATTATGAAGAATAGCGTTAATCCGATTTTTTTTCTTACACTATTAGAGAAAATAAGTGGGGGGAGCGTAGTTACTTGGACACCCTGTATATACAAACATCCTGTCTTGTCAACTCACTTCTAGTCGTTATGTATAAGTTCTAAAAATGTTTAGATACCTACCTACCGAATTGTTCAATACATAATAAGAGTATCTATACAATAATATGTTGTTCCTCGTTCGTTTTGACTATTTGAATATTTATTACTCAATACCCGGGTAGATATTCACCAAGTTTCAAGAAAATAGCATTTTAGATAACAAACTGATTTTGATCATGCAATTCGCCTGGCGTAACATATCTGTCACACCCTTTTATCTTTACCCCGTCATACATAAAAATATTGCATAATTTTTTTCAAGTATTTAGGATCAACTTCAATAATCTATGAAAAAATTGTGATTTTCAAAATTTTGAGTTTCCGCTTAAAATGGGTTAAATAGAATTGAATTTTTAAAATCGAATGAGCCTAGAATTAGAATCTCTGAGATCTGTTGGGCCAATCGGCGTTCATTCCTTATGTTGGCTTACAATAAATCATAATCACCAGTCTGAATCGCAAATGACTATTCACCGACCAAAAAATGAACACAATTTCAATTCTGCTAAATTACAAGTTTCTCTTTTTTTCGCACCGCTGTAGCTCCAAAATATTTTGTGTTGTATTTTACTTCCAATTTGCACCTCAATTTTCGCCAGCCTCAAATAGTTGGCCTAAAAACAATTTGCCACCTTGTTAACACTATTAGGGCTTTTGGCAACCGCCATAATTGTTAGGAAGGTTTTGAAGAACGGGTTTTGGAAAGTTTTCCTGCCGAATAGATTTGCATTAACGAATGGACGTTAGTTTTCTTTCAAACCTGAAGATGAAAGCGAACTGTAGATGAGAATACAATTTGGAAGAATCGGATTGAGTACACAAGCCAAAAACATCCAGAAAGTTGTAAACCCGGTGGGTTAGTAATTATTTTAAAATCCATTTAATTTCTTTGGGCGTTTACTAACTAAAACCGGGGTTTGTTATTGGAGTATTAGGTAGGTTTCTAATGTTATTTTTGATTACCATCCTCGAAATTGGCTGTTTCTTGTTTCAACCTTGCGTAAATGCTTATTCTTGTTTCGTACCTTGGTAGGTACGAGTACGAACCTTCTACTGATCTTAATAGCCAGAGAGCCTAGTACAGTAGGTATCGACAAATGAGTTGAAATGATCGTAATGAACTTGATGTACTTGAGAATAGGGAGATCTGAATGAATATAATGAACCTCTTACGAGTATGCATCCGATTTAACCGTCATCTTGTGACGTCATTATATCCCTTGAATAGGTTTTAGAGATAAAGCTAAAAACGCTGAAAATTATTACACAATGGTTTATTATTTTTTATTTTTCTATATAGATCACTCGTCTGCAAAGCCACCAACCATCCAACATGAAGAAAAACATCGATCGCATTTCGGTCAGCTTTAATTTGAACGGAGATTAGGCCTCTTTTGCGATTCACACTCGTGTTTCTGATTTATCGTACGTCCAAACTTTAAATTCTCGTAGTGAGCGAACGGTTTGTCCTACAAAGCTCCGGGTGGTCTCAAAAAATTCTAAAAATTCTATAGAATCTTAAATTGAAGGAAAAACAATACCTTTATATAAAATTTTTCAAAATTGATTTTGGAACCCTTAGAAGTGACCTACATCAACCAAAACCTTCGGGGCACAACTAGACCCCAAATGGAGCCTACATACCAAATTTCATCAAAATCGGTCAATGCTAAGTGGCAAAAGTGCCGCGTACGTCGGACGGACAAATTTTTATTCGATTTTTGGATTTTACGTACCTTGAAACATAAACCATCAAATTTTGAAGGGGTGTTAAATTTTTTTTTTCTTGGTCGATTCCAAAGGTTCATTATTGAAAATAATAAACCAAAAACGAAAGTTTTCGGATGAGGCAAGAGCTAAAGAAACCCGAAACATGGATAACCTTGCTATGCATCGCTAGAATAATATCGATCGAATCAATAAACACCGAATGCTGAAGTTCCACAACTTCTGTTTACCCTCCTTTCTCCAGGATTGATGATCCACTCTTCATCTGGAGTAATTGAAGGTGTAAATCAGAGATCGGTAGTATCTCAAAAGTGAATTCTCTTCTATTTACGAAATGACTGATTGATTCACGATTTTTTCTCTCTTATTGAGTTTGGCGTTGTTGATACTGTTTTTCTAAGCCAATTGAAATAACCCTTTTATTACCGCCCAGATTCATGTTCAGCAATTCGAGTTCACCTTCAGATATCTTCTTTTTTTTAATATATAAAACTGGTTCAAAGGTGTTCAAAAATACATCTTATTTCTTCGTACTCGGGGCTGTCCAGAATAGGTAACCTTCTCATACTCTTCGTGTACCAACTAACACCTAATTGAAAACACTTCTCACCGACGTCGAACATCCGAGAGCTATTTCGAAGAATCGTCGGAAGAAAGCTGAACAGTCGGAAAATATCATTTGAGAGCCTCTGAAACTCTCTCGGAGGCCGCTAGTAAGCAAGGAGACCCCGATAAGGTTTGAAAAAAAAGACAGGTTGTTGTCCCGTAGTTGCAGACAGGCTGTCTACCTCCGAGAAAGAGGGACATTTCCTAGACCGCTGACTCCATCTAGTTCCCATGGGCCTAGCGAGAAACACGGATAAGGTATACTACAGAAGGTAATGGGATTGTTTTAGTCTATTCAGGAGGCAGTGGCGGGTCGGAGGGACAGTTTGATATTCCCTGACAGATAACGTTCCCCACTCTTTGAAGCTCATTGTTGGAACCAGCGATAACACCTTCACAATGTCAAGGTGAACTCCATTCATATTCTACGCCCATTCAAAACATCGTTGCTCCGCTTGAACGGGGCATTTTTCATGCCATCTTCCCCCCCACCAAGCCGCCATGTTATCTTTGACTAATTAGGGTCATCGTATCGTCAGCTATCAGATGGCCTTTGGTAACATGGTACATGAAATGCCGACTTCTTGAATGGAGAATTATCTTTGCTACCGGTCGAGCCTTATCAGAAGAAATGAATAGAACCAATAGTAGCAAATAATATTGATCTCCGAGTTGAATGTGAAATTAGCACTGATCATATCGTCCCCTCTCTGACGAAGAGCGTAATCTTTTTCCTCCCACAAGCTCCCGATGACCATATTATTGTGAAAAGTACCTACTTACTCATACTGTTACTAAACTTCATCTCATAATATGGAACACAGAATCTGTTGATTCGAAAATGATTGCGTTGATCCCACGAGTAACCAAAATGTCGATTTCGGAGAACCAAAATTCTTCTGACCTGCTTCTCGAATACAAGCTTCATTACCTTCGACAGTGAGGAAGCAAAAAGTGGATTGATTCAAGAAAAAAAATCGTCAAAATTAGGCCTTCATTTCGAGGTCGCATTTTTGTCGACCGGTGCAGCAGGTAGTTATGTAGTCAACCATCTGCTGCAGTGATTGGATTCCAGCAACTTAGCGCTATGAGATCGCATTCTTTGCATTCCAAGTCGTCCAGCATCCAATAGCCGACGATCTCAACTTCTTCAGCTTCTGGAAACTCGAGCGAACTCGAAAAAAAAGCTGAAAAAAAAACAAAAACAACAAATGTTTAATTGCGAGCGGACGGTGGCCGCCCATATTGATGCGATAGTGATCGGGGGATCCCCTTGAATGACAAATACCTCCTGGATGGTTTTCTTCTTCCACTTCGCTCTGGATATTCATCAAGTTCCTCCTTCTGTCTTCTTCAACCTTCCGTCCTCTCATAGAACCTGCACCGGTTCGTCCGGGTTTCAAGCACAGTTATGTTCGTGCTCTTCCAGCAAACTAGAACCTGGTCTTCCTCTCGCCTCGATGCCCTTTCCTTCATCTCTCTTATTTGATACCAATCCCATTGAATAACATCAACTAGAAAACACCTGGTGTGAGGTTTTACTCTACTTTCTTCACCCGTGGGACTAGTAGGTACCGAATTTAAGACAAATTGGTTCAACAGACCGTAAACCCATATTAGAGAAAATATTGCTGTTTAGAATCTCAAAATATCCTTCCTAATTCAAGGAGTTATGTGATCATATTTTGACATATTGACAAATATCATCATATATGGGCTATAATTTACTCATAGTTAACTCTCATGATCATTCCTATGAGTGATTGCGATTTTGTCACCTTAGGTATCGATAATTTAAAGAATGAAAATGTGGTTCTACAGAAAGAGTACTTCGGGACAAGAGGAAGCTGGAAGCAAATGGCAAATGCTCTTTCAAATTGACAACGAAGGTACAGCACTCGTACAACTATTTGGGGTAATTCATTGAAAGTTTAACCAATTACCAGAGCAGAGAGCGTAAGAAGTCAAATTACTTTATAACTTAAAAAAAAAAATTACTCGATATTGGAGTAAAGATTGAATTTTTTTCTTTAAGAAAGGTAATTTATTAAAATACACGAAAAAAGGATAAATTAACCCATTTTCGGCCACTGATGTATTTTTGCATCGTCATAATAATGATTTTTTTAGCGAATTTTCAAAGAAAATGAAGCTATTGCAATGGCCTCAAAATTTTTAGAATCGACTTTTTCGAAACATTTTCACACTGAAATCCGTTTTGGAACATTCTGAAACAATCCCTGAAGTTTTTCCAAAAATCATATGTATATATATATAGGTATATGTCATTCCGGACGATAACTTGAGTAATTGTTTAAAATTTTTTTTTTAGTTTTTGCCAAAATGTTTGTAACAACAAACCATAGGTCAAGTTCGTTAACCAGCAATTTTGGACAATCCAAAGTGGTCCAAAATTCAAAAAAACTCCAAAAAAATGGGTTTTTCCAGTTTTTTGTGGTTTTTACATTGAAAATCATGGTAATATATGGTATATTCGGATTCAGCACAAAATTTCTGATATGAATGCATTTTTCAAAAATGAAAATTGTCCAAAATTAAGAAAAGTTTGTAGATATATATATATAATGAATACGCGCGTATATTTGTTGTACCCAGAAATGGAGTAGCCGTGTGGGTACTCTATGAGTTCGTAAAAAAAAAAAAAAAAAAGTCCTCGTTCAAATATTTTATCGACAACTGCCACCGATAGAAACGTTTAAAACCCAGTGTATTATTGAAAATTGCACGATTTTTTCGTACATATCGCGAATATAACTAAATGTTATCAAATTAATTACTTAGATGCGGTAACGCATGAAGGAGAAAAATGTGTGATAAACAAAAGGTGGCTTATTGTGACGAGGTTGGGAACATACGATCATGAACGCGATCTGTCGCACTCATCTTTAACTACGTCCAGGAGCTTCCACAATCAGAACGCTTCTCGGGCTCCCAGATTCAGCTTTCAGCCCAGTGATTTCACGTCTTCCAGGACGTCGATTATTGGTGTAAAAGTATGTAAAAAAAACATATATACATATATATAAACCAAGAATCGAAAAAAAAACTTTCTACAACAAATTGCAACACCATTGGTCCTTTTCTTAACCACACCTTAAACTGAATGATTTCTTTGAAAATTCGCTCATTAATTCATGCTGCATGAATGGACTTTTAAATATTGAAATAGTGGAAAATCTTCGTCGAAGAATTTTTTCTGGTTCATGCAGTTCCTAAACTTTTTAACAAAAAAATTTCTTCGACATTCGGGAGCTCAATGAGATTTGGGAAATTTTTTTCTGAAATATTAAATTATTAAATATTAAATTATTAAATATTAAATTATTTTCTGAAATATTAAATTCATAAAATTTGGAGCAATTTTGTTCTCGATTGGTGAGCAAATGATGCCTTATTTCGGCCGGCATTTTGTAAAATAATTCATCCTCCTCCCATTACTCTGTTATTACCCTCGGGTTGAAATCGTTAAGACTATTCTATTATGATTTATTGTGCACAGATTTACGTAATGAAGTATCTCGTGCCTACATAAAATTTAGTTCAAGCTCATTTCTCACAATGTAGGTACCTAGGTTTTTGTCCAACAAATTCATTGATTTAAAAAAATGTATAGTTAAATTATTAATATATTGGGGGTAAACAAATTGTTGGCTCGATTACAAAGATTAATTATTGAAAATAATAAACTTAAATTCGCTGTCTACTAGCGTATTATCATTGGAAGAAGTAGATTATAATCTCTTTACAATCGGCGAAATTCCCCTTCGCGAATCTTACGTATCAATGGAATCGTATTAACGTGATTTACACCCAAATTACTGGAAAGCGAGTGTTATAAAAAAGAAAAAAAAAATACCTGCTCAATAAACCAGTCTGAGAAAACACTTTCAGGATGATTTCAGCGTATCGAGAACGGATTTGGCTAATACGAGCGATCCGGTTTAGTTATGCAATGATGTCGGGATTCCCAGAGAATTTTACTTGTTCGCCGTAGCGATGGGACAATTTCTTAGAAACGCTGATATTTTCTGGAACAAAACGGAAACTACAGCAATCAACTCACTTGTGTGGGTTTGCTGGAAGAACGAAATATCAACTATTATTTCTTAGTAAAATTAAAATAATTTTTTGCCTATTAAATATGACTTTAAAACCAGAATTATTTATTTCTCCAACAACTATCAGTGTAATGGATATTATGACAAATGGCTCAGTCACACGACTAATATTGTAGGGTGGCCTAATGACACTGTGTATGACTGTGTGTGTGTGTGAGTAGTGTACGTGTGACTTTATAAACTATCGATGCTTCGATTAATCGAATCTACCGGCCTCCGTCGAAAGTCAGCCATCATTGATCACTCCTCTCAGCATTTCTATGAAATACCTACTTACACACATTGTTCACGAACGGTTGGAATTACGGTTTTGACTCAAAACTTTTGAGCGGCTTTTCCAAATATTGAAAAATGTAGGATCGAGTAGTTGTACTTGATTAGAAATAATCGCGGTGTTCGCGTGTGATGACACTCGAATAATTATAGGGCGACGATAGGGATGACGTGGCTTGATTTGACGTGGTTTTGTTTTCTGAATAAAAATTCATTCTCTGATTTGATTGTGAATGAGGTGTCTGTTTCCATTATTACCTATTTTATATTATTATTTAATACAAAGCTTCTCAGCTTTTCATTGGTCCTTTCCTGTGAATTAGTGTATTTTTAATCAGGTTTACCTACCTACGTAATTTTAATCGTGTCATGCTTTCGCGTAACAATAAAGTTCCACCCGCGAGTTCGCGTTTGACGCGTTCTTCTTCTGCGTCGAGCTCCACTTCCAGGACAGCGATCTAGGGAGAATTGAAGAGGATAGAAATGGAATTTATGGAGAAGAATCAGCAGCTCTTGGAGCGGTTGGAAGCATGTTCCCAGAGGTCAGGAAGGAGAAAGAGTGCCGCAGTTGGGTGCCAGGTACCAAGTTTCCTACTTCCCAATGATATCCCTTTCACCAAACCCGAACCCTCGACTATGCGCTATCCAGGAGGTGAAACAATAGATGAAAAGGATGGCGAGGAAAAGAGAGACATGAAGAAAGAAGGTGCTGAAGTTGAGGCAAAAGATGACGCGAAGGAAGAGGAAAATGTCAACAGCAAAGAGGTCGCGTGGAAGGCAACCGAAGAGAAGACGGACGCCAAAACTGACGATATTAAAGGAGCTGCTAAAGAAGGAGCTGTATCTGACGTTGGATGTGACAAGAAAGAAGAAAAGGAAGTTGTATTGGGCGCAGCGTGTGAGGAGAAGAAAATCGATGAAGATAGCGAAGAAAGATACGATCTTCAGGTCTTAGTTGGAGAGAAAAATGATATGGAAGAAATGGAAGGAAAATGGAGTAAGGATGATGAAGATGAAGCCATTGAGTTGAAGGACAGGAGTGACGTCAATGGGGATTTAATCCACCTTAAAATTGGTGAAGATAAAGAAAATTTGATAGCTGGAGAGCACGATATTGTTGAAAAACACAAATATATGAATGCGAAACGGAGTGGAAGAGGAAGCTACAACCTAGACATTGGGATGAATGACGCCAGAAGTGTCAGTGTGAAAAGAAGAGGCGGCAACTCGACGAGCAAGACACTAAGAGCAAAGATAGAACTAGTGATAGAAATGAAAAACGAAAGAAGAAGACGCAAAAGAAGACTCGACGATGTAGGCAAGACAGAGAAGGCGCTCTACCACATAATGACAATTGTGTGAACTAAATTTCATTAATTTTGGTTTATTATTTCTAATAATAAGCCTATGTGATCGTATCGCAAAAAATTTTTATAACCCCCCCTCAAACTTTGTCACTTTACGTTTCAAGGTGCGTAGAATCCAAATTTGCAATGTCCGTCCGCCGTCCCCCGTCCGCCGTCCGCCGTCCCCCGTCCGCCGTCCCCCGTCCGCCGTCCCCCGTCCGCCGTCCGCCGTCCGTGGCACTTTTCTTAGCAACACTGGACCGATTTGGTTCAAATTTGGTATATGGGCTCCATTTGGGGTCTAGTTGTGCCGCGAAGCTTTTGGTTGATGTCAGTCACTTCTAAGGGGTGAAAATTAAGGGTTGAAATTTTCAAGAGTGCCCTAGCTCGAAAACTCTCGAAATTAAGGTATCGTTTTTTCACCAATTTTAAATAGTATTGAATTTTTAAACATTTTTGAGACCACCCGGAGCTCTGTAGGACAAACCGTTCGGTCCCTACGAGTACTTGGAGGTTTTCCTTCGATAAAACAGAATCATGAGTGTGAATCGCAAAAGAGGTCTAATCTCCATTCAAATTTTATCGGACTAAAATGCGATCGCTGTTCATTTCTTCGATTTGTATACAGTTTTGCCTTCTGCGTAACCAGTAATCAAATTTCCATATGAAGCTTTCTATTTTTCCAATCGAGTGTGAAGCGTTTAGTTCTTTCTAATAAACTAGATTGTGAAGGTGTGAAGCCAGTATGGTGTGGTAGGTAGTACCTAGCTGGTAGGTAAAAAAAAGTTGGTAGGTAAAAAAAATGTTGGTGGGTAAAAAACGCTGCAAATCATTGCTCAAAAGCTTCTTCATTCTTCAGATCACTGATCAGCTGAGTGAGCTCCGAAGTCATTTTCAATCCTATTGAACGCAGGAAGCTGAAATTTGAGAGGGAAGGTCAAGGGAGAATACAGATGGTGGTAGGTGCTATTGATGGAGAACCAGTGATCTATACAGAAGGGTGATCTATACAGAAAATAATAAACCTTTGAGCAATGATTTGCAGCGTTTTTACATTTTTCGGCGTGGAGGATGTTCGCGAGTGATGGCACTCGAATAATTATAGGGCGACGATAGGGATGACGTGGCTTGATTCGACGTGATTTTGTTTTCTGAATAAAAATTCATTCTCTGATTTGATTGTGAATGAGGTGTCTGTTTCCATTATTACCTATTTTATATTATTATTTAATACAAAGCTTCTCAGCTTTTCACGCGGTATCATCAAAATTTGAACTTCCTGGAAAGAAATTTCTGAAACTTTTTCTCATAATATTTCCAAAAACTTGTACAAATTTCAGATAGCTCGTTTTTCCTGCCAATCCCTCAATTCTCTACGTTGAACTTGAGAGCCAATTGGTGAAGTTATCTGCCCTCATTAACCCTCGGGCACCGGCGGGTCTTTGACGAAGCAATCAACCTGCGGGCGGTACTCCATGCCGCTCCCACGGAATTTACTCCCAAACTGATGATAACTTATTCTATTCAGTGTTTTGAGGCCAAATAAAATATACCACATCATTCAGCGTTAAAAAATCCATGAAATGATAACTTTGACTTTATTTTTCTTCCGAGTCTACCAAGGTAGCGGAAGCTTTGTTTTCACTTTTGAAAGGTTGAAAAAAAAGTTCTCCAAAATCGAAATTTTCACTCGTATTTTACGTTTCAGACCTTTCTGAACAATTTTGGTTCCGTGTCTGTGTGTCTGTCATGAAATGATTGTAACCGGTATAACTATACGAAGTTATTGTCCGATTTCGATGAAATTTTCTAGGATTGTTCAGATTGGCGTGTAGATGGTTCCCTATGAGGGTGTAGTGGAAGGTACTAAGAGATTGATGTTTTGAGATTAACTACTATGCATCAGATCATAGCCCGATTGTATGGATATACAATCGGGTTATGGATACGAGGAAGCCACACCCATTTGGCAGACTTTTTTTGTCTCTAAGTATATTAGTTCCTCAGAAAAATCACGAAACAAAATCTGATTTCAAATAATTTGGATTTTTGGTGAGATTGATTTTTCCGTTCTCAATGCATCTAGTTTATTACTCTGAAATAAATACCGAAACCACATAAAAATGGTCTCGTTATTTTCTGATGAAAATATCAGGGATACGAAAAAAGACTTTCTTGCATGATAGGTAGATACTTTTTATTTATAAAAACTCAATGAAACTTCGATTAATTAACTCCTTTGTTTTAAACGTAACTTGAGTCATAAAAGCTTCAAATTACAAAAAATATCAAGATTTTTAGGAATGAACATTTCAAATAACTGTAGGGTAATACAAAAAATATAATGAATATTATCTCTGAGATTCTTCACAAGAGGTCTGAACAAAAAACTTCAAAATCTGACACACAAGAAAAAAAATCAGGGAAAATCAGGAACAATTTTTTTTTCCTTTCTGTTATGTTATGTTTATGTAAACTGAAACGAATAAAATCACTCGTGTAAACTGAAAGCTGAATTATTACGTGCAAATAGTGTTCAGAGAAGACCCCTACAAGCCCTACAAGCTTCACTCATTAGTTGATAGAAAGAAACCGAGGCCCAAAATACCGGAAACGATGTGTATTAGTGAATCACTGAAATTTTTAGAGAGTAGCGGCATGGAGTGCCGCACAGCAGGTGCCCGAGGGTTAATTTGAATATTCTGGGATGACTACATGATATTCCCTCTTCCAATTAATGTAGGGATATGTTGTTATACTCCCCTACCTCTCATATAAACATTACATGGACATAGAATTGATTGTTGTGAAAACTAGCAGTACGTGCTGCTTATAAATTCCCCAATATAAAACTTGAGTTTCACGATCATGTTTTCTATGTCAAAACAACACGATATTCGTTACTGATTACCTACTTTGAAGATTTTTGAATTTTTCCCTTGAACTACAAAATAATGAAATTTCATCAAAATGTGACCATGTTTCATGGTAGTTATATCCAAGATAACGAATGACTGCAGATACAAGCTCTGGAATACTAACAGAATTGATTGTTGTGAAAACGAGCAGTACGTCCTGCTTACAAATTCCCCAATATAAAACTTGAGTTTCACGATCATGTTTTCTATGTCAAAACAACACGATATTCGTTACTGATTACCTACTTTGAAGATTTTTGAATTTTTCCCTTGAACTACAAAATAATGAAATTTCATCAAAATGTGACCATGTTTCATGGTAGTTATATCCAAGATAACGAATGACTGCAGATACAAGCTCTGGAATACTAACAGAATTGATTGTTGTGAAAACTAGCAGTACGTGCTGCTTATAAATTCCCCAATATAAAACTTGAGTTTCACGATCATGTTTTCTATGTCAAAACAACACGATATTCGTTACTGATTACTTACTTTGAAGATTTTTGAATTTTTCCCTTGAACTACAAAATAATGAAATTTCATCAAAATGTGACCATGTTTCATGGTAGTTATATCCAAGATAACGAATGACTGCAGATACAAGCTCTGGAATACTAACAGAATTGATTGTTGTGAAAACTAGCAGTACGTGCTGCTTATAAATTCCCCAATATAAAACTTGAGTTTCACGATCATGTTTTCTATGTCAAAACAACACGATATTCGTTACTGATTACCTACTTTGAAGATTTTTGAATTTTTCCCTTGAACTACAAAATAATGAAATTTCATCAAAATGTGACCATGTTTCATGGTAGTTATATCCAAGATAACGAATGACTGCAGATACAAGCTCTGGAATACTAACAGAATTGATTGTTGTGAAAACGAGCAGTACGTCCTGCTTACAAATTCCCCAATATAAAACTTGAGTTTCACGATCATGTTTTCTATGTCAAAACAACACGATATTCGTTACTGATTACCTACTTTGAAGATTTTTGAATTTTTCCCTTGAACTACAAAATAATGAAATTTCATCAAAATGTGACCATGTTTCATGGTAGTTATATCCAAGATAACGAATGACTGCAGATACAAGCTCTGGAATACTAACAGAATTGATTGTTGTGAAAACGAGCAGTACGTCCTGCTTACAAATTCCCCAATATAAAACTTGAGTTTCACGATCATGTTTTGTATGTGAAAACATCAATACGATGATCGTTAGCGATTACCTATACTTTGAAAATTTTTGAATTTTCCCCTTGAACCAAAAAATAACGAAATTTTATCAAAATGTGACCATGTTTCATGGTAGTTATATCCAAGATAACGAATGACCGCAGATACAAGCTTTGAAAAAGCTCTGAAACACAAGCAGCAAGTATACATTTTGATTTAAGGAGGCCCGAAATATTTTGAATGCTGCCCAAATACAAAGAAATCTTCAATTTGGTAGTGATATAATACACCAGGAGAAAGTGGATAAGATGTCTATCAGACCCATCCGAAAGTGATGTTGAAAATAGTCGGTTTTCTCCCGATTTCAATACTTTCCTTTTCACAATATTCTACTTTTAGTTGAGAAGAGAAAAATTCTTGATTACTATCATGGTTATTCTTGTTACAAGTTCGGAGGTTAAATTGAGCAGCCTAAATGCCATTACTGGTGATCATAGGAACTACTGCCAATACAGAACTGGATCATTGGCGCTTGTATATTTGCCTCGTTTAACTCAATTGCTGATTCTGATGAAGCTTCGACGAGGTTGTGATTTCTGCTGGTGACAAATGTCCGATACGATCGATCGAGTGACAAAATGACAATCAATAAATTGACAATCCGTCAATATAACGTTAGGCGGCCTTGGGGGCCTATTTCGCCTTGGACGTTATCAAGTTATACCATCAGCCACACCACTCGCTCTTTTATTAGTATTGTCGACTCGCGGACTTCCGACTGCCTGTCCAGAATTCGTAATGAGAAGAACAGCGTTTATGCCATGATTACGGTAACCAGATTTCCTGACACCCAAAGCGGGACGTTTCAATGCTAATAATTATATTCGTATTATGTAATGCAAAGGTTGGGAAGGTCGCATCACATTTTTCAGTTTTGCCTGTTTTGGCACCGAAAAATTTATATTTTCACCTCCCACAACCTTCATTTGTTATTTAATTTCGGATCTTAAGTAAACGCTCATGGCACGAATGACCAAATTAAATCATCACATGGTAAAAAATTTGTTTCAAAAATAATGATAATAATAACATAAAGGAATAATATTCCTTTATTTTATTATTATTATTATTATTTTTAAATAATACGTCGTGGAATCAGCAACACCACCGAGCTCGTTTTTCACAACTTTTCAGGAGAGAGAAAAAACCGATTTTTTAGTCCATCAAGACCTAATTGACTGATTCATTATAGTAATCATTCATTCATTCATTTTAATCATTCATCATATTAATCATTCATTATAGTAAACATTCATCATAGTAATCATTCATTATAGTAATCAAGGAAAAATCATTCATTCATTCATTATAATCATTCATTATAGTAATCAAGGAAATCATTCATTCATTATAATCATTCATCATAGTAATCAAGGAAAACATCAGTCAATTAGGCCTTGATGGACTAAAAAATCGGTTTTTTCTCTCTCCTGAAAAGTTGTGAAAAACGAGCTCGGTGGTGTTGCTGATTCCTCTGTATACCCACCGTATAAAAACAACGAAACGTCAACTTCTTCTTTGAGTTTTGATCCTGGGGTCTCAGTCGGTCCCAATTCGTTCTTCGTTCCGGGTTAGTATTTCCATAAATTGTAGGCGCTCTAAATTTGCCCTAAATTTTAAATTTTCAAGGATTTTTCAAAATTCTTTGGTGGAGCAATCTAGGGAATTGAAAAACTAAAAGATTGCCGCTGGAATTATCAAAATCGAACAATTATTGCCAGAGAAAAATGGGAATAACCGTTTATTCAGTTAGGTTTTTCCCATTTTTCTCTGGCAATGAGGAATTTCACCATGTTGGAATTTCCTATTTTTGACCCCAAAATCGGATTCAACACCTCGAAAAACCCCCTAAGGCAAACTTTCAGCCCGAACTTCCTAATTTACGAATAAACAAAGCAGCGTAGAAAATACGAATGTTTAAAAAAATCGGGAAAATGACGTCATCCTGGAATAGTTCATTTATGGCCGCTTGAAGTGCTGAGATCGAGAAATCCATAGTCCCCAGATGCAAAATTTCATGAAACAGTAAAGTTCGAAATCGAAAAACTGAAGAAAAAAATATAAAAAGCGAGATGGGGAAAATTAGGTTTCCTCTGTTTTTGTTTGATAACTTTTCTCTTAGAAAACACGATTTTGTCGTCCCAATGGGCAACACTGGGAGGAGACGGCGATCCGAACAGCCAATCAGCGAGCGTTCCCGCTGCACGTCCGTTTTCCCGGTTAGTTTTGAAATTAAAAATTTTGATTGTCTCCCAAAAATAACAGGAGACTTATTTTCCGAAATCAGCCCGATTTTCATCTATCCCACACCATTAACTATTCAGGAAAAATGCAAACAGAAATCGGTGAAATTCCTCATTATTGTTTGATTTTGATGATTCCTGGGGCAATATTTTACTTTTTCAATTCCCTAGACTGTTGCTCTAATAAATTTCGAAAATCTTTGAAAATTCCAAATCAATTTATGGAAATACTAACCGACTGAGACCCCCTTAACCCTCAATATCCTGAGGTATCTTTTTGGAAGTCCGATTTTACCTGCAACAGTTTATCCAATTTTAAGCCAAAACTGATAGCCGTTGGTTATCTTGATACTCCACCTATCGATTGTGTAAGAAACAACTCAACAAAAAACAATATAATTCTCGAGTTGACAGACTGCAATAGGGACTTCAAGATACCTTCTACCCTAATTTCTCACCTTGTTGGCTATTAGTTCGGTTTCCTCATCAGGAACCTTCTCCACCCTATTCCTTGGTTCTGTACTTCATGAGAAATAACAGACCCGAACATCTCACCAAGGATTTGTCCAAGTTTCCTTCTTCTACTCCAAAAAGATTGGGTTTTAGACAGATTCTGCTGACGGAGGTAGCGCTAGTGTGACCCTTGGACTTGGACAAAGATCATTCTTGGGCTGACAGACTGTAATAGGGCTTTTAAAGAACCTTCTGCTCAAATATTCCATAAATTTGACAAAATACGTCTAAATTTAACTCTCAAAAAACCGAAAACTTTTTTTTGATCGAGTGGGAAATTAAGGGTTAACTAGCTAACGGAAAGAAGACGTAAATTCACCTACCAACCTTGGATTTCCAAATAATAATTATCTTTTAAATAATCAAATTATTAATTAAGTAGGTAATGGTATTATGATCCCACGTTTGGGAATGCTGTGTTAGCTTTCTGCTGATGTACTCGAGGTATTTGTTGCAGAACGGCTACGTCGAGTGTCTGAAAGAGCCATGTCCGAGCGCCGAGGGGTGCCACATGCTGCTGGAAGCGCCCAAAGGAGAGTGCTGCTCGCGATGCAAAGGCTGCACCTACCAAGGGAAAGAGTACGAGAGCGGTGCGGAGTGGCGAGATCCGGACGACCCTTGCGAAGTACTCACTTGCAAAGCCGGCGTCGTCACCGTCACCAAGGAGCAGTGCTACGTGCCCTGCGCCGACTCCATGCCGCCAGCTCCTGGCACGTGCTGCAGGACATGTATGGGTGAGTTACATTTCGTATAATATTACTTGCCAGGGTCAGCTGTGGCCGCGGTCGCTACGGCGTGCGTCTTTTAGTTATGGGTCTCGGACCAGCTACTGCGGGGAAGCCGTGAGTTCGAGTCTCGCCGCTGTGGCGTATTGTCGTGTGAGCCAGGCTCAGCCCCCCCCCCCCTCGTTCTAACCCAGGGCGGTGAGGCAATAGGAAGCCATGAGAGGAATCATCAGAACAAATTCTGATCTTCCCATTGGAAGACAGCTGATGACGTCCGCGACGCCACGAATGGCAGCCGGACGTAAATCCAACCAAAAATGGTTGTTTACTTTACTTACTTACTTGTTTACTATTATTGCATGCCATTACTATGTCCTCTGGATGGTCTTGATGCCGCCAGCTCGTGCAGGTATGAGGGAGCTATGTGCCACATCCACTTGACCCCTAACCTCTTTTATCCCCGTTTTTTGAGGATACTCAAACTGTACAGCCATGATCATGATTTCATACTTTGATCATGTTTTTCTCCTACCAAAGTCAATTTTCTGCTCAAATGTCCAAAAGCACGAAGGTTATAAAATTGAAGGTTATATTAGATGTCAAAGACAATAATAAATAACTTAGTAAGGCTATAATGAATTGGTAACCTAAAGTGACTTATAAAAAATTACTATCCCATATTAGAAATAGCGTACTTTGACATTTTTAGATCCTGTCATCACTAAATTCAACAAAAATTATTGAGTAATGTTGGTACTTGTATACTTGTACTTTTGACGGTAAATTGCAAACAAACATCTATTGAGTTGATAGGGCAAAATAGCTTACCCACATAGAATTATGGACGAACAGAATTATTTGATGGATAAATATGTTATAGAGCTGTACCACTGATAAAATAAAAGTACGATATTCGTAAAGTAGTTTTTGATCATTTTCAATAATGAACCTTTGGTTGAGCAAGAAAAAAAGGGTAACCCCTTCCTCTCCCTCCCACCTCAAAATTTGATGCTTTACGTTTCAAGGTATGTAGAATGCAAAAATCGAATAACAATTTCTCCGTCCGCCGAGCATTTGCCCAGTACGCAAACGCACGAAACTTTGCCCAGTTTCCATGGACCGATTTTGATGAAATGTGGCTCCATTTTGGGTTTAGTGTGCCCCGAAGCTTTCTGTTCAGTCACTTCCAAGAGGAAAACATTTTCAAAACGCCCTAGCTCTCAATAAAGGCGTGTTTTTTTCATTATTTCAAAATTGCACAAATTTTCAAGAATTTTTTGTCACCACCCAGTGATTTGGGGAACCAACTATTAGCTTAATTAGGATAATTAATTACCTTTTAAACTAGAATTTTAAAACATGAATGATACCTCCCAGACGACCAACAATTTTTAAATGCACGTTTATAGTGAAATTTATCTGAACACATGAGCTCCTCAAGCCTTGCTTTAACCCTTAATATCCTGAGGTATCTTTTTGGAAGTTCGATTTTTACCAGCAAGAATTTGTCCACTTTTACCCCAAAACTGACAGCCTTTGGCTATCTTGATACTCCAACTATCGATTGTGTAAGAAAACGTAATAGTAAAAACAAAATAACTTGAAGAAAACAATTATTCTCGCGTCGACAGACTGTAATAGGACCTTCGAGGCACCTTCTACCCCATTTATCACCTTGTAGGCTGCTAGTTGGGTATCCTCGTCAGACATGGCACCGCTTTTTAGAGTACCTAGCGCACATCCCAACATCCCACCAAGGATTTTCCCAAGTTTCCTTCTTCTACTCCAGCAAAATTGACTTTATAGATAGATAATGCTGACATTGCGCTAGTGTTGCCCATGGAGTGATAATTCCTGAGCTGCCAGACTGTAATAGGGCCTTTGAGGAAACTTCTACTCAAATTTGTCAAACTTTGTCTACAGATTTGTCAAAATACATCTAACTTTAATTTTTTTTAAGTACAAAAAACAAATTATTCTAACCAGTGGGAAATTAAGGGTTAAGGACCAAACCCTTCCCCTCCCACCTAGTATTCAGGGTGAACTTTACAGAAAAATAATATGCCGCTGTGTAATAATTTGCATCGTTTTTCACTTGTTCAGTGATTCCCCTACTTGGGCTCAGTCGCACACCTCCCTCCAAATTTTAGCAAAATTTCTGTGATATTTGATCGGGGATGTTTCAACGTGAGCACACGCTGCTATGTTTGTCCAGTGTGGACGAAATTCTTGAAAGACTCAAGTTTTACCTGAATTAACTCTGAAAATCGTCTAAATCTGACCATGATTTTGAGTAGTTGAGTACCTTACTAGATAGCTGGGGTAGTTCGTTAGATAACTCGATATTCCAAATTAGCTGGGCTCAAAGCTAGATTAACTATCAAGTAGGTTTCACGCAGATGTTGTGATTTCTGAGATTTACAGATAAACAGGTTAGCTATCCTCTAATTAGCTCTATTAGGTCAGCTCTATTAGCCATCGTCTAGCTACATAGGTTCTCCATCCTCAGATATTCCGTACTCTGGTCAGAGTGGGTACTCTACCAGGTAGGTCCACAAGTAAATGGTACTCATGATTTCAATGGGTTCTTCTGTTAGGCGAGAGGAATTTTTCCCTGGATTATGATGTCAAATGGTCGGATCACGGCCTCATTATTCACTCGCGCGGATACGAAGCACGAAATTGATTTCGTTCGGCGAGTTTTGACTTCGAAGCGAAAGAATTATTGATATAAGGCCTCGTATTAATTGCTGTTTCATATTCATTAGAGATGTGGTGCAGCAGTTGTTGAGGTTTCATTGTATGCAAATGGAATACCAACTACTACTCGTATACTCGACCAGGACGGGGTCTCGACGTTCTTTCGCGAATGCCTGTTGCGGGGCTATGGGCTCATTGTGGTCTCAAATTAACTCAACCAACATCCCAACGAGGCCTATTCATAACCTCTCGGGTAGGTATTATCATTCAAACATCTTCAAGCTCCGAGTTTTCCCTTGGTAATCTCCTTGAGACGCAGGTTGTGCCTAGGAAGGCCTGAGGCCAGGGAGTGGCTCATTGGCAAGCGGTTCTGCCCGATTGTCACGCACCTTCCTCCGTCGCACTGATATCAGAGTTATCGACTATTCGCCATCCATCAAAACATCTCAAGAGTCATCGAATGAAATTCAAATCTATTTAAATTCGTCGGATTCACAAAATCAGTCGATCAATCACCCGACGGCCGCTTTGTAGTGATGATCTCTCGATGCAAAGTATACCTGCGCACGTACTAAAGCAGAATGGATAAGCGATGAAAGATAAAATGTGAAAATACCGAATTTTATTTTTCCGAGATAAGAACAGAATTAGGTAAATTTGACAAGACAAAAAACGACTTTTTTTAAATTTTTTTATTCAGGTGCGTGCAACCATCAAGTGGTCATGGACGCCAACATTTTACAATAAAATTATTTACAGCTTATAGTACAAGGATAGAGCCTTCAGTTTTTCCAGAACATCATCCAAGTGAGAAGCGTCATTTCCAAGAAGTACTAGTAAGGATCTCGGTATTTCTGGTGGACGTTCAATAAATGCAGGACATTCCACGAGCAAGTGCCGCACGGAGAGTTGGCATCCGCAGGTAACGCAGTTGGGTGGGGAAGTCGGTACTGATTCCATGAGGTAGCCATGCGTAAGTCTGGTATGCCCAATACGCAGACAGGAGAGAATCACTTCCTCTCGGCGTCGATTTACCACGGTTCCATCGCATAGTCTCATGGTTCGGCAAGAAGAAGACCACGGAGATACACTTTTCTTAACTTCCCACAACTTTTGATGCGTCGTGCCTTGCCATTCTGTTTGCCAGCAATTCCATATCTTCTTTTTTATAACAAACTTGAAGTCTTGGCATATATTTAAGAATATGGATATTGGTTCTTCCGTAGCTGCTCTGGCATTCCGATCTGCCACCTCATTGCCAAATATTCTCGAATGTCCTGGAACCCAACAGAAGATGACAGAAGTTCCAAATTCCCTTAGCCTGCTCACATTCATCAGACTAGTGGGTGGGAATCAACACCAGCCTTGATGGCTTGGAGGGCACTAAGGGAATCGGAGCATACCAGTGCTTTGTTGTCTTCTCCTGATACTAATGTCAGCGCCTTGTTGATTGCGAAGAGCTCAGCTGTGAAAATAGATGTATGTTCGAGGAGAGTGAATTTATGGATACCGCTGTCAACAAACACTGCACATCCCACTCCACTGGTTGTTTTGGAGCCATCGCAGTAGACAATCGCACAAGGAGACAGACTGACGATAATTTCATAAAATTTAGAAGAAAATTCTTGTGGAAGGGTTGAAGATTTGTTAAATTTGGTCATCGAAAGGCAAAATTGGGGGGCTGGAAGCGTCCATGGGGCGATGAGGCTCGTTCGTTCAGTGTAGAATACCGGGAATTCTAACGACTAGAAAGAAGACAAAAAGAAGAAGAAAAAACGACTAGAAAGAACAAGAAATTTTTTCTAAATCCTTTATCAGTTAAAAGGAACAGCTGGGGATTTAACAATAACTGTAGCATCCACCTAGAAAATCAACGCGACCTCCGGAAAACTGTACCAACCAGGTAGTTCTGCAAAGATGTAACTTCGTCCATCAATTACGAACAATTTTAACTTGTCGATCATTTTGGGGGGAAAAGTGACTTGAATGGGTTCAGCTGTTAAGCTTTTCATGAAAAAAAAAACCAACTGACAAACTTTGAGTTCTACTTTTAAAATTAAAAATTAAATGACAGGCTGGGATCAAACTAACACTAAAAACCTTCACCGATTTCAAACCGAGGGTAGAAATAACAGATTAATGGGAGGAGGATGAACTATTTTACAGAATGCCGGCCGAAATGAAGAATCATTTGCTCACCAATCGAGAGCAAAAATGCTCTACATTTTATGATTTTAACATTTTATTGGATTTGACAAGTCTCAGTTTTACAAATCGATATAACTCAACCATTTCATTGTTAAAAATCTAAAAAAATCTAGGTAAAATGTGAAAATCTATTTACGGACCGGAATCTGTTTCTAATCATGGCCAGAACGCTCAGTCCCCCAGGATCAAATTTGAGCCACCATAATCACGCTTTCGGCCAAAAGGCCTCATTAAAAAAAATTCCCAAATCTCAATGAGCTCTAAAAAAATTTTTTTTTTAAGTTTTGGAACTCCATGAACGAGAAAAAATTCTTCTCCGAAGATTATCCATTATTTCAACATTCAAAAAAATCATTATTATGACGATGCAAAAACGCATCAGTGGTCGGAAATGGGTCAATAAACACTTGTTAATATTTTCCGAAAATTTGGTCCCCTGGAACTGTCCAAAATTTTGGACAACGAATCCTCTCTCCTGTTATTATTGGCATTTAGGCACAATTTAGGGATTTTCAGCTAAATCCCTTCTGGAGTGACACATAAAGGGTGTTTACACTTGAGTTGGGCATAACTTCAGGGTTCGATTCTACAAAGTATTTCTAACAAAAAATGTCTCATAGCCATATTGTTTTAACACCTTGTTTTTTCAAGTTTTTTTTTTAATTTTACGATTTTTTCGGTTTTTGACCTTACGTCATTAAAACTGTCATAACCCCTGTTATTTACCAAATAAATTATAATTTGAGGATATCACTGAAAAGAGCGTTAAATTTCCTAGCTACCTAAAACCAAAATCTCTTAGCAATAAAAAATTTTTTAAAATCAAGTTCAAAAGCGAACTTTATAGGTCACCCTCGATCTCAAGATTGTTATCTGGATATCACCAAGGATTCAGCGTGAAAAATTCATAGGAAATGGTACCAAACTCGTCATCTTGAGATCGAAGGTGACCGCGTAAAACAGTCGATTTTCTTGTAAAACACGTTTTTAGGAATTAAAACTTGATTTACTCTTCCAATTTGAATTTAGAAAAGAAAAATTGACATAACTTTGGAAAGCCGACAATTTGAGCTTGTTTTTTTCTGAAGAGCGTCCTTCGAAATGGGCAAGGATTCAGAGTTTCACTTTGATAAAAAAAAGTCAAATTTCGAAAAAATTTAAAGTTGGCTTTTCGACTTGATATTTCAAAATATTTTATTGCTGAAAGATTTTGGTTATGCATTAGGTAGCTTGGAAATTTAACGCTCTTTCCAACGATATCCTCAAATTTGAATTTAGTTGTTAAATAACAGGATGACGTAAAGTCAAAAACATCTTTAAATGTTAAAAAAAAACTTGGAAAAACAAGTGATTAAAACAAAATTTCTAAGTGAGATTTTTTGTTCGAAATACCTCGTACCTAGAATCGAACTCTGAAATTATATTTGGGAAACTTGAGTGTAGACACAAAAGTGATGCCCTAAAAAATATCAAAATGTCTCAAACCAAAATGTCGAGGCAACACCTTCTCCAGTTTTACCAAAATGACGTTTTTACTGGTTTTGCTGGATTTTAACGAGTACCCGTTGTGTAACAATTTGCCCGTTTTATTCAATCGGATCATCAAAGGATTTCTCTATTCGGCCCTCAGCGACGTCTCCAGGAACGATATTCCCCGTGGATAAGACTGCTTCCCAGCTAACAATAAACGACGCGAGTGGGCGAAACCGAGTCGAGCAGATGAAAGATGGACTCGCATCAACCCAACAAATGGGCGGGTGATCCAGTTGTGGACTTTCAGCCTTTTTGCATCCATCAACCTGATTAATGTCAGCATTGTTTACAACCCCGGGCAATTTATGAGGAGCCTTTTACCATTCCGGTGGGATTTCGGCTACAAATGTACCAGTCAGATTGCGTTTTCTGTTTTGACTGTTTTCCCCCCTTTTTCCCTCTCATCATCGCAGTTTTACTTACTCATATTTTTCCGCCGGCCATTTCCTGATTTGTTTGGACTTGACGTGTTCTCGAGCAGAGCCGATCGTATTGGGCGCATAGCTGGAAAAAACTCTGTCATGTTGGGAAGCTGTTGATTTGAAAATTGCGTTCGTCATAGCTCTAATGGGTCTTGGGTAAAGGCACCAGTTATCGTCAGCCAGGAGGCGATGTCAAATTTTTCCTCATAATTTTGCTCATTTGTTTCCTTGTGCTACCCACCAATCTTGGATAAAGGCAACAGCAAGACAAAAGGCGTTATCAAATTGTTTCCTTCCATTTCGCTCGTTTATTTCCTTTTTCTTCCCACCAATCTTTCAATTTGAGACTTTTCGAATCATCAGCTGTTCGAGCTGTCGTTATTCTATAGTTTTCTGAAATAATGTAAAAATTATATTTTATGAGCAATCAAATCGAGGTATCGGCCGTCAAGAGGTATCCTGTATTCAGCAAAATTCACCATTAATTTCTTGTAGTATATTTTAATCGCCCAAATATGGAATCTGCTCAAATTAGGTCCAGTTAGATACTGAGCCAGAATATTAACGTCTCTTGAACTAAATTTTTTTTATTAAAACGATTTATAAAGATGACGAAGATTGAACATAGTTTCATGATCCCGTTTATTGTCACCCCATAAAAATTCAAATTCAGATTACCGAAAAACTATTTTTATAGAGAAATATTGGGAACGTGACTTGGCAGTGTAGAATAACTATAGCAACTAGACAATTGCCCTCGTAGCCTTCATTGCCCAGAGCATTTTTCTACTAGTGATTATGATTTTAACACAGAATGTGTTTTTGCGATGACCTACCGAAAAAAAATCGTCACGAAAAAGCGACAGAAAAAACATCTGGTGATATGTTTATTGGTTGTCATGTTAATGTCAACTCCACATTTATTATTGTTGTTTTTTATTTAACGGATGACTAGTATCGCAAAAACACATTCTGTGTTCCTATGATTTCATACAGAGTATGGAAAAAGAAATAAACCGGGGGGTGCAGGGGGGCGGAGCCCCCCGCCGAGGCGCAAAGCGCCGAGTTTTCTCTTCATCAATAGAACATAACATATTATTTGCTTTGCTGACTTGATTTTGGTGTAAATCGGAAGCCGAAAACCTGCTCATTCGAATGTATTGAAGGTTCCAATTCTAGGTATGTTGAAACGAAACAGGAAGTGACGAATAATGGTTCTGTAGTTGCCACTGAAGATAACTGTATAAAATCTCTTGATATTGAACATGAGATTTACGGTCAAAATATGAAAATGTTTCAAATAGGCACTAACTTTGTTATTTCAAATGAGAACCCCTATTTTTTATTGCAAGTTTGGATTCTACGCAAAATTTCATGAATCCTCAACCGATTTTGCTTCCGAGTCTACCAAGGTAGCGGAAGCTTTGTTTTCACTTTTCAAGGTTGAAAAAAAAGTGATCCAAAGTCGAAATTTCCACTCGCTTTTTACGTTTCAGACCTTTCTGAACAATTTTGGTTCCGTGTCTGTCCATCTGTGTGTCTGTCATGGAATCCTTGCCACAGCCATAACTTCTACAATTTTCATCCGATTTCGATGAAATTTTCACGGATTGTGCGGGTTGGCGTGTAGATGGTCCCCTATGAAAATATTTACCCCCGGACTGATAGTAGCCACTGAGCATGCGCAAACGTGAATTCCTTGTAACAGCCATAACTTCCACATTTGAATTTGATGAAATTTTCTAGGATTGTTCAGATTAGGTGTAGATGGTTCCCTAAGAGATTTTTTTAAGAAATTAATAAATTTTAAGAAATTATGCGAGTTGGGGTGGAGATGGTCCCCTATGAGGGTAGTGGAAGGTACTGAGAGATTCATGTTTTGAGATTAACTACTATGCATCTGATCATCTATACAATTGGGTTATGGATACGAGGAAGCTATGTGCCACACCCACTTGGCATACGTTTTTTGGTTTGGCCACAACCCGACCAGTGAGCGCGCAAACATGCGCAACCCCCGGATTGTGCCAAAATTAAGATGAAGGTAGACCCAAAGTGTGATACAGGTTTTTTCATAATTTTCGACGCTGAATCACGTGGTGGCATCCATTTTCGGATTTAACTGGAATTTTTCGAAACGGCGGCCGAAAACTAGGTGGTTTTTAATAGAAAATCGCTCTTTTCTCATCGTAACTCGTGTTACGACGCAATTTAAATTAGTTCGGGTGGCTAACTCTCTCTCTAAATTTTGTTGTCTTTCCCTCCTCCCAAATTTAGGGCTTTTAGTAGGCTTTTCAGCTAGTATTTCGGAAAAAATGCTATCATGTTGTTGGTTCTAAATGTAGGAAAACAACAACTTAACTGTGAATCTCACATTTAATAACAAGAGATTTCATAATTTATTATATATTTTATTATGTTCATGTAATAATAAAAATTATATAATTAATAAATAAATAATATACTAATTATATAATTTATATTTATAGTTTTGAATTTATTATTTACTTAATTTTGAAAAAAAATTTCTGCTGTTTTCTCTGCCATTTTGGTTTATTATTTTCAATAATGAACCTTCGGAATCGACCAAGAAAAAAAATTTTTTAACACCCCTTCAAAATTTGATGGTTTACGTTTCAAGGTACGTAGAATCCAAAAATCGAATAGAAATTTGGCCGTCCGTCCGCCGTACGCCGTACGAAGCACTTTTGCCACTTAGCATTGACCGATTTTGATGAAATTTGGTATGTAGGCTCCATTTGGGGTCTAGTTGTGCCCCGAAGATTTTGGTTGATGTATGTCACTTCTAAGAGTTCCAAAATCAATTTTGAAATTTTTAAAACGCCCTAACTCAAAAAATTTTGATATAAAGGTATTTTTTTTCTTCAATTTAAGATTCTATAGAATTTTTTGAGACCACCCGGAGCCCTGTAGGACAAACCGTTCGCTCACTACGAGAATTTAAAGTTTGGACGTGCGATAAATCAGAAACACGAGTGTGAATCGCAAAAGAGGCCTAATCTCCGTTCAAATTAAAGCTGACCAAAATGCGATCGATGTTTTTCTTCATGTTGGATGGTTGGTGGCTTTGCAGACGAGTGATCTATATAGAAAAATAAAAAATAATAAACCATTGTGTAATAATTTGCAGCGTTTTTCTGAATGGATTACTGTAAACTTCGTCACCCACTATTACTGGAATCAACTTCTAGATACCCTCCGAATTTGAGCAAAATCAGGTGATTAGATCGTGAGATATCGATGTTTAAGGAAAATAAACTTTGTTCTGTTTGCGCAGACGGTACTTTTGATGCGACGGGGTTGAAATTTATAAGGGACCTTGTTCTCATTATGAATTCGTGAACGAACTACTAGGGTTGAAACAATCCAAATAGCCTTTCAAATGTCGATCCCTGTTTGGGTCGTAATTCCCTCGTAACCACGTTAAACGAGAGTCCCTCCAGCGGATATCCCCACTCCTTTACCTCGTGATTTACCGTCGGTATTTCTCAACACAACAAAGAATCCTTTTCGCCTCATCCTTAATTGAATCTTTCAGGATCGAAGTTTACGATTGAAGCCTCATTCCGTTTGCAACTCATCTCCCATGATTCGCTGGGATATCTGTTACCAACTCGTAAAACTTCATCCTCCCGGACCGTTTTATGGTTCTTTTCTGTTGTAGATTTTTTTTTCTCCCTCCTATAATACTTATAAGAGGCGTTCTTTTTCGCATTTTCTTAGTCTTTTGCGGCTCGTTTTTGTAGCCGACGGGGGTTCCTCGCGACTTCGGAAATGATAACTTTATTATAGTGGTAAAGACTCTCTCGAGAGTTTTTGTTACAACAAAAAGGAACTCCCGTCGCCAAAAAGCAGTAAAAGAGAAAAACAAATCTGGCTCGTCTTCATTCATTGGGCATTTACAAGTACCGGACATTGATTTTTTTTTTTTTTTTTTTTTTTTGTTCGCGAACCACTATTGGCCACAGTTGGGCTAAATTACTCGTAGAATTCAAAATAACTCTGTACGAAAATAATGAAATATTCCCTTATGTTTCGAGGCACGGCTTCCGAAAGGCACTTAGACTGACTTTTATTGATATGTATATTATGGATGGTTACCGCTGGGATTCACTGAGAAGAAAATATTGGAATTGATTGGGGTTGACGGTAGGTTTGGTGCAATGAAATGCACCAATGTTTGCCGGGATGAAATTTTTCATGACTATCCAGGAATGTATGCACGTAGTTCATGAAATTTTAGTCAAATTCCAATTATTTCTTCGTAAAGTTTGCTCACGACGTGTTTCTTCATCTATTCCTGCCTATCCAAATAAATTTAAATTTATACATATTGTGTCTAAACCTGACATCCGAATTTCAGTGATTTTCGACTTCGAGGTACTGATAAATAATGGTTCAGAGAAATTCACTCACTTTCTTGTGGTTTTGCCTAAGATTCTTAAACCAGAAGATTGTCAAGTCAGTTTGACACCCATTCGAAAGAATTTCAAAGTCTTGAATCACCAAAAGAAGCGAAGGAGAGTTCTCAGAATGCTGTAAAGCTATTTTTATATGCTTGTGCACATTAGGAATCTAGTTGGTCTTCCTGGGCACTGGAACACTCTCAGAGAAGATAGGAGGGCCTGCTGTACCATCAAGTATTGAGCCAATAGGCCCCAGAAATCATCAATCTCACTCTGATGCAGCAGATTTTGCCTAAGACAGACACAGAGCCAGAATTCAGAAGGTTCAGTTTAGAACGTAGTGCATTTATCGCATCAGCTGGGAACGTAAAAATTCTTGTGAAAATTCTGATGTTGCAAGAATACATGGTTCTTAACTTCGAATGTGGAAAAGCAAAAATAATCACTAGTCTTGCCAGACACTATCTAAACCCTAAACCCCTTGAGCAAAAGAATTTCTTAGTTCTTAATAAATTTTGAAATGAAATATTGGGGAGTACGAACTATTACCCACCACTAAAACATCCTTATATAAACCAGTTCGACTGTGTTTCATTCGTTTAAAACACAATATCCAGGAATATCGAGGTTAACTTGAATAAAAGCAGCATAGAAGGACTGTTGAATCCGGAACGATTATTTTGTCAAGATGCTCAGTATATCTTTGTAGGAAGACTGTCTGGAGTTTGCTAGAGAAAATCTTTTTGTTATCTTTCTGGCGGCCGATTTGAGAACATGCGTCAGAGTAGTTTCGACGGTCCTACACCAACACAACGATGAATTAAAGCTTAAGAAGCCAGAGACTCTACAATTTGGAGGAGTTCCAACTGTCATCTCCTACTTGCCCGCCAACACACCCCGTTTGGTCCTTAACCCTCGCAGTTTTAAGGGTTGAATTTATGATATTCTCTGTTGAGTTTTTTTTTTTTTTTTTTGTCGGCTTTTGTATCGCGGTCATTGTGCAGCTTTCGGGATCGATTTTAAAAGTCTGTGGCATTGTCTACCAAGCTCCTATAACTATGACGGTGATGTTTAGTTCCATAACCCTAAAAGGGTTTCTAGACCCTCAAGCTTCCTCTCAAGTACCATCTCATGCTCTTGTTCTGAAATCCCATCAAAACTACTTGAAATTAATTTGACCAACGTTCTTAGTAATCCCTCTTCATTACGTCGTAGGTTCTATGAACTCCATTATTTGAGAAATTTAGTACCTAGGGTACAGTTGAAATGTCTTCCTATTTCTGCAATAAAAGTCTTATTCGTGAAAAAGTAACATTAGTTTGACCTTATTGACAACCACTAATGCTAAGAAGCAAGAATATTCGAACCATTTTACTCGACTACTGTACGTTTTTGTGCATAATCAATTATTGCTTGATTGTTCATCTAATTCGTTATGTTCCTCATTTTAATTTATAATGGGATATAAGGATAATTTTGATTAAACTTTTAGCTAGTTAAGTTGTATTCGCTTCATATAGACGTGAGGCATTCTCCGTCTCAGTCTGATAAGTTAGTTGTTTTACGAGCTAGCATCACACCGAAAGCCTCTTTTAACTCGGAACATTTCAAATTCATGACTTTTTTCATAGGTCCTTGAAACGCAACTAAATTAATATTTAGGAGAGACTTGACCCGATAGAGCCGCAGAGTATTTGATTAATTTTTGTTTTACCTTGATGTTGTTCATCCGAACATAATTTTCGAATCGTTCAACATACGACGAAAACCTCTCAACATTGGGGACGAAATTTTCAAAAAGAGTGGTTCGTGTGAGCTGGCGCTAGATGTAGGCTGGGTTTGTAGTGCTTGAAAAATTTGCTGGAAAACGGCCGTTTTTTGTTGTTGAACTTGGAGAAATTGCTGAAATTGTTCGGAATCCATTTTGGAAACTGTGCTAAGACTAGAGACTATGTAACTAGGTGGCCAATGAAATGGAAGTTTACTCACCGAGTCAAATTACCAGCGGGTGAAACGAACTTACTTTCACCTCGTCGCCAAAACTGCTGTGACTTGAATAATCACACTTGCATCCTAAAGAGCTTGTACTTCATCATAATTCATAATAATGAAAATTGAATACTTACATTGAAAAAAGTACGCTCCAAACTCAAAATGTGAGTTTGATTTTGAGCTGATTAGATTTCAAAATTTGAGCTGATTAGATTTCACATTTAATGTGAAATGTAATCAGCTGTTCATTGATGAATGGCTACCTACCTAATGATTCTTGTTTGAAGTCACCACAATTGCATCAGCTAAATAGAAAATTGCTGGACGATTTCAACGGTATATGATAGGTTCGTATGAGTTGAACCGTTCAGATTCTACTCGTCTGAAAGTAGACCGCTAAATAATGCTTAAATTTTACTGGGAGCCTCTCGTGCACTGATGAATTCTAATGGTAACCTGAGCTTCTCCCTGATCAGCTGAGCGAGCTAAATTCGCCCCTCTGGCTTCTAGTGGCTCACAGGAAGCTGAAATGTAATAATATTACATTTTCTTTAAGGATTAGCCAGGCCCATGTGCAGTATACACGTGGATATGAAAAAATATTAATATTCGATGTTCAATATAGAAACTTGACTATATTATAGTCAAGTTTCTATATTGAACATCGAATATTAATATTTTTTCATATCCACGTGTATACTGCGCATGGGCCTGGCTAATCTTTAAAGAAAATCCTGACTTGCGTGGTATAAAAAATATGAGTATATCATTTCCAGTCGTCGAGTGAAATTCCATTCAAGACCTCAAATTATTTTAAAATGATTTATCAGTGTTTTATTAATCCATCAAAATATTGACAACTTGGACTTGCAATAAGAAAAAAGCCCCTTCACCGATCAGTTACTCAACTTACCTACGTCCAAGATATAATTTATTGAGAAAAGTCTGCAGCAGAGATTTATGTATTGCTAATCGCGTCTCCCATTAACTCGATCGAGTTTAATTGTTGTTGAAAGGGAGTAACGGTTGGCGCCTGATTTGAGACCTTGTCTCCTCGGTTACCTAACAGCTTTATACATACATAAATATATATAATTTTCAACGTTTTCTCCCCTCTCCCGTCCCAGCCTACCTTTGAGTCCCACAATCGCTTATTTAAGTCGAAACCCGATCGCTTACCGAACGCTCGTTTTTCCCGCGTTGTCGCGCGACGTTAATTTTCGAGCGAATTAATCCCGATTTATAACACATTATAAATTCAAATTATGAGTAATGCGAATCCGATGGGCCGTAATGATACAGTCATTTAACCCCTTATAACATCCTTGGGGTCGTTTTCCAGGGATTCGGACCGTGCGACTCATGTTGAAAGTGGAAAAAAATCCTGTTTCTAGATAATTTATTTTAATTTTTTTAGAAATCTCGGAATTGGCCAATTTTTATTATTATGTGGGCCGAACGATGAATACTTGTTTTTGCATGTTCATCAATTAATTTCCCATTAAAACTTGAGTCGCGTTGTGCAATTAAAACCAACGCTTCAATTCATGCTTACCAATCTTGTAGGTCCTCCTATTCAAATCTGGGAGTAACGTTAGTAGTAAGGTGGGTGCTGAAAAGCTGAAAATACTATTTCATCAGCACTTTGGAACGTGATTTTGCCATTGTGTGTGGTGCACACCCAACACCTACTTTATAGAGCAGTAATAATGCTACTTTGATGAATAAATTGAAGGTATGGATGATTTCAGCTATTGACTTGGGTCAATCTAGCTAGTTTTGATACGCTATAATAAAGATGAAGATTTGAATAAGGAAATGGGTATATTTAATGGGGGTAGTAAATTTTTTTTTTAATTATTGTATGCAATTCAAATTTATTGTAGTATGACTGGAAAAAAAAGAAAAATGAATTGAATGAAATGAATTGAATGAAAAAAATGAATGAATTGAAATGAATTTATTGTTGTTTGACTGGAAAATTAAATAAGAAAAAAAAGTTGCACCCAGTTTATTGAACAATAACGAGGTAACTTTTGATGTAGGTGTTAACATGACTACAGTTCCTCCCCAAGAGTTGCTATTAGAGATAAAATCCCAAAAGACTTGGGAAATATAGGTATCTATCTATTCTAACCCTCAAAGTTCAGATTAAAAATGTAGGTAGGTCAAGATGGAGACCCAATCGGATAGATTACCTATAAGTTTGTTGATAAATCTTTTCACAATATTCCAATAAAACAAAATTACCTACAAAATTTTCATTTAATTAATTTAATAATAATATCAGTGCAACATAATGGCTGCCAGTATTGTTGATGTTTACTTTGAATTTTTTTGCCAAAAAGCAACAGGTAATAAACGATGTTGAATAAAGTTTTTGAAATTATATGGAAAGTATGTTAAGGAAATAAGTATAGGAGGTGTGAAATACGCTTGTGGCTGCTACAGGTGAGTTGCTGATTCTCTTAACGTTTTCAAAAGTAGTTTAGTACAAAAGGAAAATTTTGGTTACTTAATGAAGGCAGTAAAGCTTCGTACCAATAACGAAGGTGAGAAAGCTCTAAATTCATTTTGGCAGCCAATACCTGATTTACCAAATTCGAGATCCAATCAAATTTTGAAACTTTCGGGTCTTTCGGAATTATTATTTCGGAGATTCAGTATTATTGTGCAGACACATTTCCTAAAAATTTAATCAAAATCTTTCCTTATTTTTATTTTTTTTTTTTTTGTGATTTTGCCCTGGAAAGTGCATTTTGGATAGACAGGCATGGAAATAACATTTCACATCCTTCTAAAACTGCTGAGCTCGAATGACAATCTCAACTCCTCCCTGATCAGCTGGGTGAGCTAAATTCGCTCGTATTGGTCCCAAGAAGCTAAAATTTCACAAGTAGCCTGTCGTAGACTTTTTTTTTGTTATTTGAAAAATTGTGTTTATACTTTGACGGTACTGAGAGGAAGCTGAAAGGCTCCCCCATCTTGGAAGACTTACTTCTAAAATCAATCAATATTCACAAGTGTCGTTAGGAACACCTCAAAGGACCTCATCATGAACAGGAATTCAGTTACATCTGAAGATTCAATTTGCATAGAGAATTCGAGTCATTCACGACGTAATTTCGACCTACTCGTTGTCAGATCCATCAATATCTCGGCTACCGTCGAAATTTCAAGTGTTGAGCGTGATTTTGCCGTTTTCGTCTTGTTTCGACAGGACTAACAACTCGATGAGCCCTTTCTCATCTCTGTCTTGAATGGGAGGCAGTTGAGATCCTCCATCATGCCCGACCATCAGTCTTCCTCTGGAAAGCCAAATATCAATTTAGAAGGAACCCTTTTAGGGTCTTGACATCAGACTGTCACAACTCTTTTAGTAATGTTCCCCAAGTCAAGTGGTCCCGGTGGTATCTGAGAGGGCTTCGCTCTATCTCTTCTCTATGTAGAGGTTTAGAGAGACTGGACGTTGTTTCAGGCCCGTGAGAAAAGGTACGTAAATAGACACCCCACTCTTTTTCCATCCGAGTAATTAATGAATGGAAAGGTCTGAGTAGCTTTTTATCAGGAGGGCTGCCTTTGGTTCTAATGCTCCTGTCATGGTTCCCATTATCCTTTGGGGAAGCTTGAAAGACGAAGGGGGTGGTTGGGGAAATGGATGAAAGGGACGAGGAAAGGAAGGGGAGAGATTGATGAAAAACCACTCGTGGAGACAATGGGAAGAAGGACCCCGGAGCAGATATAGGCTCTGCCTTCTAATTGATCTTCGGTGAGTCCCAAGGCTTCTCCTCCCAAGGCTTCCATCGAGAAGAGATGTTCGTAAACCTTTTACGTGGGAGCTTCGCCTTCGGATGCCTTTGACCGCCTCACCTGCGACACCTTCGCCTTTGATGATGCCCCGCCTTCCCTTATTCCCGCAGTCCCATCACGATCTCCGCTCTCAATGATGATTTTTTTTTATTTGTATATATTTTTTTCAATTTTTATACCGATGGTGGGTGCTCCCTTTCACCAGCTCCGAGTCAAATCTCAGGTGTTGAAGTCTGATTTCAAGTGCTCAATTGAAATACCTGCGAGGCTTTTGAGTAAAATTAGTGCATGTCCTGACGTCAATGGTTTGTCTTTGAGTTGAACTGTTGATGTTCGATATCCAGGATTCTAGAAGCTGGCTAGACCGTCAATCCACATTCAATTCGTGTACTTGGGGGGCTGTTGTCTCTCATTTTTATGGTATTTTGGAGTCACCATTTATTATTTTTTTCAACTCTCATCGTAGGAAAAGCGAAAGTTGATTTCTGAATAGTTGCTTATGAATTTCATAATAGGTACTATGTACCTACTAGAGGTTGTTACGGAATCTGATTGTTAACAACACAATTGTTCTCGAACCAACAGATTTCATGTTATTCTCAATGAAGATGCCTCTGCCCATTCAATTTTCCAAACTTTATTTTTATCATACTAATTTTGTATTATATTTGCCGTCAGGATGTCGTGTGAACGGTCAAACAGTGCATCCCGGCCGAGTGGTGCAGAGCCTCAACGATCCCTGCTCTATGTGCCAGTGCTCAAATGGAAGGCTGAGTTGCTACAAGAAGGCCTGTCCAGTCCTTCACTGCTCACCCAGCTCCGTACAGCCTCCCAAGCCAGGAGAGTGCTGTCCTTCTTGCAAAGGTACCTCGGAGCTCGATTATTTTCTCTCTGATCTGTTATTGAATAATGCTGAAGGCTGCTCAATCGCCTACGAATAATCAATCTGATATTCACCGTAACTCTGAATCTCTAAAAAAAATAACCGTAAATCGTTAATTCTTCTCTAACTTGAAAATTTACAATCCCCCAGGTTCCAGGAGCTTGATGGCCCTATCTCAGGAGAAGTGCCTTCTTGGGACGTTCCTCTCTTCCAACGGCCAGTCTTTCATGGCTGACCGGTGTACGACTTGCGAGTGTTCCTATGGAACGAACATCTGTCGTAGGCCGTCCTGCCCAGTTCTCGACTGCCCTCCAGAAGAACAAGTGACACCTGAAGACAGCTGCTGTCCTCAGTGCCCTCCCAGGATAAAATCCTCGAGTCACTGTGTCTCCAACAGAGTTACTTACAAGGTAAGACAGATCCCAGGTCTTAATGCTCAATTGCATGAGTTGGGTTCTTAAAGAAGTCGCAGATTCAGTGCATACTCTAATGTGATTATTTGAGGAAATAAAAACTTGAAATTCGCGCGAAATTTCAGAGCAATCTAAGAGCCTCTTGCAGGTATATATTTGTAAAATTTAGTCCCAATCCCGATGTTGCTGCCAAACGTTCTTAAGAATTAGCTCCGCCAGGTTCCAACAAACTACCTATACTGCCACGCCTCAAACTTCATCAAAAGTCCATTTTAAATCAATTAATTGTGTAGGTTCACAGCTAATTCCTTCGATAGCTAACTCTGCTCTGGACCAGAATCTCTGCCGTTTTCACCCCCGTCCTAACATACACGGTAATTTCAGAGTAGTTCCCAAAAATGATTGCTGAAAACTGATTTTCCAGGCTTAATTTGATTTTTTTAAATCTCTCAAGTTGTGTGGGCAAAATAGCTTCCTCACAGTGAACAACGCGAGTCCGTTGGTTTGATCATAATTGAGTTGATCCCAACACTACTGGGCTCCTAATTTATTGTATATCAAGTTGTTGGCTTCTTAAATTTTAGAAAAATTTACTACACGATTGAGAATTTTTTCCAATATCGATTTTTCAGAATATTTTGATATTTTCCGATATACCCACCGATACCGTACCATATTTCCAGTATAGGCCACAGATGGACAGACCTTCAAAAACTCAATTTCAAAAGCTCAAATCGATAGTATACCTGCAAAAATGTCCGATTTTTTTTTCAAAAATAAGGATATGCGATCGTGGAGTGAGTTTGACGGTTTTTTTTATAGTCTCCTGTAACATTTCATGAAATCGACATAAATGGTTTTGCAGGTATTCTGTCGAAATTACGAATGAATGAATGAATGAATGAATGAATGAATGAATGAATGAATTAATGAATGAATAGTTGTATTTGCCGTATAACAAAAAAAATTGCAGTGACAATAGTCAACATTTGTAAAGCCTAATAGGTATCAACAATAAAACAATGTGAATATTAACAATAAAACAGTGAAGCAACAAAACAGTGATAAAAGGAGAGGGAAAATGTGAAATTTGAAATGTAAAATGAGAAAACAAAAAAAAAATAAATAAATAAATAAAAAGCCACCCATGCACAAAGGCAGCTAAGCCCGGCCAGGGGATACCCAGCCGGGCCCGGACCCACCCACCATGGCGGTTCCCGACATATGCCCATAGGGGCAATGGCAGAAAACCAGACAAGGGGGCCGCCCCCGGGCCGACCAGGACACCCCGACCGGGACAAACAGCCAAACGCCCATGAACATGGGTGACTAGAGTGGAAAAGCAAAATGACTAGTAATTGATTATAATTAGTGACTAGATAAATATTAAAAGAATACATGAGGTAAAAGATACGAGTAAAAAGTTTGATTTTTGAAGAAAATTACCTTTTTACTCAGGATTTACGAGTATTTTGAAATAGTAAATGACTCACGATACTCATTACGGAACGTTGGTTTTGCAGGATGGAGAAAGCTGGCAACTGGACAACTGCCGTAGTTGCGATTGTCAAGGCGGAGTCATCAAGTGCGTGGCCGAGATGTGTCCCAACTCCAACAAGCCCTGCCCGCCCAACTACAAGCTCGTCGACCTGCCAGATCAGTGCTGCCCCAAGTGTGAGGAAAGTACGTATGAAATGAGAGCCTGGTATACCAATTTTTTTCGGTCTTGGTGGAGAGTTGTATTCGAAATTAATCTATATCCTATCCTATATACATATTAATCCTATATACGGCGTAAGTACAAAAATTAACAAATTTTCGAAAGTTTATCCTTTGAAATCTTATCGTGATTTCTAGCATCATAAAAGAGCCAAAGGTCAATAGCAAGATGAAGGTGGCTCTAAAAATAGAAAATAGTGTCAAAATTAAGGACCTAGGCCACCAATTTTGGCGCATCCTAACTGAATTTTAAGGGTTAAAAACGAAATTCTGGCTTTATGAAGAAGACATTTGATTTGTTTGGAACTCAACTTTTTATACCATTACTTTTCTATACCATCACCTACCCAACTATGTTAAGGATGACTAGGAAGCTACTGTAAAATACCCTCTACTCTTAATTGTACTGTACCCCTCATATTTGGTTGGAAAACACGTTTGATACGGCTCATGCAGGTTCTGAGCGAATAACCCAATATAATTGCCCCCTTCCCCCCCCCCCCCTGCAGCACCTTTTAGTTATCGGAACCCCCTTCATATTGCATCTCATTTTAAAGCTTATAATCAGACCTTTAATTTGAACATACACAAATGGTCCTTCGTCAACTTAGTCGGAAGTTACAGGGGAAGTGAAGTGAATACGGACCAACCTTCCCGAAACCCGCAACCTCGTTTTTCAACTTCTTTCACAAATTTTCGACACTTTTAACGAAGCAAAATGAAATCTGTTTGAAACGGGGCCACCACGGATACTGGTAGAACACATTTCAAAAAGAATCAGGGAGATTGGTACCAGAATAAAGAAATGCAAGGTGTATACAAGAAAATAATAAAATCGTCCCACGACACACCGAAAAGAGAACCTCCTCCGTCGCGCGCCTTCGGCACTGTTGAAGTCGGTCAATTAAGGACCCAGGCCACCAATTTTGGTGCATCCTAACTGAATTTTAACCCTTTCAATGCGTCTCCCAAATCACGTCAATACCCTGCATGCGTCATACCCTTTTGGATGAAAATTTTCAATATGAGTGGTATAATTAGTCAATAATTGGTCATTTTAGGTCATAAAAACGGATTGAAAAGCTTGAAAACGAAATTCGGGCATTATGAAAAAGACATTTGATTTGTTATGAACTCAACTTTTTACACGAATATTATTTTCGGATAGGGTGCCCAAATTCTTCATGCTGCAAGTACCTAATGGTCCACGGCTAAAACATGGCCATCAGCCCCAAAGTTAAGTTGGTAAATCAAAATCTACGATGTCAAATACGCTTCAAAAAAAGCTATGAAATTGTTGATTTGGACATTCACTTAGAAATGTGGTTATTTCCACTTAGTCATGTTCACCTAAGAATGTGGTTTTCCAAGGTTTATTCGCTTGAAAGTACATTGACTTTTAGAATAATATTTTGGCTGAACGTGATGAGGTCGAATATGCGAAGTTATTGATTCCACTTTCCTTTCGTGTCGAGAAGCGATAGCGATCTCCGGTTGTTGAAGAACTGAAAGGTTGACGCGAAGCTATTTTTTCGCCAAGAAAACTTCCCAAGTAGACATTTCAAGACAAAAAGCCCCAGCCAAGCAGCTTATGTAAAACTCAGCAGCTAGTTTTTGAGAACTCCTTCAAGATTTTGAATCATTGAAGTTTGATGAAAAACCACGAATGCGAAAAGTTCTTTTTGTAACAAAAAGTTCGTGCAAGAGATACTCAAAGACATAATTCACAAAAATAAGCGAACACACAATAAAGTAATAACTAGCTTACCCATTAACGCCCGAAACTTTTTTTTCTGTATATTTTGAAAATAGATCCGATATTCCGACTCCAAATAGTCTTTAGAACAAGGGAAAAATAATTTCAAAAATCCCCTGGTCAAATTTCATGGGTTTACGTTGCCATATCGCAACACTGGGAGCCACAAGAACTGATCTTTATTTTTCAAACACTTTTAGTATGTTGTATCGTGATCTTACCGGATCTACTAGGAACTCTTTTGGAATATTGGATGAGGAATACACGCAATATTGAGTGTAATTCATCAACTCATTGTATCATTCATAATTGTTCAAAAAAATACCACTAAAGGATTAGATAAAGTATCATAGCCCTGGTGATGAAAACATGAGTATTTGGTAGGGTACTTGTTATTTCTTACAACTGCCAGGCCAAGAATCAATCAATTTGAAGGTGACACATCGTGCTTTGTGAGCATCCAATGCAACAAACACTTGTCAGACTTCTGCTTATTACCGCATATTTGGTAGGAAAATCTGTTGTTCTGATGACATCCAATCAGGTCATTTACCCATTGAATTTGTTGCTATATGGCAACACTGGGCGTTAATAGTGTTATACAGAATAAAGTTTCTGAATGATTCAATTTTTTTAAACTGCTCAACTTAAGTTCACAATTTGTATCAGTTTGTTATCAATTTGTGTTAGCGGGGAGTCTTCGGTCTTTCGGAGACTGGTGATTTTATATACCCTGATATTGTTATTCGTAACCTGATTTAACTTGATTTTTAATTTTCTCAGGTGACGGAGTTTGTACGGTGTTTGGAGACCCTCACTACCGAACGTTCGACGGCAAATTCTACAGCTTCCAAGGCTCTTGCAAGTACCAGCTCGCCGCTGATTGTCACAACCAGACGTTTTCCATCAGAGTCACCAATGACGCCAGAGACACCAAAATCTCATCGTGGACCAAAACCGTATCTATCAAGGTAGGTAACGTGAAACTAAGTGCATATGTTCTTAGCCACCTCATCTCTAATCAGTGGTCTTGTATACCGGGTGTCTACATTTAAGATGGGCATAACTTCAGGGTTCGATTCTACAAGATATTTCCAATAAAAAATGTCTCCTAGCAATTTTCTTTTAACCCACTCAAAATTCCTTTTTTTCACTTTGAAGTTTTTTCTCGCGTTTTCGACCTTAAAGAACTGATATGGTCATAACTCCCTTATTTCTCATGCAAATTCAAATCTGTCACACCAAAAGGAAGAGCGTTAAAATCCCAGGCTACCTAGTGCAAAATCAAAATCTTTCAGCTATGAAATAGTTTCAAAAAATCAAGTCAAAAAGCAAACTTTAAAAAATGTTCGAAACTTGACTTTCTTCGACCAAAGTTTTTACTCTAAATCCCTGCCCATTTCGATCGGCGCTCTTCGGAGAAAACATGCGCAAATTGTCAGCTTTTCAACGGTCTATCAATTAGTCTTTTTAACATTCAAATTGGAAGAGTAAATGAAGTTTGACTGCCAAAAAACAGTGTGTGTTTTACAGGAAAATCCAGTGTTTTAAGCGGTTTTTGGTCCCCCTCGATCTCAAGATGGCTTGACGATTTTGGTATCATTTTCTATGAAATTGTTTACGCTGAATCCAATAGTGAGACTTCCGAATGATTCCGACTGCTAGAAAGTGGATTTTTCGAAGAAAACCTTCGTTTTTCGTACATAAAATACGCATTATTCGTAGATATGGTAGTGAGCATAAAGTAACACCTTTCTACTCAATAAAAACACCGAATTTCTAGCTGATTGAAGTTTTTGTTGACTAGAAAGGTGTTAATTGATACTACTATACTACTATACGATACTACTATATCTACGAATAATGCCTATTTTGTGTACGATAAACAAAGGTTTTCTTCGAAAAACCCACTTCCTAGCAGTCCGAATCATTCGGAAGTATCGCCATTGGATTCAGCGTAAACAATTACTTAGCAAGTGATACCAAAATCGTCAAGCTATCTTGAGGTCGAGGGGGGACCAGAAAACTGGATTTTCCTGTAAAACACACGTTTTTTGGCAGTCAAACTTCATTTACTCTTCCAATTTGAATGTTGAAAAGAAGAATTGATAGACCGTTAGAAAGCTGACTATTTGAGCATGTTTTCTCCGAAGAGCGCCCATCGACATGGGCAGGGATTTAGAGTAAAAACTTTGGTCGAAGAAAGTCGTTTCAAAAAATTTTTAAAGCTTGCTTTTTGACTTGATTTTTTGAAACTATTTTATTGCTAAAAGATTTTGATTACACTAGGTAGCTTAGGAATTTAACGCTCTTTCCAACGGTGTAGTCAGAGTTGATTTTTCAGGAGAAATAAGGGAGTTATGACCATATCAGTGCCATTAAGGTCGAAAACGCGAAAAAAAACTTCAAAGTGAAAAAAAGGAATTTTGAGTGGGTTAAAAGAAAATTGCTAGGAAACATTTTTTGTTGGAAATATCTTGTAGAATCGAACCCTGAAGTTATGCCCATGTTAAGTGTAGACACCCGGTATAAGGTGTCCCATAAGTTATCAACCAAACTTCGGGAGTAGTTTCTACAAATAATTTTCTACAAAAAAATGCCTCGGAGTTTTTTTCAACCCACTTAAAATCCAACTTTTTTGACTTTTAAGATTTTTTTCGTGTTTTTGACCTTACACCATTAAAACGGCCATAACTCCCTTCAATTACACTCGAACATTGAAAATAAGGGTACCGTTGGAAAGAGCGTAAACCATTAAAACGGCCATAACTCCCTTCAATTACACTCGAACATTGAAAATAAGGATACCGTTGGAAAGAGCGTAAAATTTCTCAAGAAAAGGGCAGTTGACCAGTCGAGAAAAACTGAATGCTAGAGTAGTATTTTTACCCCAAACTTAAACATTTGTTAATTTCTGTTTTTGTTTGAACATTTTGATGATTTTTCCCCATTGAAACAAGGTTTTTGCTAGAGGAACTCAAAAGCTTAAAGACTGCTCCATTTCATCAGCTTTCCAACCGTATAATCAAAAAATATTTTACAATCGAATTTAAGGGAGAAATTTATGTTTGAATGTGGGAAAACGTGAATTTTTCCAACGAAGTCGACGGTTTGACGGGAGGACTCCGGGGTCTGCTTGTGCTATTAAAGGAGAACTAGCGCTTCTGCTGGGATTTTAGTAAATTAGCTCTCTCTCCAAGACTTATCAGTGGTTACATTTTTTTGGAACTCGAAAAATCAAAATTTATTTTTGTTTTCTGTATAAACTAATCCACCTATCACTATTTTACGTGCTCTTTTGGTTTTATTCTACGGCATGTGTTCATAACCATCAAAAGATGTCATTCTTTCGAAAATCTCATAATATTAAATTCTTGCAGATTGGACTTATGAAAATCAATCTCGGTGAGAAGAGGCGGGTGAAGATCAATGGTGAGCGCGTTTTCGTGCCGGAAATCAGGCCTGAAGTGATCGTGACGGAAACCGAAGACCGAAACTCCGTGCTCGTCGAGAGCAAAGTCGTCGGCATCAAAGTCCTCTGGGATGGCAACTCCTTCCTCGAGGTGTCCGTCCCCGCCAAGTACAAGAGCAAGCTCTGCGGCCTTTGTGGCAACTTCAACCACCTGCCGAGGGACGACCTCAGAACCAGGGACGGCCGGATGGTCACCGACCCTTACAAGTTTGGCAACTCTTGGCGAGTAGGAGGTGAGTCAAACTATGTTTATTTCCTGGGGACGTTGTTCAGCACGTGGTGGACGGTTTTGGGGAAATTAAGGATATTTGGACTGGTTGAGTTTCCCTAGTGGTGCATAACTGAACCAACGAGCTAGTAGAAAAAGTCATCTTAAATCCTGAAAACAATAATCTGGATCAGTTTCTCCACTAGCTCTTGGGACGCCTACTGTAGGCGTCCAGTAACTGTAGGGTCCAGAGTAACTCTGCGCCAACTTCAACCACGTCCCGAAAGTCCACCTCTGACCATCAATTCTTACCAGTTCAGCTACTTATACTCCTTGCTAGTAAGCGGTGGTTCCTCCTATATTTCTAAGAGTGAAATTTATTATCGCACTCAGTGGGCTTTACTCTCATACAGAATCAGCCGTTAAGCTCGCGAACTCAGTAACTACAGAGTATTTTGCAACTGAGACAGGTGTAAAACAGGGATGCTTACTCTCACCAAGTTTGTTTGCTCTATTTATGAATGATTTGCATAACTTTTTGAGTGAGGGTGTTTGTGTTGGGGATCGACAGGTGCGCCATTTGTCATATGCTGACGACGTCATTTTCTTGTCATCGAGTATAATTGGACTTCAAAAAATGATCGATAAAATGGAGATGTATTGCGCTAATTGGAGGTTGGAGCTTAATCTAACCAAATCAAAGATAATGGTGTTTAGAAACGGTGATAAGCCTAGCTCAAGAGAGAAATGGAATTTCGCTGGCCAAAGGGTTGAAGTAGTTAGTAGGTATAAATATTTGGGATTCACTTTAACATCAACTCTCTCACTGAACCCGCATCTACAAGAAAAGAGCTCTATGGCAAAACTAGCCATTAATGGAATGTGGAAAAACTTTTTGTCGCATCCGAAAATCTCATTAGCAGAAAAATTCAAGGTTTTTAATGCCGTTGTGCGCTCAATTTTATGCTATTCATCCCAGGGCTATGCTCTAAGTGACCTAAATTTATTTGGCATAATTGTTATAGAATATTTGATGATGAATTGCGATAAAATAAAGAAATACTTACTTTAATAGAATAAAATATTAAATTTATTATACAAATGTGAATTCGGCGAACTCATCGGACGGTCATGTCTGACCACGATTATAACATGGCTCTTTGCAGTCAACTGAGTTGTAATTATTTAAGTACCTAATAAAGCATGTTTTATCTATCTATCTATCTATCTATATTTCTAAGAGTGGTAATCTTCAACTGCTGATTTTGGCTGAACTGGTTCTGGGAAACCATGTCCTTAAATCATGGCTATTTGGACTACATGAGCGTTGCATCGTCTTAAGACAGCAGCTTGCCTCAGGTGGCCAAGATTCCCTCTCACCAACAAAAGAACGTTATCAGCAACACTGACTTGATTATGGCGAAAATCGTAAGCCAAAACCCTGCATTTCAAATGGCTCTAGGTTCAAATATGCACTGTTTGGGATTCCTACTTCTCTTATCTACTTATATTATATTAACTCGGAAAAAGATTATAGCAAAGTGTTGTACTAATTTGAAGGGCGCAGAGGAAAAACCCCGTCATTGCCAAAAAGCTGACGGGGAATCTAATGCGGAAAAATCAAGGTTAAAATTTCACAGTACTCTACGATTACTTTCTAAAACAGTGTTGGTAAAAAGAAGTCAGCATTCTGAAAGGCTTAGGAATATAAAGTATGTTCAGAAAAACTAGCTGCTCCAACACATAAATTACAGTTTCATCCTAAAAAATCATCAAATTGGAAGTTAAGATTATGATAAATGCCAAACAAATTTCAAAAATCCCAATTTATATTTCGGAGCTGAAAAAATACAATTTATTTGGAAAGAAATGTAGGTAACATTATCTCTACCTAAGGGGTGGAACATTTATCACCCGCACTGGTAGCAGATATCAGAGTCCACGGCCTATAGGACAGGGAGAGGACGGCGTTTTTGGATAATCGCATTGTTAATGCTGATGCCTCCTCTTACCAGTCTCAAAGCTGGACTGCAACAGCCAACCGGGCAGCCCAAGACAAGCACAGGAAGTATGATCAGGCGGCTGAAGATCTGAGAGCTTCATTTACTCCATTATTGTGCTCGTGTGAAGGGGTGTTGCAAGTGGAGTTCCTAGCCTTCCTTGCTCGCTGATAAATGGAGCAAACCAAGATCTGCCATTGCTGGCTGGGTAAGAAAGAAACTCCAAATATCGATCATCCGTGCAGTCTCCCGACGTCTTCGAGGCTCGAGGAAGAGCATCAGATGCCTCGGAATGGGGTCAGAGGACGGAGCACCGCTACCCCTACTAAGAAATTAGAGAAGAGGTCGCTCCCGAAGCTCAGAAAAAAAAGAAATATTGAAATACGAATTTTTTTTTTTCGGCAGGCAGGTGAGAAAATCTTTAAGATCCACAGGTGGAGTTGGATCTCGTAAGATACCTTGAAGGATCCGCGACTTCAAGGTTATGTGGGATTCAAACCCACAAAAAACACACCTCCTTTTCTCCCATGTTGGATGCTCAGCCTGGAACTATTTAACAAATTACTTCAGGCTGAGTCCTGGGGCACTTCATCAGTTCTGGATGGCGGGACGGGAAATACGAATATTGAAATATGAAAGAAGAACTCTCAATGCCTTTATTGCGCCTCTTCTGTGCCCATCCGTTAGCTTCATACTTGTTAATAAATTTTTTGGTCTTTTGACATCATGAAGAAAAAAAAAAATATGGGGCCTTTCCTAAGTATAGCGCAACTACAACCTGCTTTTAGACGGCGATAAAGTTTTTCACCGGAAAGGACTGCATATTCAGAAAATACTCCTCTAAATCCTACAGGTAGCGTTGCTTACTCATTTTCGACCGGAGTGACGATGATGGAGTTATTCCCCTGTACCCTTCATTTGATAAAATGAAACGGTTCCATTTTTGCGATAACTGTGACCTTTGCCCTAATTTTTGATCATAACAGAGCTTAATAATGAATTTGTTGAATGCCGCAGGTAGAAAAGCGTGCTCCAGAGGAACCAACTTCGAATCGGTAGCTCCAACGAGATGTTCGAAAATCATGCCGAAACGAGGGCAGAAAGAAAGGCTGTGCCGACTCCTCAAATCTCCTCAAGTTTTTGGCAACTGCCACCAACACCTCAGCTATCACATGTACTACAAGTGAGTACCATCTTCTTTCTATTGACCATGATTTCAAGGCATGTTCCAAAGGAATCAGCGAACATAATTAGACATTTTAGACCTTCCTAGAAAAAGGTAATTAGCAAAGTTAGGATTTGATGTACTCGTATATAACTGTGACAATAAATATAACTCCAGTAAACAATAATAATAAACAAATACTTCCATCATATATTTTGGGTGCTCCTTTGTGACTTACTCCTTGGGTCTTCTCAAACACCTTGGATATTCAGGTATAGAACATATACAGGGTGCCTATCATTTGGATGGACCAAACTTCAAGGATCGATTCTACAACTCATTTGCAACAAAAAATGTCTTTAGGCGCGGCTTACACCTGACGGACGCGGGCGCGGGCCCCCGGAAATTGAAGATCGCCGCGGGGAAACACCGTCGCAGTGTTTCGCCTACACTTGCGCGGGCCCGTCGCTCCCCCACTTGGTGGAGGTAGCAGCTCTCATCAAGATTCTCTCCTTGGTGGACTCTCTCTTCGATTTTCCTTAGATTTGGTAGGGTACTTGGTAGTTTTAACAAACTCCAATCAGAAGAACACACAACAAATATGTTTTGGATGACAAGGAAGCTATATTATGCAACATCCACTTGACATATTACTCTCTCATCGCCTGATGTTCGATTTTCCTCGTAATTGGTAGGGATAGTTACTTGAAAGATTGATGAGGGTTATGCAGGTCCTTCGCAAATAACCCACTGTAATTTCTCCCTTTCTATACCCCCGCAATACCTTAATTTTAAGTAAATTTTCGTCGCTTTTTAACCCATTTCAAGCCGAAGGTAGAAATAACAGAGTAATGGGAGGAGGAGGATGAATTATTTTACAGAATGCCGGCCGAAATAAGGCATCATTTGCTCACTAATCGAGAGCAAAAATGCTCCTCATTTTATAGGATTTCAGAGTTCTCAGTTTTCCAAATCGATGTATTTTATCCATTTCATTAATGAAAATCTATATTAAAAAAAATATATATCTAGGTAAAATGTAAAAATCTATTTATGGACTGGAATCTGTTTCGACTCATGGCCCAGAACGCTCAGGATAGAATTTGAGCCACCATTATCAAGCTTTTTCGGCCAAAAGGCCTCCTTTTAAAAATAATGCCCAAAAAATTTCAAAAAAATTGAGCTCCCTAATGTCGAAGAAAATGTTTTTTGAATAGTTTAGGAACAGTATGAACGAGAAAAAATTCTTCTACAAAAATTTTCCACTATTTCAATATTTAATAAAAAATGCATTATTTTGACGATGCAAAAATGCATCAGTGGCCGGAAATAGGTTAAGAAAAAATGTAATGGATAAATTAATCCAAATAAAGTGTTTTTTGTTGTTTCAATTTTGTAATTAGATACACTTTTCAAAAATTCAAATCTCTAATTTTTTCCTTGCATATTTCTGACTGAATCAGGAAAATGAAAACCTTTTTTTGACGTGTGTAATTGAATCGATGAGAATAAAAACAGTACAAGTCCATTTTTGAAGATTGTTGAAAAATGGCTTTTTGTAGGTTGTAACCAGTAGAACTACGCATTGAGCACAAGAGCAGTATGCTAACCAAACTCGGTAAGTTCGAACAGAGCCTAAATGAAAATGATTGAGGGAAAAAACAGTAGGAGTCCATGGACTTATACCACCTGACACCTGATATCTCGATAAGCTGATTGGGGACATGTACTGTTGTCATTCTCACTGATTCAATTCCATTCTGCCTCGACAGTACCGTGGCGACTCAATTTCGTTTTCCAAAAAATCATGCCAGAATTAGACTCAGCATTTTTGTTGGCGGAGAGGATGACTAGATATTTGTGAGAGCGCAAGCCACGTCTGAGCATGAAAAAAATTGACTATTTTATTAGCAATTTTTTGATCTCATCCTCAACTTTCTAGTAGAAGCAATGCCAGGAGAAGGTCCCAACTTGCAAGAATTGTTGAAATTGAAGGGAAAAAAAAAACGATTTGGCCAAATGTGGTGCCAAGGCAACTCGATTGGGCTGCCTGAAGCAGTTCAAATGACCATGCATGTTACGTTTGGTGGCACAGCTATTCCGGCTAGACCACTTCAATCAGTCTGTCGATATCCATATTAAATAAAAAATCAAACGCAGTTTGGAGAAACCGGAAAAACACTCGTCCCCGTCGGCGGGTGGTGTAGGACTAGAGGTTCATTTCTACCTGCTCACCACTCACGGCGGGCCCGCCCCGTTAGTTGCGAGCATCGAGCTCTCGCAACATGCTGCGGGCGAAATTTTCCCCGTCGCGGAATCGCCCCGCTCTCGCTTAGATGTAAGTCGATACCCTTATTTCTTCGTGTTCTCCAAAAATGCGGACTCGCTGCAAGGCGCGGGCTAGGCTCGCGTCCGTCAGGTGTAAGCCGCGCCTTAGCAATTTTTTCTTAACCCACTCAAAATTCTTTTTTTTCCACTTTAAAGTTTTTATTCGTATTTTCGACCTTGCAGCACTAAAATGGTCATAACTCCCTTATTTCTCATGCTACTTCAAATCTGAGTACACCGTTGGACAGAGCGTTAAATTTCCTATCCATTTAGTGGGAAATCCAGTTTCTTAAAGCCATTTGTAAGAGTAAAAAAATAAATCAAAGTCAACATCTATAATTTTTTTTTGAAAATCGCCATTCTTCAGGCTAACGATTCCCCCGTAAAAAATACCGCTATCGTGGTGCACTCAACGGGAAAAACTACCCCAAGATCTCACCTTTCCAACAGTATGTCAGTTTCAAGGTTTAAGAGGAAATTTTCTTTGAAAAAATTGAGTTTTATGCGAAAAAACGTGCTTTTTTAGGCATATTCCGCTAGAGAGTCGACCAAGTATTATTGCCTTCATTTTTCAAGGATTGCAATAAAAAGTCCACCAAATTACATTCCTACTCGTATTTTACGTTTTGGACCTTCCTGAACAATTTTGGTACCGTGTCTGTCCATCTGACAGTCTGTCTGAAAGTCCTTGCAGATGGCAAAAGCAATACGAAGCTACTGTCCGATTTCGATGTAATTTTCGGCGATGTTCTCCATGAAAATCAAAGTCAAAGCATTACCTACATTTTCAAAATCGAATTCAAACTTTTTTTTTCTTAGAAGTTACCATTTTTTAGGTTTATTGTTAACCTGGAATAAGTTGTGCTACCGCGGCCCACTCAACGGAAAAACTGTTCATTTTGATTTTAAAAATGGAACTAAAATAAAATTAAAGAACAATTAGCAGAAAAAAATGAAGGAAGGTCCAAAACGTAAAATACGAGTAGAAATGTGATTTGGTGGACTTTTTATTGCAATCCTTGAAAAGTGAAGGCAATAATACTTGGTCGACTCTCTAGCGGAATATGCCTAAAAAAGCACGATTTTCCGCATAAAACTCAATTTTTTCAAAGAAACCTTCCTCTTAAACCTTGAAACTGACATACCGTTGGAAAGGTGAGATTTTGGGGTAGTTTTTCCTGTTGAGTGCACCACGATAGCGGTATTTTTTACGGGGGAATCATTAGCCTGAAGAATGGCGATTTTTAGAAAAAATTATAAATGTTGACTTTGATTTATTTTTTTACTCTTACAAATGGCTTTACGAAACTGGATTTCCCACTAAATGGATAGTAAATTTAACGCTCTGTCCAACGGTGTACTCAGATTTGAAGTAGCATGAGAAATAAGGGAGTTATGACCATTCTAGTGCTGCAAGGTCGAAAATACGAATAAAAACTTTAAAGTGGAAAAAAAAGGAATTTTGAGTGGGTTAATAAAAAATTGCTAAGAGACATTTTTTGTTGCAAATCAGTTGTAGAATCGATCCTTGAAGTTTGGTCCATCCAAATGGTAGACACCCTGTATACAGGGTGTAAGCCTAACTGGTCTGCCATACGGTACCAGTCGATTCTACAACTAATTTGCAACAAAAAATGTCCCATAGCAATTTTTTTTAAAACCCTTCGTTTTCGAGTTATTTTAACTTTAAACTTTTTTTCCGTGATTTTGACCTTATGTCATTAAATTGGTCATAACTTCTTTAATTTGCTGTGTAAATTACCATTTGAGGATACCGTTGGAAAGAGCATTAAATTTCCTATCGGATAGATGCCTTAACTTCTTTTTAAGTCAAGGTTTGAGACATGAAAACGTCCTCTAAAAAGAGAATTTTACGTAATTTTGGAAACCTTGGGTTTTTTCAATCTCAAATTGAACTATGAGAACCCATACTTTTTCAAGATGCAAGAACAGTGAAAACTGCGCCAAAATCTCAGCTTTCCAATGGTATAGTCAAAACATATTCTACAACCGTATTTGAGGGAGAAATTCGTGTTTGAACGCGGAAAAACGTGCATTTTTTCAACGACATGGGCGCTCTGGCCTCCTGTTTCCGGAGGCCTCGCGGTCTACTGCGGCGCCGACCCGCCCACTGCTGTCGTCCGACCCCTCAAATCGACTAGGCGGAGCGCCGATTTCGTTGAAAAAATGCACGTTTTTCCGCGTTCAAACACGAATTTCTCCCTCAAATACGGTTGTAGAATATGTTTTGACTATACCATTGGAAAGCTGAGATTCTCGCGCAGTTTTCACTGTTCTTGCATCTTGAAAAAGTATGGGTTCTCATAGTTCAATTTGAGATTGAAAAAATGCAAGGTTTCCAAAATTACGTAAAATTCTCTTTTTAGAGGACGTTTTCATGTCTCAAACCTTGACTTAAAAAGAAGTTAAGGCATCTATCCGATAGGAAATTTAATGCTCTTTCCAACGGTATCCTCAAATTGTAATTTACACAGCAAATCAAAGGAGTTATGACCAATTTAATGACATAAGGTCAAAATCACGGAAAAATAGTTTAAAGTTAAAATAACTCGAAAACGAAGGGTTTTTAAAAAAATTGCTATGGGACATTTTTTGTTGCAAATTAGTTGTAGAATTGACTGGTACCGTATGGCAGACCAGTTAAGCTTACACCCTGTATATGTTATGGCGATACTCGTCTACATTGAATTTCTATTCTGGACTTGGGATTGTTAGGTATATTAGAAGTTTTCCATCTCAGGGCGATATTGTAACAGAATTGAGAAATAGTTGGTGTCGACTTTATCACTTCATTCAACCAGTGGCGTCTCCTCCAGGCAAACATAGCAAACACTGTTTGCCTTACTAAAATTATACAAAATGAAGAAAGGCCTGGCGATGCAAGGCAAACAGTTCAAAATATATATATTTTGCGGGACTGTTTTGGATAACAGGCGACGATCAGCGGGTAGGGGGGGATGGATATGGATGGGATGGGGATGGATATTCCCACTGCCCACTACCACAGCATCAGCCTAGGCAAACGATCGAGGAGCTGTTTCGTGTGCTTGAAAGCAGAGTAACTTGGAAGATGAGCCATGGATTACGCATGACAAGACATAAAATACCCATCCACCCACAATTCAGAAATTCCTTAGCAACCAATAATCACATTTCTTAATGAAGGAATTCTTTATTTCGTCGAATCGAGTGTGGAACGTTTATTTCATCTAATAAAACTCGATTATGAAGTGAAAACATGGTTGGTAGGTAGAGGCAATGACAAAGCCGTGTTCTTTTCTGGCACTTGATCTATACAGAAAAATAATTAACTTTTGTGTAATAATTTGCTCCGTTTTTCGTTACTGTTTATTCCTAGACTGGCCAAGCTGTTTGCCTGACAAATATTCTCACCTGACGCCCCTGCATTCAACAGAGGAATTTTGAGAGGGTAGCAATATATTCTGAAAATTTACATAATTCGGAAGGAATCCATTGTGTTGTTGAATGTAGGTAGGAAACTAGCAACTTGGCTTGGCACCATGGAAGTTAGGTACTTCATTCATACCTTATTAGTGCATAAATTAGTTCATATCTTGTGTAATCATTTTCGAACCATTAGATGAAGTTTGTTCGTGTAATTCTTGGTGAAGAAGGTTTACCCCCCATTTGTTTTTTGTTTGTTTATATTGAGCCCGTAATGGAATCTGAATGTTGTATTGCAGGTCTTGCCTGGTGGATATGTGCGAGTGTCCCAGCAAGACGTGCTACTGCGAGTCGCTGACGGCTTACGCCCACGAGTGCAACCGATTGGGCGTCTCCCTCCCCGACTGGAGATCCGACACGCACTGCCTGGCAAGGCACTGACGTCAGCAGCCGCGCGCCAGGCCGCGTAGTGCGCACCGAGCCCTCCGCATGTTTACCTAGTCAGCTCACCCTGCTCACAGTAAGTCGCCCCTTTCAAAATAGTTTGGGGCAATAATTATTCTTTCGCACTTATAATAATAGCTTGCAGAAACAAATTATTTTAAAAACTAATCAACTTTGTTCTTTGTTTCTTAATATAATATATTAAAATATTTAAAATTAATTAAAATTAGATTTAAACAAAAAAAATAATAAAATTTAATTAAAAATTAAATTATATATATTATTTAAGTATATTAATTACCTATATACTAAAAAATTAAATTTAAAAAAAATTAAAAACTAAAATTATTCAAAAACCAATCAACTTAGTTCTTTGTTTCTTAATATAATATATTAGTTCTTAGTATATTAGTTAGTACCTATATTTAGTATATTAGTTCTTAGTGTATTATTAGTTCTTTGTTTCTTAATATAATATAATATATTATATTAAAAAAATTTAAAAAATTAAAATTATTTAAAAACTAATCAACTTTGTTCTTTGTTTTTTAATATTATTAAAAAACAAAAAACAAAGTTGATTAGTTTTTAAATAATTTTAATTTTTTTAATTTTTTTTTAAATTTAGTTTCTTAATATAATATATTAAGAAACAAAGAACAAAGTTGATTAGTTTTTAAATAATTTGTTCCTGCAAGCTATTGTTATAAGTGCATACATATATACACATACATATATATAAATATTATGTATGTATTATGTATGCTTGAAATCATACATATACATATATACATATATATATATACATATTATGTATGTTCTCCTATACTCGACGCTTGAAATTATTCTTATCCCTTCTTACTGACCTCACACATTTCCAGTCTACCTCATGCTTTGCCCTTGTTATACTCGTATGTTTAGCCTAACCTACTCTCTCACTTTTTGCAGCTATATCAGTCATATGGGCCGTCAACCTACCCTCCAACAATTGCATGCTTTGGCCAATATAAACCTTGGAGCATGTTCCACACCCAATACTATACACATTATACCGTGACTTTGGGGGTCCAATGTATCCTTAAGTGAAGGTGTAAAGCTATTTATTTTAGTAGCTCCATTGCTCCATGCTATCCTTATACTTTCATCTACTTGTGCAAAAACCTTTTGTAGTTCTTTTTGCCACATTGGATGGTAAGTACGTAGATGAAACGAGTAGATAAATGTATAAGGATAGCATGGAGCTATCTTATTAAAATAAATTTTGACGGAAAAACTTGTCTAATCGCCATATTTTTATTGTACAAACAAAATAGATAGATAGTTGACTTGCTGTACACTATTTTCTGTAGGAAAATATAATAACAGTGGCTGAGGGGCACTTAAGGTACCTCCTGCCAGCTCTCAGGATTTTGCACCATTGAGTCGAGGGTGGGCTTCAACTCAACGCTGAGTTTGGTTTATGAATACCGTTGAGTGCGCCCTTAGATATCGCACTGAGTGCTCCCTTAGGGCGCCCTCAAATCTTGTCTATGAATACAAATGAGTGCCCGCCAACCCTTATCGATGCATTTGAGGGTGCACTCAGACTTAAGTAATGACTATGAATTCCGCTGTACCTTCATTTAAGGATACATTGAACCCTCTAAAGTCACGGTATAATATGTTTTATGTATAATTGTTGTATTCAGATGCGTTGTTGCTTTAATTGAATTTTTCTCTGTTTTCAGGTTCCGAGGAACTCGAACGAGGGCTGAGCCAATTTTCGTATTTTTTTCGTTTACACGCCCAGATAGAAAGCGCCCGTTCGCATCGATCAAGTTTCAGCGCTCGAAAACTAGCTGCACGATTTTGATAACTGCAACTTCCAAAACTCCAGCCTCTAGGCTTTTATTCGCTGTTATTTTTGTACATACTTTTCCTAGCATTAAGTCAACGCGCTGTTCCAAAAAGAAAGTATTATTTCCAAAATCATTATTTTAAGGTAGGTAGGTAATTCGTTTAAAAAAATTGACTTTCTCACGAACCCACTAAAAAATGAAACTATTTTTATAGCGTTTTATTAAAAACTCGTAGTTAGGTACCACCAAAGACTTTTCCAATGAGTTGTTTTTTTTAATTTGTGGCTACCGCGGGAAATTATTATTTTCTAGCCATCAACGAGTAAACATGAACGCATCAAAGTATTTTACACTTTAAGCTTGAGGGTTTGTGTACCTTTTTCACTAAATGTAAGAATGAAATTTTAAGCGTAGACGCAATGTATACTTAAAGATACCTAGTTTTTAATTTAGACTTAGAGAAATTCTTAACTTTTTATATTTTTTCGTCTTTTTCAAGGTCTACTTTATCTACCCTGGTGGTAGATTTTGATAGGTAGATAGTATTATAGCGAAAGAACGCCTTATTGAACGGATATCAATTCATTTGTGATGGCAAGTAACTTTTGAAGTTGACCACAGGAAGTATGAGGTGCGCTGGGGTAGCTGGAACCCGCTGTTATTGATTTTTTTGAAATTTTTCATTTCCGTAAAATTTGATAGAAACAACTCTCACCTCCAGGAGTTTGAGCGAATTTACAGACAACTCTTAAACAAAAAACGCTGCAAATTATTGCATAAAGGTTTATTATTTTTCTGTGTAGATCACTCGCCTGCGAAAAACACAGCTTTGACATTCCCAAACCTGCCAATCATATTTTTCCGTCACAATCGAGTTTATTTTGAAGAATTAAACGCTTCACACTCCGAAAAGTTGATTCGATGAAATAAAGAGTTGTGGGTTCCCTCAATAGGAAATTTTATTACTGGTAGCTAAGGATGCAAAATTTAATACAACTCAAAGATCGCATTTTGGCCAGCTAAAATTTGAACGGAGATTAGACATATTTTGTGATTTATACTCGTGTTTCTGACTTATCATGTTCAACCCTTATGTTCCCATGAGGACCGAACGGTTGGTCCTACAGAGCTTTGAGTGGTCTCATTCGATTCTAAAAATTCAACACTTTTTCAAATTGATGAAAATGCAATACTTGCCTTTAAATCGAATGTTTTTGAGTTAAGGCGTTTTGAAAATGTGCCCTTATTTTTCAACCCTTAGAAGTGACCGACATCAACCAAAAGCTTAGGGGCACAAATGGAGCCTATATACCAAATTTCATCAAAATTGGTCCGTGGTAATTGAAAAAAGTGCCGCTGATGGACGGATTTTTTAAAATTCGATTTTTGGATTCTACGTACATTGAAACGTGAACCATCAAATTTTGAGGGAGGGTTTAAAAAAAATTCTTACTCGATTCCAAAGGTGCATTATTGAAAATAATAAACGAAAAGGAAAAAAAATAGTTCGGTACGACCAAGCAGAACTTGCAGTTTTGGGTTCCACCTCCCCAGTGTGATCAGCCATCACATGTTTCTCCCATTCAAATGCTCTGGGAGCATGGTGTTAGTAATCAACAGCATTCAAAGTTAGTGAGACAACATAAATAGTTGAAAATGATTTTTCGGTCCAAAATAATATTCAAACATGTGAGATTCGAAAATCAAAATTTTCACTCTCATTCGAATCTTACCAATTTCATGCACAAAATTCCAACCTGTTTAGTCAATTTAATGCAAATCAAAATCTATTTGTCATGTAACATCATCGTCCCGTATGTGCTGTGTAATCTCAGCCAAATCTGGGGAATGACGAAGTTCCCTCTTTCATGGATACTGGAAAAGTGTCATCCATAGACGCATCATGGATAATCGTAGTAAAGTATCCATGGGTCCAGGCAGGTTGATACTTGCGCTGCTCTGCAGATTTCATTCTTCACTAGTTTTACAATTTTAGTTCATCGCTCATGTTTTCTTCATTCAAAGGACACCAATTAGGTACCGATTTAAATATCTGATTATTGACAAAACAAGAACGTTTGCTCTCAAAATTGAATTCTGAGGAGAATCGAATTTTTAAAAAAAACTTAATCTAAAGAGCAATTCCTTATTGGATGTTTTGAAATTTTGATGGTGAAGTTTCCACATAATAGAAAAGTAAAACTCCCTAGTTTATTACAAACATTTTGAAACAATTTTTTATTTTATTTTGGAGATCAAATTGTTTTTGACCTGCACAAATACAAAGCTTTTCTGAAGCACGTAATTAAAAAATAACTTAGTAATTAAACTTCTACAATACTATAGGACTCATTCTTACCTCACAGTGTTTAAAAAGACAACCTTTGAACCAAATTTTAAAATTATTAGAAATTCCTAATAGTTACTTGTTTTTCGGAAAAGGGGCTTCTTCCCAATTTTTTTTATCGAAATTTGAGTGGCAATAATGGGAAATGATATCCACGGATCTACACCATTCTCCCACGTCAATGGATATTATACAAGGTCAAACCACCACACTTTCAGTATCCACGAACACAGAAACTTCACAGCTCCCCTCCAGCAACCTCAATTCATCCTTACCTAACAACCATGGGTTTCTTGTTCACAATAATTATTGGCGAAGCTTGGAGGAATTTTGTGCTCTTTACTGGTCCAATTGGTACTAAATTTTGGATTCTGTGCAGATTTGGAGAAAAACAATCTTCCAAAGGACTAATCCTCATTTGTTGTAATATCGATACAAAATTTAAAAAACGTTATTATTTGGTATTTTCCTTAGTATGTAGAGTTTAGAGGAAACTGTTGTAAATATTGCTATTTATTCGTACCTACCTTTCCTTGTTATTTATTTTAAAAGAAGAACAAATTACAATAAAGTTGAAACGTTTGTAAATAAAAATATTAAAAGCTTAAAATGAAGCAATTTTCCCAACTAATTTAAATCACTAAGTTTTTTAACTATAGAATAGTACCTATTGTAACTTTTCGACTATGGTAGTTGAGAATTTTTTCATTTTTTTATAGCAAAAAGTGTTAGAGTTAGACATTTTGATCTGACTTGGGTTTTGTTCGCTTTTTCTACGTACAGCAGGGCGCACAAGCGCGTGAACTGCCTTACTGGGCGAAAATTTGTGTCTCTTGTGTCACTCATGAGTGGAAAGTCATTATTCGATGACACATTGGTGATAATAGAGAGTTTGCTGCTAATGAATGGCCGCTAGGTCGTTGACGGGCTAAGTGCTTCGTATGAAGGGACGTGCTGAATGCGCATGCGCGCAGTTAACTCAAAAACTACCTAATAGCCCGTGACGTAGGATCTCGCTAGCCCAAGTTTACGAGCTAAAGGCGGCCATTCACTACCGCTCCAAATGGCGTGGCGCGCCAAAGTGGTTGTGTGAATGGGGAAAACCACCGCGATTTCGATGGAGCGGTCAGCTTGGTCGGATATCCAGGCCGGCCAAAATCCACCGCGCCACGCCATTTGGAGCGGTAGTGAATGGCCACCTTAAGACTAGCTCATTACAGCCATACCCCGTGTTAACCTACCATGTTGGAAATCTCACTGAATTCTTAGACTGGGAGCCAAGACTAAAAACTGCGACATAAGTAAGAGATGAAAGGTTCACCATTGCGTACTAAGAAATTAGCCTCCTCACATTTTTTCGCTTAACCCATTTTTTCTTAGCTCGTCAACGCGCTAGTGACCAAACTTTTGCAGAAAACTCTCTAATGTTCGGAAATTTGTATTTTCTGTCCAGAAGTGAAGTGGTAGAAGAGGAAGTGGAAGGCCTCAAGGTGGGTTCGCATGAGCGCAGTTGGTTACGCATTGGGACATTTGATTGGCTGTACAAATAACTGAATTTTTAGATCGCGACAGTCCACACCGATCAAATCCCCCAATGTGTAAACACAACGACCGCACTCATGTGTGTTGTGTTTTGATTGGCAACACTGATGGTCTGTTCGAAGAGGCAGTCCTGAATGGTCAGAGGGGTTTGGTGGAGCCCGGAGGAGTCCATTCGCCTCTATCTCCTCCCCTTTTCAGTTCTGGTTTGGTTCCAGACTGCCTCTCCGAACAGACCCCGAATGTGTACAGTGGTTGGTTGCATGGAGTTTGCCTTTGTGTTTGTGTTGAAGCTTATTGGCGAAATACAGTTTGTTTACGCACAATCCAGTGAGTTATTTGTGATATCCCGAATACAGAACAGACAATAACTCACTAGATTGTGCTTAATCAAACTGTATTTTGCCAATCAGCCTCAACACAAACACAAGGGCAAACTCCATGCAACCAACCGCCATACCTCATTCAGTGTTGCCAATCAAAACACAACAATGTGAACCCACCTTTAGACGTCAGAACTATTTCTCCCACTTTCAGTCATTTCCACCTTTTTGGAAAGCTCTCCATTTGAAGCGTCTTGAAGGAAAAAAATGTTCACTCGTGTATAATTGCCGTTTTTAAAGGTAATATATTGTATATTGCCCTTCCCCTGCACAGTAACTCTGAGTCATCCCCCACCGCTTCCCCTAAAAAGAATAACTAAAAAAAAAGTATGTTCTTACATAATTTCCAGCTTCGACGTTTTCCTATGAAAAATGTATTTGATCTTGGAACCAGTTGTAGGAACAAAGCTAGAGCTGCAACATCAATATTTAAAAACCCACCATCGATATAAGCAAAAATATCAATTTTTTTCAAAAACTTCACTAAACCGTATTTTAAGCAGAAAATTGGATCAATCAAGGGTTTCGCCCAAAGCACTGAATTTTATGTTTAAAAAAAATGTCCAAACAATGTGCAGGTGTGCCACTCCTGAGCTGTGAAAACTTCCACTAAAATTTGAATTTCAGAAATGAATTTGAACTTGGAAAATGGAATGAAATCTCACCAATTAATCTAAACTTTTGTATTTATGAAAATGAGGCACAAACATCATTGTGATGAAAGCGAAAAGAAAATACATCGATAGAATCGCAAGTATATCATCGATCTCATGAAAACATCGATGTTGCAGCCCTGGAATAAACTCCATAGGCACCCTGACGACAGGATAAGACATGAACTCACTTGCAAGAGACACCAAATTTAGCTCAAAATGGCGGCGTACATTCCGATCTCATCAACGAACTCAGCTCAAGTTCAAATCGACACATCTTGTTCCTTTTTTCTTTGTCCTTCGCTTTTTTCTTACATTAATCGTTATTTTTTAGTAGATAGCTCTTAAGATCTTTCAGTCAACTTTCAAATTAATCTATGTACAACCGTTTTGTTTAAGAAAGTGTAAAAAGGATAATAAATTATAACGTGTATAAATGTTAAGAGACTTTCTTATGCGATGGAGGCTAATACCTACCTGTCGAGTTCAGATTGAAGCCTCCTTTTTCGGACACTAGCCAAATAATTTGTTCTGTATGCAATACATGGTTCATTTATAAATGAAATGAAAATAGAATAGTCGCCAAGGCTATAATTTATTGTGAAGCAAACTTTATCGTGCTGCATATAATATTTATTACATTCTAAATAAAACAATAATAATAACAGTTTATATTCTTGGTTCGTTTTTACCCTTTTTCATTTCAAAATCATCAACTTCGTAATACGAAGTGGGAAATTAAAAGGTCCAACTCAAAGTTTTATTCTCTCTCTCTCTCTCTCTCTCTTATTCTCTTCTCTATCTTTTCTAATTCCCCAGAGAAATAATTTCAAATAGATATTTACTTTGTTTTTGAATGACAATTTTTGACAATTGAAATACGTCTAAACTAAATGGAATTTCGAACTGAAGACTTTTACAGAGACGTTTCCAAGTGCGCTAAATTCGAATCTGATGTCAAAAACACGATATTCCGACCGATGCAACAACCATTGCAACAAAAATTGACGGTTTTTCTCGTCATGAGAGGAAATTTAGATCGCTGAACTCAGAATTGGTTCATTCTTTTTTTAATTTCTCGTCAAAATAAGTTGAAAATTGGAGAAACAAGTTGAAAAAGATACGTACTTAGATACCTAGTTTTTGAATGACAATTTTTTATTCAGAAACGACGGGTTTTCTCGTCATAATGGGAGGAAATTTGGATCGCTCTACACAAAATCGGTTCAATTTTTTGAAATTTCTCGTCAAAATAAGTTGAAAATTGGAGAAACAAGTTGAAAAAGATACTTAATACTTTTTTGAATGACAATTTTCTATTCAGAATCGACGGTTTTTACCCTTATAAGAGGAGGTCAATTAGATCGCTCAACTCAAAATCGGTTCATTTTTTTAATTTCTAGTCGAAATAAGTGGAAAAATGAGTTGAAACAGATACTTCCATAGTTTTTAATTACAATTTTTTATTCAGAAACGACGGGTTTTTCGTCATAATGAGAGGAAATTTGGATTGCTCAACACAAAATCGGTTCAATTTTTCAAAATTTCTCGTCGAAATAAGCGCAAAATAGGAAAAATAAGTTGAAAAAGATTCTTAATAGTTTTTGAATGACAATTTTCTATTCAGAATCGACGGTTTTTATCCTCATAAGAGGTCATTTAGATCGCTCAACTCAAAATCGGTTCATTTTTTAAAATTTCTAGTCGAAATAAGTGGAAAATTGGAGAAATGAGTTGAAATAGATACTTCCATTGTTTTTGAATGACAATTTTCTTTTAAGAATCGACGGTTTTTCTTGTCATAATTACTTACAATAAATTTGGATCGCTCAACTCAAAATCGGTTCAATTTTTTTTCGTCGTAATTTGAGGAAAATTAAAGAAATAAGTTGAAATAGGTGGTACTTTCATAGTTTCGGCATGGTTCTTGAATAACATTTTCAATTCAAAACGCTAAAAAAATTTAAGATTCTATTAATCAATTTGAAACGATGGATTTCAACAAAAAAAGAAACAGATTGACGTTAGTAATTAGCTACATAATCCAAAATTTCAATATCAAGAGAGAGGCTAAGCTCTAGAACTCAGTTAACTAGAACCTCTGGAACATGCTTAAGGGTAAAATTTGGAGAAAGAAAATTTAGAGGAACATGCTTAGGGGTAAAATTTGGAGAAACTGAGAATATAATATTAGTAGAGAGATTAACAATTATGATTTTCACGTGAAGTGATGGTGATTTTCACAAATAACTTTGAATGTATACAGTTTTTAATACTGTCTTTTGAAATTTAGCTGCGATTTTCGATTTTCTTGTATGTACCTACTTATATTCTTCATGAAATAAGGAAAACAAATACTTAAACTTAACTAATAGGTAGGTTTAGGTTAGGCATTCATTTTGTAGGTTTCTTCGTTCATTTTTAAGGTTTTGTTGATTGTTTCCTTGAAGGGTCACATTTTTATTTACTTTGACATCTAATACTGTTTTGCGACCAAGCAACTAAGAGAAATGAGGATTGAAAGAGTAATAAAAAAATTATCACTCGTCACGGAAGCAATTTTAATCCTAAGTGCGTGAGGCACTTGAAATTCGAACTTCAGATAGGTAGAGGCGTGGTCAGTTCAACGATCTTCCTCATCCCACCTTCGGCAACCTCCATGGATCGAACTCCATCTTCCATGCTGTGAACCTTCCACGCACGGCTTTCGATACCTACTCCGTGGAATTGATAACTCGTACTCCTTGACCTTAGAGATTACAGTTTATTTTGACGTGCGTACAGAAGTGTTTAGTTTTCTTATGCAGATTATCCTCTTTCTCTATGAAGAAAGGAACCATATTATCGTGAAAGGGTGTTGATGCGGCTCATCCTTGCGTGTCGTCCACAAAGAAAGCGTAGCTAATGATGGATCCACTGAAGCGGCGGAATCTATGACAACCAAACACCGACATGCCCACCTTTAGTGCTTCTAGTATCTCGTAGTATGGCTAACTTAAGGCGCCTTTTCGTGAGGACTGGACCTTGCATACTTCTATTTTTCACCGGTAAGCAGATTAATTCTACTCGTGATTGCATGTCGGCATTGTTAGTGAGAAGATAGATCTTACAGACATGTTGGAATGGGGAGCACGAACCCCACAGAACGCTATGAGGTCCAGATTCATCTCTCCAAAAACATCATTCTGATCCTGCAGCTAATCCCAGACTCAGTCCATGGAGTACTTCGTTCTAGAATGTCCAGATATCAGGAATATATTCTATAACCTGCACTTTAATTGTCAGCCATAACCTCCGATCCCTTAAGTTCTTTCCATCCCATAGAAGTTTATTTCTTTCTAGTGCTAAGGACGCTTGATTTGCTAGTTCTCCTTAAGCATTGATACTAAACCATTAATAACTACTACTGACATACAGTAATTTGAATAGGGAAATTATGTTTTGTTGCCTTTTGACCCAACAAAGATTAGTGCGAAGATACACTGAAATGATGAAATTCTATATTTTTCCGTAACTCCAGGAAAGTTTTCACTGGCGGGTACTATCAGAAAATAAACATATAGATAAGGTCCCTCTGCAAGAGAAGACCTTATGCAATTAATCTGAGATGAAGGTTCAGGATTCACGTTACAATCTTAGTCATTACCTAAGTATGTCTCAGCCAGAAGCACCAATATTTTGGTGTGATGCCATTCTGAGCAGGCATTTCGTATTCCAGTGAATGGTAGGTACATTTTTGTCGAAAACAAAATGGCGTAACTGGAAAGAAACATGCGGAAACTGGTTTGAAAACAGCGTATAATGTAGGGTAAATGTACCAGTAGTAGACACTGCACCAAAAGTAGACACTTGAACTTTAACTTGAAAAAAATAAGAACCCAGCTCATCAAAAAGGTTTGCAATTGGCACCAATTTAAATAATATCATCTGCTGCGTTCCCACCAGAAAGACATTGATCATCAAGTCAGCCATAGAAGAATAATAGAGCATTAAATTAACAAATTTTGTTAACGCGGCTTAGTTTGAGGTGCTGTTATTGCCACATCTGCTAAGGAGGTAAGTTTGGTTTTATGAAGTTCTTAATCAGTTTTTACATATAATCTGCACCAATTTGATTTCTACGTGCTATTTCATGTATTTCCTCCACAGTTGCGATGTTTATTTTGGTGAATATTGTATAATTTCGTTCAAACAGAGACTGTCTACTATTGGGTCATTGATAACGCGTCCTTTCCAGAAGTAGACATTCGTGTCTACTACTGGTTTTTCTCTGCTTTTTAGAACATTATTAAAACTTATTCGTATTTCAATTGTGAACACGAGGATGCTTGAGTTTTTGCCGGGAAATGACTGGTTCCAGTAGTAGACAGGGGTGTCTACTACTAGTAGACAGGGGTGTCTACTACTAGTAGACAGGGGTGTCTACTACTAGTAGACAGGGGTGTCTACTACTGGAACCAGAAAATTTTGATGTTACCTATCTAGGGAAGAAATTTATTGTGAAGGTTCTGGTGCATTGACTCATGTTTAACGTTGTTTACAGTAGCACAGCCATGCCAACTGTGAAAGGGAAAATGTGGAATTATTCGGAAAATGCTGCAAATTATGAACGCTGAAATTTGAACGGAGATTAGGCCTCATTTGAGATTCATACTCGTGTTTCTGATTTATCGTACGTCCAACCCTTAAATTCTCGTAGGGAGCGAACGTTTTGTCCTACAGAGCTCCGCGTGGTCTCAAAAAATTTTAAAAATTCTATACTATCTTAAATTGATGAAAAAACAAAACCTTTATATATAGAGTTAGGGCGTTTTTAAATTTTCAAAATTAATTTTTTGACCCTTAGAAGTGGCTTACATCAACCAAAATCTTCGGGGCACAACTAGACCCCAAATGGAGCCTACATACCAAATTTCATCTAAATCGGTCAATGCTAAGTGGGGAAAGTACGGCGGACGGACGGCCAAATTTTTATTCGATTTTTGGATTCTACGTACCTTGAAACGTAAACCAACAAATGTTGAGGGGGTGCTAAAACTTTTTTTTTTGGTCGATTCCAAAGGTTCACTATTGAAAATAATAAACCAAAAGCGCTCATAGCTCAAAACCGCGAATATGGGTGCATATTTGATCAGAAATACGTAAAATATATTAATTTAATGAAGTGTCAACTACTGGTTTGTTTCCTTGTGTACTACTGGCACACTAGTGTCTACTGTTGGTGAAAAAACTTGTTCTCCAAAATTATCAAAAAATGACCTACCTAAATGTTAATGATTGAGTTATTTTAGGAAGAATTTAGGTCAAATAAGAGTGCTGTTGGACAAATATAGCAAAAAAAGGGAAATCTATTGGAAATTACTGAACTACATCTAAAATTACTGGAAGAGTCTCACAATAGTGTCTACTACTGGTGCCTTTACCCTAATCTTCACTTGATTTGACCTTAAATGTCGAGGGATGTACAGAAAACAATCTTCAAAATCTTTTCATTTTTGGCTCACGATTTAAAAACTAATCTCCAGAAACGTCCATACAGTCGACTATCGTGCCTTTTTTTTTCACATCGAGGCGAATCTCATTTTACTACTTTCTCAGCGAATTGATTCCGAACAAATTTAAAACAGGTATTTGATGAAATATACGGATTAAACTTAAATTTCAGTCCTTGGGTGGTATTAAATACAAATAAATAAATCAAATTTTGATTCTGCTGGAACTGAGAAGATGGACCGAAGTGTTATCTTTGGATCTGAGTATCTACACTCAACTTTTTTATCACTCAATTCCCATCAACCTAATTTTGACAGATCGTTCAACACTTGTTCACTTTTCAAAATTCAGAGTTTGGTCACCCTAGCTCGATATAGTTCAGAGACATTTGACAGTTCACATGTCTGAGAACGGCCAGAATTTCACTGTTTCTGCTTCCTAATGAGTTTTGAATCTACTTTCATCTCTCTATAAAATTGCCACTCCGAAATTGTCGATAGGATGTTCAGAACAATCATGTTCACCTAACAAATCCCAGAGTTTGGTCCAAGTCCATAATTTCACTGTTCAATTTTATCTGTCTGGAATGGGGTAGATTGTAGATTGTGAATGAATCCGCGGATCAGGGTGATGGGAGCCCAAAGCACTGAAGCCTGGTGGCTTATTGTGCTACTCCGCGGATTCTGTTCCTAGTCAAAGAGTCCTAGCCCTTTGGTAAGGGCCAGTAGCGGTTTGGCTAGGTTTGTGCTGGGAAAAGCCTCCATGGGTGTAGGTGACCCGAGGAGGTGAAACCTGCGATATGATCGCATTTCACAATCGAATATTATGTGGGAGGCTTTTTCTTCAGCCTCTCCACACAGCCTGCAGAGGGTTGTGTTCTGGTTTACCCCAATGCGGTTAAGATGGAATCGGAGTGGAGTAAAGCCTGTTACCAGGCCAACCACTAACCTGATTTCCTTGCGGCTAATCCGCAGCAGCTCTTCTGTGGTGCTGGGGTTAGGTTTGGCCACCATGCGCTTACTTAGAGCATGTCCTCTAAGGTTTGACCATCTACTAGTGGTTTCATTAGTGACCCACCTGTTTATGGTAGCCCTAAAGGAAGATTTGGGAATGCCGATGGCTGGCTCTGAACCAATGAACGGGGTTAGTGAGCCCCTTCTGGCCAGCGCATCTGCTTTCTCATTTCCCAATAATACTTTCTGTAGTAACACAGACATTTGATGAGTAGTGGAGTCAGGATCTTATAGTAGCATAGAGAAATATGAAGATTTGACGTAGAACACAATGTGCATTGACAATGGGGTATTTCGGTGGGTCGGAAATTCAGGTTTTTGACCTCAAATTAAGATTCAGCACCCTTGAAAACCTATATACTCCAACTTTTAGCCCAATGTGGTAGAAAAATTAATTAAAGAGATCACACGTTTGAAAAAAAGGCGGGCCGCCATAAATGCAAACAAACTACGCCCCGCGCGTGTGTGAGTAGTATTTTGTAGTATCCAAGAGATTCTCATTTCGGATAGCGTTACTTTATGGTCCAATCATTAGCGTTACCTACGTCTGCGTCTGTAATCGGTTGTTTTCTGTTCGCTTCGTTTGTGGTTTCGACTTATCAAATTCTTATAGACTTATCAATCAAATTTTCAGCTAGTGTATCGCCCATGATTTCTTTTCTTTCTTTCGTTTTAAATATGACGGAAAAGAAGAGGAAGATCAACGTTCTTGAGCCTCAATTGAGCCCCTGAAAAGCAAAGTGGTATAAGTCAAATTTCGGATGAAACGGAGATAAGTGCGGAAACGTAATGTGAACATTCAGCTTCGTTTATTGGCCTAGTGGCATAAGTCTAGCGCTTCAAGAATAGCCCAAGAGAAGGCATCACAAGTTCAATGGGCAACATAAATTTGGGAGTTTTTCAGTAAGCTGGACGCAACAAATGCTTTATCTCAAAAACAGATTTCCATGACTTATGCCACTTGGCTTTTCAGGGGCTCAATTTGACCCTGCTACCAGTGAGAACATTCAAATCTCTTCTCTGTGCATGGATACTATTTTCAAACACAGTTTTGGCTAGCTACGTCACGATTGGCTAGCTACATCACACCATTCAAATCTTCAACTTGTCTTAGCTTCTCTGATTTTTTAAAAACATTTTCTCGATGAACAGACCCAATTACCGTTATTCCTGAGCCATACTCTTTTGAAAAAAAAAAAAAAATTGACTGAAATACCCCATTCTCAATCAGAAAATTTCCATAGGGTTTACATCACATTTTCATATAAATAATTTCTAAATTCGTCTGAATTAAGCTTGATATTCCTTGTTATGATGTTGAAGAAATGTGCCTACTTAATTCTGTTCGGTGACCACGTTTTCCACCTGTCTGCATTGTTTTGCAATTTCTTGGTGGATTAATTGTAATTGTTCGTTTTTATTATCTTATCTTTTAGGTTTGCTTGTCGGGCGCTACATACTAGTTGTATCCGTCGCACATGAATGGGAGGCCAGAAGCAGCAAAGATGATCCTAACCTTCTGTACACCGGAGGTTCTGATGCCGAGGAACGCCTCCTCACCGACCTGGCAGAGGCCAAAGAGCGGATATCCGCCTTGGAGAAAAAACTGGCGTACATCGAGAAACAAACTCCCAGACGTTTCCCCTTCGTCAATAATCTCAACCACAAGTCAAAAAAGCGTATTTTGGTGAGACGATAATTTTTGTTGGTAGTGCAGGGTGGTCGGGATTGAACGGAGACATTTCGAAAGCCGGTCAGGTTTTCAGATTTGGTCGTACGGGGTTGGAAATGAGCAAAATATGTATTCAAGAAACATGGAACATGCTTTAGCCTCGCTTTTCGGCTGAGTAGGGATGGGGTGGACGGGTGGAGAATAGGGAGTTTTTGCTGCCAAAATCTGACAAATTTTCCAATGGTAGTATAGGGAGTGGAGAATAGGGAGTTTTTGCTGCCAAAATCTGACAAATTTTTAATGGTAGAAAGGGGTGGAGAGTAGGGAGTTTTTGCTGCCAAAATCTGACAAATTTTCCAATGGTATATTCAGGAAATATTTTACAACCCAAGTTAGGGGATACATTTTTGTTTGAACGCCGAAAAACGTGCATTTTTCAACGAAATCAGCGCTCCAGCTAGATGATCTGAGGGATTGTTCGGTGGAAGTGGGTGCTTCGGCGTCGCAGTAGACCTCGTAGCTTCCGTAAACAGGAGGTTGGAACTCGTGTTACACCCTGTATACTAGCAAGGCCTAAAAGCAACTAGTCAGATTGCAAGTCCTGGGTTCTCTCGTTACTTTCAGGCCTGACCTCAATCATTACTGTTCGATTACTTATCCATCAGGTGACAGGAGGAGCTGGCTTCGTTGGGTCCCACCTCGTCGACAAGCTGATGATGTCCGGACACGAAGTCACTGTGGTCGACAACTTCTTCACCGGCTCTAAGAGAAACGTGGAGCAGTGGGTCGGCCACGAGAACTTCGAGCTGATCCATCAGGACATCGTGACTCCCCTTTTTGTCGAAGTCGATGAAATATACCACCTGGCGTCGCCCGCCTCACCACCTCACTATATGTACAATTCTGTCAAGACTATAAAGACCAACACGATCGGCACCATCAATATGCTAGGTAAGATATTTCAGATTCAAAATTCCAGTCAGGGAAAATTTCCAAGTCCTCTGCAAAACGGTCCAAAATCTGATACCCATAAAACTTGGTGATAGCACGATTTCGCTTTTAATACCACAGAGTACACCTATGGGGATGCCCAACTTGGTAACTCTGTGGCACTTTTCCCACACCTTCCATCCTCCATGACAAGGTCGCAGCCATTGATGGGCGACACTCCTTTTAGTTCTTAGCATTTTGCATGGTCACGACTTGGTGACCTTCATTGCCCTCCTTGGTCCCCAGATTTGGCCATATGCGACTTTTTTCTTTGGAGACACCTCAAAGCTCGTGTTTACAAGGCTCGAACATAAAAGGAATTGAAGGACACAATTCGCATGGAAGTCGTCGCAGTTGAGAGAGCAACGTTGGAAAGAGTTGTCGGAAGCTTCCAAGAAAGACTCCAGCAGTCTTCGCGAAAGAAGGACGCCCCCTGACTGATCTGATTTTCCACACATGGAATTCCAAAATGCTTTGAAATTCTGAACCCAAATATGTCAATCAAATTTTTTTTGAGTTACAATTTTACCGAGGTTATGATTCTTTCGAAAACGTCCGACCGTTCTGCCGGACCCTGTATAATTTGTTATGCTGTTGTTGCTGTTGTTGTTGTTAGTTGTTGTTGAGTTTCCCTGCATTATATCAACTTCTACTGTTTTACAGGCTTAGCTAAAAGAGTTGGTGCAAAAATTCTCATAGCGAGTACTTCCGAGGTTTATGGAGATCCTGAAGTTCATCCTCAACCTGAAACTTACTGGGGTCATGTGAATCCTATTGGTGAGTTCAATCTTCATCTTATTTCTTGAATAAGGTGGGTAGTATTTGACGCCCATATTTCGTGTGAAATTATGTGATTATATTGTACGATGGGGAGCAGTTGTGTTATTGCTTGGTGAACTTAGATGTGGATTCCAAACCCCCTTTCTTTTTTCTCTGTTCCGATTCCTAATCAGGGGCGTCTGGTGAGAATATTCGTGAGGCAAACAGCTTGGCCAGTCACAGAGGAATAAACAATAATGAAAAATGCTGCAAATTATTGCACAAAGGTTTATTATTTTTCTGAAGATCAAGCGTCAGCTTTACCCTCGTCACTACCTACCAATCTGTTTTCGCTTCATAATGTTGTTTATTTTGATGAAATAAACCCTTCACACTCCATTAGAAGAAATAAAGAATTCCTCGGTTTAGAAATTTGATTAAGGAAGCAAAACATGTACAACCCAAAGAAACGAACAGTATTTGCATTTTGGTCAGCTAAAATTTGTAAGGTGATAAGGCCTCTTTTGCGATTCACACTCGTGTTTCTTATTTATCGTAAGTTCAACCTTCAAGTACTCATAGAGAGCTAACAGTTTATCCTATAGGTAAAGCTCTGGGTGGGTTCATTTGATTCTAAAAATTCAATGGTACCTATCTCAAATTGGTGAAAAAACAATACCCTCATAACGAGAGTTACAGCCCTAATGTTTCACCGCTCAGAAGTGACTGACATTAACCAAAACCTATGTTTTAATCTCAGTGTTTGATCTCTAGTGCAGGCATGTCAACCTCAAAGTTCCTCGATTTTCTTTGTTACTAGGTCCTCGAGCGTGTTATGACGAGGGGAAACGCGTTGCTGAGACCCTCAGCTACGCCTACGCTAAGCAGGACCGAGTTAGCGTGCGAGTCGCTCGCATATTCAACACCTACGGTCCTCGCATGCACGTCGATGATGGTCGAGTAGTCTCCAATTTCATTTTGCAAGCCCTTCGGAATGAAACTCTCACTGTAAGTTTAACGATTCTGAATATTTTAGTTGCTCTATTATTAGTTGCTAGTTTGAGTAATTAGGATAACTACATTGAGAAACGATGTCTTTGCAAAAAACTCTGTATTTCAAAGGATGGAAGAGTATGGTAGCCGAGTGGTTATAGTTACATGGATGTATCTCTGTATTATACATAGATACATGTAAAGTAGATACATATCTACGTAGATGTATCTACGTAGATACATTGTGACAACCCTACATTTTATACGGGACAAACCAATTGGTTTGTTCCCGATTTGTTGGAGCTACGCCTTTAGAGATATCCGATTCATAGAGATATGAATCAATATTCTCTTCAGGCCGGCTGATTAATCTAATCACTGGTTCAAAGGGGTAGGGTCGTCACAGCCTCCTCTGACTAACTTATGAACAATTAGGTGAATTTCAATCTGAAATTCAACCTATATTGTTACATGGTAGCAGAGCGTGGTTTGGTGGAAATGCACTGAATTTATTTCATCATTTCCCCTCCACTTTTCCTTGGGTATTCCAGAAGGAATCACTCAAAGAGAATTCCAGAAGGAATCTCTATATTATTAAATTATATTAATAAATTCAATCCCTTATTAAACTTCGCCAATCCGGCAATTAAATTCAGTCTTGTTAGGCTTTGCCAATCTGGCATTTTATTAATTTCTATTACGTTTTTCTTTTATATAAGCCTTTTCTGCATTTGCCTTTTCAATCATTTCACTTGAATGTTTCGTCGTTCGTATTCTTTATTTAGTTTGCTTTCTCCTCAGTTCCATTGATTTTTTCTTTTATGTATAAATGGCCCATTGGTGGCATAAATGACCCATTCGTGGCATAAATGACCCATTCGTGGCATTCTTCTTCTTTTTGAATAGTACTCGTACCATTACAATGGAGGAATTCCCTTGAAGCTTCCAGACGTCCTTTCCTGGACTTCATACTATTTTCCAGTCCCTTTGACTTTTTTCAAACATACTTCTGTTTGAAACCCAGAAGTATGTTTTAGGGAGAGGAGTGTGACGACCCTACATTTTATACGGGACAAACCAATTGGTTTGTTCCCGATTTGTTGGAGCTACGCCTTTAGAGATATCCGATTCATAGAGATATGAATCGATATTCTCTTCAGGCCGGCTGATTAATCTAATCACTGGTTCGAAGGGGTAGGGTCGTCACACCCTCCTCTGACTATCTTATGAACAATTAGGTGAATTTCAATCTGAAATTCAACCTATATTGTTACAACATATATAATATATGTATGGATGATCAATTGGATTCGATTGGAACCCTATTACTATTGTAGGTTCCTTGGAAATTAACATCTAATTTCTTCATTTCAGGTTTATGGAAGAGGTAACCAAACTCGGTCCTTCCAGTATGTCTCCGACCTTGTGGAAGGCCTAGTGACCTTGATGGCTTCCAATTTCACTCAACCTGTGAACTTGGGGAACCCCGTCGAGTACACCATTTCAGGTTGGCTTGAAACCACTTACAGTTAGGTATTAGAAACGTCATCTCAAAAGAGCGTTTATTTTATTAGTGGATATTCAAGGAAAATGTGGCTATTGCAGTGGGTAGAAATGAACCTTTGAGGTGGTCGATTCGACCTCCAACTCTTGGGAAAACTCGAGATAGAAAGTTAAAAATATCGAAACTTGTTAGTTTACTCGAGAGAAATTACCACTTCGAAGGCTCATTTCTACCTCCTGGAAATGAACATGGAAATCCTGAAAATATCTCCTTAACAGGTCGAAAGTACCCTCATCTCACCGATATTTGAGTCATATTAACGAAAAACAAGACTTCGAATGAACCTACAATACCTGGAATAGAACCTACAGTCCTAGAAATATCGCTTCAGCAGATCAAAATTAACCTCATCTCACCGATATTTGAGTCATATTAACGAAAAACAAGACTTCGAATGTACCTACAATACCTGGAATAGAACCTACAGTCCTAGAAATATCACTTCAGCAGGTCGAAATTAACCTCATCTCACCGATATTCGAGTCATTTTAACGAATAACAAGTACTTACATCTTCGGAAGACATTCACACGACATTTGAAGTGGTCGTTTCTCTCGAGCAAACCAACAAGTTTTGTTGTTTTCAACTTTCTATCACGACTTTAACCAAGAATCTTAGGTAGAAATGAGCCTCTGAAGAGGTCGTTTCTCTCGAGTAAACCAACAAGTTTTGTTGTTCTCAACCTTCTATTTCGACTTTATCCAAGAATCTTAGGTAGAAATGAGCCTCTGAAGAGTAGGCCAGTCATATCAGACATTAAAATCGCAAAAAACCGTCTAGTTCTGCATTTTTGATATGTTGTTTGGGACTGATAGGGAAGTCTAAATTCAATTTTGCAGGCATGAAAACCTTGTGCAATTTCCGTTGCACTCGAAAAACATCGATTTTTTTTCCCTTATTCTGGTTTTTTCGCTATAACTTTGAAACCGTGAGTCTTTCGTCAATAGCCACTGTATACTTATTTAAAGTTAACAAAATTTGCTACAAATCGAGACCAAGTACAGCTCTGTAAGTCTTATAGTTACCGAGATACAGCTTTTCAAAAAGTGCCCATTTTTTCAAAAAAAGTGAAATTTTAACTTTTGTCAAGTTTAGACCTAAAAAATCAGTAGAAATACGTGTTTTATGAAGAACGTTATATCGAAAGAAGTTGTAGCAAATCTAATTAGCTTTCATTTAAGCCCAACTGCACGTCTTTGGGACTTATGGTTCTCTCACAATCTCTAAATAACCAAAATTTAAAAATCGGGTTTTCCGTAAATTTTACCTTATGTGCTCTAATCATGGTAACAGGGCATTTACACCAAAAAAATAGTACCTACTCTTCAGAAAGGACCAAAATATAATTCCGAGGGGTTAATTGCCAGAAAAAAATTGTAGAAGAAACAATTAAGCTATATTTATTTATTATGAAATACACAAGACAATCAATTATTTACAAAGTACAAAATAGTAAAATCAAGCTATTTTTGAACTTTTGGCCGCTTCTGAGGGGGCTCATCATCTCGGAGGCCCAAGGGTTGAGGGTCGTCGTCGTCGTCGTCCTCTTCTTCCGTATAAAGGGTGATGTGGCTGTTATGGCAGGACACCCCCAAACAGAACTTGCAAAGTGCGGAGCACTTGAGCCCAGCTTTTTGGCAGGAACAGCCGCCTCCGGCGCACCCTTTCTTGCATTGACAAGAAATAAATTTCAGAAGTGATGGGGACGCTACTTCTGCTGTCATAGTGATGGGGATGAGCCCACCTTCAGAGACTTTCCATCCCCATTCAGTGGCCGGCTTGTCTTCCCCCATCCACTTCTGAACTTGATGGAATGTTCGGAATGAATGGAGGGCAGCTGCATCTTCGGTGGGGGCAGACGTGCTAAATCTACTTTCGCGGAGGCGGCTGTCCTGACGAAAATAGAATATCCTAAGGAGTGGAGGGTTTCCTTGTTGACATCCCCTCCGTAGAGGGCCACCAGGCACTTAGCCCCAGCATCAGCTATCGCCTGGCGGGAGGCATCGGGCTTAAGGAACACTTCTGCCATGGCGATGAGTTGAGGGTCTGTCTTCAGGGTGCTCCACAGTCGGTTCTTCCCAATCCAGAAAAGGGCAGAGGTGGTATCGCACCCCGTGAAGGCGTGGAGGAAAATTAATAAAGCAGGGGCGATTGCAGGTGGTCCACTCATGAAACATTTCGCTGAATATTGCGAGGGGTCAGCGTTACCTCTGCCGCTTTTCTGGAAGAAAACGTTGTCTGTCTCTGACCCCAGCGCGTTCAATAGGATCAGGAGATCTACGTCCTCTCCAACAATGATGACAGATTCAGAGGAGGTGCTCTTTTCAAGGGCCAGTTTAACAATCTCACCACAAGCGTCCTCGGGTGCCTGTCTCGTCTCAATCCCTTTCGCGTGGAAGGCAGAGCGAATGAAGGCAATGAGCCTCCGTTTATTGCTGTCGCTGGACAACAGCTTCTCCTGGGACATGGATATGGTGGTTGTCTCTTGAAACTGCACCTCGCTACACTGAAGGGAACTGTAGCGTCATACACGCTCTGCAGTTTTAGTACTCCTCCCTGCCCTATCTTGAGGGTAACCATCAAAAACTACAGCAACATTCTGCCCAAAGTGGTTCAGGGTGTAGCTGACATACCCTGCAACAATCGCCATGATTGTTATCCGAATGGACCCTCCCTTCTATTCAGCCCGGCTCCCTATTATCCCTCTCGAAAAATACCGAAACAACTCATTCAATCTGTCCGACTAATTTCTACCTACTCGCATGATCATGTGCGAAGTGGGCAGACGGCTCTGAAAAAATATTATCTAGACGTATAATATGATTTGGTTACATATTTTATTGATCAATTATTATCTATCAACTACTTTACTATCTGTCATATTACTTATTTTATTCAGCATCTGTGGGTGCATAACTGCATTTTTCAACTTTTTGCACTTTTTTGTTCATGCAATAAACCCCTCGGAATTATATTTTGGTCCTTTCTGAAGAGTAGGTACTATTTTTTTGGTATAAATGACCGATTACCATGATTAGAGCACATAAGGTAAAATTTACGGAAAACCCGATTTTTCAATTTTGGTTATTTAGAGATTGTGAGAGAACCATAAGTCCCAAAGACGTGCAGTTGGGCTTAAATGAAAGCTAATTAGATTTGCTACAACTTCTTTCGATATAACGTTCTTCATAAAACACGTATTTCTACTGATTTTTTAGGTCTAAAGTTGACAAAAGTTAAAATTTCACTTTTTTTGAAAAAATGGGCACTTTTTGAAAAGCTGTATCTCGGTAACTATAAGACTTACAGAACTGTACTTGGTTTCGATTTGTAGCAAATTTTGTTGACTTTAAATAAGTATATAGTGGCTATTGATGAAAGAAGCACGGTTTCAAAGTTATAGCGAAAAAACCAGGATAAGTAGGGAAAAATCGATGTTTTTCGAGTGCCACGGAAATTGCACAAGGTTTTCATGCCTGCAAAATTGAATTTAGACTTCCCTAACAGTCCCAAACAACATATCAAAAATGCAGAACTAGACGGTTTTTTGCGATTTTAGCCCTTTTTTGTGTCAGATATGACTGGCCTAGAGGTCGTTTCTCTCGAGTAAACCAACAAGTTTTGTTGTTCTCAACCTTCTATTTCGATTTTATCCAAGAATTTTACGTGTAAATAAGCCTGTGGAGTTATCATTTCGCCCTGTTGAGCTGGTATTTCCAGGTTTTTGGGTTAATTCGAAGTCTCGTTTTTCGTTAATATGACTCAAAAATCTGTGAGATGAGGTCAATCTCGACCTGTTGAGCTGATATTTCCAGGAATTCTAGGTTCAAGCTGTTTACCTTCGTGATATTTGCACATTCTGGGTGATAATAACTCAATTCTCGTTCTCTCTACAGAGTTTGCATCGATTATTCGTGCCATAGTTGGAAACAACAACCCAATCAAGAGTGTCGACGGAATTGAGGACGACCCACAACGACGAAAACCGGACATTACCCGAGCCAAAATTCATCTGAAATGGACACCCAAGGTTCGTTTTTCGTAAATAATATCTAGTATTCCTGTTAATATTGTTTTTTTGTTTTTTTTTTATTTTTATTTATAAATGAAGATTGGTTCCTGTCAGAGCCTGTCCGAATGTTGTTTCAAGAACTCATTTGTTCCCCATTTCAGGTTCCGTTGAGAGAAGGCCTTATCCGGACTATCGCCCATTTCAGAGGCGTCCTCGAAAAGTCAAAACTTACTCTATCTGTGATTACGTAGTAAATTCGTTAAATTTAGGCTAATCGGTCGATTTTTTTTCTTCGTATCGTAATATTTTAGTTCTTTCGAGTAGGTCGACGGTCTCGGTCAAATTCGTAACTAATTTGTGCGGGTACTTATTTTCAAGTGGTTTTATGAAGGTTGTTTAATTTCATTTGACGTAAAGACAATACTTTTCTAGTTGTATGGTTTGACGGACTCTAGTGGTAATGATATTTCGGTGGATGAATGAACCTAGTCAGTGCCTGGTGCAGTGTTTCGGGCTGCGCTATCTTTTCCATGTAAGTATACCTAACTCTGTCTTTATTAAAAATCTTTATGTCTTGTTATAAATTTGTACTCTATAAATCCTTTGATCCTAGGAATCGAGGAAGTCAGGTTCTGAATTCAAAAATGCGGTAGAGGGAAGAAGACGTACCCTCCTCATGGGTTTTAAAAGTACAGGGTGAGTCACAAATTTGAAAATTCATTTCGTGGCAACCTCACATTGTGGAGCGCTACTGTTGTTACTGTTGTGTTTGGGAAGTTCTGAAGTTTCATCCAGTTGCTGGTAGATTGCAATGGGGTCGCCACGTAACGGCAATGTTTTAGTTTGTGTCAAGATGGCTACCGCTCAGCAGAAAGCCGTGACAATACACTTCACCACTCGCCTCTTAAGGGCCCCATTCACGAGTATGCCCGGAGTCGCCGCCGCGTCCCTAGCCGCCGTCAAAGCTGGTTAGCAAAAATGTGAGGTCTGGCGGACGTCCGCCGTGCGGCAGGCAATCGAACATGCTCGAAAATTGCGGTCAGAACTACTCTCGGAGGACATGTGAATGGTTGAGGTGAGGCCGACGCCTGGCCGCACCTCCTCCCACAACGTAGTCCTCCCGTGTTTTTGAAGCATTTTTGAGAAGGATAGGTCTTCCTCACAGAGATAATTTCTAAACTCTTCCAGAAATGAAGAAAATGTCCAAAATCCTGATGTACCAAAATCTTTACTTCAATTTTACTTGTTCAGACCGACTAGGTTGTTTTTTGTTTTGATAGAATGTTCGAAGGACAATTTATTTATTTATTTTTCTTCGAATCGTCATTGAGGACGGGGCTATTGAATAAGTAAAGTATTTAAACTACCAGTATCAGATTTCTTTCTGTCCTACAGCTTTTTCGTCGCTAAAATTTCGGGCTTAAATATTCAAAAGACATGTACAGAAAAATCTCAGACCGATATCAGCTGTGGCCTTCGGTGTTAGAGCTGAAAGATTGGGAAAACGATGATATCGTCTGGCTGTTACTCACGATTTATATTAGAATCGGGTGCTGAAGCCAAACTGCTCCTCGCAGCATCCGCATCAGAAGTTGAGATTCATAGACAGTCAAGTGGGGATTACTCCTATAACTCAATGGATGCCATGCCCTTGATGTCATGGAGGTTGAGTAGGTGAATGGAGATTAGGTTTACCAGATGTTAAAATAGAATGATTGTTCTTAGAAATTGATCTAAAAAGCATTTTTAAAATGTTTAACTTTGATAACATTTGACTGACTTATCAATACCTCTATTGTGGTTAGGACAATGGTAAGTTTGAGGAATTTCAGGTTTCTCCAATAATTAAAAAATTATTGAGTTTTGAAAGCTTTTCGACGATTCTGGGCCACTGCGGCAGCAGGTACGCCAGGCTGCGGGGCCAGGTAGTTTTGGCAGCCAAGTGAATGGACTCTTGAGGTGACGCGGGGAGTACCTGTGGCCTCGCCTCACGTCCGCCGAAATGCACAGCGAATGGGCTACTCCCCCTGCGATTTTTTCTCATGGGGGCCTGTTAAAGATAAGGTTTTCTTCCCTCCTTTAGCGAGAACAAGGAGACCGGGTAGGGGAGGGGGTTTGAGGCCAGTGGTGAAGTGCATTGTCACGGCTTTCAGGCTACCTCATTGCAGCAACTGAACCGAAACTTCAGAACTTCCCGAACACAATAATAACAACAGTAGCGCTCTACAATGTGCAGTTGCCGCGAAATGAATTTTCAAAGTTGTGGTATTCTTTTTGACTCACCCTGTATTATCGTCGTGCTCGTCATGTGACAGTTACGCCGTCCTCACTTGGGTCAGTTGCAAAGTGGTCGGCCCATTTCTCGTTTCGCCTCCATTAGAATTCCTTCGCAGAGGCATGGGACACCGCAGACGGGTCGATCTGTGGTCGAATTGAATCTCCTCGTTTCGAATCTCCTTGCTTTGAATCGCATGCAGCTGGGAAGGCACGATGAGGATCGAGCGGCTCGTGGAGTACTCAAGCTCCATAATCCCTTGTTTTTGAATCACTTAACCTCAATTTTAAATTTCAATTATTCCTAAATTTCGTATTAACCTCTTTATTCATCAACTATGATAAATTTTGACCTTAATTTTAACCCTAGGGAACGCGCGCTCTTTTCCAAACACATTGGCACGCGCTGTATCTGGGAGAAAAAACTTGAGAATTAGAGCTTTAATAATAAAATAGGTTTCCTTGAAAAAATCAAGTATATTTTTCGAAATAGAATAGTTCCAGTCTTTCGTGAATTACCAATTTTCTGAAACAAAAACTTGAAAAGTAGAGGCATAAGAACTTTATGGAACTCAGGAACGCGTGGTATCTCTGAGATAAGAGTATTTTAGTACACAAATGGACGTTTTACTCATAGTTATGCAAGAGCAAACGATCACAAGACCACACACATATGCAAAGAGAAAGAAAACAATGTATGCAGACAATGCAAAATACCAGAGGACGTCCCATTGGATAAGCATTAAATCAATTTTAACCAGTAGGTAAGCCATAAAACTGTTTTTTTAATTTATTTAGTATTTTCGGCAAGAAACGGTGGTCTCTCTCTCCCCCCCCCCCCCCCTCACAAATATGCGAGGCATGGGAGCCTCGAATTTGAAGAGCATTTTAAAATCCATGATCTACGATACCCAACATGCTAATTCGAGTTCACCCCCCCCCCCTCACTACCACCACCACCAATGGTACCAGTCTGGCACCAAAGCAGAAGTACGTCGTATCGTTGAACTTTCATCTATTAGTTTTGGTAGGCAGTCCGTCAAAGTTCACATCCGTATTCAAGGTGAAACACAAAAAACCCACGAAATATGCGGTTTATGGTGTCCTGGCACCATGGTGGCACCACTACTAGTTCCATGGTGGTACAGAGAATAATTCATGAGAATCTGGAGGTATAATGAGATTGTTTCCTCAATTTCAAAGATTGGGTACAATTAGTAAGCTATAAAGGAACCGAAATATTGAAAAATCGGATATTTTGTCAATATTATCCCCCCACTCACCCCCTCCCCATGCTAATTTTGATACTCTGGTGAAATAATGAGCAATTTGGAAGATTTCTGAGTCGAACAAAAAAATAATTAAAAAAACAAATCGGTTGGAAATTGAGGCTTGGGCAGAGTTTATAAGATTATGCCCGTTTATTAAGAATTAGCTCCCCCCCCCCCATTAAAGGGCAAAATTCGAAATTCCGGTGACGTAGTGCACGGCTAGATAGTTTTCCGCGTCGAACAAAAAAAGAACCAGGAAAATTGGTTGAGAAAAGACGACACAAGATTCTGTCACACACACACACACAGACATTCACCTATGGTTTTTTTCTCGCGAATTTGGATTCAGAATGGTCTAAAACGGATTAGTATGTGGTTATTTTTTTGTTTGATGCGTTATTGAATGATGCAATGAAAACCACGGTTTCCAATTTATCAGACGTTTCCAACACAATTTTCTCGAACTACCGCGGGTTTGAAGAGGCTGATTATGAAATAGTTATCTCCTATTCTTATAATTCTCAGATTATCTCATCGGATAATGAAATCGATTGATTTACGGAGCACATCTCCTTTACGTCATATTTATCCGCTGGTGGTATTTTTAGATACCTACCTATCAGGTAGCGCCTATCGCGTATTTTCCTCCTTTAGTCGATTTCGTGCTAAAATATTGTATTTTCCGGCTCAGATAAGAACTCGTCACTCGAACGAGTGTTCATTGGAATTCCCTCTCAGAAAAATCTACTTAGAGTTTTGAGCATCTCTCCTCTCTCCTCTTGATAAATATTAAGGAGACCTTGTACCTACACCAGGAAAACTTCATATTTATTACTGAAGAGTGCAGAGTTATCTTGTCTTAGTTTGAAAAAAAAAAATTCAATTAGTTCGAAAAAAAAAGATTTTGCGTTTTATAACATTAAAAATGTTGAAATGGTGCATGTAATAAAACACCCTCCTTATGCAAAGAAAAATAGGTTCTCCAAGTCAGATTGAGAATTTTTCAAATCAAATTGAGAACTTTCCAAATCAAATTAAGAACTTTCCAAATCAAATTAAGAACTTTCCAAATCAAATTAAAAACTATCCAAATCAAAATGAGAACTTTCCAAATACTGAGAACTTTCCAAATCAAATTGAGAACTTTCCAAATATTGAGAACTTTCCAAATCAAATTGAGAACTTTTCAAATCAAATTGAGAACTTTCCAAATCAAATTGAGAACTTTCCAAATCAATATGATAATTTTCCTAGTCAAATTGAGAACTTTCAAAATATTGAGAACTTTTCAAATCAAATTGAGAATTTTCTAAATATTGAGAATTTTTTATATCAAATTGAGAATGTTCCAATTCAAATTGAGAATTTTCTTAAATCAATTTGAGAATTTTCCAAATCAATTTGAGAATGTTTCAAATGAAATTGAGAATTTTTCAAATCAATCTGAGAATTTTTCTAATCAACGTCAATTCCTTGCAAAATCCGTAATTTCTACATTTTCCATCTGATTTCGGCGAAATTTCCCAGGATTGTTCAGATAGATTGTCCCCTATGAGGGTAGTGGAATTTACTTAGAGATTGATGTTTTGAGATTAACTACTATGCATCGGATCATCTACACAATCGGGTTATGAATACTAGGAAGCTATGTGCTACACCCATTTGGCTTTTTAAAATTAATATGCCTCAACCATGGATTTGGGAGCAACCTGAGGAGTTATCATTGAGACCTAGGGAAGCAATGATACATAGTTCACTACCTCCCTATCCTACCTATTCCAGGTACTGTGAATTAGCGCCGTTGCGATAAATACACCGTAATTACCTAATAATTATTGACTCTACTTGAAGCGACAGGTAAATTGAAATCTCTTCCGCCTCCCCGCCTGAACTAAAGTTGGACGTCCCCTCCCTGCCTCGTCGTCATCCAAGGTCAGACCAGATTGAACCATCTGCCTCAATCCTCAGTTTATTGCCCGCTCTCCTGTCAGCCGTTTCCTCTCTGCTGTCTCTAACGAAAGTGATTTCAGGTGAATTCAATCCCAGGAACGTCATTTCAGCCGCATCAGTTTCAATAAACAGTGATATCTCCTGCGCTGTACTTCGTACCTTCAGAATCATACGAGATGGCATCTTCCTGTGTTGGGCCAGCTGCTGGGAGATTAGCGAAACTTAATCTTTCGCCGATTCTGCGCTATCACGTCAGATTGATATCATCGGCCAATACCGACACCAAGAATCACAAGTGAGAAACACTTTCATTTATGCATTATCTATGGATTAACCAGAAAAATCTAATAACTTAGTACATTTCAACCATTATTCAACCAAGTTTTTCTCATATAGTCATATAGTTTTTTCCATATACCTACATTTTTTGAAAAAATTGGTACTATCGAGTGCCATATTTACGTTCGATTGAATGAAATGTTGACAAAGGCTACTCATAACACATTTTCGTTTGGTTCTCTCGAGAGAAAGGACGATTCTCATAGGCTTGCTTTGTCTTATGATTTATCCCTTTAAAGGACAAAAAATACCCCCGGGGGAAAATTCTTTAAAACCGTTTTCAAGTCTATTTGGGCTAGAAGTGGGAATATTAATTTATGGGTGTGTATTACCAGTAACACTTCCATGAAACGTAGATGTATTTTACCGTATTTTACCTTTCAGATCAACCTTTTTCACTTTGGATTTAAGCTGTTTTAACTACTTACATTTAAACTTTTTTAACTCAGAGCGTATTTTTGCGGAAGTTTTTATTTTAATATTTCCGAGTCTACCATGTGAGATTGAAGTTTATCTTGAAACAAAGATTTATTTGATGAGTTGATTTGACAACATCCCCATCCAGGACGCCCAAAAAAAAACATTCCGTGTTTCATTGGTTTGATCCTTGATCATAACAATTGACAATCCATGATCATGATCAAAATAATACCACTGGGGGATTTTTTTTACTTTGAATTAAATTTTTTCTATTCTACACAATCAACAGTGAATTTTTAGGAAAATTAACGCATGGAAACTTCATTTATACACAAGAAATTCATAGGGGACCATCCTCCAATTCTTAGGGGACAATGAATAGCCACATATTCCAACCATGGGTCCTGGTTACCTTTCCTACTTATGTCATCATATCGTCATCTCCTTCCCTTTAGTTATACACCTTTTGGTTTATTGTTTTCAACAATAAACCTTTGGAATTTGATGGTTTACGTTTCAAGGTACGTAGAATCCAAAAATTGAATAAAAATTTGGCCGTCGGTCCGCCGTACGCGGCACTTAGCATTGACCGATTTTGATGAAATTTGGTATGTAGGCTCCATTTGGGGTCTAGTTGTGCCCCGAAGATTTTTGTTGATGTAGGTCACTTCTAAGGGTTCAAAAATGAGTTTTGAAAACGCCCTAACTCAAAAAATTTTGATATAAAGGTATTGTTTTTCTTCAATTTAAGATTCTATAGAATTGTTAGAATTTTTTTGAGACGACACTGAGTCCTGTTTTGGACAAACCGTTCCCTCCCTACGAGAATTTGAGGGTTTTACGTACGATAAATCAGAAACACGAGTGTGAATCGCTAAAGAGGCCTAATCTCCGTTCAAATTAAAGCTGACCGAAATGCGATCGATGTATTTCTTCATGTTGGATGGTTGGTGCCTTTGCAGACGAGTGAAATAATAAACCATTGTGTAATAACTTGCGGCGTTTTTCAGCATCACTTTATTACTAGTAGTGTGTAGGTACCACGGGTGATACGTTGTCCTTTAAAGGGTTAATCTTGATGGTTTACATTCCAAGTATGAGGAATCCGAAAATTGTAGAATAAAAAATCGGACGTAAACCTTACCGGGTTGCCCAGCTCTCATGGACCGATTTTGATGAAATCTGGTATATCGGCTCCATTTTGGGACTAGTTGTGTCCCGATGATTTGGTTAAAGTCAATCGTTTCTAAGAGGGAAAAAGTAAGGAGTTGGAATTTTCAAAATGCTCTAGCTCGAAAACTTGTACTTAATAATATTAAGTACAATATTACGTACATATTATGGTACAGGTGTTGTTTTGTATTTAATTTTAAAAAGTGACGATGTTTAAGAATTTAATGACACCACCCTGAGCTCTGTGGGAGCATCCATTTACGCTTTATGAGGATAAATAATTACCTACCTAATTAAGAATGATCCTTCACGTTTTGGTTTATCATTTTCAATAATAAACCATTGGAATCGAGCACAAGAAAAAAAATTAATCCTCAAAGTTTGGTGTTTTAAGTTTCAAGGTAACGTAGAATCCGAAAATCGAATTTTAAAAAATCCATCCTTAGCAACCATGGACCGATTTGGTTGAAATTTGGTATATTATGGGTTCCATTTGGGGTCTAGTTGTGCCGCGATTTACATAAATTTTACATCGTGTTCACTTTTAAGAAACGTGTGGTACCACCAGACGATAAACAATCGTTAAAATCGCATTTATTGTGAAATTTATACGATCATTCATGGTCCCTGCGAACCCCCGAGGACTCACCCCCCCCCCCCCCCTCCAACCTACCCCTGGTTCTATGAAGGATGTAGTTTGTTGCAGTTTTTCTCGTAATATTGCCTCCGTAACTCAGTGGGTTATATAAATGAAGACTAAAGCATCAGAAACACGAGTGTGAATCGCACATTTAAACGTTTGTTGATGGAAGTGAGCCAAATTTTTGACACTCTAATGGGATCCATTTTCCATTTCTTCGAATAAAATATCATGTAACTCAGATATGTTTCTTTAGCGACAAAGAATCCTTTTTCATAATGTATTGAAAGCACACAACTTTAGAATAACTAATTAGGTATGTTTTACAGATTGGAAATTTCTGTCAAAATAAACCTGATTGTTAACCTTGCGCGACAATTGGGTAGGTACTATTAATGGAAAAGCCGTGTTCTTCGCAGATGGTTGATCTTAATTTGCAGTGTTTCACTTGAGACTCGTAGGTCGTCTGCTTGTCCACATTTTCTCCTTCTGGTTCTCAGGTGCTTTGAAGTCTTTCAAAAATTGATTCAGACTTCGGGATCCCTCATTAAAGACTGTAATGTGCACGACTCAAACATTCTCTAAAAGTTGAAATAAACGTACAAAATTTGTTGAATAGCGCCAGTGGGCTGTAGTCGTTTATGGGCAGACAGCAGAGATATTTATCTGTTAGCGTAGATACAGATATATAGCTAGGTAATCATAACCTTAATTCAATTGTTATTTGAGTTTGATTAGGTATCCTCGTCCAAATAACATCAATAACAACCGTATTCCGAGTGAGCTTGACAGTATCTACCCAGGAAATCAATAAAAACCCGTGACTAATCATTCGCGTTTATCTTCGTTGACGTGAGTAAACAAGTTGCATTGGAAGACGTTAATCATTACGAGGGCTCAATGTAACTTGACAAAGTCAATGATGTAAAAAGACAAACCATTCTGAATCTCGTTGTTTTTACAGATAAGGTAAAAATAAAAACTACATTTAGTCTAATTACTTCCAAAGTAATTGCAGAATTTATCAGTGCAAGCAGTTTGATATCAACTAATTCCGTAAATTGGGTGTGCGCATGGGTCGAAAAAACTGTTTATTGTTATTTTTAATCTAAACTAGACCTCATTCCAAAAATTTTGACACCAGCCGTTCTCTTTTTGGATGAGTAGATCTTTTTCAATGATTTTTCAAAGTTTCGAATGTGTATGACGTCACAGTGTGCTGGTGGGGTCCTGCCCAGGCAAGAGGGGCACGTGACGTCATAAACATTCGAAACTTTGAAAAATCATTGAAAAAGATCTACTCATCCAAAAAGAGAACGGCTGGTGTCAAAATTCTCAGGATGAGGTCTACTTTCGATTCAAATTTTTTTTTAAATCAGACTCACCCCCTATTCGCGTAATTCTATGTGAGGAAGCTGTACTGCCCACCCAATTTGACTGAAGTTTTTTAACTTCTTTGGTTTTCGGTCTGTGGTCAATTCTTGTCGGGGATGATTCTGCATGAAGTCATTTTCCGACTTTGAGGCTATTTTTCAGAATTGTTGCCAGTTTGCCTCGTGAAGGTCCCCTATGAATTTCATCAACATCGGATGAACAACAGTGTGCACACGATTTTGCTTCAACAAGAATTTCTCTCGATCTGAAAGATCGATTTTGCCCGAATTTGAGGGTAGTTTGAGGCTGGGCTGGGAGGTTTCATTTCACATTTGGTCTGTTCGGAGAGGCAGTCCTGAACGGTTTGGAGGAGCCCGGAGGAGTCCATTCGCCTCTATCCCCTCCCCTTTTCAGTTCCGATTTTGTTCCAGACTGCCTCTCCGAACAGACCAATTGGTTTCATCATGATCCCATCAGTAGGATAAAAAGAACAAACCATCAGTATCATTGATCAAAATATTGTCAATTTTGATGATATTTTGTATGTTTTTCATTTGTCACTGTTTTTTTCTTTTTTTTACAGATGTAAGTTGTTGGTGTTGGGAGGAGGTACTGGTGGCTGCACCGTTGCGTCCAAATTCATACCTAAATTGGGAAAAAATGAAGTGGCGATTGTGGAGCCTGCAGACGTAAGTATGAAGATGAACTTGGAACCTAGATTTATCGATTTTTAGTGACTTTTTAAAGGATCATTCCTAATTGTTAAAATTTCGATTCATCGAGGTGAATCTACTTATTAAAATAATGGTTAAATTGAAATTCTTCAATTCGGTGATTTATCCTGTTGTAGTTGCACTACTATCAGCCGATGTTCACGATGATTGGCGGAGGAATGAAGGAGTTGAAATCTGCCTCCAGACCTATGTCTCAAGTAATTCCAAAAGATGCAGTTTGGATTAAAGAGAACGTGGCGAACATCGACCCGAAAAAGAACACTGTGACGACTTCGAGTGGCAGACGGATCGAATATGATTACTTGGTAGTGTCTTTAGGACTCGAGCTCAGATATGATAAGGTACCTACATTGTCTTTTGTATCCTTCAATCGAGTTAATTGTGTGTATAAGTCGAGGGACCATGAGGGTTTGGACGTTGTGGTTGCGCAATTATGGATCCACCAGGGGGTACAGTAAGTAAGTAAAGTAAACAACCATTTCAGGTTGGATTTTGGTCCGACTGCCATTCCTGGTGTCATGGAAGTTATCAGCTGTCTTTCAAAGGGAAGATCAGAATTTGTTCTGATGATTTCACTCATGGCTTTCCATTGCCTACCCCTGGGTTGGGACAAGAGGGGCTGAACCCGGGACGCACGAAAACACACCCCCGCGGCGAGATTCGAACTCACGACTTCCCCACAATAGCCAGTTCGAGACTGATCACTAATAGATGCACACCGTAGCGAGCACGGCCACACATGACCCCCACATCAGGCGTGAAGACGACCTCTCTTTTGGAAGGTCCGATACGATCCACGTGTGACGTCATCAGCAATGACCAAGCAAATTAATTCAGTAATTAATATAAGTAACTCAGCTATGAAGTTAGTGAACCAGGGGGTACAGTATAGGCAGGCGTACATTGAAGCAAAGTTGCTCTAAAACTCAAAATACGAATAGAAATTACTAGATGATTGGCCAATGAAAGATAGACATTCACGTGGCTGAGGCCTGCAGGAAATCCAGGCGCGGTGTTGTAGCGGGTAGGGGAGGATGGCACAACACTTATTGAGTCTATCTCAGTTGGCAAAGGCGAGGGGGTAAAACCTACTTTGAACCACTTTTGTGCCTGATTGATCTAGCAGTTTAGCCCGGATGGAGTGTTAATGGCAGGGTGTCAGGAGTGACTTGCGGCAAGCCGTGTTGAGCTTACAGGAGTGGCACGCAACAACATCAGGGTCGTGGCGCTGGAATAATATCTCGGATTTTCTACAGTTATGCATCTCGGCAGGTGTACTCCGTCATATACCCACGTCGTCTGGGGCTCACATTTGAACTGGTGGTCATTCTATAGGGGCTCTTCTTGCTACTTTTTTTAATTTGGCATTAATTTCTTACACCGTCATAATATAGTTAATATTATTAAATATAATATATTATACATTACATCTGTTCACAAAATAATAAATTTCCTTGTACACTGAGTATTTATGTTCTTGTAGTAATGTCCGGTAACTGAAAGGGTTTTCTACTAGCATGGTAATTTTTGAAAATAGCCTCTGTCTTTCCTCTTCAAATGCCGTACATGGCATTATAAAGTGTTCCAATGATCCATGCGGGTCTTCACATCTGCTGCACTCTGTCGTTGTTTTCTTTCCGATGAAGTGGAGCTAAGCGTCGCATATGCCGTGGTTTGATCTTATTCGAGAGATCATCCTTCCGAAGTCTCTGTTAACTTCTCTATAACTACTTAAACAAAGGTCTGCGTGGTATAGTCGTTTGTATCGCCTTATAGAAGCCCTCTTTCGCTGAAGTGTTGTATGCTTTTCCCCATATGGATCGATAATGCGAGATGTGGCATGGGGGTCTTGGGGCTCTTCCTGATGGGGGTCTTGAGATGGGGCTCTTCCTTTCATTCATTTGTCTCACAACCTTGCTCAACTAAACTTCCTTTCTTTGAGGGAAGTTTCAAAGTTCATAAGGTAGCTCTGTGTACTTACCTAGTTATGTCATGTGATAGGAAATATACCAGGGCGCCCACACACGAATTCAATGCTCATATAACATCCTTAAATTAATTTGAAGGTCTTCGAAATACCTGAATGTACTCTAATGAATAAAATTATTGTCCCTATCAGGTACCTGGGTTGCTTGAAGCTCTAGAAGCCCCCGACAGTGGAGTCGCTTCGAATTATTCACCGAAATACGTGGAAAGGACTTACCGTTTTTTGAAAGACACTAAAAGTGGAAAAGCTGTGTTCACATTTCCCGTGGGCGCTGTGAAATGTGCGGGAGCACCTCTGAAAGCTTGTTTGATATCTGAGGACTACTTTCGTAGAGTAAGTGATTTTCCACAAGATTTTCAATGACGAAAACCTACGTTTAAATATGAAATATTTTTGTAGAGGTAACCATCTAACTGATTAAAAAACTAATAAATTCAATTTTGGTGGAATTTCAATTTTTTCTTCCTTTGTCGAAATCGTATCTAATCATTTTTCGAGTGCTATTCCTAGGATTAGAAGGAGATTCTGGTCTGGATTATCACTCACCCACCAACACCCAACATAGCTTTTCTTGTCCAACACCAACACAAAGTTTCTTGTCCTCTTGCTGTTGGATTGAAAATGACAACCAGAGGGTTGTCGAAAGCTCTCCACGAATAAAAGTGATTGGAAACGACCAAGGACTTTATTTGTAAAAAAAACCCTCACTTATTTGAATAGAAGATAAAGTCCACAACCTCTACATATCGACAGTGAACTTGCAAAACCATGTAAGTCCGATTTTTTTCGAAAATAAGGTTATTAGCTATTTGGATAGAATGAGACCCCCTTGATCCATCAAACGGAGCCAAACTGGCAAAAACTCGACTATCTCTTCTCTATGCGTCAAAAGCAACAAATATGAACCAACAATGACGTGTTAAGTCCACTTTGAAGCAAGTTTTTCTCGTTTCCTGTAAAATTTCTGGAAAACGACTTACATGGTTTTGCAAGTTCACTGTCGATATATAGCTTTTACCTCTTGAAATAAGTAGATAACAGAATTTCCCTCTGATTTTGAAAAATCTGATACAGAAGATCGTAATCTTCAGTTTTAAGTGAGCCTTCCTCCTACTTCTTCCACGTTCTTTGTATATTGATTTTCCTACTCGGTCATATGTGGTCCATAACAGTAAATAGCCATTGCAGAACTAAATTAGATTTGATAAAAAAAAACTATAACCTTCGAAAATGATTTCTTAAATTTTTTAAATTTCGAAATTGTCATTCAAGAGCATTACAAAGATTGTTTTGGTATAATTTATAAATTTCGGTGTAATTTATCAATTAACTATTTTTTAGATGGGTAGGAGAGAGGACGTTGAAATTGTGTACAGAACGTCGTTGCCTGTCATCTTCTCGGCGAAACATTATGCAAATAAACTCAACAAGTTGTGCGCTGAAAGAAACATCGATGTTGGATTCCAGCAAGAATTGGTGAACGTTGACTACAAGGCGAAGGAAGCAGTATTCAAAAACCTGGCGAAACCCACAGAAATGTCTTCCATCAAAGTGAGTTGAACCAGAGAGGTGAAACTAACGATAGAGCTATAAAACATCGAAAAACTAGTCAGTCAAGGTTACAACATGGGAAAACGTTGTGAAAAATGAACAAAATGTTTCATTGCTGGAGCTCAGAGTTTGTGAGAACTTAGCAAGTTCCTGGGGAGGTTTTGTGATATCTGAAAGTTCTGTGAACAAACTCCATCAAAGAGGCCTTAGCAACTTCGATCGAACAAATTGATAAATTCAACGCTGCCTGAATAGATTGTTGTAGAAATTAGTCAACTAGATGAAATGATACCTACGTGATGATAATATTATTTATCATTCAACATTCTCCTCCTTGCAGTTCTCTTTTCTTCACGTCACACCGCCCATGTCCCCACCGCATGTGCTGACTACGTCACCGGAGCTGATCGACGCTGCTGGGTTCCTTGACGTGGATAAAAGCACTCTGCAGAGCAAAGCTTTCAGTAATGTGTACGGGATCGGTGACTGCACGAACCTTCCAACCTCGAAGACTGCTGCTGCCGTAGGTAGGTACTTACTTCTTGTCAAAAATGATTTCCAATCATAGTAAAACTAGGTATTTTGGATCGACGTACCTACCCGATAGCGGTCAGTACTTGACAAATAATAAATTTTCACAAATTATTGACAAATAATAGTGTTAAAGCAAAATTTTAAACAACTGTTTAGACCGATCCAGGCTTGATGGTTCGAGGATTAGATCAAGAGTGGGATCTGAATGTAAATTATTTTCGAATCGGTTCTTCAGACTGTTTAAGTTTGGGAATCGAAGCGAAACCAGTTTTGTTCTTAGAACGAAAGGCCACTTGCATTTCTAACGAAAATTTGACTTGTATTGGATCCTTTGCTCCATCTCGTTACATGAAGATCCACTTGAACGAAAACAATTTCATATTATGTTCAATATATGCAGGGAATGAAATGGTATCTTGATAAACTACTCAGGCTGATGTCGAAGTATTTATCATATTAGAGTATTTATTTCTTCGTAGGAATATTATCAGAAGGGGTAAAGTTCCATTTTTCAACTCCATCGTGATCGGATCTTGGTTGCCTCTGCGCATGTGCCATTGCAAATTCCTTACAGTCAGTGCGGTCTACTTTCATATGCACTCCCGCCCAGGACACTTTTTTCTCACCAAACGCTGCAGTACGTAATACAGCTTCAGAAGGGGATATAGAAATTTGAGAAAAGTACCATCTTACCGCTGACAAAGCACTCTGTGGGTATTTTGGAGTCAATTCTCGAGCATAAACTTGCAATGCGTCTATTTCCGAGTTGAATAAAAAATCTATTGATATCGAAGGGACTATAGGTCTACCACAGAAACTTTGCATCCGTGTGGCGCTCCTAGGTGGCAGATTCTCGAACTATATCGATCGAGTCAACCTTCCATGGTGAAACCTTGATACTGAAATGGGGAATTTGCCTCAATTTTAGATTCTGGAATTTCAAGGCAAATCCTATTATAGGGCCCTAGAATAACGTTTAACACTAGGAATAACCAACGGAAAAAAATTACCGTAGGAGAAAATGACTAAACAAGTGAACCTCTGTTACAAAACACCGCGAAAATCGGGGAGTATTGTTGACGTCATACGAAAAAAAAAAGAAAAAAAAACGACGCGAAAGCAACAACAGACAGAGTTCTAGCACGCCACACAAAACGATCCAGTGAAATGGCTACTCGAATAATGTGATTCAAATCTTGAAACTAAATAAGAGAAGATGAAGAATAATAATGCTTGATAAACTAGTAGATAGATTCGTATTGTAAAAAAGTGAGTAATACTGTTTCTTTTGGTCAATTTGGTGTCCGTGTTCTTCCTGCCAGTTCGTGGCGCACTCTTGTGCGCACTACTCGGAAGGTGAACGTTCGCGTATGTTCCGCTTCTGTGGTAAGCGCCACAGAACCTCCTTTGAAGTCAGATTGGTGGAATATCCGTCACGTTTCAAACATGGCTGCCTCTTACACATTGCCACCACATTTAAAATTTCCATCTTCCTTAAATTCTCTAAATTTTTTGGATGCGTTTTCGAGCAGCTCACTATGGTTTTATTCCATAAAAATAAACCCTCATTCGAAAAAAAAAAAAAAAAAGTGAGGCAAATTCCCCATTGGAGCCGTGAAAAATTTGATGTTCGTGTAGGGCCACAGAATTTGAATTTCGGAAATGCTTGAACTTCAATCTGCAGTAGGAGGGGAATCAAGTCACTTTTAAGGGGAGAAATTTGCGAAAAATTATTGTACGAGCGGGAATTTGCTTAATGATAAGAGATAAGTAGTTCTATGTTCTCCAGAAGAATGCGCCAAAGGGATGCAAAGTTTCTGTGGCAGACCTATAATGGCGTAGCTTCAACGTTGAGGCCTGGTAGCTAGGACTAGAATGAAGCATTATTTATGTCATACGCACTGAAAGTATTCTAATCTTCTACAGCTTCCATTCGATTCCGGTGGATTGTCAAGGATTGTGTGTTTTGGAACCTGGAAGGTTCCATGTAAACATCTTCGTCGTTTGATGCGAGGGTGCTATGTGCTACACTCATTTGCCGTTTTGTAGAAGACCTTTTTAGTTTCCCGCCGCTCATTAAATTATGTGTTCTTGGAGGGACTTTTATTTATTTATTCAATACGGGCAAACCCAATACACCATTGCAATAGAAAAATATACTTATTAAAGAAGAAGTACAGATCGATAGATATTAGAGGAGACAAGGTTAGGAGTTATTTGTCCATGTTGCTTATTATTTTGTTTTTAATCAATCACTTTTTTATGATTGATGAAAAATGTCCAAGTCGGGGCACTCGTGGAGGGCCTGATTCATCACTCTGGGCATCCTGCACATTAAGCGGTTGTATAAGTAATTATTGGGGGAGAATGTTGTCCAGAAGAGATCGTGAGAACGTGCCCAATCGAGGGACGAGAAATCTGATCTCAGCCAGGAGTGCTGGTGCGTCCACCGATCCCCGAACCAATCCTGGCAGAAATGCGAAAGACCAAGTTTTTCAAGTTGATTCACTCACACCAAACCTAAAATAATTTACCTGTACTCGTATTTCGTTTCAAACTAAAGAAAAAATATGGGGAACGATTTTTCAGACCCATGAGAATCCTTCAATGTTGAATTCAACCTATTTAAAATACGTTCTACGTTTATGTTTTTACCTTAGCTGAGAAGTATACTAATTTGCGATTAAACATTCACAGCTGCTCAGTCTGGAGTCTTGTTCAACAACCTCTTGAACGACATGAACGGGCGAACGCAGAAGGAATCGTACGATGGCTACACCTCCTGCCCTCTGGTCACTGGCTACAGCTCCGTCATACTTGCCGAATTCGACTACTCCCTCGAACCTCTTGAAACCTTCCCGATGGACCAGAGCAAGGAGCACAGATCGATGTTCTACATGAAAAAGGACGCCATGCCATTCTTGTATTGGAATGGAATGTTGAAGTAAGTACCTTCTAGAAAATGATTGAAAACGTAGATTTTAGGTAGTGATATTATGCTTTAACCTTTTCGCGCCCGGATTCGCGAGAGCCTACTGGCCCTCACAGCCCGCCCACTGGCAGTCCCTTCTGTCCCCTCAGTACCGCATTATTTTGGCGACTCGGTGGTTCGTCCGAAGTTTTTTCCTTGCATTATTTTATTGTAATTTTTTTCGCGTGATACTTTCTGTTATGAGTTTATGAGAATTATTGAGATTATGTGCATTATTTATTCATTTACTAGCCAGTTAAACATAATGGAAATGATGAAATTAATGCACAATAATTATGATACCTCATGACTCGCTCCAATGTCTATTAAATTCATTCAATATAATTTATTGTTTTCCACTTTCATTCTGTTTAGGAAAATTCCTACAATTTGATAACTTTTCATAGTGGGGAAAACCAATAGTGGGAAGAGGGACAAAACATTTTTACGAATATTCCCGAGCAGAGTTCAAATAGGCGGTGGAATATCTGAAAAGCAGCAAAATACCAAAATAAAATTAGAAGGGTTGTAAAAAAAAAATAAAAAAAAACAAGAAAAAGACAGTGACCAAATCGGCGAAGATCAAAGACAACCAACTGTTTGAGGTGCTGCAGCATCAGAACTTACCTACTGGATCAAAGATAAACTACCGACTAAAAAACACCGACAAAACAATGATATTAGAGAAAAAAAATCACTTAAACTGTTCAAGGATTATATACACTGTTCTGTGAATGCAATATCATGAGGTTTGTAATGGACATTACACCCTGGAAGATCGTAGTTACAAAGCGAAAGAGCGCAAGTACCAGAATGGCTATTATCGGCGGCAGGCAGCTACGGAAAGGCCGAGCCGCCCGATATATGACGTTGGCGGGCAGGAAAGGGTTAAGAGAACGCAGTCGTAACTGGTTGTTGCTGTCAGTTGATATGGACAGATTAAGAATTTAGTCGTGACCTCCTCCTAGTGAAAGATTTTTCCAAATACACAAAATGAGCGTAGTATGCCGAGAGTACGGGTGTGCCTGTTAACAGTCAAAAACTCCAGGCGCCTGTCCCTCTTCTCCCCTTAATCAAATCAATATTTTGCCGTGTCTCCCTCAAAAAGCATGCCAAAATTTCGAAATTTGGTCGATCGAAAGTTCCATGAACAAACAATTTGAGAACCCTAGACAGCTTCCTTCGCCATGAAATTAGATTTTCTCAATTTCCCACAAAACATTCGAAGTGGATTTAGGCCCATTTGAAATAAAACTCCTCAATTTATATTACTGTGATTGTAATTTTTACAAAAAAAAAAAAACCTTAAACATGTTAGAATAATCAATCATCACGACAGCGATAATGGTTTTAAATACTTTTTACTCGAATTAAGAGAACGACCACGACACATCAAATTACATTTTTTAACGAGAAGAAAATGACAAACATCGATTGCAGTGGGAGGACAGAAAGCAGGTCTACCAACACAACAAAAAACTTTAGCCACCACAGAGTTCACAACTACCAACAAAACACTTTTTATCAAAACACACAGATGATAAAATTATTAAGAATGACTTTATATACTCTATATTAGTAAGATGGATAGAGGAGTTGTTGTTTCATATACGATTATAATGAAAAATTGCGATTTCTTCAATTTCAGAGGCTACTGGAACGGACCTGGACTCATGAGGAAGGTTTTCCACCTCGGAATGGGCCGTTGAAAAACATTGTGTGAAACTCGTAGGAACTAATCATAAGTTATGCATGGTCGGTCATTTTGACATTTATGAGATCAAAGATCTCGATGAGGGCTTTTCAAAATACGATCAGTCCTACCCTACGAGTCAAAATGCTCGAAAAAGGTTCCTTAAAATTTGGATTTTCCCCGTTGAAATTAAATTGAAAATATCAAGAAATAGTAACCAAGCAAAATTTATAGAATGGAATAGTGAGCAATGAAGCGTTCTGTTCCTGTGACTCAGGTGGTGTAAAAATAAGTCAAGTGAATCTTTTCAAATATTTTATTCAAAACCAATCAGTCTTATCTGCGTGTATGAGTGGTTCCACGAAGTCGTATGTGGGCGATTCCTAAGCTGGGGGCAATTTTGATCAAAGAAAAATTGGAAAAAACATTTTTCCAAATTACTTGAATATTGTAGATGATTGAAAATCGACTGTGCCGAAAGTTGAGAATTTAACTTTTAGACGAACCACGACAATGCGAAAAGGCATTTGTAGCTTACGAGTTAGAACGTTAAAAAACAAAATATCCAATTTAATTCTAGAGGGTATTGAAGAGCTCATAGAACCTACAGTTGGGGGGAAAAATCAACGTTATAGGCAGTAGCGGCTCCTGCCCTGAAACTCAGGGGGTGCACGGAGATCAGGAGAGGCTATCGAGAAGGGACAGAATAGGTGATTTTCTCTGCCAAATAGAAATTTCAACGATATGCCAATGGGATAAATCTTGGTAACTTTTTCATCTTAAAATTGCAAACGGTACTAAATACGTATGTACAATAGACACGAAACATGTTCTCTAGTGGTTAACAGAAATTCTGAAATACTTAATCATCAAAGGTCTAAACCCAAGAAATGCATCCATCTAATTGCAAAGCTGAAATGTGTATTTGCCCGTGACGATTCCAAACATCGTCCAACTCGGAAGAAAAATTAACGAGCCCCTTGAAGACTCCGGGATTTGAAGAATCTTCTCTCTCATGTCCACGCATGGCTAGCTCGAAAACACCACAGAACATGATGCAATCAATGATTCGAGATTGAATGTGTTGGAATGTAAGGATATGGAGGAAGTGATGGTGATGATCCTCCAGTACAATTAATGTCTGTCGTATGTTTTCCCAATTTCTGTGAAATGTGAAGTCGAAGTGGAAGTTACCTAACCTTGTTCTAGTTCTGTTCGCCCTTTTATAAAAATGTGTCTCGCCTTCTCTTTTTATTATAACTATTCGTTCAAATCCTCACGAGTTTCTTTCTCTGCGTTTTACCCTTTACCAACATTGGTTCTGGGCCCAGTATAGTGATTGAATGATAGTTGGTGTTTTAGTTTGTTTCTCTGTGAGTAAGTTGGGGTTCCTGGCTAGTCACGTGGTCTCGTTTCTTTGTTTCTCCCGGTTCCCTTGTTCCACCAGAAAATGGGTGAGAACTCAACAAACTCTGCAGGAGGTCTCGCTGCCATCGAGAAGTTGAGAGGTAGGGAAAACTTCATCACCTGGAAGTTCCAGTTAATGAACTTGTTAAAACACGATGGTCTTTGGAAAACCATAGAGGGTTATCCAGCAACTGACACCACAGAACAAGAAGTGAAGATGAGACAGGACGAAAAAGCGTTGTCAAAAATTAATCTCACTCTAGGGAAAGCTGCAATTCCGTATGTGGTTGAGGCAACTACTGCCAAAGATGCATGGCAAAACCTCATCAATGCCTACCAAGATGATGGCTTGAGTAGGAGGGTCACTCTGCTGAGGACCCTCTGTTCCACAAGATTAAAGGACTTTCGCAACATGGAAGACTATGTTAATAAAATTATAACTATAAATGAAGAGCTTAGATCAATAAGGAAGCCCGTGGAAGATGAATTCCTTGCAGCCATCATGCTCCAGGGCCTGACAGATGAATATGACCCCCTGGTCATGGCAATTGAAGGTTCAGGTAGGACCATATCAAGCGATTACGTTCGTACCAAGTTGCTTCAGGATGTCAAGTGGAACAGGACCAATGGTATCAAACCACTAGAAAAAGCTCTAGCCTGTGGAAGAAGAAATTTCCCCATCAAACATAAAAGTGCTAATAATGTAACGTGTTACTGTTGCAAAGAGAAGGGTCACTTTGCAAGTAGCTGTCCTAAGAAGAAGGATATAGAGAAGAAGCAACCAAGCAAGTCTCAAACCCCCAAATCCATGCTCGCATCACTGACGGCTAAAGTGGGACAGGAAGAATGGTATGTTGATTCAGGAGCTAGTGTGCATATGACAGGGCGTCGCGATTGGTTCCATGACTTCAAACCGAGTTCGGAGCAGCAGGTCACCCTTGGCAACAACCAAGCTCTAGCAAGTCAGGGTCATGGCACAGTCAAATGCAATTTTTCGTCAGGTAATGAACAAACCATATCTGATGTGTTATATGTCCCGGATTTGAAAACTAACCTTTTGTCTGTAGATGTGTTGACAAGAAAAGGGTTCTCTGTAGTTTTTGATAGTGATGGATGCCGGATTTATGATCGTGAGCACGTTCTTCTGACAGAGGAGGGTCCCATGCTTAGCACATCAAGTCACGATGGTGTTTTCAAGCTCAAGGTTCAAGATGTAAAACACGCTAATGCAGTGAAGACCCAAAAGCAAGTTCAAAATGGCTCAGAGGATCTTTGGCATAGAAGGCTGGCACACTTGAACCATTATAGTATGTCACTTCTAAGAGATAAGCTAGCTTCAGGTATTCACTATCGTTCTGATGTTGATAAAAAATTGTGTGAGTCATGTGTGAAAGGGAAGCATGCCCGTAAACCATTTCCCAAGGAAAGGGTCAAGTTAGCAACTAACAAACTTAACCTGGTGCACACAGACCTTTGTGGTCCATTCCAAGTGGAGTCATGGTCAGGAGCAAGATACATGCTTACGTTCATTGATGACCATACCAGGAAAGTGTTCGCGTATTTTCTGAAGTCTAAGGATGAGACTGCACAGATCCTCATGGATTTTGTAGAGATGGTTGAGAATCAAACGGGCGTGAAAGTCAAGATCATACGGTCTGATAATGGGACCGAATATGTCAATCACACCTTGCATCGCTATTTCAAGAAGAAGGGTATTATCCACCAAACAACCTGCCCAGAGACTCCTCAACAGAACGGTTTAGCGGAGCGATACAACCGATCAATCATTGAACGAGCTCGTACTATGCTAATAGACGCCCAATGTTCCAAGCAAATGTGGGCAGAGGCAGCCAACACTGCAGTCTACATAATTAATCGTTGTCCAACGAAGAAGATTTTGGGAAGTACTCCAGAAGAACGTTGGAGCGGCAAAAAGGTCGATCTGCGACACTTGAAGGTTTTTGGCTGCAAAGCCTATGTTAAAATAGCCAGTGGTAAAAGGAGGAAGCTTGATGCCAAAAGCAAGCTGTACACCTTTGTCGGATATAGTGATACTTCAAAAGGTTATCGCCTCCATGATGAAAACCACAACACGAAAATATCACGAGATGTTATCTTTATTGAAGATTCCACCATGAATGACGTCAACACAGTCAAGAGAGACAAGAAAGAATATGTCTTGTTGGAGCTGGAAGCCGACCCCGCCGAGCTTCAGGGGGAGCAGTCATCTGAAAGCTCAAGTGATGACAGCTCTGATGGTGACAGCCTGAGTAGGGAAGACTCTCACGCTGACAGCAACGTTTCCCAGGATGACTTCGATTCCTGCAATGGAGATGAATCTGTCCTGAACGTGTCCTACAACACTGGGACTGGCAAGTTGGAGATCCAGGAGCAGTCTGATGTGCTGCCAGAAGGTCGCCTGAGCGACTCTGAAACGTCATCTGGTCAAAGGTACCCCACTAGGCAGAATAAATTACCTAAATATTTGAAGGATTATAAGTTAGACTTAAGTATATCGGACGTTGATCTCACAATAGAGCAGGCTCTAGCTTCAAATGATTCTGAACGCTGGCGTAAAGCTATAGATAGTGAAATGGATTCTTTGAAACGCAATAAAACTTGGATTTTAGTTGATAGACCAAATAATAAAAATGTAATTAAATGTAAATGGGTCTTAAAAACTAAACAAGATGATCTAGGTGTCAAAAAGTTTAAAGCTAGATTGGTTGCTAAAGGCTGCGGCCAAAAATATGGCCATGATTTTCATAAAACTTTTTCACCAGTAGTTGGTTTTGGAGCTGTGAGGACTTTGATGGCCACAGCGACGATTTGTGATCTCAATGTTGACCACTTAGATGTGGAAACAGCGTTTCTGAATGGTAGATTGGATGAGGAGGTGTACATGGAACAACCTCCAGGTCTAGGAAGTAGTTCTAGTCCAAATAAAGTATGTTTACTTAAGAAAAGCATCTACGGTTTGAAACAAAGTAGTAGAATTTGGTTCGAGACGTCTAAGAAAGTATTAAATTCTATGGGTTTCAGGTCTTGTATGAGTGAACCTTGTGTTTTTAAAAGAGTTCAGAACGGTTCAGTCATAATAATAGCCGTTTTTGTAGACGATTTTCTTCTGTTTTATCCTGAAAATTCGAACGTTGATGACGTCAAACAACGTCTGTCGAAAGCTTTTAAAATCAGGGATTTAGGACCTGTAAAGAATTTTCTAGGTATGAGAATTGAACGTGATCGTTCTGAGAAAACAATGAAAATTTCGCAGGAGCAGTACGTAAATGAAATTTTGCTTCGTTTTGGTATGCAAGATGCAAAGCCTGTCAAAACGCCTCTTGTGAATACTAAGGATCTTTTTGCTATGGGAGAAAACATAGATGCACCCTTCCAGGAGCTCATTGGTTCCCTTATGTTTTTATGCGTTGTTTCGAGGCCTGATTTGACATATGCTACGAATTTTCTAAGTCAATTTAATACTAATTTCACAAAAGTACAATGGGTAGCAGCAAAGCGCATTTTACGTTATTTGTCTGGCACCAAGTCGTTAGGTATTTGTTTTGACGGAAAAACCAATAATGATCTAGTCGGTTTTTGTGATGCGGATTGGGCCAATAATAGTGAAGACTACAAATCTTACACTGGCTACGCGTTTATGTTAGCTAATGGTCCTGTTGCATGGGCTAGTCGTAAGCAACATTGCATTTCCTTGTCCTCGACTGAGTCCGAGTATGTCGCTCTCAGTGAGGCAGCTAAAGAAGCTACATTCTTAAGAAATTTTGTTTTAGAGTTGGTTCAAGATACAAACCTAGCAGTTCGTGCAGAAAAAGTTAATATCCGTTCCGACAACCAAAGTGCAATTAGGATGTCTGATGGTGAATCGCTTCATAAGCGCACCAAACACATTTCTGTCAGGTATCACTTTATTAGAGATAAAGTTGCGCAAAATGTTATTGCGTTGCATTACGTTCCTACTGATGAGATGTGGGCTGATATGTTCACGAAGTCTTTGAATGGTACCAAACTAGTTTCATGCATCAAAGGTTTGGGTATAGGTTAAAGAAAGAACAAGTTTTATTATAGTTCGTTTATTTTATGTTCACTTTACCTTTCATGTTTGATTAAGCAGTGTTTTTCCTTCGTAAAATGTATTTAGGGCGTTGTGACATGTAAAAAAGAAATCTTGTCTCTTATCTGATAAGAAGTTTCGTTGTTGTTGTTGTCAGGTTTTTCTTGTTGTACCCTCGGATCAAGGGGGAGTTTGTTGGAATGTAAGGATATGGAGGAAGTGATGGTGATGATCCTCCAGTACAATTAATGTCTGTCGTATGTTTTCCCAATTTCTGTGAAATGTGAAGTCGAAGTGGAAGTTACCTAACCTTGTTCTAGTTCTGTTCGCCCTTTTATAAAAATGTGTCTCGCCTTCTCTTTTTATTATAACTATTCGTTCAAATCCTCACGAGTTTCTTTCTCTGCGTTTTACCCTTTACCAACAGAATGTACCTATTTTTTTAACCATTTCGGTTTTTTGCATCAGATTAAGACGATATGCACTGTCGAGTTGTTGCATTATATTTTGACGGCCTATTAAATGCAAATATGCCAGAGCGTTTTTATGGGAGACAGCCAATGCGTTTTTCAATTTTTTTGGCTAAATGGGCCAGATCACTTATGCCGTCTTTAACCCAAGCCTCATTTCAGTTAGTAGAACAAAGTAGGCAAGCATAGCAAAATAATTCGTTAGTCACTTCACACCTGCAAAGCCAATCTACCTTCTTATAATATTCGACATTAAACTTACGGTACGAATCTGCACGATTTTTAAATTTTAACGTCTGCTGGAGTCCAGGTAGAGACGGCAAGGGGCAGCCAGTTTCTCGAATGTCACACTTTTCCACGACTGACAAACATATTCATAGTACCTACAACACTCCTAAATAATCACAATCCTTTGAACAAAACGGTGGACTGAAAACGAAAAACGGGAAATGCCCTTATCAGTTTTGTTTGTTTACGATAAGGAAACTGGGAAACCAGAGAGCCAGGAGCACAAAAAATAATTGGAGATTGACTCACTCACACACCCCAGGTGCACATCTTCCGTGCTGCTCCTCAAGGTCACATTTCGTGCTCCCTGGTTGGTCAATCTCACGTGCCCAACTCCCTCGAAACACATCACCCTCCTCAAAAACGGAGCATAGAACAGGATTTGCGTGAACGGCCGCTGATTGGTCAGAAAAGAGGGAGTTCCCCGCCAATCTTTTCACGCATAGATTCAACTAGCACAGTACCTACAATCGTGTCTTCTGTCGCTAGCCAACTTACTCTTCAAACCCAGAGGAACTAATTTTGATTTTTTTTTTCTTTTTTAATTGGCTGGGGGTGCACATGCACCTATGCTCCTATCAGTAGCTGCCCCTGGTTATAGGTCTAGTGGATGCAATTTCACAGCTGATAGACCCGAATTTGCCTGTAGTTTAGGAATCACCCATGTATCATACACGAGTATGGTAGGAATACATCGATATACATTCCACGAGGCAGTTTGCGCTATCAGTATTTATCTTCACAAAATGTAATTAGGAATGATGTACACACCAAAAAAAGAAATCACTTCACAGTTACTTTAGGTTTTCCAGACAGCGATTGACTGTTGAGTTTTTAATTCAATTTGATTATTATAAAGCATCAAGCGAGAGACATCTTCCGAATACCACCACTTACACCAACCGTACAACAATAAATTATTGTAGATTGGCGTATTCCAACAGATTCTAACCCACACTTATGATGATACTAAAACAAGCTGATAATGCTGCTTACTTACAACTACAGGTAGGTCCTTTGTCTCTCCCTACCCACCTAGTTTTATGGTCTTATTTATTATTTTCTGTGATTTTAGAATATATGTTTGTTTTGATCAAATTCTATTGTTTTATATTTTTATGTTACCTATATCAATTAAAGGTTGTTTGTTATGATGTAACTGCGTCTGATTTAACCTTTTGTTGTTTATAAAAATGTTAAACATCGATTGTGTGAATTCGACCCAAGAATGTCCCTGCCGTTCGTTTTATGAATAAACCTCGTTTTGGTTGTTTAAGCGGTGTATTTCATGAATTGTTCCCGACTGTTCAGAAAGTTTACTCCCACATCCTTGTTCGAATCACTGGAATATTTTTGTCACAAATATTGCGCCTTTGACCACAATGACACTACAAACGTGTAATATATCGAATTCCACACTGTTTGTGATTAGGATGTCCCTCAATCGCATCTATTCTAAAAGAACTTCGCAATGTGGGATTTTTTCGTGGTGCAACGAGAGCTTCTACTTAGTTGTATGATACAATCTCCTCGTCTATCTTTGCTATTAGTTCCTAGGAGTTCATCTTAGAGAACAATTAGGCTTTGGATTTAGCCTAATGCCCGGAGATGACTTCAACGTGGAGATTTGCTAAAATATGGCAGAGAGCCATGTCTTATTGATGCACGCTGGAACCACCTGGCCATTTTGTGATCTTGAGTGGTACATTCTTGTAGGAAATAGTGTTAGTGACGACACTGAGACTGACAAACCAATTTCTGAAATGTTTCATTCAGCCGACATCCCCTTTCGAGTACTAAAAACGAAATTTATGCCAATAGTCGACACACTCCAATACCAATGACTGGAAGCTATGAACGACACAAATAAAAATATTGTGAAATGCAAGGTAACGCGGGTGAAATACGCTTACATTTCCAGTTCGTCCTTAACCCTCGTATTACCAGGTGGGGATCAGAGGCACAGAAAACCAAACGGGTCGGTTTCGACCCCACCTTTATTAACATCAAAAAATCATTTGATATTAAAATAAAGTAAATAAAACGCTTTTCTTCAACGTTTCTTTCTCAAGACTTCTATTTCTCACAAACAACGACGTGGGATACGCGATACCCTACTACTTTAATTATTAGGACATACAGGTCCCTGACTTGAAATCTGTTTTAAACTGAATTTGTGAAATTATTACTCAAATAAGTGATCAACAAATATTACCTATGTAGTTTTTCTCAATAGCAAATGGATGACGTTTGAGAGCAACCTCCACAACACTTCAATGGGGAATTTGCCTCACATTTTTTTTTCGAATGAGGGTTTATTTTTATGGAATAAAACCATAGTGAGCTGCTCGAAAACGCATCCAAAAAATTTAGAGAATTTAAGGAAGATGGAAATTTTAAATGTGGTGGCAATGTGTAAGAGGCAGCCATGTTTGAAACGTGACGGATATTCTACCAATCTGACTTCAAAGGAGGTTCTGTGGCGCTTACCACAGAAGCGGAACATACACGAACTTTTAGCTTACGAAGATTAACAAGAGTGTGTGAACTAGGAAGGAGGGCAGAACGCAGAACTCAAGACACAAAAGTGACCAAAAGAAACAATATTACGATTCTACCTACTAGTTTATCAAGCATTATTAGTCTTCATCTTCTCTTATTTAGTTTCAAGATTTGAATCACATTATTCGAGTAGCCATTTCACTGGATCGTTTTGTGTGGCGGTGCTAGAACTCTGTCTGTTGTCAGAGTTGTTTTCGCGTCGTTTTTTTTTCTTCGTATGACGCCAACAATATTCCTCGATTTTCGCGGTGTTTTGTAACAGAGGCTTCACTTGTTTAGGCATTTTCTCCTACGGTAATTTTTTCCCCTTGGTTATTCCTAGTGTTAAACGTCATTCTAGGGCCCTATTATAGGATTTGACTTGAAATTAAAGAATTTAAAATTGAGGCAAATTCCCCATTGGCATGAGCAGAACCTGGCAACACTCGAACTTGAGAGGCAAATTGGTAAGTCCTAACTTTTGTTTATTAAATTACTTAAGCCGGCCACACACGTACAGGTTTGCCTGCAGGCGTACCTGAACAGGTGTACCTGTACAGGTAAACCGGAGCTTGTGTGGGCACATACCTGCACAGTTATTCGCCTGATCTGAGACCTGTGCAGGTAAAGTTCGCCTGATGGAAATTCAATTCTCTTTACCTGCGCTGGTAAACCTGAGCATGTGTGGGGGCTCGACCTGACGCCTGCACAGGTTTCAGTTCAGTTTTATAGAAATTTTACCACTCGAAAGGAATCTCAGAGTAGCTACTAATCTCTCATGTGGTGAAATGGCATTCATTGTGACTGTATCTTCTTTTTTTATTATGGGGGACACCAGGGCGAGAAACTTTTGGTATACTTACCGATTCACTCATTCTCAAATAATTCCGATAGTCTTCACGTTCGACTGATAACTCTTTCGATAAATTTGTGAATCTGTTTCTCTTCAACAACCACTCTTTTGACCACTTTTGGCGTTGTTTTTTCCTCTTTATTTAATATTAATAATAGTCCGATAAACGCAACATCATTGTTGGATGGCATGATGGAGCAAACTGAGACCTGTAAGGTATACTGGATTGTGTGCGAGTGACGTTCTGTCAGGTTTACCTGTACAGGTACACCTGTTCAGGTACTCCTGCAGGCAAACCTGCACGTGTGTGGCTGGCTTTATGTGGAAAACAAACAATATTCTCAAATAATTGACAAAGTTTTTTTTGACATTTTCATGTCTTTCATATGGCACATAAAAAAAAAATCGTCACGAAATTTGATGCAACGAAATTTGTTGCAACGAAATTTGATGCGACGAAATTTGTCCCAAGTCGCCACAATGATGATTATGACCATCAGAAGTGAAGTTGTTAGGTACTTTACAGGTAGGTTCTTTACAGTTAGGTAGGTACTTTACAGTTTGATATTACCAGATCAGCTGAGTCGAAAATCGAGCTCCCAGATCAGCTGAGTCGAAAATTGAGTTCCCAGATCAGCTGAGTCGAAACTCGAGCTCCCAGATCAGCTGAGTCGAAAATCGAGCTCCCAGATCAGCTGAGTCGAAAATCGAGCTCCCAGATCAGCTGAGTTGAAAAATCGAGCTCCCAGATCAGCTGAGTCGAAAATCGAGCTCCCAGATCAGCTGAGTCGAAAATCGAGCTCCCAGATGTCTCGGGAAGGGAGGGGGGGGGGGGCATGAAAATGTTTCAATGTGTTGCAGACTCGTATGCAAGCGTTTTCATTGATTACGGAGCTTTTCACAACAGTTAGGACCATCAATGAAGGGGTTTTAGTCAGTTGCCAAACAAATGGAAGGAGATTGTTCATGATTTAAAATGTTCAATTTTATAAAAATTACTTGGAATGCTACCTATTAATGACAAAGAATATTGAATCTTTTGGTCTCAATCAGTGGAATCAACGAGTGGCCCAGAGTTACATCAACCAATCGCTAGGAGTGTAATGGAATTTTTGCGTAAAAGCTTGTCTTCCTTATCTAATGATAGTAAAGAAAAAAGCGTTTCATACCGTTTTCGAATAATTCATTCAATTTTTAGGCAAGGTGAGAAATTCCATTGACAATTTCAATTTTAGATGTTCAAATTTTAAAACCGCGGGATTTCGGACGCCCGTGGATATTTTTCACCACCGCCATTTTTCAACTGCCCGAGGTCCATGTATGGCAGCAACATGGATACTTATAAAATTTTGCATAAAATTATAAACATATTGTTGAAAATTAGGTAAGTATATATCGAGGGCGTCAGAGCAACACCCCACAACGTCATTTTGACAACTTTTCAGGAGAGCCAAAAAACCACTTCCCAATGATTTGCTGCTCTCAATTTCACGCAGTATAATTATACTTGAGCTCTCTAGATTCAGAGAACCTTCCTCTATGGACTTACAAGAGAATATTAAGAAAAAACCTTGTTTTTCTAAAAAATGAGACGTTATGGGGTATTGACCGTCAGAGCTGTGACAATATGGGGTGTTGCTCAATTGAAATTTTGCAGCATTTAATTTACTGAAATATTTCAGAATGTCCGTAAGGACTGTTCTTGCTGCAGAAATATTAAATTCTTCTATTTTTTTAGTTACAATGATTACCAAGGAGTACTTTTTTTTTATAGAGTAGGAGGTCTTAAATGAGCTAATATACAAACTCTTTCCACTGCGACCAACGAGACCTAACGTGGAGTGCCTCCAGGCTGTGTTAGCCCTTTACTGTTTACTGAACACCCCTTCTCCCCACTTTTTGGCAAAGCAGAGAAGATCGGTGTATGCCACCTTAGAGATGGTGTCAGGAGCTAAGACATCACTTCCGAAGATTGTGTATCTAGCTCGACCCTGTGCTTCACAGTGCCAGATGATGTGTTCGGCATCTTCCGTTTCCATGTCACAGAAGCGGCAGATGTCCGTAGTTAGTTTGCCTATCTTCTTCAGGTGATAGCGAAGTGGGCAATGACCTGTTAGCAGACTCACAAGTATTCTGAAATCCTTCTTAGGCATAGCTATGAGTTCTTTAGCCCGTTTCTTAGAGAACGTCACAAATAGTTTTGCCTGTCTCAGGCCTGGGAGGTTCTGCCAGTATTCTACTCGCTCATTCCTTTCCCAGTTGTTAACCACATTCCGTAAGCAGCTTTTGGTGGTTCCCAGGAATGGTTCCGGCCCAATTGGCAGGGACTCTGAGCCTCTTTTCGCAAGACGATCAGCAGTTTCATTACCCTCATGACCCTCATGTCCAGGAATCCAGAGTAGGATGACGTGGTTGTCCTGGGCCACAGTTTTAAGGGTATTCAGGCATTCCCAGACCAGCTTTGAGGTTATAGTGTATGAAGCAATGGCCTTCAGGGCAGCCTGACTGTCTGACAAAATGTGCACTTTGGATCTGTTGATATGCTTGTTCAGCATTTCTTCAGTGCACAGTTGAATTGCATGGACCTCTGCCTGAAAGATTGTGGCATTCGTCCCGAGAGACTATATAAGGCTGGCCGAAGGGCCTTTAATGCCTATGCCAGATCTTCCTCACATGACTGATCCATCTGTATACCACACAAGAGAGCCCGGTGCAAGGTTGGGCACCCCCTTCTTCCAGTGGTCTCTATCATTAATGACCACCTTGAAAGGTATTTCAAAGTTTTGTTTTTCTGTCATAAGATCAGAGACTGTCAGAGCCATTCCACCTTCATATTTCTCAAGAATTTTGTGGTGGTTGGCCCTGGATTCAAGTCTTATGTATCCCAGCCGTAGCAGCCTTGAAGCCCCTAGGAAGGCCACTGAAATATTTCAGAATGTCCGTAAGGACTGTTCTTGCTGCAGAAATATTAAATTCTTTCATTTTTTAGTTACAATGATTACCAAGGAGTACTTAGGATAACATTTAAAAGAAGACACATTTTCCACGTAAATAAATGAACATCTTTATTTTAGTTAACCAACACGTTGGAGGGGTGATCCCTCTTTTTCCTTTTGGTTCGTTCTTCCATAGAAAAAGATCTATTGATAAACACAATATAGTTAAATTTAACAGGAACAAACAACAACACTTGAATCTTCCGATAAGTACCATCTCGTCCAAACCACTGCACTCATCCTAATTCTCTTCATCTTCCGAAGTAGGGAAGTATTCACTTGATGTGTCAACTATATCCATTTCGTTCTTTTCTGAGAAAGCAGAGAAGAATCCATAGTTGTTAGTCTGAGCCTCCCACTAAAATTATAAAATAATGTAACATGCTTCTGCCATTTACTTTCAACTTCATTTGTATAGGTAAGTAACCAGACAATTATTTCAGCCATCAAGTTCCTAGGCTAAGCTAAGAAAAGGTCTGCCAAATGGGTGTGGCACATAGCTTCCTTCTATACATTACACAATTTATAGATTTAAGAAAGATTTTATAGTAAGGTATGGATGAATGTATAGGTTGAACAAAAATTTGTTGTGGTTGATTCCATAGGTTCATTTTTGAAAATAATTAACCAAAACTTGTTTTGGAAACGAAATTTTGTTAAATAATTATTGTTGGAGCGTTCTTAAGGGTAGAGGGTAGGTATCTACCCACCAAGTTTTGGTTCAGAAACACAAGAATAACTCAGTAAGTCTGATGAATATTCAAAACCAAGCAGGCAGTTATTCCAGAATGCAAAATAAGCATGCAATATTTTCAATAAAAACCAAAGTCTTTCTCTGTCGCAAAGTCTCTCTGTGTCAAGTTTTTCAGTAACCTTATCTGTAAAACAATACCCCAAAACGTCATAAGCTCGTTGTGTCAACTCCCCACTTTGTCATAGTGCTTTATTTTATCAAGAAATCATCGCAAAAATGGACCGATTTTAATAATCAAGTTGATTAATATTGAAAGAAACTATCCAAGTTCTCTTGGAAACAACAAGAAAGCAATAAGTCATGCGAAAAATGAAGAAAACTTACCTTAAATAACAGCCGTGTGACGCGGTTGCCAATCCTCACGAAAACACCTGACTGAACTGACGTTGTGGGGTATTACTGACGTCTTGACGATATGGGGTATGGTGAGTGAGTGAGTGATTCTCCACTCACTCACTCACCATACCCCATATCGTCAAGACGTCAGTAATACCCCACAACGTCAGTTCAGTCAGGTGTTTTCGTGAGGATTGGCAACCGCGTCTGACGTTGTGGGGTATTACTGACGTCTTGACGATATGGGGTATGGGTGATATCCGTGAGACTCAATTTAACCTACCTTAGGTTATCAAACCTAACCTTCTCAGCTTACCCGATCAGCTGGTCGTGAAAGGGCGCCATTTTGACTCGCTGTCAACAAAGTCATTATGTTTACATACCAAATAGGTCCTATTTCTTGGTATGCAAACGGAATGATAGTGGTGGGTATATTCATTATTTTCTTCTTTCTATTCTTTTAAAGCAATTATGTAATCGTAAGTAGCGATCAGATTGCAAACAGCTGATACAGACACTGAGGGGTCTTGACACAAAGAACAGGGAGATGACAGGTGTCAACTGTCATGCTAACAAGCAAACCAGGCTGACACAAACATTAGTGTCAATTAAAAACTCTCGAAATAAGTTTTTCAGAATGAAAATTTGGATATTCATTCGTCACATTGAACAAACGCATTACTACTTGGATACCTATTTACATGGAGAACTGGAGACAAGTGCCTATTTACATCCTTTTCTGACCCTACATTGTGATATGAAACCTTCCTACCTTTTGATGATTTTGATCGTATTCACCTTTAGAAAGTACCTAGTGAACACCAGAAACCCAGATTTTCCAGCGTTCTTACTGCATTTTTTTGGGTCTCAAACGTAACAACTACCGATTTTGCAGTGGCTCTCTGTTTCCTTGTTCATCGTTTGTCCAACAACATATCTCTGGATAGTTTAGAGGAGGTGTTTTGTTTCTACCTGTCACGGACGTACAGACTTTCACAAACAAGGAAGTACAGATCAAACCTACTACGATAGACATAGTGATATACGAACTTACAGGCAACTAACTGCTAAAGACGGTATTTTTCAAAGGTAAATGTCATAAATGTTGCACCTACGAACTTCTTTTCTTGAAACCTCAAATTGTACCTACTTGTGTGAACTGATATTCTGTTTATTGTAGATCTGTAGTTAGGTGTGTTGATAGATAATAGATACCTACTCACATAGAGTACCAGAGACAAGTGCCTATTTACATCCCAATCTGACCTTAGATTGCAATATAAAACGTTCCTACCTACTGATGGTTGATCGTATTCGCCTTTAGAAAGTACCTAGTGAACACCACAAACCTAGATTTTCCAGAGTTCTCAATGTATTTTTTTGGGTCTCATCTAAGTAATAACTACCGATTATTCAGTAGCTACCTATCTACTGGTTCATTAGTTGTCCAACAACATATCTTTAGATAATTTAGACCAAGTGTTTTGTTTCTACCTACCACGCACATACAGACTTTCACAAACAGGGAAGTAATACAGATCAATCCTACTATGATTGATACACGAACTTATAGACGCAACAACTAAATGCAGATATCCATAATGAACCACATCCCTACCATTATTAGAAAAGAAGGTATTTTTCAAAGGTAAACTTCATAACTATTGTAACTTCTTTCCTTGAAACCCTAAATGGTACCTACTTACGTGAGCTGACTCCCATCGTCTGTTTATTGTAGATCTGTAGTTAGGTGTGTTGATATAATGGAATAATGTACAACATTCAATGAAAAACACGGAATTTATTCAGAAATTTCATTGTACATTGAAACAATATACAATTCGCACAGAATTAACAATAGGTAGTACCTACACCATGAACTTGATGTGAAGATTACAGAATTTTCGTGATGAGCATTGGTTTCGAGAGGTGAACAACATGATATTTCCCGGGGAAACAAACAAATACCTAACTGATGAATAGGAAAACTTGTACAAATGAAAGCTGAAATTGAGAACCACAACTCGGGATACGAGAGACGAACGACAGCACAAAACACAAGTGGAACTAGACACTGGTTTTGAGAGGTGAAAAACGTGATATTTCCCGGGGAAACAAACTGATGTACTGATGAAAAAATAAAACTGTTGTACAAATGAAAGCACAACCTCAACACACACGATACGGGAGTCGAACGACAACACAAGTGGAACTAGATAATTTGAAGCTGGTTATAAAAGTGTCAGTTCATCGAAAATCATGGTTGTCAGAAGGCTGGGAAGCAGCGACGCCAAAAGGTTGATATCCTTTTTTTTCGGAAAGTTCTCTTGTCTTTCCACACTGTTTCTAATCACTTTTGGCAAACCAAAAAATTAAATACCGATTCCGGGACGAGAAGAGCAACTAATAACCGCACAGATTGGCATGATGAAAAACCTTCTTTGTTTACAAGGGAGTAGACATGGCCGCCTTTCAGCGAGATTAGTCGTCTTCTTCTTCTTCTTCCTACATCCATCTGTGTGACGTCACACGGATAAAACGAGAGCAGAGTTTTAGCAGACCACTCACGGGCACCGCGAACGCGTCATCATGGATGCTATATCTCGCGGGGCCCGCGACTCACGGGCACCGCGAGTCACGGTCGGCGCTCAACGAGCGTCCAACGCGAGAACACCGCCGCGGGCACCGCGAGATGTTATAACCTACGCCACTTATAACCCCTTCCTATCAAAAGGCGGTGAAACTTTCGTTGAAACGTTACCGACACGTTCGAAATCAACGGAAATATAAGACTAATGAGTAATTTTGTGTCCAGAACACGGTACCCACCTGTTTTTCGACAATCAGAGCGGTTGCATCTGTTGAATAGGAGACGGTGTACGTCGGACCCGGTTTTTTAGCCATGACGGAAGTTTTACGAACGATGAAAATGAACTTGAATTTTTGACTTTTGGGCACACAAATTCACTTGGGAGCGATTTACGCGTTACCTACCGATTTTTAAATTAAACTACTTAGTGCGATCAGTAGCCACGAGATAGCCACGTCCAATGGTGTATCTAACTCATTTTCGCCAAAATTGACGATGTGGGGTGTTGCTCTGACGCCCTCGATATTTTGCGTGAAGTTATTTATTATTGTCAGTAAAATATATCTACCGACGTTTCGAAAGAGTGGAACGGGCGGTGGGTTCCGAAGTTTGCCATCTTGTCTCGGAAGTTGCATCGATTCAACAAAACATCGATTCAAAGGAAAAGTCGAAAACTTCAAAATCGATACTGTTAAATCAATCAAACGGCTTGAAAAACTTCAATTCCGCGACACAATTATTAAACATTAAAATTTTTATTGTGTTACGTTATTTTCTTGAATTTGTTTCAACAGAAAATAACATATTTTTGAAATTGAATTGATAAAGCAAGAATATCGTCCAAAATAATCGATACTTCAGTATCAATAGTTTCGGATGTACTCTCGATTATGAACGATCGCACTTGTTTTGGTGCGTTATCTCAATTTTGGATGCCATTTGTCGTGAAATCTAACTTGAATAAACGCAAATCCAACTTCTACTGATCTCTAATTTCGTCAGAGCGGTAAGATTTATTCAATTTATCGTTCACCTAACTTCTAGTAAAGTACTTTTGAGCTTCAAGAAGAAAAAAAAGTTTGGCGGTTACTCGAGATGCGTCCTTCTGGCTTGGCTTCGTCAGGCTCTTTATAAACATCTACCTTGGTAGTTATTAGGTGGAGATCGTTATGATTACCTCCGTCTATCGTTCTATTTAGGTTCATAAATTATTTATATGGAGCATTATGATTCAATAAAGTTAAAAAATAACGAGATAACGACAGTTTCGGTCATCCGACAAAACATGAGACATGATTCTTACCTGTACAAACCTCTTTGACGGCTCTACCTGTTACTAATGGCTACCATGAGTTCCAGTTATCGAATGGTTTAATTATGTTGATGACTTGGATAATATATTTAATGATTAATTTGCTACTATGTTTGTTTATGTACATGAATGTAAACTTTAGGTAGGTAACTTGCATCAGTGACGTCACTGAACCTGACAGCTGATGACATTTTCTGCTTGAAATACCTGTCATACAATTTGCAGTATTCACCCCTTGCTAGTTATGGTAGGTATACCTACTACTATGGTAGGTAATTATTGTCACGGACGGGTTCAGTAAAAAGTATCTTTTAGTTATTCAAGAAAACCAAAAAGAATAAACCAGGTAGGTAGGTACCTAATTAGTATCTTTGAAAGTCGTATGTTTGGTAATTTTATCAATTAATGAAAACTAAGAAACTTTAGTTTTAAAATACTCATGTAGAATATTATTTTATCAATGTATAACAAACTTTATCGACACCTCATTACCTTTTGATAGCTAAATAGGGGCATTGAAAACTTTGAGGCATTATTCATGTAGAGAAACTCGGAAATCGTGAATAAATCATTAACAATTCGGCACTTCGCCCGCCTTTGGCTAAAATTCAAGAAATATGGAACATGCTTTAGCCGCGCTTTTTGGTGGTGTAGGGACGGGTGTAGCATATGGCACGCATGTCATCACTCCATGTCAACCCCTACGTGTGAAGGTTTTGGTGAATAGTACAAGGCTAAAGTGTGTTCCATGCTAAAACTTCATCGTCCCAGGTAGATGGGTGAATGGGGTTGTATCTATTGCCTGTCTTGACGTGCGACGTTGCCAATTCTCTACTACTGCGGCGTCAAGGTGGGTTCACATGAGCGCAATTGCGGCTGCTACATTGTTGACACCTTTAGGCATTTTATTGGCTGCTCCTCAACACGTCCAAATATGTGAATTATTAGATCCCAATAGCCCACTCCAAAAGTACTCAGGTGGCAAAGGCGTAGAGATGGGCAGTATTTAACGTAACAGTTAGAAATAACCTATTACCGGGTTTCGTTAATTCCGCTATTACCAAAATAATGCTGTTACTAAATAACGTTCCAGGGAAGGCTCCAAAATGTGTGGAGCCAGATCAATAGCTTGGGTTTTTTAATCGAAAAAGAGTAAAAATACACTAACACGTGAATATGTCAGGAATAACTTGATAGAAACCCCAACTTAGGTGGGAAACGAAAACCAGAGATCAACGGAATGATACTTCGGAATGGAATAACAATATAACATGATAAACAAACGAACGCAGGTCGGGAACGAAAAGTAGAAATCACGAAAACGATACCTTGGAATGGTATGTCAGAATGAGCTTCTGAGAAGGTCCCTGAGATAACCTATTAATTAATAACAGGTTATTGGAACCTATTACCCACCCAGAGCGGTAACGGTGGAACCTAATACGCAAATGTAACCGTTTCGCCCATCTACAAAGGCGCGACCTAGTGTAATTTCGATACTTTCGATATTTACTAGTAACGATACCTAGCTTCCAATACTATCGAAATTTGTATCGAAAACTGAGGAATCGATATTTTACTAATATCAGTAAACATAATGAGGTATCGAAACAGTAGGTATCAATAACAAACTACCTTCGGTAGGCAACCTCCCTGCTAATTTACTCTCGGAGTATCAAGAAAGTTTAGGCTTGGTTCACATAGGTGTGTAAAGGTGGCCATTCACTACCGCTCCAAATGGCGTGGCGCGCCAAAGTGGTTGTGTGAATGGGGGAAACCACCGCTATTTCGATGGAGCGGTTGGCTGGGTTGGATATCCGGGCTGGCCAAAATCCACCGCGCCACGCCATTTGGAGTGGTAGTGAATGGCCACCTTAATGCCCGTAATCTGTAGTGCGTAATTGGATGCTATTGGCTGGAGCCAATTGGGGGGACTGATCTTTGCGGATGTCGACTTTTGGAGCTGAGTGTATCGTTTTGAAAAATTGGATATTTTGCACATTACGGATGAACTTCGACAATCTTCGGTAAACTTCGTAACAAACTCTCGTCATTTGTTCACAGAAAGCTTATTGACTCGGTCTCGTTTAATGACAAAACAACCAGAATCATTGTTTTGGTTTGGAAACAATTCTGCGCAGACTGTACTGCACGCTTCTGCGTAATCGCATAATCATTCAGCCATGTGAACGCTCTTTTCTGCATTACGCACTTTCTGCATTTCGGAACACCCCCACTTCTCTTTTTCGCATTATGCATAATGGACTTTAAGCACCTATGTGAACCCAGCTTTATACAAATGGAATAAAAGGGATGATTACAAAATGTCAACATCGATATCAATCGGTGATATCCAATCGATATCATGCCATCTATCGTGCTGTCATTATCATTTTATCAGTCGTTTGCCTTCGTCACTAATCACGATGAACTTGTCTCTGGTACTCTGTGCTTATCACCATTCGTCAGTCGCATTTTTTAAACCTACCTACATGATTCTTTGTCCTTCCACTTTGTTTCTACTTGTGTGCTTTTTCGGGGCTTAGTTTTGGTCTTGCACTTACTAAAATAAGGACGCTTTTGGATTTCCACTTTTTATTATTTTCCTCTCTTCGAGTACCTACCAGTATGTTAGTGCTGTCAGAGCAAAAAACAATGCGTAGAAAGCATAGAAGTCATAGTTTCTAGAATGATTAAAGGCATTTGGTCAAGTATGTACTGTTCACAGATAGAAAGAATGCGGCTGGCCAATTTTTCAAAGGGTATACCTGCTAACATAGACGACTACCTGTTCCAAAATCTTATGTAGCCTGTTGAGTCAGGCTGGGGAAAGGGCCGAGCCTCCATATCTCAGACCTTCGTAATTTGGGCATTGAGCAGCTCGAGTCATAATGAGTTAGAGAGCCCCTCCACTCTACCAATTGTTAGGAAAGAATTCCATCTCGGTTGCGAGTTCACTTGCCCTTCAGGTTTACTCTTCATTCGCCTTTAAAATTTGAAAGAATACCATCCTTTACTGGAAATAATTTTTTTTGTAGGAAAATGGGAAATTTGGCACCCTTTCTAACGGTGCCCTTATTTTTAAGGTAGTACTAAGTACTAGTATTGAGGTAGTTCTGGTAATTTTAGTGACATGTTCAAGAACACGAACAAAAATTTGAAATTGAAAAAAAAAACTTGGAAAAACAAGGGGTTAAAACAAAGATGCTACGATACATTTTCTTACTTAAATTAGATTACGATTGATCCTTGAAGTTTGGTCGACACCCTGTATAGAATTGGGAACCACTGCCTTAAAGTATGCGAACAGTCTGTGAAAATCAATCCTTCTACTTCATCATTGGTCGGTAGTCAACAACCCTCAGTCTCATTTTCCCTGGCTTGAGTGGCAGGTAGAAGAAGGAGTATGTTTTTGGGACTGTAATACACAAGGACACCTCACCAAACCATCCGCATTCTTTCCATCTGCAAACGGTATTAGGTTGGGACTCCCAACTTGGGACAACTTCTTTGACAAAAACTGATATTATCATTCTATTTATTTTTGTACTAGCTGAAAAGCCTACTAAAAGTAGGCAAAAACGATTCCTTCGTCTCTCTCCACCACTCACTCCCTCCGACTCCTCCCACCCCCAACTCGTCCTGCCCCCAACTCCTCCCGTCTCCGATTCCGCCGACTCTCCCCACTCCCAACCCCTCCGTGAATACGAACGTACGTACGTAAGGTTGGCGTTTTATATTATTAGATGGAAAAATACTACTTAATAGGAAGTATCGAATGATACTCACAGTATCGAGTACTTACATTTCGATCTCGTATCGATATCAGTACCAAGGTATCGATACTCATTCGATACCAGGTATCGAGTTTATGGGAGTATCGAAACAACACTAGCGCGACCAATCAAATGCCCTAACGCGTCGACCGCGCTCATGTGAACCCACCTTCAGTAGTGCAGGTATACTGCCTTTTGTAAAGCTTCACCTTTAATATACAAAATTTTGCCTGTGTAGTCCAGACTACAGGAGAAATGTTTGTGTACGTCTTGCTGAACACTGCATGCTGAATAATGTACAGACCCAACCAGTTTCAGCATGAGGACGTGACTTTAGTACCTGGTAAATACTAGGGTTTTGCTTCGGTTGCTCACTGCTCAGTCGTGAGCCAAGGATCAAATTCAAATTAATTTGTCACTATTATGTTCAATTTCAACATTGACTTTTTTTCTTTCAGTTAACTTTGATTCCACAACGAGACTCCTAATGGGTAGAAGAAGCGACGTAGTTATGGTAAGCTTTTGTACCTAATTCCTAATAACAATAAGGTTTGTCTGACTGGGCAAAGTATTAGAAATGTACCCATCGCTACTCGTTTTTCGGTAAGTTAATTAATTTCTTAGTCTTTCATGTATAACACAAGATCTGATGATCTTGAATATTTCCCAGGACTCCGAGGGAGAGGAAGACAGCACCAGCAAGTCCAGCTCTAGTACTCGAAAGCGTAAATCGTTCAAGGAGGATGCTGGTAATGGACAGGACGATGCTTCTGAAGTGAGTTATCACAATCTTACTGTTTTGAAATGAAGTTGCTTTCCAGCCAACCTTAAAGAAAGTACAACAAACATTACCCGCCGATTAAAAAAAAATCTGGAAAAAGAGTGTGGCACATTGCTCTCCCTCAGACTGATTGGCAGACCGAAAGACACGAAACCAAAATTGTTCAGAATGGTCTAAAACGTGTGTGCGCATGGGTTGGAATAACTGTATATTGTTATTTTTAATCTAAGCTAGACCTCATTCTGAGAATTTTGACACCAACCGTGACCTAGCGTGAGAAGACCTGTTTCTATGATTTTTCAAAGTTTCGAATGTTTATGACGTCACAGTGGTCTGGGGGGTCCTGCCCAGGCGGGAGGGGCGCGTGACGTCATAAACATTCGAAACTTTGAAAAATCCTAGAAAAAGATCGACTCATCCAAAAAGAGAACGGCTGGTATCAAAATTCTCAGGATGAGGTCTAATTTCGATTAAAATTTAAAACAAAATCAGGTGCCCCCATTTTAATTTTAAAGTGTTGTTTTTTCAAACTTCGAAAAGTGAAAACAATGTTTCTTTTACCTTCGTAGACTCAAAAGCTATATCTTCAAGTACTGAATCAAGTGTGAAGAAATAGCTTTACAGCTTCTGGACGGGGCATGAGCGGTTGAATTGATTTCATCATCACGATAGAAATCCACTATGACGTCATCAGTTAGATGGAGCTACCTCCATGCGTAACCAAATCAGGTGGGCTCGTTAAGGGGGTCTCAGTCAGTCGCTGTGCATTCCTCGTTCCGGGTTACTATTTTCCCCCTTGCAAAAACTTTTAAAATGTGCCTGAGTTTGAAATTTTTAAGGATTTTTATAAATTCATAAGTGCATCGGCCTAGGGAATTGAAAAACTGAAAGATTGCAGCCGCAATCATCAAATTCGAACAATAATATTGCCGGTGGATTGTGGGAAAACCCGTTTATTCAGTTAAGTTTTTCCAACATTCCACCGGCAATTATTGTTCAATTTTGATGATTCTGGCGGCAATTTTTTAGTTTTCCAACTTATTAAGTAGATGCACTAATGAATTTGAAAAATCCTTCAAAATTTCAAATTTAGGTACAATTTTTGAAGATTGAGCGCGTGAAATCGAGAAAAATACTAACCCGGGATGAGGAACGAACGGCGACCAACTGAGACCCCTTTAAAGGCTAAATGATGCGCTAGTGTCGACACAGCTGAGAGTCTTGTGTTGCAAGAATGAGCAGTACGTGATATCATTCCGTTCGCCTGTAGGGGCAGCACCGTATGATTTCTTGCAGAAAATTATATAAACAGCTGTTATTTGTCAATGAATTGGAAAATGAATTTGGAATTGGCTCATTCCTGTGAAAACAGTCAAAACCTGTCACTGTGAAGGTTTCCCAATGAATCTATTACTACTCAAAATAAAATCGACTTGCTTTTATTTTGAAATCTCAACTTTATGTACCTGTGATAATGATTTTCTACTGCATTGCTGAAGTCACAGCTACTTGGTGGTATTAGAGTAGACCAGTCCACGTTTTGCATCCGTCCTGGAATACTGGAACATCTTAATTTTAACAATTAAGCTGTTGGGTTATTTTTTTACAGTTCAAAGAAATAATCATTCAAGAAACTCTGCAAGAAGAGACTGGAAATAGTCAACAGGGTCCTGAAAAGACTGTTACTCGTAGGAATTTCGGGTATTGAGAACCAGCAATGGCAAAATCTCATTGTTTCTTCTTTGTCTGATCAGGAAAGAGATGTTTGGGGAAGACAATGGCTCAAGAATGGTTTCAGTAGGGCGATGAGTAATCAAGTAGAGAACAATTCAAAATGTCCAACATTTCAGTCGCGACAACTTTTGATTTGGAGATGCCACAGTATTCCACAGTGCGATGTATGACAGCACTGTAGTGATCGGTGAACATGCAACTAGCTTCTTGATTGATATAGCTTACCAATTTTCATTGAGGAAGCAAAGTTTGTATTTTTTTCCCCCGAACTCTGTAACATTTTCTCTCGAGACCCCTCTGATACTTTTCATCTAAGCTTCTTAACAGCTGAGTGTTCGTTTATCTAGCTGAAGTATGCCAAGCGTATTGCCTTATTTTTTGAGATTATGAAGAGAGGGAAGTGGAAGTGACTCCGATCGAGTGTGAGAATTGAATACTGAGTTTTGTCGTGACCAACTTCGACGCAGGGAGATCACAATTCGAAATTTAACAAGTAGCATCTTATATGAAGGTACTAAGTATCGGACGATTGGGATAAAATGCAACTCACCTAATGACTTACTCACTTACGTGACTTAATAGTTTTTCTTACTTAATTGTGGAAAACGGAAAATAACGTAGATATTGAACATAGTTTCATATTTAATCAACTTCGCGAATAAAATACAGTTCAACATCCGTACATCATAGAAATCAAAGTAGAATCGAGTTGTATCAGCGCCCGGGCTCCGAGAAGAGCGCAAATCCATCAGACGTTCATACCGCGACTGTTTCTCAGTTCCGCCAACACAATAGCACGGATGTACCATGGAGAAGTGATATTCGTATTTTCTTGATACTAAGTAATTTTTTCTCCATTTTTTTAGGATTCACAAGACGAAAACAAGCCAACCAGGTCGGCTCGGTCAAACAAGAAGAGGAAATCATTAAGGGAGGCCGACAAGGAAGTGGAAGGTGATGCTGAAGTAAGACGTATTCAAAATCAATAATTTAAGAGTACATCATTAATTAGGTAATGAGTTATTTAGTTAAAAAAAAAAATTTCAACAAACCGTTGGAAAATTTTAGTTTCCTCAGTGAAAATCTGGAAAATTTCCGACAAAAAAATTTTCACTGGTCGAAGCTATGATTCCCAAAAAAAGTTGGAAGTTGGAGATGGAGAGGAAAAAGGCAGTGTTCAACCAATATTTGAGCCCCCTATCGGTAGCCAACATTTTTAAAAAAAACGTGCTTTTTGCGCGTTTTTTTTCTCTACATACGTGAGAAGTTTTGTATTTTCACGGAAATACTACGTTCAATAACCTGGATTGATCCACAGAATTTAGTTATAAATAATGAACTTCACGAGTTCGTTTATTTACCAATTATGGTGTCAAGACCATTACGTATTTCGACTACATCATTTCGCTTTCGAGTCTACCAAGATAGCAGAAGCACTGTTTTCACTTTTCAATGGAAAAAAGTTCTCCAAATTCAAAATTTCCACTCGCGTTTTACGTTTTGACTTCCCTGGACCGGTCTGGCAAAATAAAAAATTAGAATTTTGATGAAATTTTCAGGATTGTGAGGGTTGGCCTGTAGATGATCCCCTAAGAAAATCATTGTCCCTGGATGGATAAGAGTGGTTGCTTCAGATCATGCGCAAACTTGAAACCCTTGTAACAGCCATAACTTCAACCTTTTCGATTCGAATTGATGAAATTTTCATGAATTGTAGAAATTAGTCTCTTAGGGCCGATTAAAAAAAATAACCCCAAGGTTGAAGTATTACCCGAGGTTACGTAACCCTGGTAAGAAAAATTGCGTTCAAAACGGTTGTAGAATCGATGTTTTTCGAGGCAGTTGAAAACTTCACCTGGGTTACTTAACCCCACAAAGGACTGGGGTTGGATCACTGGGATGAAAGCTAAAGCTGGGAGCCATAGAAGCGTTTTGATTGGTGGAGCTCACTGGGCTGAAAGCTGAATGTGGGAGCCCGAGAAGCGTTCTGATTGGTGGAGCTCCAGGACGTAGTTATAGCGGAAAGCAACAGATAGCGTTCATGATCACTTGTTCCCAACCTCATCACAAGTCACCTTGTTTATCACATATTTTTCTCCTTGGTGCGTTACCGGCCGCATCTAAGTAATTAATTTGATAACATTCAGTTATATTCGCGATATGTACGAAAAAATCGAGCGATTTTCAATAATCCGCTGGGTTTCAAACGTTTCTATGGGTGGCAGTTGTCGATTCAACATTTGAACAACTGGCAATAGGGACAACAATTGTAAGGGCAACTTGGAAAATATCTTTCGCCTCGATTGAATTTTCTAAGTAATTCTTGCATATCTAAGTGATGATGAAACGAAAAGTTATCAATTTCTGGTCATTCGAAAGGATTTGAAAAGAAGCGGTATGAAGAGTGTGTCCTCTCCCCCTACCACTTCCGTAGTAGTTCCTCAATCCTAGCTGAAAGTAGATGGCGCAACTGAGGCAGCCTCAAAAATGCTTGCCCACCATTTTAACGTTGGCTTTCTTCTCTGTTAACTTGTCTCCGTTACTCTGTGGTGGAGCTCCAGGATGTAGTTATAGATGAAGGCAACAGATCGCGTTCTCTCAACAACATCACAACAAGTCACTTTATCAACACATATTTTTCTCCATATAATATATTATGTTATCACATATAGGTAGTTATTTCCTCGATATTTATGACTAAATTCGAGCGGATTATCAATAATATACTCGGTTTCAAACGTTTCTAGGGGTAGCAGTTGTAGATGAACATTTGAACAACAGGCAGTAGGGGCAACAACAATTGAAAGGGCATCATGGAAAAATCTTCCGTCTCGATTGGATTTCCTAAGTTATTCTTGCTAGTTAAAATGACGAAGAAATAAAAATTTATCTATTTCTGGTCGCTCGGAAGGAAGCAGGTTGAAAAGAAGTGGCGTGGCCTCCCCCCCCACCACTTCAGTATCCCCAGTAGTTCCTTAGATGAGAGTAGATGGCGCAACTGAGATTTTAACGTTGGCTTAAGAGGAATGAATGTCATTATCTGCATGAGTTCGAGAGTGAAACCAAGAAAATACTCCCAGAAGTTGAAGGTTCAAAGACTCGAAACATGATTTTTGTTGTCAAACTCTCTCTCTCTCATTTATTATGCTTTTCTTCCAACCAATATTCGTGGAGAACTTGAATAATTCGAATGGATCCATGATAGCTGGACAAGTAAATTTAATGTCAAATGCACATCCATTGTATTTATCTTTAGGAGTCTGATGGTGAAGCCGAAAGAGTCAAAACTCCCAGAAGTTCGAAGAAGAAAAAATCCTACAAAGAAAGTGAAGATGAGGAATCTGACCAGCCAGTAAGAATCTCTTAACTACTGCTTTTTTTTCGTAGGGGTTGAGGAAATCCAGGGGTGGAAATTGGATCTTGTAACACTTGCACGGGTTATGTGGGATTCAAACCCACTCCTTATCCCGCGTTGGATCTCAGCCTGGAACTGTTCAACACATTACTTCAGACTGTGGCATTACTTGGTGGTGGGTTAATGTGTCTCGAAAGACATCGAGAATCGGTTTTTGAATCAGACAGTGACACTCCTGAATAATTTTGGCAGAAACAAAACTGGTTCCCTAGCCGAAAAGTGCACTGTTTTAGACATTCCAGCGTCTCTGACCATGAAATAATGGGGTGTGAGAATTCTGTACTTTATACTGTTTGTCCTGTACAAGGGATTAGGCTATGTCGGGATTGGCTGTTAGGCCAGTTATGGACGGTGTCTGTAACATTCATAACTTTAACTGGTATCAACTCCGTTCGAAACTAATTTGTTTGCAATATTCGCAATGTCAAGAGGTGAAAAGTCGGGGTTGAAATTTCATAATGCTCTAGCTCGAAAACTGTAATGAAGACATTGTTTTTTCATAAGATCAAAATATGGACGACTTTTTAGAATCGAATGAAGTCATCCAGAGCTCTGTAGGACTAACATTTTGTTATCTGCAGTGTTGATTGTGAGTGTGATTAGAAATACCAACCAGTGGCGCTCCTAGGAGTAATCATTAGTGGGTTCTTGTTTACTGTTCCCAGCCTAGAATGCTGCTAGATGGTCCCTAAGACATTTATAGCCCCCTGATTGAAGAAGCCTCTGCGCATTCAGAAACGTGAAATCATTGTAACAACCATAATGGGGAATTCGCCTCAATTCTAGATTCTGGAATTTCAAGTCAAGTTCTAGAACAGGTCCCTAGAATAACTTAACATCCTAGAATAACATAAGGAGTACGCAAGGGGAAAAAATTACCGTAAAAGAAAATGCCTTAACAAGTGAAGCCTCTGTCAAAAAACCACTGCGAAAATCGAGTGAAACTGATTACGTCACACCTCGAGGTTCCTCTCGCAAAATGACGCCAAAACTGACCAGATTCACACTGCTGTGCGCTCTGGCGAAGCGTAAAAGAAGTTTCAAAGAGTATCAAAAGAACAACAACAGGTAGCGCCCTGGTGACCACAAGAAATTATCCACTCAAATGACCACACAAATAAGGTGATTCAAGTAACGAAACTAAGTAAAAGAAGATGAAGACTGATAATGCTTGATAAACTTATAGGTAGAATCGTATTGTAAAAAAGAGTGAGTAAAATTGTTTCTTTTGGTCTCTTTCACGTCTGGGTTTTTTCTCTTCAAAAATTCGCTTGTGCACTCCTGTATTCAACCATGTAAGCTATAGTTTCATGTAAGCTTCCCGAGGTAGCGCTACTGTCGTAAGGGGCACAGAACCTCCTATGAAGTCAGATTGGTCAGAAAACCCATTGCGTTGCGACATACAGATTGCTGCTAAGTACTTTTGAAATTTCCATCTTCGTTTTTCAAAAAATTTTGGATGCTTTTTCGAGCAGCACACTATGGTTTTCTTCCATATCAGTGAACCTTCTTTCGAAAAAAATTTAAAAAAAAATAAAAAAATGTTAGGCAATTCCCTATTCTACATTTTTTTCATTCAAATTCAATGAAATTCATACAGTTTGTGCTGATAACCGTTTACATGCTCCCCCATAATATTCATTGTGATAGGACCGGAAGCCTTATTAGTTCTTGAAGTTATGTTTCTGATTATAATGTCCAACAAAAAATTTCATTATTTCCTATGTGCTTTCTCGAGAGGCCTTAATTAAGTGGAATAAATCTAATTATCTGCAGGAGTCGGAGAGCGAAACAAAGAAAAAGACTCCCAGAAATTCAAGGAAGAAGAAATCTAACAAAGCTTCAGAAGATGATGGCTCTGACGTAAGAATTCTCAAAATCGTTATCTCTAATCAATCTTCTATTTCAATCAATATTGGGAAACTAGAAATAATTTAACGGCGTCATGATCACTGAAAAATTACTGTAAATGTCCTGTACTTCTTTATCTTTAGGAGTCTGATGGTGAAGCCAAAAGAGTCAAAACTCCCAGAAGTTCGAAGAAGAAAAACTCCTACAAAGAAACTGAAGACAACGAGGATTCTGACCAGCCAGTAAGAATCTCTGAACTATTACTGCTTGGTGGTGGGGTTAAGGGGGTCTCAGTCGGTCGCCGTTCGTTCCTCGTTCCGGGTCAGTATTTCCCTAAATTGAAGGGGCTCAAACTTTAAACGTTGGACCTAAATTTGAAATGTTGAAGGATTTTAAATTCATCAGTGCATGGACGTAGGGAATTGAAAAACTAAAAGATTGCCGCTGGAATCATCAAAATCGAACAGTAATTGCCAGAGAAATATGGGGAAAACATAACTTTATAAACGGTTTTATATAGGAAAAACCGTTTATTCAGTTATGTTTTTCCCATTTTGGTTTATCATTTTCAATAATGAACCTTTGGAATCGACCAAGAAACAATTTTTTTTTACCCCCCTCAAAATTTGTTGGTAGGTACGTAGAATCCGAAAATCGAATAAAAATTGTTCCGGCACTTTCCTTAGTTCCCATGGACCGATTTTGATGAAATTTGGTAGGTATATCGGCTCTTTGTGTCCTGAAGCTTTTGGTTGATGTCAATCACTTGTAAGGGTCAAAAAATAGAGGTTGAAATTTTCAAAACGCCCTAGCTCAAAAAAATTCGATATAAAGGTATTGTTTTCCATCAATTTAAGATAGTATTGAATTTTAGAATTTTTAGAGACCACGCGGAGCTCTGTAGGACAAACCATTCGTTCCCTATGAGAACTTAAGGGAAATTTTAGCAGACCAAAATGCAACCACAATTCCCAGTTAATGGTATTTTGTTTCTTCCATTAGAGTTTCATGCAACTATGTTGTGCATAGCGTCCTTGGCTAACAAGTAGGTACCAATAATGTCGTGTTAAAGGCACCCACAATGTTTCTCTCGGACAACGATGTTCTACTGGTAGGTACTTTCTTTCAAAATAAAGTTTGAAGTGAAGGTTGGGTGATGATATGCTAGGTACAGATAATGGAAAAGCAGCGTTCTTTGCAAGTGAGTGGTGATCTATTCAGAAAAATAATGAACCGTTGTGTAATAATTTGCATCGTTTTCTCTGGCAATTGTTGTTCAATTTTGATGATTACAGCGGCAAACTTTCAGTTTTTCAACTCCCTAGGCTGATGCACTAATGAATTTCTAACATCTTGAAATTTTCAAATTTAGCTACAACTTTTTGTCCTTTTTTTTTTTGTTTTTTACGTTTTTGTCCTTGCAATTTATGGAAATACTAAAGAGGAACAAATGGCGACCGACTGAGACCTCCTTAAGATGTCCCGAGAACAGGTCTAAAAGACTCAAGGAGTCACTACATTTGCTCACACGCTTCTTTTTTATCCGATGTTATTGTGATTCATAACACCGTTATGAACTGTCTGAAGAGTGATCCGCTATTAATCCTGAAAATTTAATCAAATGCAAAATGCGAGTAGACGATTTGATAGACCAAATGTTTTTCCCCTAATGTGCAAATACGTGGATAACTTTCCTATCTATCTTGCTGTGCTGACTCCTTTGGGTTAGTTGAGTTTTAAATGGTTGACTCGGACGCTATCTTGGTTTCTACGTAAATCGTGATTGAGGCACTTACGGTTATGTTGTGACTCGGTGAATTGATGAACTAAGGTCTAAGACGTTTGTGAGTGATTGTATTCGTCACACTGGTGATGAATTTTGGGAGGCATCCCTGGGGAAACCATCCCTGTTGCGCTCTGCAGTAACTGCAACAACTGTTGTTGGTTGTTGGCTGGTCTGTCAGAGCCGTGTTTTCGCTTATTACTGATTTGCAGAGTGGCAACCAGTGTGGGCGAAGTGGGTGGAAACCCACTGATTGTGGATCACCCATGTGATTGTATCATCACATACCTCATTGGTACGTTTCATTATAAACTACACCACTATCTTCTCACCTCAAGACTGTAGCTAAAGTTCCGTCTATGGTTTTGTAGGAGGAGGAAGAGCCAGCCAAGAGTTCAAATGGAAGAAACTCGAGGAAAAAGAAACAGACTGATGACACCTTGGATGGAGAAGGCAATGCTGAAGTAAGTCAGCCGAGCATCATACTTAGGCTAGCATGTCTGCTCACTTTATTCAGGTAGGTGTGTAGGTCACTGGACTTACCGGTGCGGGTGGCTGTGACCTGCTAGCGATGAAGTCATGCCACAGGCAGGTTTTATTTTTCACGATTACGGGCTAAACTTGTAATTTCATGCTCAAAACTAGAACGATTACGCGAATTTGAATGAGTTGTGCGCATTGGTCGGAAAAACTTTTCATTGTTATTTTTAATCTAAACTAGACCTCATTCTGAGAATTTTGACACCAACCGCGACATTCTAGTGTGAGAAGACCGTTTTCTATGATTTTTCAAAGTTTCGAATGTTTATGACGTCACAGTGGGCTGGGGGTCCCGCCCAGGCGGGAGGGGCGCGTGACGTCATAAACATTTGAAACTTTGAAAAATCATAGAAAAAGATCTACTCATTCAAAAAGAGAGCGGCTAGCGTAAAAATCCTCAGGATGAGGTCTACTCTCGATTAAAAATTAAAAAAAAAAATCAGGCGCTAAAAAATAACTTGTGTTACGCAGGATAATGCTCCATTTTGAAGAAATCATAATGTTTCAAATCAAGTATTTGAAGAAATAGCTAGTGTTGCATTCTTTACCTGTATTCGTTTTATAGCAGCAACGTTTTTTGCACTTAATTACTCGTATCACATTATATCACGTGCCTGCGTTGTGTGAAGTTAAGGACATTGAAATTCTAAAAGGTGAATATTCTTTAGGTAAAACGTTTAGTGCTCCTCAAATTTGATTTTTCATTAATTTGCGTATGAGAAAGGGTTTTTACACTACATCAATAGTTTGATTTTTTTTGTTATTGTTATTATTTTGAGATCTGATCAATATTTTGTAATGATTGCATAACAAACAGGAAGAAAGTGAAGATGTGAGTATAAATTGTTCTTCACGTTTCTCATGTTCTATGAAAAGGATTTTTCCACGCCCTTTTCGACTCATTCTCGTTCATTTGCTACTAATCACGATGAGTTAATGATTACTGATAACTAATATGCGTTTTAAATATCTTTCTTTGCTGACTGCATTGTGTTTTTGCGCATGCAGGAGGAAGAAACAATAGAGCAGGAAGTGAGTGTATTTTACGTTATTATTCTCCAGTTTTTGATCTAGTCAACATAACGATATCTCTCGCTAATTATGGTTTGTGATGTGTAACTAGTTTGAACATGTAGCCAAATTCTATTAGAGGCAGAGCTCTGTGTGATATTCATGTAGGTACAACCAAATAGACCATTCCCAAGGCCATATCAAAGATGAAGGAGTATCCTGTCTATTGTCATGGTTTTTAGTACCTTTTCGTAATTCTACCATTCCTCTTTACACCATAGATCTCTGAGAAACAGGATGACGAGAGAAATTCACATGTGTAATGTTTTAGCTCTTCTCATTGATTCCTCATTTAGCAGGAATGATTCCTCATTCGCTTCCTCAACTTCTCTCGTACTTATTCTGTTATCCTAGTTTTATTTTCCTACCAGTCTTAGAAATCGTCTGCTGATGAAGCTCAAGCAATTGGTTGGGAGGAAGTAGAATGAAGTGTATTCAAATTATTGAGAAATTTCTGCGAGATTATTCTCCCAGAAGGCCAGATGAAGCCCGAAACTTGCATTGTTGAAAAGATAAAGAGGTTTTTTCATGCCGTTATCTAGTGACTTATTTTTGGGTTACCCACTCTAATAATAATAACCTAACACCTTACAACATGATATGGACTAGTACCTTTAACATGATGTGGACTAAATAAGACACGGTTTAACGCAAAATGGCGAGTCTATTTACTCAATCATCAATCTATTATAGTAATTGATTTATTCGAATCGAGGATCCAACAAATATAACTAAGGCCCACTTTCACCAAACATTCAAAACGAGTTTAAACCAAACGAGGCGAGAGATAAACGACGTTCAGTAAAAATCGTCTTTCACCAGAGCGATTTACGAGTTTAAACACCATCTTGGGGGGTTCGAGTTAAAACGGTCGAAAATCGGCCGAATAAACTAGGAAACCTCGTTTAAATACCAATTCAATATGGGCGCGCATTGATTTGTGATTGTTTTCGAAATGAAATTGCGAATTATTTTTGCATTTCGAATTATTTTTGACTTGTCTGACGATGACGACGACGTCCGAGTCGAATCCTGGATCGGATTCCACATTCCGAGATTATGTACGTTACTGAGTTTCCGCCTTTCCAAGCCCCCAGTCCTCCAAGTGCTCGACTAGATTGACACTCGCCTCGAATTCCCGTCAGACAAATAAGTTCAACACGTTAATTTAAAATGAATAATGGTTTTTTCAATAACATAATAGTGCAACCTACATTCCTTGGTTGTTTCTATTCGGACCAATTATACAAATTGACCATCATAAAAGACCAGTTCGACCAAAATAAATTTTTCTTCTTCTTTTGTGACTCTACAGCCCTGGGTGGGCCTCGGCCTCCTTCAAGACGGTCCTCCATTTCACCCTATCTCCTGCTACACTTCTCCAATCTCGGCACCCGGCCCTGGCCGTATCCTCTTCTACATCGTCGATCCATCTTTGCCTGGGTCGTCCTCTTCCTCTGGTCCCATACGGCTTAGTTGCTAGGAGCTTCTTAGCTGGGTCATCCTCCTGCAGTCTCCAGACGTGGCCAGCCCATCTCAAGCGCCCCAGCTTTGCAAACTTGACCACGTCAATGTCACCGTAGAGCTGGTACACCTCATCATTTCTTCTGCGCCTCCAGCATCCTCCTTCGCAGACTGGACCAAGGATTCTTCTCAAGATCTTTCTCTCAAACACTCTAAGCCTACTTTCTGACAGCTTCGTCATCATCCACGACTCAGATCCATATGTGAGGACTGGGCGGAGGAGAGTTTTGTAGAGAGTAATCTTGAGTCCTCTCGAGAGCGTTCGAGATCTGAGAAGCGAGAGGAGCCCAAAATAGCATCTATTTGCGGATAACAGTCTCGTATTTATTTCAACTGAAGGATCGTTAGCCATGTGCACCACCGAACCGAGGTATGTAAATGTCTCTACCCGCTGAAAGCTTTCTCCATTAAGAGTTATTGTATCGAGGAGTGTTGAGCCCTCCTGACCAGTAACCATGTACTTGGTTTTCTCCATATTTACTTGTAGGCCCATCTGTGCCGCGGCTCGGGACAGGGACCCAAAGGCATCTTCCAAACTCCTCACAGTTCTCGCCATTACATTTATGTCATCCGCATAAGCGAGTAACTGTACGGATTTATAGAAGATGGTGCCTCTAGTGTTGATTCCTGCTTGCCGCACTACTTTCTCCAGTGCCAGGTTGAAGAGCAGACAAGCAAGAGCGTCACCTTGCCGCAACCCAGCATTGGTCCGAAACTCATCAGAAAGGTCGCCTTGAATCCTCACTCTGTTGGTGGTGCTCCTCATGGTCAGCTCGACCATACAACACAATTTTTCGGGAATTTCAAATTCGCGGAGGGCAGCATAAAGCTTTTCTCTTCGTATACTGTCATACGCTGCTTTAAAATCTATGAAGAGGTGGTGCACAGTCATCTGGAATTCCACGCTTTTTTCTAATACTTGTCTCAGGGAGAAAATCTGGTCGACTGTGGATTTCCCTTTTGTGAACCCACGCTGGTAACTTCCCACCACTCTCTCAGCATGAGGTAGGAGGCGATCAAATAGGATGTTTGATAATACTTTGAAAAAAAAATTAATAAAAATAAATTTTTATTGAGGTGAAATCGGGGGCCCTCATCTTCGAGTTTACATCCATCGGTAATCATTCAAATTATCGAAGTAAATTCCTACCGTTCAGAACAAGGCGGCGGCCACTGTGTTTCACTAGGATACATCAAGGAAGGTACTTGAGTCTGGAGAAATACTGGAGTTATTGCACTCGTTGAGGCTCAAAGTGATGATGTGTAATAACTCAAAAGGTAGGTGATGAAAATATTCAGCAAAATAAAACGAAGGGAACCAGAAAACTCGAAACAAACCGCAGGAATCAGCAAATGATAAAAACAAGGAATTCGAAAAAATGACACTTATAAAGAAAAACAGGGCGGCAATCTGCTGATATCAAGCGCGGTTGTGGTTGTTGTTCAACGTTTCTATTGGCCAAATACGTCATAATGTCCAACTTTCATTCGTTTCGCTCAACATTTCAAGTTTAGACAAACTCGATTGTCTTAAACAACGTTTAACGATGATTTGGGTTGGTGAAAGACGCTCGCCATCTTGCCTGGTTTATTCCTTCAGATTAACTATTAACGCGTTTAGCTAAGCAAGTTTAGAACAACTTTTGGTGAAAGTGGGCCTAACTGTGATAAACGGGGTTTCTGGTTAGAAATAAAATTGTGTGTTTGTTGGTAAAGTTCTGGAAATCTCCACTGCCAGGCTGTTGTCCCAACCAACCTTAACAATCCTTTGGCCACTTTCACCAAACATTCGAAACGAGTTTAAACCAAGAGTGCCAAGAGATAATCGACGTTTAGCAATAGACGTCTTTCACCAGAGCGATTTACGAGTTTAAACTCCATCTCGAGTAGGGATGGGTATCGATACTCGATATTTCAAAATATTGATACTGCACTATCCAATATTTTTGGATATCGATACTTTGAATCCGATATTTCTAAATATCGAATATCGATACTGTTCTCGCAGAAATTTCAACATAATGGCTAAAAACGCTGCAAATTATTACATAATGGCTTATTATTTTTCTATAGATCACTCGTCTACAAAGCCACCAACCATCCAACTTGAAGAAAAACATCGATCCTATTTCAGCTAAAATTTGAACGGAGATTAGGCCTCTTTTGCGATTCACACTCGTGTTTCTGATTTATCGTACGTAAAACCCTTAAATTCTCGTAGCGAGCGAACGGTTTGTCCTACAGTGCTCCGCGTGTTCTCAAAAATTCTATAGAATCTTAAATTGAAGGAAAAACAATACCTTTATATAAAATTTTTTTTAGTTAGGGCGTTTTCAAAATTTCAAAATTCATTTTTCGACCCTTAGAAGTGACCTACATCAACCAAACTCTTCGGGGCACAACTAGACCCCAAATGGAGCCTACATACCAAATTTCATCAAAATTGGTCAATGCTAAGTGGGGAGAGTGCCGTGGACGGATGGCCAAATTTTTATTCGATTTTTGGATTCTACGTATACCTTGAAACGTAAACCATCAAATTTTGAGGAGGTGTTAAATTTTTTTTGTTGGTCGATTCCAAAGGTTCATTATTGAAAATAATAAACCAAAATGAAGAAGATAGAGAGGCTTTTGGGTCATTACTCTTTGGTTGCACAAATAACGTTTATATCATGGAAAAAATCACTCTGCTTGGACTCTTAATAGTGAAAAATGAATAAAAGTTGTTGAAAAAATTATTTTTCTTGAGTAAATTGGATGATATTGATAGTTTGTGACACTAAAGTATCGATACTCGATATTTTAAAATATCGATACTCATGCCCAACGATACTTGGGATATCGATACTCGGATACGATACTGTATCGATACAAAATATCGATACTTTTATAACGATACCCATCCCTAATCTTGAGGGGTTCGAGTTTAAACGGTCGAAAGTCAGCCAAATAAACTCGGTATGCTCGTTTAACTACAAATTCAATATGGCCGCGCAGTGAAATTTTTTTTGTTGTGAGATTTTGTGTGTTCTCGGAAGCATTTTGTGTTTGGAAATCGATATGCCATTACAAATAATTTATGACCTGTCTGACGACGACGACGACGTCCCCAGGAGACGTCCGAGGAGAATCCTTCAACGTGTTCCACACTACCAAGCCCACAGTCATCAAAGTCCTAAATTTGATTGATACTCGGCTAGAGTTCCCGACGAAATACCTTGTAAATTGGGAACAGGTCGAACAGAAGAAAGGTCGTCCTTAACTTACCTACCTTTATTAATACGCATTATTTACTTATAAAAAATTAAAAGAACCGATATTGTATCAGAAGTAGGTGACTGGCAATAAAGAAATCGAAATGACTCGCGACGAACTCGTATCACTGAATATCACTGATAAAGGCGAGAATCTACTGATAGCACAGAGCACGGGAGTGGTTGTTGTTCAATGCTTCTATTGCCCCAAATGCGTCAATGTCCAACTTTCGTTCATTTCACTTGACATTTCAAGGTTAGCTAAGCTCGATTATCTCAATCCCCGTTTAACTTTGATTTGGGTTGGTGAAAGACGCTCGCCATCTTGCCGGGTTTATTCCTTCAGATTAACAATCAAGGCGTTTAGTTAAACGCGATTTGAACAACTTTTGGTGAAAGTGGGCAGACATTGTACTTCACCTCTTCCCAATGACTTTAGGATATGCAGTGTTACTGAGCGATGAGTCATCTTCTTGTCTGTGGATGAGAAAGCTGGTCGAATGAAAAAGAAATTCCTTCGTATAGTTGAGTACCTTCTGCTCACTCTCCACCTTGCTCGCCTAACAATACTCTTTTGGTTTCAGAATGACAAGGAGAACACGAATAAAAGAAAGAAAGGAAAGAAACAAAAGATTGAGATTCCAGTTGATGAGGAGTATGAGGTAAGTTGCTGATTTAATTATTTATCGAACCAGTAGCATTAAAGAGTCCTTGGATTCAATCTTGATTAGCGCTTGAAGAAGCGACCACTCGAACGATGGTTACAGATGGCCAAACCTGCAATCAGATGTAGTTTTATTGATTAAAAAAGAGTTCTAGAAATGGTAAATATAATAGTTTCAAGAAGTCAACCAATAATTTCAATTGATGGATATAGGTAGTTATTGGGGTATAATTTCTCCACGTTGTATCAAATGGTGGATCTGTTTTCAATACACACACTGAAATTTTAATTTTCCAACATAGAATGACTTATGCATATTATGAAATAATTATATAGGTTTTCCAAGTGAGATTAAGAATTTTCCAAATCAGGTTGAGAATTTTTCAAATCAAATCGAGTATTTCCCTAATTAAATTGAGAACTTTTCAAATCAAATTGAGAAATCAGAACTTTTTTGTTGACACAGGTATATCTTGTAGAAAAGACGGAAAAGATGAGTAATGCAAGATGGAAAAGATGAGTAATGATGGAAAAGGATTTATTCATTTTTTTAAAGTTAATATTGAAATTATGAAAAAGTACAGAAATTAAAACACAAATTAAACTCATATCTTCTCACACAAAAAAAAAAAAAAAATGAAAATGTAATTTAAAAACGGCATTTATAGTGAAGTGGGATTCCAGCAGCTGCCGCATTGTTCCTTCTGTACGTAGGTAGGTACTGTTGGCAGATAGAAAGAATGCGGTTGGCCAATTTCCCGAAGGGTATACCTGCTAACATAGACGACTACCTGTTCCAAAATCTTAGGTAGCCTATTAAGTCAGGCTGTTAAGAAATTAAGAAAGGGCCGAGCCTCAGTAATCATAATCCAGGCATCGAGCAACTCTACTCAGCCAATGAGGAATTTCACCGAATTCTGTTTGCATTTTTCCTGAATAGTTAATGGTGTGGGATAGATGTAAATCGGGCTGATTTCGGAAAATAAGTCTCCTGTTATTTTTGGGAGACAATCAAAATTTATGATTTCAAAAATAACCGGGAAAACGGACGTGAAGCAGGAACGCTCGCTGATTGGGCTGTTCGGATCGCCGTCTCCTCCCAGTGTTGCCCATTGGGAAGACGAAATCGTGTTTTCTAAGAGGAAAGTTATCAAACAAAAACAGGGGAAACCTAATTTTCTCCATCTTGCTTTTTATATTTTTTTTCAGTTTTTCGATTTCGAACTTTACTGTTTTGTGAAATTTTGCATCTGGGGACTATAGATTTCTCGATCTCAGCGCTTCAAGCAGCCATAAATGAACTATTCCAGGATGACGTCATTTTCCCGGTTTTTTTAAACGTTCGTATTTTCTACACTGTTTTGTTTATTCGTAAATTAGGAAGTTCGGGCTGAAAGTTTGCCATAGGAGGTTTTTCGAGGTGCTTAATCCGATTTTGGGGTCAAAAATAGGAAATTTCGACATGGTGAAATTCCTCATTGTTAGGAAGGATTTTTATCTCAAATGTGAGTTCACTTGCCCTTCTGTCACCTTTAAAATTTGAAGGAAGCATCATCCTTTAGGTACTGGAAGCGTGATTTTATTTTTGAATGAATGAATGTACATTCTCTTAATTGATAAGACTTTCCCAAGAGTAAGGAACCTGTTTTGTTTTTTATTAGTGTTCTGTATTTGTTTTGTTTTGCCTGTAATAAACCTATCCTTTCACATCATCATTGGTCGGTAGTCAACAACCCTCGGTCTCATTTTCCCTGGCTTGAGTGGCAGTTAGAAGAAGGAGTATGTTTTTGGGACTGTAATACACATGGACACCTCACCAAACCATCCGCGTTCTTTCCATCTGCAAACAGTAGCGACAATGCAAAGGAAGGGGCTGCAGACGGGCGAAGTACAATGTAGGGTAGATAAGTGGGCAGTTCGGTTGACGTGAAACCTACCGAGGTACCTGCTATCCCGATTTCTTTGATGAATACTAACGGATAATCACGTTCGTAGTTTTGTAATTAAAAATGAAAAGTTCTCAATTTAACTTGGAAAACCTATAGAAATATTATATGATAATATCGTCATTCATTTACGAGCTATTATGGAATTAGCTTGTACTTTGTAATCCAAATTCAATTTAAAATTATACAAATGAACCTCGGCTGTGTCGATGCTAATGCGCTTTACGTTTTAACGTTCAATGAGCCCACCTGATTAAATATGCATGCCCGTACAAAAGGCAATATTTTTATTTTTATTTTTTTTAAATAAAGTAGGAGGTCTTAAATGAGTTGATATACAAACTCCTTCCTCTGCGACCAACAAGATCTATTGTGGAGAGCCTCCAGGCTATATTAGCCCACTAAGAAGGGTTTACTGAACACCTCTTCTCCCCACTTTTTGGCAAAGCAGAGAATATCGGTGTAGGTCACCTTAGAGATGGTGTCAGGAGCTAAGACATCACTTCCGAGGATCGTGTATCTAGCTAACCCAGTGCTTCACAGTGGCACATGATGTGTTCGGCATCTTCCGTTTCCATGTCGCAGAAGCGGGAGATGTCCGTTGTTAGTTTGTCTATCTTCTTTAGGTGATAGCGAAGTGGGTAGTGACCTGTTAGCAGACCCACAAGTATTCTGACGTCCTTCTTAGGCATAGCTATAAGTTCTTAAGCCCGTTTCTTAGAGAACGTCTCAAATAGGCCTGTCTCAGGCCTGAGAGGTTCTGCCAGTATTCTACTCGCTCATTTCTTTCCCAGTTGTTAGCCACATTCTGTAAGCAGCTTTTGGTGGTTCCCAGGAATGGTTCCGGCCCAATGGGGTATTTCGGTGGGTCGGAAATTCAGGTTTTTGACCTCAAATTTGGATTCAGCACCCTTGAAAACGTATATACTACAACTTTAAGCCCAATGATACTATAACATGTGGTAGAAAAATTGATTAAAGAGATCACACGTTTGAAAAAGGCGGGCCGCTATAAATGCACACACACTAGGCAAGGACTACGCCGCGGACTACGCCGCGCGCGTGTGTGAGTACTATTTTGTAGTATCCAAGAGGTCTTTCAAGGGTTTCCGTGCATGGATACTTTTTTCAAAGACAGTTGGCTAGCTACGTCACGATTGGCTAGCTACGTCACACCGTTCAAATATTCAACTTTCCTTAGCTTCTCTGATTTTTTAAAAACATTTTCTCGACGAACAGACCCGATTACCGTTATTCCTGAGCCATACCCCTTCGAAAAAAAAAAAAAAAAAATTGACCGAAATACCCCATTGGCAGGGACTCTGAGCCTCTTTTCGCAAGACGATCAGCAGTTTCATTACCCTCATGGCCTTCATGTCCAGGAATCCAGAGTAGGGTGACCTGGTTGTTCTGGGCCACAGTTTTAAGGGTATTCAGGCATTCCCAGACCACCTTCGAGGTTATAGTGTATGAAGCAATGGCCTTCAGGGCAGCCTGACTGTCAAAAGGCAATATAGATGTCACTACTTTTTGAAGAAATTTCAATAAGAGGCGGTCATTTATAAGTAAGCGAGAATTATATCATACACTCCGAGTGAATTTAATTGCCTGTGTTTCTGTTAGGTCAGTGCTGTCGTAGGAGACAGGGCCATCAAAGGACGGATTCAGTACAAGGTTCGTTGGAAGGGCTACACGTCCGAGGACGACACCTGGGAGAACGAATCGAATCTCGACTGCACCGAGTTGATTGAAGAGTACAACGATGGCAAAGGGGAGAGCGCTGTGAACCGAGCCTCGTCCGCCCCTACAGCTGATCCAGCTTCTTCCCACAAAACTGCAGTTAAAAAGAAGAAGAAGAAGACGACGAAGGCAACGCCCGAAAAGAAATACACTTACGAACGCAAAGGGCCTGTTGAGAATGGCGAGTGGGAAGTAAGCTAACCTGATCTCATACATTATTAGTGTTGGGTAAAATACGGTCGAGGGAAGTTCGATTTCTTTGCTTGTCCCTAATTAATTAATTTAAACCTTCACAATGCACTTGTTGAAACGACTGATGGTTCATGACGGGACAAATTTCGCGATAATTGTGCAATTTACAGTTGAGTTCTGACGTTAGGATTCCCTCATTACATTTCATAATGAAACTTTGGAATCACAATTTTGATGAAATTTGGTATTTCGGCTCTAGTTTGTTTGCCTCCTCTAAGAAGTGAAAAGTGGGGGTTGGAATTTCCAAAACGCCCTAGCTCTAAAAATATTGAAATTAAATCGAAATTTTTTTAAAAAATTGATTTAGTACTGGTAGAATATTGCGCTTTATTTAAACACTAGTCAGTGACCAGAGAGTTGAATGTCCTCGATATAATAATATGCCTCAGTAACCATGCCTACCTAAACTATTCCAAAATTCTATCGTCCCCAAAATGAACGTCAGAATTTCTTAGAACTTTGTTGTTATTGATTGAGTTGAAATAGCTCAAACAGTTGGTCTGACTTCCTTACGAGCACTTCTCTGGAGGTTGAAACACTATTGTTCTAGGGGATTTGGAGAATGTGATTAATTAATGAGAATGATCAAATCGGCGCTGAATACCCTAGCGAACTATACGTTTCGTTTGAATACCTATTCTTTGATGGAGACCAACCTAGGACTAGGGATGATAAATAATAGATGTAAATTGATTTAGGAAAGATAAATAATACATTATCCTACAGTGAGGCTTGTATCTATGTATGGGAGGAAAGAATTATCAATAGAGAGACCTATTAGATCTTCGGATTTGAACCACGAGGGTAAGGGAAATGATATTGTATGAAAGAAACAGGATCGTTGTCTGAATATAGACAGAGGAGCTATCCCTGAGTAGAGAAAAGAGAGTAGAGTTTAATATACATTTTTGCGCTCATGTAGCTGATCTTTTTGCCCGATCAGTTTCAAAGGTGTTCTGAATCCGCTTCAGAAACAAGGTTCTGAGCTGATCTGACTTCATCTTGACCACTTTCAGTGCTGTAAGGTCCGAATTTCATCAATCCTGGATGTTATACTGCTTAAGGTGCCCGTCCACTGGGTCGGCAGCGCGGCGCGGGTCGAAAATTTTTCGCAATCTGCCGCTCTCCAGACTTCTGGAGCGCGGCTCTGCGCCGCGCTGTCGACCTAGTGGACGGAGGGCGAAGCGAAAAATTGTCGACCTCGGTCATTTTCGTCAGTGTTCGGCTTTTGTAAACGAGGCTTAATCAATGTGTGAAGCTCGAAAAACTTCCCACTCCACATTCTAAAATACTTAATAAACTTTTGCTCGTCTCATCAAATCTTGGAAAAGGTGATTGTGCTCCCCCAGGTCCATCCTCTTTATTGGATGGACCCAAAATCTTCTCCTTTTCCCACCGATTTGGTCCTCTTCTTCTGCTTCCAAAGCTGCAACTAAAATGAACATTTCTTCGTGGTACTATGAAAACATAATACCTATGCCCGACATTTTCCTGAGAAGGCACCTTAGCCCGACGTGGCAAAACGGCGGGTCGAAAAATTTTATCCGCTCCAGTGGACGGAGCTCAAGAATTTCGCGTCGCGCCGCGCCGCGCTGTCGACCTAGTGGACGGCCATCTTCAATCGCTCAAATGGCTGATCTAACTTCCTCACGATTACTGCTGAGAGCTTCCTGAATGAGCCAAGGCAGTAGGTACTAACAATGTTTACGTTTCTCGTTTCAGGTTAGCAGAATCATCGACATGCACACCAAGAGGGACAGAAGTAGAGAGTTTTTGGTCAGATGGAAAGGCTACCCACCAGAAGATGACTCCTGGGAGCCAGAGCACCACTTGGAAGGAACAGAAATTTTGGAGAAATTTTTGCACAAAGTTGACGAGGTACACTTCGTTCATTATCTCAGAATGTGATTGATTCATTGGAGCTATTTTGTAACTGACGTTTGGGGTTCTTCTTTTCAGAAAAAGGCGGTGGACGGAAAGGAGTTGAGAGTTCAACGGAAGCCGACAGAACGGTTCTCTGCCGTACCTCACGGTAGGGAGCGTAAAACGAGCAAAAGGTTCAACAACAAACAAAGGTATGAAAAAAAGTCTGCCAAGTGGGTGTGGCACATAGCTTCCTCGTATCCATAACCCGATTATATAGATGATCCTATGCATAGTAGTTAATCTCAGAACACCAATCTCTAAGTACCTTCCACTACCCTCATAGGGGACCATCTACACGCTAATCTGGACAATCCTAGAAAATTTCATCAAATTCGGATGAAAAATTAAGTGAGTAGATGTATGTCATTGGATCAAAAAAATACTTAGGCTCGGCTGGGAATCGAACCCGGGACCCCTCTATGGATAGATAGATAGATAGATAGATTTATTTGTCGTTGTACACAGGGTGCTTTTAAAGGGTATGAAATTAGTGCTAACTTCCCTAGCCCTCATAGGGAGAACATTATAAAATTTGCAGCACCACCACCCTATCGAGTTTCGGGCTACATTAAGCCTGCATGAGGGTAGGTAATGCAAGCAGGTCAATACGGCGTGTATGGTATGTATGGGCTGGCAGAATTTGGACACGTGTCCAAGGTCATACGCGGCGGAATCCGAAGCGCGTCTCAAGGTCATATAGATAAGAACAAATGCGAAAGTTCAAATCTAACAAGTTTGACAATTAGTGAGCGTTTTAGCAATTAATAATCTCCAAAGATTAAGTAGATACTAACTTGAAATTGCGAACCAAGGTGTATAGCAGGTGCACGGACGTCATCATAGAAAAATTACTCTCAAAATCACTCTATAAACCATAAAAAACGACTCAACAACAGAGTGGAACTAAGGACATGTTGACGGTTTCAAAGACAACGTGAGACTCGATTGACTATGCCCTGGGTGGGATCGTGAGATAGTTCAATGTTCTACCTATGAGCTATTCAGGCCTAGTAATGTAATGACTGGATTTGAGATTCTCACAGGGGACCATCCCACTATGAAAAACCATTTTCTATGATTTTCATAGGGGACCATCTAAACACTACTCTGCAACATCCCTGAAAATTTCATTGAAATCGGATGTAAAATGTAGAAGTTATGGCCGTTACAAGGAAATTCACGTTTGCGCATGCGCAGTCGCTTCTATCAGTCCGGGGATGATGATTTTCATAGGGAACCGTCTGCACACCGACCCGCACAATCCCTGAAAATTTCATAGAAATCGGACAATAACTTCGTATAGTTATGCGCGTTACAAGGAATTCATGACAGACGGACAGACAGACAGACACGGAACCAAAATTGTTCAGAAAGGTCTAAAAAGCAAAACGCAAGTGAAAATTTTGATTTTGGAGAACTTTTTTTTTTTTCATCCTTGAAAAGTAAAAACAAAGCTTCCGCTACCTTGGTAGACTCGGAAGCAAAAACTAAACATTCGGCTCCTTCACAGCTTACTAATTGTATCCAAGCTTTGAAATTGAGGAAAAATTCTCATTATACCTTCGGATTTCATGAATTAATCTTTGTACCACCATGGAACATGGATTTTCAAAAGCTCTTCAAATTCGATGCTCCCATGCCGCTAGAAATGTTATGGTGGATAAGGGTGAGGGAGGGGGGACCACCATTTCTTGCCTGAAATACTAAATAAATTTCATCGAGTGAAACAGTTTTATCGCTCACCAACTAGTTTACATTGATCTACCGCTTATCCAATGAGACGACCCCTGGAATGCATGCATTACTTAACAATACGTTTAATTTTACGAACATGAATAATTTTTCGGTCTACCCCTTGGTGATGCCGCTGACGTTCAAGTTTTCGTGTATAACTTCTCTTAGTTCCATTGCTGATTCTACCGTTTTGGTTCCAGGGTGCGATATTTCGACGCCGAGTGAACTGAACATCATTTTACATCATCGAAGCGCGTTGGAAAAATGTTGATATTTTTTTCTTATTTAATTTTCAAATATTATACTCCGTACTCTTAGCAAGTAGTACAGCTTTCAGGAGCTCCCTTCGTTTAATTTTGAGTTGGGATGTAATTAATTTTTTTCTTCATCAAAAGGGTAAACTTTTGAAATTTTAGGGAATCTACCACCTATCCACCAATACGTTTTATTGAAACAATAAAATATTTTAAGTATTATGAATAATATAAGTTCTCTTTTCTTTCTTCATGGTAAATTTCAATCATTTCAGATTTACTACTAATTTCTTACTTGTGCCATGATTCTCAACTTCTTCGTGCAATAGCCAATACATTTCCTGTTTTTCTAAATTGTGCTCTCGATTGCGATGAAGTTCGAATTTCTTGTCGTCTGAAACATCGCAATTTTGTTTGATGGTAGAACTGAACGCTTTTACGTGGGCTTTGATATCCAGGTTCCTTGTGGTTTTTGACAAGATCTATCGTCAAAACCGCCATTGTATTCTGTAGAGGTAGGTAGATTGTGAAATCGGATGAGTTTTTCCCTTTGAAGCACTTTTTGTTTTTCGTATTGGTTCACTTCAAAATGAGAATACGTTTATTTTTTTTAAAGTATATTATTTCAAAATAGTTTTTATTTGAGATGTTTACAAAATATATTGTGTGTATTGAAGATTTTTCATTATTTATTTCTGAATTGAACCATTGGTCATTTTCATGAGGAAATATGCGTCTGAATTCAGTTCGTTTTATTACAAAAGTCTGCCTAGTTGGAAGGGCAGTGTAGTAGCTGCTGTTAAGGAGGTCTCAGTCGGTCGCCGATCGTTCCTCGTTCAGGGTCAGTATTTCCTTAAATCGAAGGGGCTCTATAAAAGTTTTACCTAAATTTGAAATGTCCAAGGATTTAAGAAATTCATTAGGGAATTGAAAAACTAAAAGATTTCCGCTGGAATCATCAAAATCGAACTATAATGGGGAATTTGCCTCACATTTTTTTTTTTTTTTTTTTTTCGAATGAGGGTTTGTTTTTATGGAAAAAAACCATAGTGAGCTGCTCGAAAACGCATCCAAAAAAATTAGAGAATTTAAGGAAGATGGAAATTTTAAATGTGGTGGCAATGTGTAAGAGGCAGCCATGTTTGAAACGTGACGGATATTCTACCAATCTGACTTCAAAGGAGGTTCTGTGGCGCTTACCACAGAAGCGGAACATACACGAACTTTCACCTTCCGAGTAGTGCGCACAAGAGTGCGCCACGAACTGGCAGGAAGAACCCAAACACAATATTAAAAATAAAAACAATATTACTCACTTTTTTACAATACGAATCTATCTACTAGTTTATCAAGCATTATAATTCTTCATCATCTCTTATTTAGATCTCTTTCTTGATCTTCTCTTATCAAGATTTGAATCACATTATTCGAGTAGCCATTTCACTGGATCGTTTTGTGTCGCGGTGCTAGAACTCTGTCTGTTGTCGTTGTTTTCGCGTCGTTTTTTTTTTTTTTTTTCGTATGACGTCAACAATACTCCTCGATTTTCGCGGTGTTTTGTAACAGAGGTTCACTTGTTTAGTCATTTTCTCCTACGGTAATTTTTTCCCGTTGGTTATTCCTAGTGTTAAACGTTATTCTAGGGCCCTATAATAGGATTTGACTTGAAATTCCAGAATCTAAAATTGAGGCAAATTCCCCATTGCCAGAGAAATATTGGAAAACCCTGTTTATTCATTTTGGCTTGCTACGTTTGAGTGCTTATTAGAGAGTTTTCTGCAAAAGTTTGGTCACTAGCGCGTTGACGAGCTAAGAAAAAACGGGTTAAGGTTCTAAAGAAAAAAGGGAAAAAGATGGTGAACCTTTCAACTCGTACTTATCTTGGAGTTTTTGGCCTTGGCTCCCAGTCTAAGAATACAGTGAGATTTCCTACATAGTAGGTTAATGCGGGGTAGGGCTGTAATGAGCTAGTCTTAGCTCGTAAATGTGGGCTGGCAACGTCCTACGTCACGGGCTAGTTAGGTCGTTTCTGAGGTAACTGAGTGCATGTGCAGTTAGTACGTTCCTTCGTACCTTTCGTTAGCCCTTGGCCCGTCAACAACCTAGCGGCCATTCGTTTGCAGCAAACTCTATAATTTAGAGAACTACTGACCCGGAACATGGAACGAATGGCGACTGACTGAGACCGCCTTAAGACTCTGGATTACCCAATAAAATTGTCTAGATTGGTTTTTCATGAGATTTTGCTCGGAACAGAAAATTTATTGTTTTTTGGTCTTCCCGAGCGCAGTGGCTCCCACAATGAGGCAATGAGTTAGTAACGCTCAGGATTTTCAGATGTACTTTCTGAATATGCAGTCCTTTCCAGTGAAAAACACCTTTACCACCTTCCAACAGCAGGTTGTTGTAGATATACCGGGGAAAAACCACTTTATTGAGTGTGTGAATGGGGAAGAAGGGATTGTGAATGAAAGAAGGAAGGGATTGCAGTTTACAGCTAGATTCACATTGGACAGAAAGACGAGTAAACCAGTGGAAGGTAGGCGGAAGGTTCACATGGATGGAAAGGGTGGAAAGGACAGAATGATACCTTCCTCTTGGAAGCCTTGTCTCCTAGTGCAACCTCCACTGGTGGTTATCAGCGTGCGGAAAGTGGAAAATAGATGACAGTATAAATCCAGCTCAAATGTTTCTTCCGCTGACAGACTTTCCATCAAGATGGCTGCCACCATTCTCCACTGAGGAAAATCAGCCAATTAGATTGCGTTATTTCTTTCTGTTCTGACCTTTCTTTCCCATGTGAATCCAGCTTAAATGTCTCAACCCATAGATAGGTCGAGGTGTTTCCTACATTTCCTTCCAAAATAATTGTGATTTTTTTGTAATTGTATCTTGGACATGGTAAACTCATTTGTAAACTTTCAATTGCGTTTTTCTCGAAGTCAGCATTTTGGCGATGATGGGGTTTTCCCCTGTCATCAGCTGATGACGACTGCAACTCCAGGAACGGCAGAGGGATGTAAATTTACCGTAAGATGGTTTTTTAAATTTTATATACTGTTCCCTTGGACATATTCGGAACTATCCTGATAGCTCTTAAACGCATGGACATCTTGATTTTGGAGGACGTACAGCTGCACCAATACAAACCGTCTTCTATACTGACTGGGGCAGCGCTGTGGCCGAGAGAGCTACGGCATGTGCCTCTGGGGACGAGACTTGGACCGGTTGCAGGGGTCGTGAGTTCGGGACTCGCCTCGGGAACATATTTTCGGGCAAGTCGGTCGCAGTTCCCCCTCGTCCCAACCCAGGGCGGTGAGGCCAATGGGAAGCCATGAGCGAAATCATCAGAACAAATTCTGATCTTCCCTTGGGAAGACAGCTGATGACGTCCGCGACGCCAGGAATGGCAGTTGGACCAAAATCCAACCTGAAATGGTTGTTTACTTTACTTTACTCATACTGAATGAGAAAAAAATCCTATCGTTTGATGATGTAAAAGTCAACATTGACCGCCATTATCTTTGAAGTTGGCTGATATTGTGTTTTTTATGTAGAATGTCAACAGTGGTGGCTAGTTAGAGAGCTTACATTTAGGACTATGAAAATTAAAGGATTTTTTTAATATCTCGCCAACCGATTCTCGTTCAGGTGCACATAAGCCCCAATATTGAACACGAATATGCGTCACTAACGTGGTACAAAAATTATGAGTCAACTAGGTAATTAATAAGGAGGTCGCTTTGAAGTTAGCTCCGTGTGTACAGTCGGGCATGATGGTATGAACTCAGGTGACTCATGTAACTATTACTTACGATTAATAGTTTGTAGGATCAATGACTACCTCCGTGATGAAGAAAATGTGATCGTTAATCGATTAGAGCTTATTCCGCCCGGGACAGTTTATAGTTTGTTTGCGTTGTTCTGTACGGCTGGTCGAGTTGAAAAGCTTATTTATTGGCTGTCACCAGACTGTCAGAGCACGATGTTCCTTCAATTTTGCTTTAAGGTGACTCCTTCCTATTTTTCTCTTAACCAATTTTCTTTTTAAAAAAATGAAGCTATCGCTAAGGCCTCAAAAATGTAATGTAGAATACTTCGAAAATATTTTCCATGGAAATCATTTTTAGAACATTCTAAAGTGTTCGAAATTCAACACTTTTCATGAGTGTATTTATAAAGGGTGAATAAGATCGAGCTTGACCAATGAAAGTACTGTCATAATATGAAGTGGAGTAGAATGCCGCCAACCGCGCCGTCCTAGCTCAAACCGTTGCTGAAATATGATTTTGGTTTATTATATTCAATTTGGAATCGACCAAGAAAAAAAATTGCTTAAACACCCTCAAAATTTGTTGATATGCTTTTCAAGGAACTTAGAATCCAAAAATCGAATACAAAATTTTCCGTCCGTCCTCAAAATTTGTTGATATACTTTTCAAGGGACTTAGAATCCAAAAATCGAACACAAAATTTTCCGTCCGTCCGCCCTACGCGGCACTTTCCTATTACCATGGATCAATTCTGATGAAATTTGGTATAGTGCTTCAGTTGTGGTCCGAAGCTTTTGGTTGATGTCAGTCACAGCTATGGGTTGAAATTACGAAAACGCCCCATCTCAAACAATTTCGTCTTAAAGGTGTTGTTTTTTCATCAATTCATGATAGTATTGAATTTTTAGAATCGAATGAGACCACCCAGAGCTCTGTAGGACCAACCGTTAGGTCCCTATGAGAATTTAAGTGTTGGACTTACGATTAGTCAGAAACACGAATAGCGAAAGAGGCCTAATATCCGTTTAAATTTTGGTTTATCATTTCCAATAAGCCTTTGGAAACTTTTCAAGAGTGTCCTAGCTCGAAAACTCTCGAAATAAAGGGATCGTTTTATAGCCAATATTGAATATTATTGAATTTTTGTTCGAACCCACCCAGTATTCTCTCATTGACCAAATCATACTCACTCTTCTTTTCAAATTACCATTTCGTTACAAACACTTTCAGGCCCTTAACTATCAGCAAGTTACCTCTCTCAAGGAAAACTGCATTCTTTGACAGGTAAAGAGTGCAAATGAGGCCCATTTCCCCCCATCAACACGTAAATTTCTGCCAGGCCATAAAAATTGTGAATTTTAGGTTGCTCTGACGGTAACTCTCGTCGCCAATACTGCTGGAGACGAGTCGCTCAACCACCTCCTCGATGATGTGAACTCTCTGGTACGAGAAGTGACGGACAAATACATGAAATCGTTCAATTGCATCGTTTGGGTGGAAGAAAACGATCCATTTCTAAACTTATCTCCTTCGTTTTCCAACTCCATGATCTTCATCGACGGTTATGATTCAGAAAATATCCTGCTGCAAGTTTTCTTCAAAAAATGTCAAGGGTAGGTGTAGTAGTGGACCTATGTAACATTCTACTAGGCTTGCTCAGGAGTCCAACTTCCACACTTGACCTACTATGTGATTCTCATTGGCCCAATTTTAGTCTCCCACCAGTATATCGGTCTTTCCAATGGTGAAGTTCAAAATTTTCAAATACCAATTGGATAGTAGTGTATGACAATCGACCCGAAGTAAATTATGTCAACTTTAATTGGATATGGTGAAAAATGTGCAAACGTAAAAATTTAAAATTACTATGTTTTAAAGTTGAATGCCTTATCATTCATTTCAAAGGATACCTTAGTGAATCAAATTGGTACAATCCAACTACTCAAGAGTTACATGGAAGTACAGCATTACTTCCAAGTGACTGCCAAAAGGGAGGAAAATAGGGTTGAAGGAGGAGGTGGGAATTGAAAGAAGAAGAAGAATTTGCAGTAATGCCAAATTGTGTATGATTGAAGTAATGTTAAAGTGTCTTTATTAAGACAAGTGTAATCCAGGAATTTTGTAAGATCCGACTAATTATTATTTATACGAATGAGATCGAGGGATCACATCACTATGCACTGAACCTATCATTTCAGCATGTGGTAGGATGTTCTGGAATTCAAGTAAGGACACGTTCAAAGATTGGTGGAGCAAGCTTAAAAAAGCCAGTTTGTCAAGTATAATCAATATTGCAATCAATATGAAGAAATACAAGCGTTCAAAGTACAATATGAAACATCACGATAATACCTATCAAGATACAAACTGTCAAGTATCGGGAATGGGATGGGGTCATCCAACAAACCACCATTTACCATTGTTATTATTATATAGCATTAGCAAACTGAATTAAACCTTCAGCAAACTGAAAATCCTTTCGCAAACTGAATTAAACTTTTCGCAATTTGATTTAAACTTTTTGCAAACTGAATTAAACCTTTCACAATTAGAATTCAACTTTTCTCAAACTGAATTAACTCTTTCACAATTGGGATTAAACCTTTCGCAAACTGAATTACACCTTTCCCAATTACAAGTGAACCTTTCATAAAATTAATCCTCTGCACCAAACATGATCAGAGGACATAAGAGTGAGTGAAGTCCCCAAAACAATACCTTATCTGTGGACGGTCAATATCTTCCCTGTGGATGGTCAATTACTCCCCTGTGGACTGGCATTCTTTCATTGACCTTCACTGTGTAGAATCACCCTTCCCTTCCCATCAACATTCTCGTCATAAAAGTGTTCGTAGGTTTTTTCTATTTTTTTGTTTTGTTTTGTGAGAAACATTGTGATGATGAGCGACAGCGATTCAAATATTACTTCAGTGAGTACCTATTGCTGAGTATTACTGAACGCTGGAAGGAGGGACGGTCGAATTCCTTGAAAATCCCGTTGAAAATGGACATGTATCTCGTACTTCCTGCAGCAGCTATAGTACTTCTCGTACTTCCTGCAGCCACTGACCTTCCCCTTTCTTGAAAAATCGGTCTATTCATGTGATAGTTTACTTTAGAACATTGATTTATATATGGATAGTTTAACGTGTTTGTTTATTGCGAAAAGTTTAATTCAGTATGCGAAAGGTTTAATTTTATTTGTGAAAGGGTTAATTCTAATTGCGAAAGGTTTAATTCAGTTTGCGAAGAGTTTTAAATCAAATTGCAAAAAGTTTAATTCAGTTTGCGAAAGGATTAATTCATTTTGTGAAAGGATTAATTCAGTTTGCTAATGCTATATGTTATTATATTATATGTTATTAGGTAATAACAGCGTTTGTTGGATGACCCCATTCCCGATACTTGACAGTTTGTGCGTGCCGTGGGTTGATAAACACAACATCCTAATACCAAGATCTACGTACATATTTAATAATGATAAATTCATTAGTCACTAGAACCATCACCCATAAGTCATCAATAATTGTCATAGGTAACTAAATATGAGATTATCACAAATAGATCTTTTTTCCTAACAGATTAACATGAAGATACCAATTACCTAATGGTACATTTAGGAAAATTATGTACGAAAGAGTTATTCCCCATCTACCTCCCTAGAAGTGGTGACAACATAAGCTTGTTGAAAACGACTCATGTAATTCAATCATAAGACAAAAGAGAGATTTTGCACGCCACTACCGGGCCTGTGGAACCTCTTCACAGAGCTCGGAGTTCGCAGGGGCCTGTGAATTTGTCTCCCGCCAACAGCGGACGACTATAAAAGGGTTCCCCAGACAAGTCACCCGTTTCTAGAGCCCCCCCCCCCCAGGGGTAGTTTTTTTTTTTTCCTTATGTCACGGCGCTTTCTGGCAAGGCAGCCATGCGCTCACGTGCAGCCCAATACAAAGAAGCCTGGCGATTCCACCTGTTGTCATGATTGAGTAATCTAATGTCCTCAAGGGAAGGACATGTGTCGAGATGAGATGCAGTCATGTCACATCCAGTGTCGCAAAGGGGGCATCTCGAATCCCCAGAGATACCAATTCTTTGTAGGTGCTTGCATAGATAGTCGTGTCCAGTTGCCATTCTGAAGCACGCAACGGAGACATGACGTGGGACTGTGGTGGGAACTTTGCCCTCTGGTTGGATTAAAGTTTCCCACAAACGTCCTTGGGCCTTCTCTTCTAGAGATTTCTTCGTTTTCCCTAACAGTAAGTTCTTAATGATGCGTTTGGAACCACTGTATGGGATTGGTTGACTGGGCTGGTTCATCGCTGCTCCCTGCTTGGCCAGATCGTCTGCACGCTCGTTTCCATCCAGTCCGACATGAGATGGGACCCACTGGAGAGCAACCTCATGTCCTTGACTCAAAAGCCCATGAAGTTTGGTGCAACAAACGATGACATTCCTTGAGTCAGTCATGCCACTGGACGTGATTGCCATAATTGCAGCCTGGGAGTCGACCATGATTGCCACACGGCTTACATTTCTCGCAGAGATCTCCTCGAGGGCCATCAGCACAGCACAGCCTAGGGTGCTACCCCCAGGGGTAGCACCCTAGGTTGCTCGTGCTAGTCTCCTCCTAACTGGGCCCGTCAAATTTTGACAGCAAAAACCCTCCAATATTGAAACCCCTCATACGCTAGTTGATTATAACGAGCGATAAATAAAATGCATTCCTCTGTTGAATTTCCATTTTATAATTATTTTTTGAGCGATTCTAAGGAGGTAAGTTTATACTAATTCAATAGTTGGAAAAACACAAAATTCTAGGTGGATCTTACAGCTGAGTGATCCCTCCAAATTTATGAAAAAATGGGAAGAAGCCAGACTCGGTTCTTTAGTACGATTCAACCCTAGGGTCTTATTTATTCCTTGGGAAGTGTCGACATACGCAACAGCGCTGTTTCAAACCCCAGAGTTCGATTATATCAGCAATGCGGTGGCTGTGGAGCTCACAAGTAAGTCATTCACAATTGAAGAGAAGTGAGTAAATGAGTGTATTAAACCCTTTTAGCCAATCAACTATGCCAACTTGCAGAACTTGGTGTATCATCCTCTTACCTAAGGTCTGATCCAAACGAGCAAATATGGTCGAGGAATCACAGAAAGTGTGTTCACATGGGTAGTCTCTGTGGTGGATGGAATGGACGGATAGTGGTCGACTGCTCTAAAAAATGACAACATTGCGTTCTGTCTTTCTGCTTTCCTTGTTCTTTCTGCTATTTGCTCATTTGGAACAAACCTTTACTTAGAAGAATCTAGTCTTAAGTGTATTTACTTTCACGTCATCTATGCAGGATCAAATGGAAGTTTGCAGTTAACGGTGGTAGCAAACAATTTTTCTGCAAACATTGACGAGAAAAATGAAACAATGAAAGTCCACCTCGGGAATTGGCCACTGAACAGTTCCGTTGAAATATATCCGCATAACTTGGGAAATCTTCAAGGGAAAGGCAAGTCAATACACTTCTCTCGGAGTGATCTTATCCCATTTTCTTACGTTTACTTTCAAGTGTTGAAATCGTAATCAAATTGTACCTTCAAGACACTATGATATGGTGCAATAATCAATTGTGCCTCCTTTCAAAGAATTGAGAGTCGCAACACTGCAGTACCTTCCGTACTCTCAACTGTACCCTGATCTCGATGGCGTGGAAGTCAGGATTTTAAAAGCATTCTGTAAGCATTGCAATTGCGTCATAAAACCAGTCATAGATGACTTCTTATGGGGTGAGCGGTTTGACAATGGAACCTCAAACGGTGAGTACATAACTGTTGTATAAGTGCAGTCAAGTATGTCCAAAAACATCACTAGAAAGTCGGGTTATCCACTTCCTTTCACCACTGGCATTTGCAAAAAATCCAATCTATCTTGTTGCCCAAGGAATTAGGATTCCTTCAGATGGGTCTTTGAGATAAGAAGTCACTATGGCACTCTATGTGGTCAGAGCCTGATGGGAATCTGCTTTGAGCAACATGGGCTCTTTTCCAAGCTGCTCCCTGAGCTTTTTTTTTTAAATCTCTATATTCTTTTTTCTTCTATTATTGTTTTTATCACTTCGAGATGTCTTTCTTAATGGGGTAAGTCCTATCTCTATGTTCTAGAAGTTACACTATATAGGAAACTCACACTCGTTTTAATAATTCCAGGGATAGTTGGCAATGTCTTGCAAGACAAAGCGGATGTCGGGGTAGGAGCCGTCTACTTGTGGTACTACGATCACCTGGAGTTCTCATATCCTTACATGCCTTCTCGAGTGACGGTTCTCCTCCCCAAGCCTTCTCCAATGCCCAAGTGGCGAATTCCATTCGCTCCTTTCGACCTTGCTCTCTGGATCGCGCTTATAGCATCCATTATTACTGTAGCCCTCGTGTTATTCTACATGAACTACTATTTGCAACGATTTAGTGAGTCTCTAATCATTTATGCGAATCACCTTGCTAGTAGTAAGTACATATATGTGACTGGGAGAGGTCACAGATATTAGGGAAGAGTGGTTTTCTAGGAGGTAACCTTAATCCCCAAAGAAAGGAATGATGAACAGATATGAATGAACTTTACCCTCTCATCAGTAGTCAGAAATTTTCAAAAATTTCATTTTTCAGATTTAAAAAAAATATTATTCTACACATTATCCCCGACATTTTGGCATATGAAACTCTCATGTTTGAGTCAGGAAATGTCCTGCAATCGTTGCCTGAAGTTGAGTATCTCCGAACCGCTTTTCGGTACCAGTGGAGTTACTCTGCTATTGCTTGTTCAACATTTGCACAAGCCATTTTTTCCACTTTTTTATGCTTATAGAAGTTGCTGTGAAGCACATTATTCATGTAGCAATAAAAATTAAAAAAAAGTTTGGTGACGAGGTTTCATAAAGGTTCATGGAAAAGAGAAACAAGTTGGCACGCATCGTGATGTAATCGTCGTAGTAGGTACCTTTTCAGTTTATTGCGTTTTTCTCAAAACTATGTTTTTCAATGCGTTTGACCCATTATCTCTGGAACTACGCATGATATCGAGATGATTCTTTTTTTGAGTTATGAAAGAATAATAGTTCTACACATTAGCATATGCTTTTTGTAAACAAAATACTTGGAAGCCGAGAAAATTTTTTTTTGTTTGACTCAAAAAAAGGGTTATCTAAAATAGCTGTACAAAAAAAGTTTAAAGATATTTTTGGAAAGCAATAAGCTTATTTGTTGTCCTTGAGTAGCTGAACAACATGAAAAAAAAAATCATGCAGATCGAACTTACCGTTGTCTAGATAATGGGTCACGAAAAAGGTTATTTTTACCCCATGACTACCGAACCCCCTTAACACGTTGCACGCGGATCGCGTCTATGTCATGTTCTCAAAGGGTTCAAGAATATCTGCTCCTATTCTTTTGTTCGCCGTTTCTGCTCTTTTCTAGCTGTTTTCCGTGATAGATGAACTATTTATGAGATGAACGGTTCAATCTGGAGATGAATCGGTCGATGTTGAAGGTCATGAGCAGTTGTCAAAGTGACACCTTAGCTTTGCGCGCTTCACGAAAAAAATGTCTCCGCGTCAGTGGACCAACACGTTTTTTCCTCCGCGTTCAAGGTGTTAAATTGATGTTAGATACAAACATGAGTGAATAAGGAGAAACTGCTAGTGATTAATATGGTTTCATCTTGTTGTTGTTAAGTTTTCTCTATTAGTAGATTAGGTCCAGGGACATTAGCTAGGAGGTATCCTTAGCATATGAATTGAGATGCGTACAGTTACTTCACAATAGAAATCTAACGTTTTAACACATTGGATGCAGATCGCGTCTATGTCACCCAAATCCTGGGGTCCCTGTGGCGGGCCACGTCAATGCCACGCAAACACCCCTCTCAAAAGGTTCAAGAATATCTGCTCCTGTTCTTCGTTCTCGGTTACAGCTCTTTTCAAGCAGTTTTTCGTGATAGATAAACTGTTTATGAGACGAACAATTCAATCTGGAGCTGAATCAGTCAAGGTTGAAGGTCATGAGCAGTTATCTAAGTGACACCTTATCTTTGCGCGTTTTGCGAAAGAATCTTCTCTGCCACAGTGGACCAACGCGTTTTTTTTTTTAGAAAAATCACAAATAAATGTTAACACTCTCAATGCAGGCTCAGTAAACTCGTTCTTGCCTGTGGCGGGAGACCTTTTTGTCAGGAATTCGGTATTGGATCTTTGATTTCGCTCAAATATGTTATTACCAAGTATTTTATTATGAAATAAATGAGTTATCATTATTTTCATGGCGTGATGGTGTATACCATCATCCACCACTCACGAAAGACTAAGTTATGCAAACCCGCAATGTAAGGTGATTTCCACCTCTAGCAGATGATGATGATTTTATGGTAGGTATAACCTTTTTCCCAAAATTATTACCTTCGACCGTTCTCATCTCTATTTTGGACGTCCTGCCTAACCGCACAGGAATAATTTCCATAAATACCTACCATTATTATTACCTACTTGATTTCCAAGAGGGGTGAATGTCATCATCTGCCAGAGGTGGAAAAACAGCCCTGTAGAACATCTCCAATACCTTAATTTGTGGGAATATGCGACGGCCATGTTTAATTACTTCAAACTTCACTACTATTTGTCCTATTAATACCTTTCTTGGAATATAGCCTTCCCCAACTAACTTTAAACAAACAGAGATATTGTCATTCAAAAGTCAATCAAATATCCAAGTCTACAAAATTCAAACGAGTTACAGTCTTCTCTGGATAGAATTGACTATTTTCTATACTAATTTTTACTAGATATAAAAAAGATTTTTTCATTCAATTGAAATTATCTTTGAAGTACAGTAACAAGTAAAATAATAGTCAACATTGACAGGAGAAAACAGTAACTCGTCGGGAATTTCACAGATTTTCTGATATTGAGAATCAGTATTGAAAAAATCATCTTAGGACTCTCAACCAATACTCAAAACAGAAGGACCAAAAATTGAGTTGTAGTAGTATTTTACGATGAGTGCGATGATTATACTACTCGATAAGTTTCGCACAAACTAACTCAGTATGTCCATATTATTCTATGAAAGAAAGGTAAGCAGCACATCCAACTTAGGAGGTGTGTTTTAAAAGAACACTCAAACAATGGAAATAAATTGGCAGGTACTCACTACGTGGCTCCCAACGAATTTCAAAGCTGGTCAGGTGTGGTGTTGAGAGCTGTGGGAATGGCTGTTGGCCAGAGCCCACAAAATGCCTTTAGCACAGGATCAACTTTGAGAATAGTCTTCACCACTTTCGAATTGCTGTTTCTCCTTTATGGAACGATTTACTCGAGTGCTCTAGCTTCTGTGCTTACGATACCAAAGTAAGTTATGACCTCTATGTATATTGAACACAGTACTTACTTATATCATTCCTTGTTTTATTTAGTGGAGTTTTATAACTTTTATATATTCTTACAAAGTTTGTCCACATCAGGTACTACCCGCCAATTGACAACATGCGCGAGTTATCAGCGAGTGGTTTACCTTGGACAGCTGACCACATTGCTTGGGTGCAGAACCTTCTAGCAGCAGACGAACCTCATATCAAGGTACTTCTTAGAAAGTTCGAAGTTCACGATGACAACGTGTTGTCTCAACTCGCGAAAAAAGGAGGATATGGATTCACAATTGAGCTCACAACTGGAGGTGAGTGGGATGAAGGCAATTCCACAACTTTGATAAAAGGCTGGACAGCTGGTAATTGGCTGAAATGAGATGCGTGACCTCTTGACGACAAGTTTTTAATTCATCATTCCGTATTGATGAATTCCATTGGATTTGCTGTAGGTCACGTGAGTGAAGCTAGTTTCTTATCAGCAGACATGATCAACGATCTACATGTTATGAAGGAAGCCCTGTACTACACTTACTCCACTTCTATAACAAGAAAAGGTTCGTAACAACTCATTAATGCTGAACAGTCTGCAGACTCATAATTCAACCCCTCATCAAGCCAAGTACCTACCTAGTTCACACGAAAATAGTATCAATGAATAGCCTACGATGCAACTGCCTACAGGCCTCACAGGTGAATCGACCTGCTGATGAGGGGTCCATCAGTATCAGAAATGTGACAATGTAACATATGTGAGGTGTCTAGAATACAAGGTAGGGGTGTGTCAGTCCAGATATTTCCCTGGAACAGTTCCAACAGTTACAGTGACAAAGATGTAACCGTTCCAAATCACCGGTACAGTTCCATTACCAGTAATGCCTACCGAGGGCAGTCAAATCCCACTGTCATGACATTGTTGTCTTCCATGCTTATGATCTCAACTTGCAATACAAAAGGAAGGAATTCGAACAAGTGATACATAAGAGACAATTTTATTATAAATGATAGTGGTCAAACGATTCAAGGAAAGAATCATTTTTCGTTGCAGTTTAAGATCATAACATAAGAATAATATTACTGGAGACAACTTCCATGCTAACCAGTCCAGAAGACCCCTTCCCAATCCAGATACTCCATGGAAATGGTAAGGGAACTTCCAGTTACTGAACTGGACACAAGATCCATGCTTACCGGTCCAAATCCCTTCCTGGTCCAGAGCCATTCTGCATGATATCTTATCAGTCCATGGAACTGGACTGGTAAGGGCTGAGTTTTTGTCACTGCATGGAACCGTTACAGGTTGATACTCGGTTCCACAGTCCTGGTAGCTGTACCAACACACCTCAAATACAAGGGGCATTAGTGCAATTTTCATGAAAATCGAGTTTAATGCCGAAATGTGTAGTTAATGATCGTAAAAGTATTGTGCCTCAATGATACTGGCCTAGGCAAGAAGGAATTGGAATTATGTGTCCTTAAAAAAATGCACTCAACAGAACTCCAAAAAATATGTTTGGAATACAAGGGGCCAACTTCCCTTAAGCCCCTTGTACTCCTAATTTAAAAAAAAATTCTTCTTTTGGTTGGGTTACAAGGGGCTAAATCACCATTACGGATGTTCAATGGTACAGGTGGAACCAATTTTTTCTTTTCCTCAATCACCATCGATACCCAGCGATTTTTCATTTTATCACCGTGGTTTCCTAGTGTTTACTTTTTATCCCCTTGTTGTCCCTTGTCTCTTGTTCTTCCTAGAACCTTGTTGTCTTTTGTCCCTTATCCCTTGCTGTCTCAATTCTGCTATCTTGTGAGACAAGCCTGAACTATGCCTAGGAGTGTCGAACAATCAGAACGCTTCTCCGGTTACCAGTCTAATCTTTTACAGGCTCTGGTTAAAACCCACCAAAAAAAACAGGTGAATTATATGCAGTGTTTGCTTGGAGCAACCATTGTAGATTGTAGATGAATCCACGGATCAGGGTGATGGGAGCCCAAAGCACTGAAGCCTAGAGGCTTATAGTGCTACTCCGCAGATTCTGTTCCTAGTCAAAGAGTCCTAGCCCTTTGGTAAGGGCCAGTAGCGGTTTGAGTAGATTTGTGCTGGGAAAAGCCTCCATGGGTGTAGGTGACCCGAGTAGGCGAAACCTGCGATTTGATAGCATTTCGCAATCGAATATTATGTGGGGGTTCATCAGCCTCGCCACATAATATTGGGCAACCATAACCCTTGGGACCTCCTTCAACAAACAAGGAGTGTTTTTTTGGGAGCTTCACCTAAACAGGAAGTAGTTCGGTTGTTAAAACCAAAACAACATTGCTACATTCGTGCCCAAAACATTGGTAACTTGGATCAGTAGTTTCCTGGGGTTCTGCTTGAAATCCCACAACTGGGAAGTGGAACTTCTTAAAAGTTAGGAAATTTCCCTCATCATTTCGACGCAATCTCTGGTAGAAATCATCAAAACTACAAATAAGCTAGTCAATTTATTTATAACTTTAAAGATGAGTCGCAACAACTCTCGAAATTCTTTTCATAGATGAGCTGAATTAGAAAAAATCGTAGGTGGCTGATTTGAAAATCTTTTGTCACCTGAATTAGAAAAAATCGTAGGTGGCGGATTTGAAAATTTTGTCACCAGTGAAACAAACAAAAATAGTCACCAGCCATCCTAACAAACAAAAAAGAAAATTTACTTATTGTATCGTTATTCCGTTTCTTCGGTGTTTGTAGGTGGGCGAGGTGCAGACCAAACCGTCTGAGCTGCAAGTTGACTGGTCTGCAAGGTGTTGAGTTGAATCCAAAGAAAGTTGTATATCTTGTTGTAAATAAGGTTGGGTCTCTTCAAAAAATAAGGAAGCCATTTTTAATTTGCATACTGGGATCGTCACAATTGATTGGGAGGCTCCATTCCTGGTTGTAGATGCGCTTCTCCAGGGAGCAATTGGGTTGAAGACACATTGGACTCGGAAGATGGACTGTCTGGTTGGCCGTGATAAATGAAAGGCGGGTCTCTCGGTGAGTTGGGATTGAAGACTGGAGATGTGCAGGAAGGAAGCCATCTTGAATTTGCACTTTGTGTTCGCCGCAATACATTGGATTGCTCCATTCTTCCTAGTAGACGCATTTCTTCAGGGAGTAATTGAGTTGAAGACACATTGGACTCGGGCGATGGACTGTCTGGTTGGTCGTGGTAAATGAAAGGCGGGTCTCTCAGTGAGTTAGGATTGAACACTGGAGATGTGCTGGAAGGAACCCACCTTGAATTTTCATATTCGGATCGCCACAATTTATTGGGTGGCTCCATTCCTGATTGCAGGTGTGCTTCTCCTGGGAGCAGTACGGGTGAAGAAACATTCAACTCTGGCGATGGACTGTCTGGTTGGTCGTGGTAAATGAAAGGCGGGTCTCTCAGTGGTTCAATATTGAAGACTGGGGGTGGGCTCATTGGAGATTCACGTTGAGGGCTCGATGGTAGACTCCTAGAGCGATCATTGCTGAGCAAGTCTGCCGAGGTCCAGGAAGCATCTGAGCCCCAGGATAAATTCAAACAACCCGACGCATCCGGCGAAATTTTGAAATAATTAGAAGAATGTGGCGATTCAGTTGGTGCAAGCGGTGGGTTTCCATGATTAAGCAGAGGTAATCTCTCAGCAGCAGTCTTATCAGCGGCTCCCCGATCTGGAACACCATTCCATCGTTTCCTAAGCAAAGTTTTTCATTTTAAATCGTGTTAAATCCTAACGTCTTAGCGAAAACATACCCCAAACTGAATATTCCTTTACTTAGTAAACAAACTAAAAGAAACATGAAGTTAACTCTAAGGAACCAACGATTTTTCAAGAAAGAAGTCAATTAGTACTGATTAAATTATGTACAGTGGTTTACAAAGTTTTCTTTAAAGCACAATCAACTTTCGTGGGGGCTGCCGAGGAACTGTTTTCCTGATTCAACTAGTTTTTAAGAGGCTAATTTATTTATTGTTCCTGCTCATCTTGATCAGTTGTGAAGATTTTCCATTGGCTCTAGAACATGATAGATCTTTACATCTTGAAGCACCTGATAAATTGAAGTCATGTTTGTTTCAGGATCTCCTTACGTTGAAGAACTGAACAAACTTCTACACAAATGTTTCGACACTGGATTACTCCAACTTTGGGAAAGTGAAATGATATCTAAGCATGGATCTTCGAGTATTCAAACGGCCTTCAAACAGTCCAAAAGTGCCAAAGCATCGAACGAACCTCACAACCTCGAGAAGTTGAAATTCAAGCACACGCAGGGAGCTTTTATTCTGCTTTTCCTTGGCAACGTGATCGCTATAATCGTGTTCATGTGCGAATACTATTGTAAGAGGGTGAAGCGAATAGATAAACCAACTAAGTTGCATTGAATTACACTACCTCCACGAGGAAGTTACCTGTTTTAGCACTTATAGGTAGGTAACACATAAATAAAGAGACTTATCACGGGGCATACCAAGTACCTATACACATCTCTATCACCTTCTACCTTCTCAAGTATTCTGGAATCGGCCCACACCGAATCAACCAACGATTGAGGACTGAAACACAGAAACTCACTTCACTTGGGACGAATGATAAAGCAGAAACACGAGTGTGAATCGCAAACCAATGTTAACTGATGGAAAGTGGCCTCATCTACGAGTACGTTCAAAATAAAGCTTATACAATGCGATATATTTTCGTTTCCTCGACCAGAGTTTCATTTCACTCAGTTGTGCTTCCCTAACAACCAAGAATTAAATTTCTTAACACTCTAAACTAGAGGTGTGTCGGTACAGCTGTACCGGGACTGTGGAACCGAGTATCAGGTTGGAACGGTTCCACGCAGTGACAAAAACTCGACCCTTACCGGTCCAGTTCCACGGACCAATAAGATATCTTGAAATGGCTCTGGACCGGGAAGAGAATCTTTTCCATCGGTCCAGTTCCATCCTCACCAATCAGAATGATCTGATCAATCATCTCATCAATCTGATCATTCTGATTGGTGAGGATGGAACTGGACCGGTAAGGTTGGAACTGGACCGATAAGATATAGAGAATGGTTCAATTCAATGGGAAGGGTTTTGGACCGGTAAGCATGGATCTTGTTCTCAGTTCTGTTCCATGTTGTACCTGGAAGCACCCTTACTACTTCCATGGACTGAGAATGGTTCATGGAATGGCCCTTGAGCGGGAAGTTATCTTCTGGACTGGTTAGCATGGAAGTTGTCTCCAGTATTATTAATTTATTATTGTCATGTTAAGTTCTTAAACTGCTACGTCATTATTCTTTCCTTGAATTGTTTGGTAACTATTATTTATAATAAATTCTCTCTTTTGTAACACTTGTTCAAATTCCTTCCTTTTAGCGAATTGTCAAGGAAAATGATGCTATTGTATTGCAAGTTGAGATCATAAGCATGGAAGAAGGACGATAGGGATTTGACTGCCTGCTTCATCCATGCCATGTGAGTGGGATTTGATTGCCTGTACCGGTAATGGAACTGTACCGGTAATTTGGAACGGTTACATCTTTGTCACCGTAACCGTTGGAACCGTTCCAGGGAAATACCTGGACCGACACACCCTACTCTAAACACAGGTAGGACATCTTTGGACCCCCCCCCCCTGGCGGAATTGTTTCGACTTCATGTTTTTGTTGGAACACGTAATAAATGTCGTTAGAAACATATTTTTATGTCATTGTGACAGAAATATTGCTATTTTCATTGTTTTTCGACCATGTCATTGGCTCGACACCCACCAGTGGCTACAACCAAAGAAATATCAACCCTAATGAGCTTCTCTGTTCCAGAAAATGGTGTAAACGACACTAGGAAAATTGCTAGAAGCAAAAATGGCAAAATCCTATCAAAAACCAACATACTCCAAAAATTTGTCAGAACCTTGTTTGAAACCTTCAAATCCACTTTTGACGCATTCTGTTGGGAAGTCAGGGAAGTATTGGAGGTATTTTCGCCACTTTCAGGAAATTCAAAGCGATTCCCATTCATGCGCAAGGAAATGAATGCTGCTCATCTTACCAGTGGGTCTCATCACGATGTCTGGAGGCTCTCGAGGTATGCTCGGCATGTCCAGTACGTTGAGACACCAGCCAGAGTATAGAGGAAACCCACAACTCTCAGATAGCAATATTTGCTGGCAGGTGCTTTCTTTCAAAATAAAGTTGATTTAGAAGCTTGCATGATGATGATATGGTAGGTACCAATAATGATTCGTTATCTTGTAATAAATTACTGTAGCGATAACGCAAATACCCACTCAGTTCAGTGAGACATATTCCTGTCACAACGTATCAGCTCGTAGTATTGATACTTTCCCCAATTTTAACATGGAAAAAAAATCCGAAAAACTTTGCACGAAAGGGGGATGAAAACGGTCATGCCTGTTTTAAACACTCCGATCATACACCTTTTCCAACACTCCAATCGCGCGCCTTTTTCAACACTCCAATTTTCGAGGCACGAAGCGCTGAGTTGTTCTTAATGCATTTCAGATTATGTTGCTAGGGATAACATAACTTTTGTACTATACCTACCTACGACTAAAGGTTCTGCACTGAATTTGGCTGAACGTATTCCATTTGTGTAATATTTACGCCGTAGGCTTTAAGTAGGTAGCTTCTGGGGAGTCCAGGGAGGCAAGCCCCCCACGAGACACGAAGCGCTGAGTTTATTTTTTCTTAATTCTTGTAGGACCATTTTGTTACTTCAAAGTTCGTTGATTTCATTGTACACAATTTTTCACCAACCTTTTTCTTTTAAATAATCGATTTTTAAGACACGTGGAAGGACCCAATAGGTGAAACGATTAGTACGGCTGAAGTAATCATCGATTCTTTGTTGGTCGAAACACTGCACTTCCTGGTCTCTACTGTACTTTCAAACCAGGCTCAGAAGACTGCAAAGGCGCCCAAAAAAATGGACTCGAAAAGGTTAAATGTTATTTGTGGAGCAGTCTAGAAATGGAGCTGCGGCGCCATAAATGATACATCCTTCAGGGAGGAGCAACTCAAGTCTGCATTACTTCAGGGGTCGATTCTACAACTAATTTACAATTCTCTCAGCAATTTATAACATGGAACATGTTAGGTTTGTTTGGACAGGCAGTCCTGAACGGTTCGGGATTTTTAGTTCGGTGTATGGACAGCCAGTCCAGGACTGTTTCGAACTGGTTCGGACGGTTCGAGATTTTTTTCAGAACCACTAGTCCAGAACTTCTTCTTCTTCTTTTTTTAGCCCCCTCTCCATGGATTTCTCACTTGGCCTTCTGACTTTCTTGAGGTAACAACAAAGTTGTGTCTGATAAGAGCTAGGTTGTGATTTTTTTGGACAAGAAGATTACCAAATATTCATCAAATTGTTCCATAGTTCCTTCAAAATACATTAATATACAAAATTTGTTAATTTTACTTGTTTTTTCCTATTTTTGTTTTTTTTTGGTTTTTATTTGTTGTTGAGAAAACTGTGATTGCTACAGGTAGCTATTTATGTGAAGCTGGTTTACTTCAAATACCTCTCTCTTCACATTTTTTTAAAATTTAGTAGTAATGCAAATGGAAGGATCAAAACTACTACCTTGACACAAAAATTTCGCTTTTTGGAAAAATTACTAATTTTTAAATTGCTGTATCTCCATTATTTTTCAACCTGCAGAGCTCAAGTTGGTCGAAAACGGTAAAAAATTCAATCTACTTTAAAATGCTACTGAGCATTATACAATCGCAATTAGAGTTTGGAAGTGATGGTTGAAATACATATTTGAAAAAGTGCAAAAATTAGCAACAGATTTTCGAGGTTGCAAGTTTGGGATCATATCAACACAAACAAATTGTAGATCGCGTTTGCAATGTTCAATGTAAAAATTGACTATCCGCACTGCGTTGGAGAATCCATGAGATTTTAACTGTGTATTTTTTGTTCTTCTATGAGAAAGTGCATTTCACAACGAGTGATCAAAAACTGAGAGGTAAGGAGGACGAGTAGAATGATTCCGTCGAGGCAGAGTAGGTACCTACCTAAAACAATTATTATGTGTGCGTCCAATGACGAATGCACCTTGGAAGAATACAGAAATTTAATCCTGATAATACCACACAACAAAACCTCATTGAGATTTTTTTTAAAATTCCTCCATTGATAAAGCAGATGGTTTCATCTTGTTTTTGCTATAATTAATGCATGTCTACTAAGCCATTTGTTGTGAGTTGTCCTATTCTCACCTGTGAACCTTCAGCCCAATTTCCTTCGATTTTATTATGATGAATGGATTCAAGAATACTTAAATACTTTGAGCAACATAAAGAACCAAATATGCTCGGTTGGAGGTAGTTTATTTCGTAAAAGAAACGCAGGAAAAAAGCCTAGGTAGGTACCTAATCAACATCAGAACAACAACAAATCTTATGTACTTTTTTGATAGATGATTAAAATGCAACGAAGTAATTAAATACGAAAAAAAAACAAAACCTGGGTTATCCTGATTTGATATTGACAAGATATCAGCAGAAAGTTAAGTTTGCTGACTTGTTCTTCTTTCATTTTAGCTGTAACGTCGAAGGACATGACGGGCAGGTGTCAGTTGTAGTTCTGAATTGGTTCTAAACTCGTATGGACAGCTAGGGAGTTCCGAACGGTTCTCATCCCCTCCCCTTTCAGTTCTGTCTCGGACTAGTTCGATCCCGAACTGGTTCTGGACTGACTGTCCAAACGAACCTGTTATTGCCCTAGGGTAACCATCAAAAAAAGTTTTGTAGAAGGGAGACGCGCTAAAGTCATGCCCTTTTAAACACTCTGGTCACGCACCTTTTCCGACACTCCGGTTTTCGAACTGTGAAGCGCCAAGTTTTTAACCACTTGTTTTTCCAATTTTTTTTTTCTCGTGATTTTGACCTTACGTTAGTAAATTGGTTGTAGCTCCCTTAATTTGCTGAGTAAATTCAAATTTGAGGATACCGTTGGAAACAGCATTAAATTTCCTATCAGTTGGTTGCCTGACCTATTCTTTGAGTCAAGGTGAAAAAGTCTAAACACTCTCAATGTGGGTGTCCACCGGTGGTGGACGCTGCGGTCCTTCCCTCTGCCTGCCGTCCACACATGGTGGACGAGGCGAAATTTGAAGGAGCCTTTCAAACGTTCAAAAATCAGTATTTCAGCGGTAAAACAGTTTCAAAGTCCCGTGAGAGATTATAACCCTTCAGTCTGTCCAACATAACATGCGAAAACCACACATGGAGGACAGTGAATAGGAGAGTCAACGGGAAGGTTTTTCGTCAAGGCCGGGGACAGTCCTACTGATTATTGACACGCGTTGAGAGTGTTAAGACATGAAAAAGCCCTCTGAAATTTTTTTTGTCAATCGCAATTTAAACTATGAGAAGCAATATTTCTTTTAGATGCAAGAACGGTAAAAACTGCGCCGAAATCTCAGCTTTGCAACGGTCTAGTCATGTTCATTTTTAAAGTAGAATTTATCACAGAAATTTGTGTTTGAACGCGGAAAAACGTGAATTTTTTCAATGGAATAGCGCCCTTGCTAAGGCGATATGAGGGGTTCGCCGGTGAGTGGAGCGGGCGGGAGGCGCAGGAGACAGCGAGGCCTCAGCCAGAGTGCTGATTCCGTTGAAAAAATTCACGTTTTTCCGCGTTCAAACACAAGTTTCTGTGATAAATCCTACTTTAAAAATGAAAATGACTATACCGTTGAATTGCTGAGATTTCGGCGCATCTTTTAGGCCTACAGGTAAAAATTGACGTGCCAGATTACGGAACCTATGATGAGCGTTTGAAAAAAGTTAAGATTCTCAAGATTTTACCAAGTTTTCCTTTCAAGTTCAATTTTCACCCGGTTTTCCGATGTGAAATACGGATTTTTTCCATCAAGGAGTTAAGAAATGTAATGCTCTTTCCAACGGTGTAATCAAATTTGAATTTGCATGGAAATTCGGGGAGTCATAGCCATTTTACTGAGATAAGGTCAAAAACTCGAGAAAAAAATCTTAAAAGTGAAATAACTCGAAAACAAAGCCTCGAAACAAAATGGGGGTGCGCCTTGATTTTTAAAAAAATTTTAATCGAAAGTAGACTACATTCTGAGAGTTTTGGCACCAACCGCGACCTTCTAGCGTGTGTAAATCTTTTCCTATGAATTTGTAAAGTTTCGACCGTTTATGACGTCACGCGCCCCTCTCGCCTGGGCGGGACCCCCCAGCCCACTGTGACGTCATAAACGGTCGAAACTTTAAAACGTCTGCCAAGTGGGTGTGGCACATAGCTTCCTCGTATCCATAACCCGATTGGGTACTTGAGTATTAAACGGAGGCCACCCAACCTATAGAAATATTTCGTACCGGATACCAAAAATAACTACATAATTGGAAAGAACACACTTTAATAGATTTACAGGTGAAGTTTAGAATTAATCCGACGCCTGGTTCTGACGTTGTGCAACCCAGAACGCAGCAATGTCGGTCAGGATGGAGTTGAAAGCGTCGCCGCCGCTAGCAGTCACATCAGATCGCCACATGTATTCCTGACCGACATTGCTGCGTTCTGGGTTGCAAAACGTCAGAACCAGGCGTCGGATTAATTCTAAACTTCACCTGTAAATCTATTAAAGTGTGTTCTTTCCAATTATGTAGTTATTTTTGGTATCCGGTACGAAATATTTCTATAGGTTAGGTGGCCTCCGTTTAATACTCAAGTACCCCCGATTGTATAGATGATCCGATGCATAGTAGTTAATCTCAAAACATCAAAACAAGTTAATCTGTAACATCCCTGAAAATTTCATTGAAATCGTACGGAAAATGTAGAAGTTATGGCCGTTTTTTTTTTTTTTTTTTTTTTTTTTTTTTTTTTCATAAACTCCCCTCAAAGACAAAACGTCTTTTTTGACGGAGGGGGCACGCCATAAATGAAAAATAAATAAATAAATCAAATATAATGGGGAGGACGCCCAGGACTCACCCGACGCCGGCCCTAGGGATGAGGGAAGATGAGGAAGGTGGGGGTGGGAGAGATGGATGAAGGGAAGTGCCTCTGTAAAACGACCACCAGTTCAAATACGAGCCGAGCAGGACACGGGTGGTGATACCACGGAGTACTCCTACTGAGATGCCCAACTCGCGCAACTCCGTGGCACTTTTCCCGCACCACACACCGCGCCATGACAAGGTTGCAGCCATCACCCTGATGTTGTTGGGTGCCACTCCTTTTAGCTCCGACACCGCTTGCCGTAAATCATCTCTATCATACTTTCTTATCTTAGCCCGCCAAGTCTGCTCCATGTCCAAGCTGCCATTGACAACTTGGACATCCAGGATAATGCAAGACTGGTCGGGCTTGATGGCAACGATGTCGGGCTTCTTACCCTGGTCACTTGGCATGTGATACAGTCTCTCCCTCTCAACATCCCAGCCGCTAGATGACAAAGCACCTGCTATCTGCTTGGCGACCGCATCATGACGTAGAATGCGGCCCCCATGAGTCCGAGGACACTGCTGCACTACATGATAAAGATGTTCATTTCCACTCCGACAGGCACGGCAAAGGGGTAAGGTTGTCCCGCGACTACCTCTCGAACACCGTACCGCAGTTGGCAGAGTTGCCATGCGGACGGCGTGAAAGTGTCGGTAGTCACGGGCCCCAATGCCCTCCGAAGCCCAATCTACCCATTGGGATGAGACAAGGCTTTCGGAGCACTGTCGGAGTTCTTTACCATCTACTGACTCATGCAGGGCAGCAGCAAACTCAGCAGACGAGCTGGGTTTTGGAGCAGATGGTGTTGCTCGGTCGCACCATGCTAACTGCTGCCTGACAAAATCAAGATCAGCAGCCGCACGGGCGACCTCCCAGCTCGACCCTTGAAGGGCTAGCAGGCGCTGGCGGCGCAGGGAAGGGATACATGCCGAGAGAGACACAATGCCAAGCCCACCGGATTTGACCGGTGCGTGGAAATAGGCACTTGGGACACCAGGTGGGAACCTCAGCCAAGAGCGCACAGCAGAGCGGATTTCTCGATCTAGTTCTTGCAGCCTCGCCGCCGTAAGCCTGCCAAAGACTAAACCATAGGTCAGCTTTGGCAGTAAGTACGTGCGGAGGAGGCGCAGCTTCTGCTGTGGCTTCAATGGAGCCTTGGTAACGCGAGCTAGCGCTCTACCAAGGTCCACACGGCTGGTTGTAATGGTGGCCACCCCCATGAAGTCGACTCCAAGGTACCGCCAAACCTCCAGCACGGATCGAGATGGAACGGGGGATTGTCCTATGACAAACCCCCCATCCACAACTTTCACCTTATGCTGGCGACCCGACGGGACCAAGGAGACCGACCCACACTTATCGGGGTTAACCACGAGTCCACACCTGGCTAGCTGCTTAGCAAATGCATTGAGGGCGATCTGCAAGCCCTCACGGGTTTCTGCGAGTAGGATAACATCATCGGCAAAAGCCAATGCTCCTACTCGCACCCCAGGGGCGAGATCAAACCCTACTTCAGTGGGCAGCTTACCCAAGGCCGTATCCACGACCAGGTTGAAGAGGAGTGGCGATAGGGGATCCCCCTGGCGTACCCCACGCCCGATCCGTATATCCCTTGATACCTCGCCCCCTGCCTCGAGGACCGTCACGCCTTCATGGTACAGACAGGCCACATACTCAATTAATCGAGATGGGGCCCCGACACCACGAAGGCAATCGGTCAGGGCAAGGTGACTGACTGTGTCAAAGGCCTTAGCGACGTCCAGAGCGGCGAGATGGAGTTGCCGGCGTTTAATACGGGCCAGCGAGATGACAGTTTGGAGAACTGTAAGGTTCTCCGCTGTGCCATCCGCTGGCCGAAACGCTCTCTGGACGTCACCAATGACACCAGCCACCTGGAGGCGAGATGCCAGTACTTTTTGGAAGTGGCGGAAGACTACCGAGGACACTGAGATCGGTCGATAGCCTCCAGGCCCACTTCCCCCTTTCTTGGGAATAAACACGGTTCGGGTACGGGTTAACGCTTTCGGGGGTCTTCCCGCAAGCATGAGCAGGTTGAGGATGAGCAGCTTAATCGTATTTGGTGCTTTATTCCAGCGACGGGCAGAAACACCATCCGGTCCAGCGGATGTGGAGTTCTTGACACGGCACTTGTGTGCCTCGTCAAGTAGCACCGGCGAACACAAGATGCTGCGTAAGGAATCCCTGGTGGAGACTGGGGGAACCACTCGCTCTCCAGGGTTGTGGCTGGGAGCACTCAAAAGTGGCTCCCAGAAATCCACAAACTCCTGAAGAGGGGGCTGAACTTGATCTTCCCCAGGCTCCTCCAGTACCTCCGCAGCTACACGTGCCGGATGCTTCCTCCACAAACTCTGAACCCGGTGGTACACCCGCCGTCTTGCTTGCTTCGCTGCTCTGCGACCTCCACGCAACACCACTCTGGGAGGAGGTCTCCCCTGGTGCCGCGTCACAGTCGCATCCCCAACCCGCGGGAAGATTCTCCCTAGATAGGCTGCAACCTCATCCTCCAGGTTGTCCAGCCCTTCAGCAGCCCGCCTCGCCAGATCCTGCAGGTAGGTGCTTTCATAGCCTTCAATACGACCTACCTGCCCCCCGAGCCTCAAGACTTCGGTCTTCAAATCGGCAAGAAGACCGGAGGTCCCGGGGGAGGGATACTGAATGGCAGACTGCTGGTCCACGCCAGCAATAGGAGATGCGGGAGAAGCCCCACCGCTATTTGCCAGGATAGCTTCCTGGACAAGCTGCTTATAGTGGGGCTTCAGGCGGAGGTTCTTGATGGCAATGACTGTGCGCGTGGGAAAACGTTCGCTTAAATAAACATTTATATTACGTACCCCATTGCGCACAGCCACCACCTCATCTGCCGCCATCCTACGCAAATCCTCGGAAGCATACCTTGGCTGCACTCGTTCAACATTAATTTCATCATTTGCAGCAACAGGATGCTTCCGTCTGACGTGGACACCAAGGCCAGACCTGGAGGTGAATGCCCGCTCACAATGGGCACACTGGTGGTCTAAAGAGGCTGTGGAAGAGGAAGAGGGTAGGGATGATGAGGAAGAGGAGGAGGGTGAGGATGGCCGACGCCCCTGCCTGGGGCGCCTCTGAGCGCCTCCCCTAATACCCCGCGAGCCAATGGGCTGGCGGGGGTTATGAGGCCGGTGTTGTTGGTTTTCCATAACTGGGGAAGCGCGGGATTTTCAGGGTCAGGGAACCCATTGACAGGGGTCCCCTCCCTTATCGCCAGAGGGTCATTCAGCCACCCCTGGAACTTCAAGAGGGGTCCATCAGGGAAACCTACTAGGACCACCTCTATTTATCCCAGGGGGCCCGGGTTGTGCGACGGGGACGCATGACCTTGACTTGGGTAGGGATAAGAAGGGCTCCGAAGAGATAAAAACACCCTCTATTACCCTACCCCAACAACCCTAATTCACGTTTGCGCATGCGCAGTGGCTACTATCAGTCCGAAGGTGGTGATTTTCATAGGGGACCATCTAAATACTAATCTGTAACATCCCTGAAAATTTCATTGAAATCGGATAGCAAATGTAGAAATTATGGACGTTACCAGGAAATTCACGTTTGCGCATGTGCAGTGACTACTATCAGTCCGAAGGTGGTGATCTTCATTGGGGACTATCTACAACCTAATCCACATAATCCCTGAAAATTTCATCGAAATCGGGTAGAAAATGTAGAAATTCTGGCCGTTACGAGGAAATTCAAGTTTGCGCATGCGCAGTGGCTACTATCGATCCGAAGGTGATGATTTTCATAGGGAACCATCTAAATACTAATCTGTAACATTCCTGAAAATTTCATTGAAATCGGATGGAAAATGTGGAAGTTATGGCCGTTACAAGGAATTCACGTTTGCGCATGCGCAGTCGCTTCTATCAGTCCGGGGATGATGATTTTCATAGGGGACCGTCTACACACCAACCCGCACAATCCCTGAAAATTTCATTGAAATCGGGCAATAACTTCGTATAGTTATGCGCGTTACAAGGAATTCATGACAGACAGACAGACAGACACACAGACACTGAACCAAAATTGTTCAGAAAGGTCTAAAACGCAAAACGCTAGTGAAAATTTTGATTTTGGAGAACTTTTTTTTTCGTCCTTGAAAAGTGAAAACAAAGCTTCCGCTACCTTGGTAGACTCGGAAGCAAAATTCATAGGAAAAAATTTACACATGCTAGAAGGTCGCGGTTGGTACCAAAATTCTCAGAATGACATCTACCTTAGATTAAAAATAACAATAAACAGTTTTTCCGACCTAGGCGCACACCCAATTACCGAGTGTTTTTGCTGGAAATGACCTGTAGAATTGATTCCTAGCCTGTAACCCTTTTAAAATGTAACAACTCGAAGATGGTAGCTAAATAGCTAGCATGTGCCTCAGTATGTGTCGAGGTAGTTCGGAATAGAATAGATGAGGAAAAAAGAGAAAAAGTCCAGAAATTCGCTCTTGTTTACCCCAATTTATTAGAATTAAACTACAGTTCCAATAAACGTCGGAGGCTCCAATTTTGAGCACCCTGTTTGTGTTCTTTAACGGTCTTTTAGACAACAAAGACAGTAATTTTTTTTTATTGCATTCACCTTTAAAACTAATAGAAATGGACTGAAAGTAATACTATTGGTAATCGTAATAACAACACAAAAATAACAGATAACAAATCATGTTCTTTGAGTCAAATTACGGAACAATGATTTCCAATTCGTATTAAGCTAAAGGAAATGGTCGAAGATTAAGACCAAAGGAGTACTGTTGGGTGGTGCCTGCTTCAATAGCGAGACTGATTCACATCGCAGACAAGGAAAAGAAATCGCGTCTTGGTTGAAGCTAACGTCAGCCCACGTATCCTATAAGATTATCCGAGTCTGCGGCAATTTCCATGTAAAATGGACTAGCATTGGAGGTTTCGAGTGCTAAGATGTAAGGGAGCTTTGTGTTCTGTGCTGTATGCTGCCTACAGGAGGCAGGAGACCTTCCTCAGTCGGGATAGTGTAAGTTTGATAACATTAAACGCTCTTTGTTAGCTTAAAGAGTTTACTGTTGGAGTATTCCTACAAGTGACTGCTACCTGTCATTGCCAGTGCCACTGCAGAAACCAAATTTAAAACTCTTCAGCGGCTCTCATGACTACCCATCTCTCAAAGCTCTTGGATTATTCTACCCTATTTAAATTTGTAGTTGCAAGCCATAGTTTCTGTAAACTATGAGAATCAGAGTTGCTCAACAATAGAATCTCCAGGAATCTCAAGTATGGCTGAAGAGAGAATCTCGAGATCACACCGTCTGATTCAATTGCAATCATGATGCGTGATCAAACACGTTTATTAGGCAGAATTGTTGAATCCTAACATTTTCAGAGATTCTGCTTGTCCTAATGGTATCACTAAACGCTGCTCAACCCCATTGCCAATGAAAAAAGAAGTTCGTAGTCAGAAATTGGGTATTTTTCACTCAGAACAGCCCCTACCTTCAGTAACTCGGTACACTTGTTCCACAAGTGTATTTTTGATCATAATTAGTTTCAGTTGGTAGCATTGAGTGTGCGATCTCAGTGAGCAACTGGACCGTTGGCACCACTTATTTTGAATGCAACAAGCTCCTGTAATTGAATGGGAAATACCATCAGACAACTGACTTTCAGGGATTCTTCTATGTTCTAAAGCGTTTCTGAGATTCAAGCTGTTCAATGTATGTTTACAGACTTTCAACTTGGCAATCCAAAATGACGTTTGGCCAACCAAGGCCATGACAGTACTGCCAACCGAGGCCATGACAGTACTGCCAACCGAGGCCATGACAGTACTGCCAACCGAGGCCATGACAGTACTGCCAACAGAGGCCATGACAGTACTGCCAACCGAGGCCATGACAGTACTGCCACCTTCGAAACCTTCAAATTGTTCATATTATTCATTGTGATAAGTACTGGTAATGACCAAATGACGAACTATGGATTAGTGTGCGTCTCAGCAATTGGATGCCTATTTCATTCATTACCTAAGTCACAAAAGGAAAGTAGGCTGACAAGAGTCTTCTTCACGATTAATCAGTCACGCTGCAGTCTCCAACTGTTTCTTTTTTATACGATTTAATCTCTATATTACCAAGATTACGTACCTATTAATTATTCATTAATTTTGAATTTTTATCATAGCTTTTATGGATCTGGATAGAAAATGAAAGAACAAAAGCTTTCCGAAAAAAAACAGTGATGTACAAAATAATTTGTATATATTTTTTTTCCATTTATTTATAAAAGTTTTTTTAATCGCTTTCTACACTGTACTGTACATAGAAATAGAAAAATTATGAGTCGCCCACTATGATTATCAACATATTAGCCTCTCCTAAATCACAACCTCTTTGCAAAAAAGTATCTTCGAAGTTTCTTTTTTAAATAATTAGGAAGTTACCTATGTTTAACATAAAGTTTTCTGACATTCTCATATAATTCTAACAGATAATAGGACGTCTATTTACAAAAGAACTAACATGAAACGATATACGACATCGACCGAGGTGCACCAGAGCAGTCGTCTGTTTTCTTCAAGAACGCCATTCAATAAAGATGGTCTTAAAAAAAATTGTCCATTGGATAAAAGGGAATCACACTTGATAAAACGAACATATCTCGAATTAAAACAGAGATTGAACTAAGTCAGTCTTATAATAACCGTGGAGGGGTGAGGGAAACTGACAGCAGGATAACGGATGTATACACAGGATGACCACTACTGCAACGAACGCTAGTTGCATCGGCCTGCACGAACTAACACGGATTCCACCAGCTAGGCTGATTCTGCGAACGTGCATCAGCGTTGGTTGTGGTCCATTCCAACCTGGAGGAGAACAAAGACAATTGATTAGAGTTCAGGGCATGAAGTATAGGACATGTCTTCCAGATGAGTAAGGTTGCAACAGACCACTCAGAAGGGATGTTGAGGGCAATGCGGTTGGGCTTAGAACTAACTACGCGAAGAATAAATTATTTTAACATAAAAAATATAAATCAAAAATAATAAATTATTATTATTTATTTTTATAAATAAAAATACTTTTATTTTTTATTTATCTATTAATTTTTTCATTTTTATTTTGTTTTTGGTTTGGCACACAAACGAAAAAAGCGTTAACAAACTGCGTTAAAGGCCGCCATACATAAATAACTACTATTTGGTTTTAAGGAGAGCCGATCCAAACTGGATTTCGCCACCCCTCCATCTGCAAGCAGATAGATGAAACCCCGAAAACCATAGAAGGGTGATCGAGGGAGTGGAAGGAACTCACCACCCGGGAGCCCCAGGGGAGCTAGTCATAACTATCAGCTCCTAGAGGTACCTGTTGGTATTAACACCACAGGTTAGGCCGAACCTTCAAGCTGAAGTTCTAACAACTAGACAGGTTGGTACCCGAGTTCATAACAGAACTCACATGCCGAGAGACATCTTTAGGGGGCTAGCCCTTGAAGAGGCCATCTCTCCCCTTATAGCCTTCTTGGTACAGGCTCATGAAGTAGGGTTTGCTCAACCACGACCACCACGAATCCAACCTCAACTGAGGGGCAGGCAGGTGATGCTTTGACCGAGGTTGGTGCGTCTGTTGCCTGGGGCTCCCCTCGCCCGTGGTACTGGTAATTGGGATGAGTAATAAGCCTTTTACGGCATTACTGCTATCCCCAGAAGTCCGACCAGGTGACAGGCTGCCATACACAGCGGGCCAACAAGCCAAACGGTCTCGAGCAGATCCACATTCCACCATATATGGGGAGTGGGGAGAGTTCCCCGCGCCACCTAGCGCCATAGCTGGATTTCCGGACAGGCCAGAATTCACGGAGCCATCGAGTGGACTTCCTGTATGGGGGATCGCCAGTCCAAAACGAGTCATTAGAGAGTTTTTGGCAACCACTAACGGGCCCGTGGAACCACTTCACAAAACTCGGAGTTTGCGGGGAACGATGAATTTGCCACCGACAACAGCGGGCGAGGATGAAAGGGTGCCCCAGACAGTCACCCGTTCCTACAGGCCCACCATCACAAGCCCTTCCCTTCCCCCCCCCCTGTCCAAAGTTAACTGGCTCCCTCCTTCAACTGGGTAGCATCCTCTGTTGCTCGCGCTAGTCTCCTCCTAACGGGCCTGTCAGATTCTGGCAACAAAAACTCTCTAGTGTTTGTCAAGATGCCGACCTATGTGAGGCATTCAATCAACCCGACATGGGTTAATTTTTATTTCGAGCTGAATATCATGCTTCCTGCCACAGCCTTTTTGGTTTTTTCTTCTTCTATATAAAAATTCAAAACTGTAATGTCAGCTAAGTTTTTTATTTTATTTTTTTATTTCAGAAAAATCAAATTTAACAAACTTATGTTGATCTTCTTGAAGATTATAAGCTTAAAAATTTCTTCAAGAAATAAAAGAGTTTGGTGTAACAATCAATTATTTGAGGAATTTTGCACTGGTGAAAACATCTTTCGCGTTTTTCTCAAAACTCCGTTTTTGGACTTAGCACCTTTGCGCTATCGACACTTTGCACTACCTTGCACCAGAGTTGGGCAAACTGATACTCATAAGTTTGATTAAGATTTTAATCACAGAAATATGTTTCGGTGCTTATAAATAAGATTAAATTCGATTTCACACACTAAGAGTATGAATAAAATCATAATCATGGAGTATGATTAAGAACACGACTAAGAGTGAATAATCGCAGGAATAACACTAAATAAACCAACAAATTTGAGTGGGGGTTAAAATGTCTTTTTCTTGGTCGGTTCCAAAGGTTCATTATTGAAAATAAATCAAAATCGAATAAGTGATGTCAGTCACTTCTAAAGGATGAAATTTTAAAAACGTCCTACTTAGCTCAAAAAATTTAAAAATAGTAATTCAAAATAGTAAGTAAAAAAGTAAAGTAAAGTAAGCAACCATTTCAGGTTGAATTTTCGTCCGACTGCCATTCTTGGCGTCGCGGACGTCATCAGCTGTCTCCCAAAGGGGAGATCAGAATTTGTTCTGATGATTTCGCTCATGGCTTCCCAAACATCACCGAACGAGGGTTGGAACGAGAGATTGCCGATCGTCTGATAGACAGAAAACTTTCTGCTGGCGACCAGACTCGAACTCGCATCCCCGCTAGATGGTTCTTATCCTATCACCGCAGTCGGGTACACTGTCCACTACTCCACCGACGCCCACGTAATTCAAAATAGTATTGAATATTTAGTATCGAATGACATGAATCAGAGCCCTGAATTTCATCATATTCAATTTGAATCATATTCAAAGACACTCCACATGTTTATACTGACCAAACATTATTCCTTTGAGATTTCGTACCCCTTAGATTCAAATTTGGAACACAAAACTTCAAATTCGGACAGTCGGCGATCAGAAAATTGGCTTGAATCTTCACTTTAAATTCGATGGCCCAGTTTGAAAAGAATGGAGACTGGCAGTAGATCTCCTAGCAGCAGGTAGCCGAACCTAGTAAGAGCTTTACCCAATGTCGAGTCTCGTGAGTGACCCACCAAATATGGACTGGGGCCAAATCGCCTCGGGCCATCTGGTTCTGTCATGAATGGCAGCCTTAATGGTTGGAAGCTGCTGAGCTCCAGCAGGGAGGGGGTGGAGCCGCCGAGGAATTGGGCAGGGAGGGGGTGGATCTGCTGAGTGAGCAGACAGGGAGGGGTTGGATCCACCGAGTGAGCAGGCAGGGAGGGGGTGGATCTGCTGAGTGAGCGGGCAGGGAGGGGGTGGATCTGCTGAGTGAGCAGGCAGGGAGGGGGTGGATCCACCGAGTGAGCGGGCAGGGAGGGGGTGGAGCCACTGAGTGATTGGGCAGGGAGGGGGTGGATCCACCTTGAGGGCGGGCAGGGAGGTGGGCGGGGAGTTGGGAGCTGCTGAGTCAGCAGGCAGGGTAGTTGTTGGGGTTGTATGTATATAGATTGAGGATAGTCCCCGATGAATTGGAAGATGGTCTCAGAGTGAAACAAAAAATGTCCCAATGTATTGCAGACTCATATGCAAGCGTTTTTTTCATAGCTCTGTCATCTTCCACTCTCTTTACATTTTAGTCCATCTGGGGCTGGCTTTCAATTTGGCAACAATGTTGCATTATCCCAAGCCCATAATGTTACTATGTTAACTAAATTCAACCCCACACAATTTGATGGTTTATTTTTCAAGATTTTTTTTTTTTTTGAAAAGTGGGAGGATTGACGTGAGTTGATCTACAAACAGATCGGTGTAGGCCACCTTAGAGATGGTGTCAGGAAATGGGACATAACTGTCAAGGATTGTGCAAACAGCTCGACCCTGTGCTTACAGTAACCCACGACAATGTTCAGCAACTTCCATTCCCATATCGAAGAAGCGGCAGATATCCGTCGTTAGTTTGCCTATCTTCTTTAGGTGATATCGAAGTGGGCCTGTTAGCAGACTCATGAGTGTTCTGACGCCCATCGTCGACAGAACTATGAGTTTGTTACTCCGTTTCTTTTAAATCTATTATTGTCAATTAATAATCAACCACAATGGAATTAAGAGAGAAATTTTTCAATCTGAAAACTGATGATTTAACGAAAGTTGATAGTTCATTTTTCAAGATACATAGAATCCAAAAATATAAAGAAAGAATTTCCGTCTGTAGGCGGCACTTCCCCTACTTTCAATGTTTTGATGTTTGATGACATTTTGGAACACGGACTTCATTTACGGTCAAGTTGAGTCCCGAAGATTTAAGTTAAAAGGGATTTTAACGGGAGATTAAGGGGTTTTAAAAGGAGATTTTAAGGGGTGAAAAGAGGTACGTTAAAATTTTCAAAAGGCCCTAGCTCGACTTTTAATATATGGGTATTGTTTTTTCATCAATTTAGAAATTTTTAGAATTTAATGACTGATTAATTACCTAATTAAAGCGTGTTCACCTAATTTATAGTGCTCAATTTTCAGAAACGAACGAGACCATCTAGAGCTCTGTACAATCATTCGTTCGTTCAATGAGATTTGATTATAAAATTAATCGGAATTAATAAAGGCTCCCTTCAAACCTAGCAGTCATCCTTGGAAGGTTCTAGTTCACATTTCACTCAATAGATGTTGGTACTTATTGGGTTGTTGGACAAAGGGTTAAGGTTTTTGGGGTTAGACGACCCTCTTACTCCAAGAGGTCTCTTATTGATTAGGGTTTTATCATCACTGATTTTGTTATTATCACTGTATTACTTTCATTTCTTACATTTAGATGAAAGTTGAATGTATCTTGAGCAGGTAATTTGCCTCCAATACACTGCATAGAAAGTGGTTTACTAAACCTCCTTCCCCCCCATCGGGGTCAGCTGTGACCGAGCGAGCTACGGCATGTGTCTCTGGAGATGGGACTCGAACCGGTTGCAGGGGCCATGAGTTCGAGGCCCGCCTCTGCGGCATTTTTTCGGGCGAGTCGGCCCAGTTCCCCCTCGTCCCAACCCAGGGCGGTGAGGCCAATGGGAAGCCATGAGCGAAATCATCAGAACAAATTCTGATCTTCCCTTGGGAAGACAGCTGATGACGTCCGCAACGCCAGGAATGGCAGTTGGACGAAAATCCAACCTGAAATGGTTGTTTACTTCACTTTACCTCCTTCCCCAGATGATGCAAAGTTACATAGACTAATAATAACATTAAAGCTAGCTCTTTTTTTTTGTTTTTGTGTAAAACCCAAATATAAAAGTTTTTTGAAGAAAAAATTGATGCTCTAGAACTTGATGTAATAATTTTTTTAAAGTCATGATAGAATAATTAATGGGCAAGGTTAGAGGGAAACATTATTGGAAAGCGGGTTTTGAAATTTTAACAACTTTCAAGCCTGAATATCTCTCAATTAATAGGGACACTTTTGTAGCGAATGTTGTCAGCTCCATTTTTCATGTGGATGATTTTTTTGTAGGGCCAACCGTTTTCGAGTTGGGAGCGAAAATACGGAAAAAGAAATACTTTCTTCGGTTACTCTCACGGGTTTTAACACTTTCAATGCGGGAGTCTCTAGCCGTCCAACGCCACCACTGCACGCTACGTGCCCGACCGAGCGTCAACGTACAAGGGTTGCCTCGAAGGTACGTCTGAAACTTGTGTTCAAACCTTCCAATCTGCTTCCAACGCTATCTAGCGTGAAGCCAGGAAGGTTTTGAAGGAATTTTCCGCCCGAATGGCGCTTGTAACGGTTATTTCGGTAACTTACTAACCTTGGAATGCGATGAGTCAATGCAACGGGCTCAGTCTACCCGAGTAGACGGCAGTGGGCTGGGGAAGACTCTCCGTCTACCCGGGTAGACGCCCGCGCTGAAAGTGTTAACCTTAGCGGCAACGGCCATAAAATGCGAGAGCCGTCAAAATGGAGCGTTTTTCTTGAGCTGGTTGAAGAAGCGACCCACTGATTTGCCCTAACTCTAACCACGGATGACCCCGGACCTCGATTAACGCTTTTATGGAGGCTTTACGAGTGTTCGTGATTTTTCGTACAATTTTGTGCTGGTATGTACTTATTCAAACTTTGGCGTTTTTCCCCGTTGCAAGAGCTCTATTGCGAGAGTATGAGAAAGCTGGGGTGAGAAATTTCGTTGAGGTGAAACATGAATGTCAAGGAAAGGGCCATACACGATCAAACCATTGCGCAAAAAAAAAAAAACAGCGTGGCATAAATAATGTCGTACTTTGTTATTTGTATTATATTCAAACATCGTCAGTGTATTTGACTTTGAACGATTCAACAAGCCTGCAACAGAGGGCACTAATCACGGCTGCTGTAACAAACTCCAACATCATCCCACAAAGTGGTAACACTGCTCAGTTTTCATTAGTAAAAATCAAGATCGTGATTTTTTCTCTTATAATTTTCACTTTTGAATTGATTGTTTTTGCGAGTAATGTTGCATGAGAGTTGTTAAGAATAAGGATATGGATTGGCGGGATAAGAGTTATCTGATAAGATAAGGATTTGTGAGTTTCACATGGTTTTTTCAATATACTCCTTTTATCAAACAAGTTGTAGAATATTCTCAAGCCTTCAAATTCAACAACTTTACAACAGCTGGCGACGAGGATGGGATTTATAGTTCTGGTTTATAGTCTTTAATAATTTATAGTTTTATTTTCTTTTTGACTGTTCATTTCTACTCATTACGTGTCAATTTTTTTTGTTATTCGAATTTTGATAGTGTTTTCTAAGTGGGGGAGATTGTTAAGAATAAGGATATGGATTGGCGGGATAAGAGTTATCAGATAAGATAAGGATTTGTGTGTTTCACATGGTTTTTTCAATATACTCCTTTTATCAAACAAGTTGTAGAATATTCTCAAGCCTTCAAATTCAACAACTTTACAACAGCTGGCGACGAGGATGGGACTTATAGTTCTGGTTTATAGTTTTTAATAATTTATAGTTTTATTTTCTTTTTGACTGTTCATTTCTACTCATTACGTGTCAATTTTTTTTGTTATTCGAATTTTGATAGTGTTTTCTAAGTGGGGGAGATTGTTAAGAATAAGGATATGGATTGGCAGGATAAGAGTTATCAGATAAGATAAGGATTTGTGTGTTTCACATGGTTTTTTCAATATACTCCTTTTATCAACCAAGCTGTAGAATACTCTCAAGCCTTCAAAGTCAACTACTTTACAACAAGAGTCAAACCCCCAACAATCCTTGTTGGGTTTCAGTGCTACCTCCCCCCACTTCAACGAACCTGATTACCAGAACTACCATTCTAAAGATTGTTGTCTCATAATCGTATTCGTTTCTGTTATTGTTTTCTCTGTGAGCAGTTATGGACGTGAAAATGATGCCAAGTGTTGTTTTATGTTGCAAAACGTGCCCAGTCATTCAATTTCCATGCTGATCTCCAAAATCGTCACTGGTACCTATTTTTCAGTATGGAACTGTGACGCGTTCCTACTGCAGGTTAGAACGAGCAACGCTAGGATGCGCTCACAAGTGTGATCAGCTTCGTTAAAGTGGCGGGAGATAGCGCTGGAACCCAACAAGGGTTGCTGGGGGCTAGACTCCCAAGTATTGTTGCGGGTTTTTCCACATTGCACATATCAACGATGGCTTCTAACGTTAACGTTAAAATAATGTTCATTAGTGGATTTCTACTCAGCCATTAATCAGGGGTACTAATTCTACACGGCCAAGGTATGTGATGGATCACAGAAATGCCAGCGTCAAACAAAATTAGAAAACGGAAGAAGAAGATGGGTTATATAGAAATATTGAAAATATTGAATCAAAAGGAAAAACCAATCACGGAAATTGTACGGTAAAATGCATCTTTTCTACATATAATTCTAAATTAGGTTTGATATTGAAACAAGTAAGTACAGTAATTCAACTTGATAATATTTAGCTTCAATTTCAATGTCTGGCACCAATCCCTTTTGGGTTTTGATCTTTCGACCAACCTGATGGCAACTCTGCTGGTACATCAAGTTTTCCCTCCTCTTTTCTTTCAATAGGGTTTCAATAGTCAATTTAATTTTTTTTCTTTTTTCAAAAGAGTATGGCTCAGGAATAACGGTAATCGGGTCTGTTCGTTGAGAAAATGTTTTTAAAAAATCAGAGAAGCTAAGGAAAGTTGAAGATTTGAATGGTGTGACGTAGCTAGCCAACTGTCTTTGAAAAAAGTATCCATGCACAGAGAAGAGATGAAACCCTTGGAGGACCTCTTGGATGCTACAAAATACTACTCACACACGCGCGCGGCATAAGTGTGTGTGCATTAACACGTTCAGTGCGGATGACGAACACCCTTCGTCATGGCAGACTTTCTCACCAGGCGGATGACGAAGGGTGTTAGTCATCGCTCTCCTTCTACAAAAAGTCTTGTACTATCATCAAGCCTGGCTCAATCTGGCGGTTTTTCATGCTGAACACTTCTTAGGTACCTGAGTGAACCACAGATGGCGTCGGGGGCAGTTCTGATGTGTTTTTCGGTGTTAGATGGTGGGTCAAAGTTTTATGTGCGATGTGCGGTTTTCTCGTGTTATTGTCAACGTTGGGGCACCTCTACGTGTTGTTCCTCGTTATTCGACGTGGATATTGAATCAAAAAGTAAGGTAAGGTGGTACGTTTCGTAATTAATTTGTTTTTATACTGTTAGTTCATGAAGTATGATTGAAACTTTTGTTCCCTCTCACGAGTTGAACTTGTATCACCAGCTCGTTCTTTTTGCCAACTGACGACTATTGTTTTCATGACGACTCCTTTACACCTTCCAAATATTTACTAGGTACCTACCTACTATATTTTTAGATGGACGAACTACCTTCCACTTCAAAAGCTGTGAAACGTAAGTTGCATTTCAGTGACTCTGAAAATGCAGAGAAACGTCAGTACACTCTCTATGTATTCTCTTCACAGTATTCTCTTATGTATACCTACTATGTTTGTTTTTATAGTTTTATTTTGACAAATAAAAACTGGATTATTTCAAATTCCCTTGAAATTTGGTTATTCATTGTGAGAGTTCCTCTACCTACAGTAACAGAGAGTGAAGAACGTGAAAGAGAAGAACGAACGCAAAGAAGAACGTGTATTGCGGGTCACCCGGCAATGATCACCCTCACCAGGCGGATGACGAATACGCGTCGTCATGCCCCAAAAATGGTCAAAAACTTGAAATTTCGCAAAATTTCCTGTGTAATGTCATTACTTGCATGCTTTTGAGCCTATTTAACGAAAAAAAGTGTTCAGTCTGGTAGGACCACCTCCTCTTGATGATCCGCACTACTACCTGAAATGGGAGGCACGCCTTTTTTTCAAACGTGTGATCTCTTTAATTAATTTTTCTAACACATGTTATAGTATCATAGGGCTTAAAGTTGGAGTATACAGGGTGTCCCATGTTAAGGACCGAAAAACTTCGGGAGTCGATTCTACAACTAATTTTAGTAAGAAAGTGTCTCTTAGCAATATTTTGTTAGACGCTTAATTTCCGAGTTATTTGAATTTCAAGATTTTTTTCGTGTTTTCGACAATAAGCCATAAAAATGACCATAACTCGCTTAATTTACGAGCAATTCAAAATCTAATTACACCGTTGGATAGGGCGTTAAATTTACCATCTTTCATTGGTTATACAAAAATTTTTGTAAGGTCGTGATAGGTTGAAAATCAACTCGTAAAGTCATTTTTGTAAAATTGTCAAAATTTCCTACTTTTTCTTTTGATTGTTAAGGTTTTACTTCCTAATGATTTTTCACGTACCTCTACATCAAAAACTGCGCAAAGATCTCAGCTTTCTAATGGTATAATTTGTTTTAATTTTACTCCGCTAATTAGGGGTGAAAATTACGTTTGAATGTTAAAAAACGTGGTTGCGCTCATGGAAATCAAGGTTTCTGGTTCGTTGGGCCTCGGTCAGGTTCGACGAATTAGGGGTGGAATTCTACGTCATTTTCAACGCTATTAGACTGATTCCATCACCGTTGGTATGTGAAAGCTCAGTATTGAATTTTGGTAGGTCCGAGTCTTTTTTTTTAATTTACTTGGTATTTATGCACGAATTGAATGTTCAATTCCGGCAACTTTCTCGAATGTATGAAAAAAGAGATATCTCATACAGAATAGCGTGTAAATGCGGATTAAAAAATAAAGATAAATAATGATATTTTAGAGAAAGTAAAAATAATATTTATGAACAAAAATAATCTCTATCTTCATCGAAGAACGTTATTGACTAAACATAAATGAGGTAATAAATTATCCTTTACTCCGTCTTTGACTTCGTTTGTCATTCGTCCGGATACCTGTAAACACAAAGCAAAGTTTTTAACAGCCAAGTAGAAAATAATTGAGGAATGTCAAAATTTGAAGCAGTGGTCATCATATTAACGATTCAGAGTAAGTGCTCAATGTGACCTCTTCCTTCTTCAGTACATAATGTGCATCGTCTCTTGACAGCTCATTCCTCAATTATTTTCTATTGGGCTGTAAAAAACATTGCTTTGTGTTTACAGGTATCCAGACGAATGACAAAAGAAGTCAAAGACGGAATAGAGGATAATTTATTATCTTATTTATGTTTAGTCAATAACGGACTTCGATGAAAACAAAGAGTATTTTTGTTCATAAATATCGTTTTTACTTTCTCCGAAATATCATTATTTATCTTTATTTTTTATTCCACATCTACACGCTATTCTGTATGAGATATCTCTTTTTCATACAATCGAGAAAGTTGAGAACATTCAATTCGTGCATAAATAACAAGTAAATTAAAAAAAAGATTCGGACCTACCAAAATTCAATACTGAGCTTTCACATACCAACGGTGATGGAATCAGTCTAATAGTGTTGAAAATGACGTAGAATTCCACCCCTAATTCGTCGAACCTGACCGAGGCCCAACGAACCAGAAACCTTGATTTCCATGAGCGCAACCACGTTTTTTAACATTCAAACGTAATTTTCACCCCTAATTAGCGGAGTAAAATTAAAACAAATTATACCATTAGAAAGTTGAGATCTTTGCGCAGTTTTTGATGTAGAGGTACGTGAAAAATCATTAGGAAGTAAAACCTTAACAATCAAAAGAAAAAGTAGGAAATTTTGACAATTTTACAAAAATGACTTTACGAGTTGATTTTTCACCCATCACGACCTCACAAAAATGTTTGTATAACCACTAGAAAGATAGTAAATTTAACGCCCTATCCAACGGTGTAATTAGATTTTGAATTGCTCGTAAATTAAGCGAGTTATGGTCATTTTTATGGTTTAAGGTCGAAAACACGAAAAAAATCTTAAAATTCAAATAACTCGGAAACTAAGCGTCCAACGAAAAATTGCTAAGAGACACTTTCTTACTAAAATTAGTTGTAAAATCGACTCCCGAAGTTTTCGGTCCTTAACATGGGACACCCTGTATAGGTTTTCAAGGGTGCTGAATCCAAATTTGAGGTCAAAAACCTGAATTTCCGACCCACCGAAATACCCCATTGCCTTTTGCTTTACAAATACGACCTTTTTTTCATAACTGGCTTCAAAGTTTAATTTTTCCCCAAGATAAGCGAATATTTGCAAGAAACAAAATTGAGGAAATTCGCCCATTAAATTAGTTTAGGTAATCTGCAAACATTACGTGACAGAACACTGTAAGAGGTAATTTGAAAATTTGGCAGAGAGGTTCCGATATCATCTCTGGCTTTCCAGTAAGTGAAGCGTTCATGGACGTTATATCAGGTATTTTTGTTCGTCGGGATCAAAACAGGTTGTGCAGGCATACTCTAATACCATCAGCTTGGAGAACGTTTGAATCAAACACAAAACTGCCACACCTCTGTCCCCAAACTTTATCAAATAATAAGCATGTATCTACGTGATTTGAAGCAGAGGAATTATTTTAACTTAAACTGAAGAGCAGTGCACTACCTACCTGCATCACTTGGCATCCGCACGTTGTTACGGCAATCTTCGTATCATCAAAGGACTAGAAACACTTTTCTGTTATCACTTCAGTGTTGAGGAAGCAAAGAATCCCAGAGTATTGTATTCATTCGTTGTTGTGAATAAATTACTAGTAGATACCTAACCTCAGAGACCCTTGAAAGTGACCTTGGCGAAAAAGATTTGTAGCAATTTAGTTGGGAGGGTTCCAGGTTGGCAATCCTGATGGTAATAGTACTTTTCCGTGACCTCATTCTTGCTTCAATGTTTTCAATTTGAAAGAATTTATTTTACCCAAGAGAGCGTCAAATGGTCAGTCAATCCTGAGTGAGCAATCAATGGTCATGTCGATTCAGCAAGGGCAAAATGAGTTGAGTGTATTCAAGAGTGGAAGCCGCAAGCATGATTTAACACCTCCAGAATCAGTTTTGTACTGTAACCTTGTTGTGTATGGATGTTCAAATGTAAACTTGATACATTCCTTCACCAAAGATTACATCGTTGCAACGTATCTCACTCCACATCTTTCCTCTCTCTTGGCCACTATACCTCTTCTTCTTCCCCTACTTCATATTTGGAAACCTTACCTAATATAGCCACCATCTTTTCCCTCCCTACTCCTCATTCATCCATACAACTCCTAACTAACAAATCGTTCCTTCTTCCGAATTTCAGAGCTCCACGTCCTTGCTCAGCTACATTGAACTGGAAGGATAGCGAGAGGTGAGGGAGTGATGAATATGAGATAGAGTTATGATCGTGAAAATACTAGTGTAGAAGGTACAACAGGCAGGAGGTATTTCCAAGGGGTTGTTAGACCTCCACAAGTCTCCCATAATGCTTAGCGCGGATTCCCAAGATGCTAAGCGTGACCCGATGAGGGCAGTAACAACTTCTTCCAAAGTAAGAAATCCATGTAGGCACCACTTCACTCCATGCGAGTCAACAAAAATCTCAAACTCTGGGTAGGAGTCACCATTTTACTCACATCGTCAGGAGCTAACATTCCCATTCAGTCCTCCCACTTCCCTACTGTTACCTCTACAGTTCAGATGGAGTAGGAAAAGATGATTTTAAATGAGAGAAAAAGGACAAGGAAAAGGCTGATGAAAGAAGGATAGAACGGTTTTCTTCTGGAAAAGAAGGGTGGGAGGTTTAAGCTTTCAACATCAGCTCCATCCTTGGAAGAAACATGTGCTTATGGGAGGAGGAAGGTCCAATATTTCCGTTTGAGTAAAAAATGTATGTTGTTGTCAGGCTCAGTGTTACCTAATATGTACCTATGAAATCAGATGTTTATTTAGGAAATGGCAAAAAATTACCAGTTTTGAGCTTGTCCTCGCTGTATGTCAGACATTAGGTTTAGCATGAAGGTTTACTAGGTATCTGTAGTTTAGTCATGAAGACAATGAGATGGATACAGAAGAAGTCAGGTCATTAAGGAAAGGTGAAGGTGAAGAAGAAGAAGGAGGAGGCGGCAGAAATGCCAGGGAGGAAGCCGAATTTTGAGCTCTGGGTGACGTCAGCAATTTTCGAGTGATTTGTGAACCAAACCCGTTGTAATAATTTATTTCGTTGTAAAACTGAAGTATTAACGCGTATTCACCAAAAAATAAGAAAAATTGTGTACCTGCCTGGTCCGTGGAATAGTAAACCAAAAAAATAAAATAAAAGTTCCACTTGGCATTTCATCAAATTTTTCTGTCAAATTCAAATGTAATATTCACTTCATTTTTTACAATACAGAACGAGCTGTTTACATAATTTTCGGTTGTTATTTCTCCAAATCCATAACCATCTAACGAAAAAAGTGAGGGAGAATGGAAGTAAATAATACTCAAAAGCCTCGAGGGGCTTCCTTTCCATTCTACAATCCTCAGTTAGCTTGGTGGATCTAAATTCTAACTCAAATCAACTCGTCTTCCAACGAGAAGAATGTTGGTGCGATCATATAAGAGTCGGATATCAGAATTAGGTGAGACACTTTCTGATGTTGCTAACAAAGCCAAAACTCCCTGCATTGTATGTTCAAGACTAAGGAATAACTGGAAGGTAGTGATGAGGAAAGGGGGTATAATATTTGTAAATGCCTTCCATCTTCCATCATTGTTGTTCGTGTGTGTCGTATCAAACGCCAAAAATTGAAAATGGTTTCAAAAAGAGAAGAAGTTTGCTTTTTCCAATCATCATAATCCACTCAGAACTCAAATTTAGATAGGTAATTATTGAAGATAATCATCGGTTACCTACTTATTTTCTTCCGTTTAATCAAAATGGACGTTGTTGTATTGGCAACCACCACCGCCAAAAGATAAGACCGGTGTTATCAGTATTAAAAGTGATGATTTTGCGAAGGACGTTGTGTCTGTTACTTTATCAAATTCCAGATTGGATTTTCTTAGTTAGTGTTCAAATTAATACCAAAAATAACAGACATTATTAACTCCGATGGAAATTGTCAGAAAATAATAAGTTGGCAGTGAGATAAGGATGAGCGCCAGTGTTGCCACCTTGGCCTCACAAAGGAATCTGGTCACATCTTGTAGGCCATGTGTGTAGTGGTTGCAACTTGATTCTGAAGTACCAAGTGGTTGACCTAACAGACGTTTTAACTCTGATTGATGGAAATTATCAGGAAATAATAAGCTGGCAATGAGATAAGGATGAGCGTCAGTGTTGCCACCTTGGCCTCACAAAGGAATCGGGTCATATCTTGTAGGCCATGTGTGTAGTGGTTGCAACTTGACTCTGAAGTACCAAGTGGTTGACAAAAAGCATCAATTTGCATGCATTAAAATTTTGCTCAAACAGGAGTTCCTAGTAGACTGTTTTTGATATATAGCCTGCAATAACTTCAACGCCCAGTACTTTTTCTTTCAATGTTTGACAAATTTATACTGATTTAGCTATGAAAATCTGTATATTTATCCAACCTATTCAACGCTAGACCTTCACAGCGCTTTACCCTCCCCAACTGAACTTCTCTAAGGTCTTGCGGGTCAGGTATAAGCAACCGACAAATGGCGCCCTCTGCTGCACGCACAAAACCATGGAATATGGAAGGAAGGTCATCAGAAGGTCATTCCATCCCACTAGAGCCCCTGAAGCCATAAATCCCCTCCTGGGGACACGCAAACTGAGAGAAAGGTGCGAGTGGGCTTTAGGGTAATATTAGTTCACCCGAGAGCGGAATTTCATGAGGTAATATTACCTTTGAATGCGTTAAATCTGACTTCTGAGTGGATTTGGAATACAAAAAACAAACTTTTCTCGAGAAACAACTCGAGTATTTCAAAATCATCTCATCACTAAATAAAAAACACAAATCGAGCAGCCACAATTAAGCAACGCATGCACAAAATCATGATCGCTCATGCCGAATCATAACCATGCCCACACAGAAACGTTCAGTAAGAGGGAAAATAGTGGAAACACGAATATTATTCATGGAAGAAAGTGAGAAAGAGTGAAGACAGCAAGACCCAAATAGTGACAGAGAGAGTACGTCACACACCTATCGAAGAATAGCTCATGCAAGTGTTTCAAGAAATAAATAAATTCACATATTTCCGTGCCAAATTAAACTGAATCAGGTCGTAATTAATTTTATCTGAAAAGTAGAGTAATTTGAAAGTGAAAAGAAGGATTTGCAATTAATAACACAAATTAACTTCAGTGAATTTATTTATTTATAAAAAAACTGACAGTTATTTTATTGTGTAAAAAAATTACAAGATAGTCAAGGCACATAGTGTAAATGCAATTCTATAAATCAAAAATCAAACAACAAGAAATAGAAGCTCTTATAGAAAAACCTAACAGCAAAAATACAAAAATATGTCTTTCAATTTTAAACTAAGATAAAAAAACAGTCTCTTTTTTTTGAAGATAAAAACAAAACCTTCAGGTATAAATTTAAAAAAATAAATTTGTTCCACCCATCAATAATATCACGGTTATAAGAGAAACATGAGAGATTGTGGTTTCTATTGAATTAGAACTACTACCCAATAAAGAAAAAATTATGTTACAAATCTAATTTAAAAAGCATAAAACATGAAAAGTGGGTAATGAAAATGAGTGGTAGAAGGGGTTTAAGTAAAACTTATTATCAATCTTCGATACGAAAGATAATATTAAAACTATCGAGTCAGAACAAGGTCTGGTAACATAAGTCAGAAATGTGATAATTATCACGGATACACTTATTTTCAAATTATAATAATTAAATAAGTTTGACCTTGATTCGATCGTAAGCCTAATAATTTTTGTCTTTTTTAAAAAGTCTCAAGGTTTTTGAATGGTTAATTAGATTTACGCCGAGCGACGTCGGAAATACGAAACTTATTTGGAAGGAATAATTCTAAAATTTATAAGTACATCAATTAACGTTTATCAATCTTAATTAGGAACTTATTTGGTTGGCAGCAGAAAACCAACGGGTACAAACGATGGTTCCTAATATGCAAAAAATGGAATGGCACAAGTTACAAAAAGAAGTTATTTCACATAGGTAATGAAGGGATATTAGGACAGACAGTCAAAGCTTCAACCTGAGAGTAGAGAAAGTACCAGTTCTACTGATTGGTAACTTGAGTTTTAGAGAAAAAACTAATATTGGTGAGGGGTGGTTAGGGTGAGCTGTCTCCAAAATAACGATTAACATTGATGTAAGCAGTCGCATGCATATTCTCAGACAGTTCCTCCATGGATACGTAAAACAACAGTTATATACATTCAGGGGTGACGTGAATTGTCTTCAAGGAGGCTACTTGCAGGCCCTATTGATAACAGGTGGCGGCAAATGGATACATTAGCTCCCTCCCCCCCTAATCGTAATGCATTTTTGGCCCCAGGCTCGTCTTCCTCTTGGCCTGCCAATCAAGCTTCTTCAAATAAGAGCTGTAGCAGGAATTACCAGGTTCCCTGCTAAATCAAAGTTACAAAGTCTTGCTCTCCATTGAGACATAGGTGTAATCAGTGCTCAAAGATTGTGTATCCATAGAGCAAAGAAAGGACTCATCTTTGAAGAAGACAAGGCCTTGTCACCCTCACTCCATGGTTACAAAAAGGTTTTTAGCAGAACACTAACGGGTGCCATAGAGAGAAGCCTGTTAAGTCCTGCTGAAGCTCGCATTTCAAGGGGATAACCTAAAAGTGGCAGGACCTTGGAGGAGGCATTAACCTGGGACCTAATCGTAATGCATTTTTGGCCCCAGGCTCGTCTTCCTCTTGGCCTGCCATTCAAGCTTCTTCAAATAAAGCTGTAGCAGGAATTACCAGGTTCCCTTCTAAATCAAAGTTACAAAGTCTTGCTCTCCACTTGCAGTGAGACGTAAGTGTACTCAGGACTCAAAGAGTGTGTATCCATAGAGCAAAGAAAGGACTCATCTTTGTAGAGGACAAGGCCTTGTCACCCTCACTCCATGGTTACAAAAAGGTTTTTAGCAGAGCACTAACGGGTGCCATAGAGAGAGGCCTGGTAAGTCCTGCTGGAGCTCGCATTTCAACGAGATAACCTAAAAGTGGCAGGACCTTGGAGGAGGCATTAACCTGGGACCTAATCGTAATGCATTTTTGGCCCCAGGCTCGTCTTCCTCTTGGCCTGCCATTCAAGCTTCTTCAAATAAAGCTGTAGCAGGAATTACCAGGTTCCCTTCTAAATCAAAGTTACAAAGTCTTGCTCTCCACTCGCAGTGAGACGTAAGTGTACTCAGGACTCAAAGAGTGTGTATCCATAGAGCAAAGAAAGGACTCATCTTTGTAGAGGACAAGGCCTTTTCACCCTCACTCCATGGTTACCACAAAGGTTTTTAGCAGAGCACTAACGGGTGCCATAGAGAGAGGCCTGGTAAGTCCTGCTGGAGCTCGCATTTCAACGAGATAACCTAAAAGTGGCAGGACCTTGGAGGAGGCATTAACCTGGGACCTAATCGTAATGCATTTTTGGCCCCAGGCTCGTCTTCCTCTTGGCCTGCCAATCAAGCTTCTTCAAATAAGAGCTGCAGCAGGAATTACCAGGTTCCCTGCTAAATCAAAGTTACAAAGTCCTGCTCTCCAGTGAGACGTAAGTGTACTCAGGACTCAAAGAGTGTGTATCCATAGAGCAAAGAAAGGACTCATCTTTGGAGAAGACAAGGCCTTGTCACCCTCTATGGTTACAAAAAGGTTTTTAGCAGAGTACTAACGGGTGGCATAGAGAGAGGCCTGGTAAGTCCTGCTGGAGCTCGCATTTCAAGGAGATAACCTAAAAATGGCAGGACCTTGGAGGAGGCATCAACCTGGGAACTTCGAATGACTGTTGTTTACCACACCAAGGAGAAGTCTGTGCTGAGTCAGACCGTGTGAGCAAGCGAGTGATTGCTCTGCAATGTTTGTCGTTATTCTGGGAACATCTCACCACTAACCATTTCCCAGTGAAGAGAGAGTAATAATACTCTCTTTTTCGAAAATTAATCGTCACCTTAAAGAGCGCAGTGAAGAGAAAAGTTGTGAACGAATGTGAACAGTTGTGAGAAGATGGATAATATCACTAAAGGAAAATACTGTTTGGTGTACTAAAAAATTAAAAGGCCTAAACAAGATTCAATCATGCAACTACGTTCAAGTGAGTCAGATACTCATGCAATATGTGGGCGATGGAAAATGAGATTGCTCATTGTCAGAGGTACTTAGAAAGCAAAACAAGGTCAGTTGAATGGCGCTGTGGTAATATTCTTATCTGTGACGGTTGTTGGAGTTGTAAACTCCAGAAGGGTACTGCAGTCATCATTAATTCAAATTTTATTCCCTCAATACTTCTATGATTCTCTAGATGGATACTCTGGCTGTCTCGATGGAAACCTGTTGAGGATTCAAAATCAAGTCGTCCTCACAATACAACGCACTTAAAAGTCAGCAGTCTTCCATGTATGTGGATGCACCTGACTCAACTTGGTTATTTAGAAAAGCTCTGCTTTTTTTCCAAAATGTTTACATTTTCTTTTTTTTCCTACTTCAATAAATTAACGGACGAAGCTTTCAAGGGTGCAAACGAGGAATTTCACCATGTCGGAATTTCCTATTTTTGATCCCAAAATTGGATTCAGCACCTCGAAAAACCTCCTAAGGCAAACTTTCAGCACGTACTTCCTAATTTATGAATAAACAAAACAGTGTAGAAAATAAGTAAGTAAAGTAAACAACCATTTCAGGTTGGATTTTCGTCCGACTGCCATTCCTGGTGTCGCGGGTGTCATCAGCTGTCTTCCAAAGGGAAGATCAGAATTTGTTCTGATGATTTCGCTCATGGCTTCCCATTGGCCTCACTGCCGTGGGTTGGGAGGAGGGGGAACTGCGACCAACTTACCCGAAAATATGCTCCCGAGGCGAGCCCCGAACTCACGGCCCCTGCAGCCAGTCCGAGTCTCGTCTCCAGAGACACATGCTGCAGCTCGCTCGGCCACAGTTGAACCAAATTTCAGTGAAGAGAATATGAACGTTTAAAAAAACCCGGGAAGATGACGTCAACCAGCAATAGTTCATGTACAGCCGCTTGAAGCGCTGAGATCGTGAAATCTCAATTCGTTTAGTCCTTGGAGGCAACATTTCACAAAACCAGTAAAGATCGAAATCGAAGAACTGAAGAGACAAAATAGAAAAAGCAAGATGGAGCAAATGAGGTTTCCCGTTTTTGTTTGATAACTTTCCTTTTTGTTAACACGATTTTGTCGTTCCATCAGGCAAAAAGGGGAGAAGATGGCGATCCAAACAGCCAATCAGCGAGCGTTTCCGCTTCAAGTTGAAGAGGTCCGTTTTCCCGATTATTTTTTGAAATCATACATTTTGAATGTCTCCCAAACATAACAGGAGACTTATTTTCCGAAATCAACCCGATTTTCATCTATCCCACAACATTAACTACTCAGGAAAAATGCAAATAGAGTTCGGTGAAATTCATCATTCCAAATTTATGGTCGGAAATTTAAAAAATCGGACACGCTGGAATACCCAATTTTTAGTTCAACAATACAGTATTTCTGATCATCATAAGACGGATAAGTATGTGAAGAAACGGGGGAAGACGTGTGAAGAATATGAAACAGTTAAGGCAAACACCCATACTGACCAATGAGTGCACAGCATTTCGCACACGCGTTAATTTTCAACAAAAATGGCAAATCAGCGAAGCCGCCCAGCGAATATAACACTCCTACCAGTTTGTCTAGGAGTATCATCAGAACGTAATTCTTCCTCTTGTCATTCATACCCATCAACATGAGAAAACAGAAGATGTTAATCAGAACGGCAATGCACACCAATAAGTGCATCTTCCCTTTGCAAGTGAGATCTACCATCAGGCTCTACGAAGAATTCTGTATACAAACACGTATTTTTACAGAATAAGGGTTAAGAAGAGGAAGAAGCGTCATCAGCAACTTAAAAAAATGAGAGCACACTAAAAAATGAAACCTGCGATTGAAAGCTCATTCGATGCTGTGTACAAGTTGATCCTCCCACTCTTCCCTGCAGCATCAATGTGTGGAACAGGATAATCGATTTGAGTCAAGTACTGCTCCTTAATCGATTGTAGCGCGTTGTCTCGAATTACAGTGATGCCAACCCAAATTATGAGAGTCCGTAGGAGGTCCACTTTAACCACAAATTACTATAAAAATGGCAACGCCTAAATGCGTAAAACTGATCACTGCCGGCGCTCTACACAAATATTTTGCACAAATATGGCTTCAAGCAATCGGATTGATGAGTTTGAAGATGGGCTTTTTAAATGTGGTTTTTCGGGGGTTTTTACGACTATTTTGCATACTTTATGTCAAGATTCCAATTTGATTAGCTTTTGCCAAGATTTCTGTAGAATATCCTTGAATGGTTTCCTACTAAAATTCATACATGGGCGGCGCTGATCTATTTCATTAAATTGATGAAGATGATTGAATACGAATTGAACTCCGTGGCTAGAAATGACAAAACGACCAAATAATCAGCACAACATATGCCAGTCCTCTGCTCGATGAAGAAGTGGAGGGAGTGCAAAAAACACTCCAGACAAAAATGAGCAAAAAATGTGAAGTTCCACTATGCATTGCTGGTACACTTTTCGTAGAAAATTTTGAACATTCGATTCAATTTGAATTCCATTTTGATATCTATTTCAATATTGGGCATTCTAATGTAAGTTTTGGGTGATAATTAGGCTTTTAGATTCAAAACCTTGAAAATTTGGAAATTGAAAGATTTTAGTTCAACATGATGTTAATGTAGTGCCTACACCCCTCTAAAATTTACTTAAATTGAAAAATTTCTAAGGTGGCTGTATTTTTGGGTTATTTGGATCTTAAGAAGGTTGGAAATAAAGGGCAACTGAAAAAAAATCGATTTTAGGCTTTCAAGGCGTTGGGGGGATAATGAAGAGTAGTGACCTTAGGCTGTGACGAAGTAACACCTATTATGAATGAAAAAATTGGCAGGATTCAGAAACGATCAGACTCGAAACTTGACAACAACAAGCAAGACGATTTTACAATCGATTGCCGGTAGGTTGTAGCAGATCGATGTTTTTACTTCATTGCATTTCCGACAGAGCACTCTTCAGTCTTACGACTGAGTCGAGGTTGTCAAACAGCGAGGTGGTGGGAGGATCAACTTGTACGCTGAACATCGAGTTAAAAGCTCCAAGCCTCAGAGAGCTCAACCGCATTCCTTTTACCCAAGACACAAATAAGACGATGCAAAGGAAATTCCAACTCTGGTCTGTATTCGTACTACCACAAAGAAGTACAGAAAGAGCTCTACCATGAATGTTATAAGATGATACCGAGCCATTTTTTCGACCTTTTCCTAATTTCGTTAATGTTTTCGATTTTTTAAAGCGTTGATACGCCTTCTGATCAGAGACATGGATGATCTCAGCGAAGAAAAAACATACCCCAAATAAGTAAAAACTGATCAGGAAGACGCAAGAAAGTGACATATGCTCCAGAACTTGGATTGGAGCAAAATATCCAAAGAAAGATGGAGCTTGAGAGTCATCAATTCGCGTTAGGGCTTGATGGGATCCATCCGCAATTGTTACTCCCTGCTTAGCAAGTGAATGGTTCGACATGGAAAGATAAATTGCAATCTCAATACGATTGCTTGATCAGAAATATCGTATGAACCGTGCGTTATGGAGATTATTACGTCAAGTATCTCATCAGTCTCATCTTGATTGAAAAACCGAACTTGACTAATGAAAAGACCTCAAGTCAGTCGTTGATCACGACATTTTATAGTAGATGGAATGGTTGATGGAAAAACGAAAGCAATAATATTTTTCGACTCTTCAAACTGCTTAATCACTTCCAAATCAAAAATTTCAATTCCTAAATTTCGATTTTTGGGAAAACTAAATCAAATTTAGTTTGGTTTGATTTGAATTCGGAGAAGATTGTTTTAAAAACTGGAGGGTAGCGATGACGATATTAGGATGCAATTATTTCAGCATGTTATTTCTGTAACAGTTCTTTGAACTGTTCTGCGGATGATACGCGAGGCCACTCCCCTGGTTGGAAGAGATGAGGCCTTCAGTCACCTTGCAGACCTCGCTCAAGTAAGTGTCCTCCTTCATTATTCATATTTTGTCATCTTCAATTATTCTTTTTTTAAAGCAAAATATGAATAATAAAGGAGGGCACTTAATAGAGCGAGGTCTGCAATGTGACTGAAGGCCTCGTCTCTTCCATCCAGGGAGCATCCTCATGTATCATCTGCTGAACAGTTCAAAGAGCAGTTCATGCAAAATCTGATTACTCAGACCCAGTCGAGTTCTTCAAAACAATGTTAGAACATGTTGAATGAAGTATCACGTTAATAGTGGGGAGATAGAGTGATACAAAAGAAAGGACAAATATCAGACGAGGAATCTCAGAAATTATTCAAAAATAGTCAAGAATACAAAAATCATAAAAAATCAACGTGGTTGAACGTCTAGGGTGAAAAAAACTCTCTTAAACTTAAAAATTAGTGAGAACCAGAGATATTGTTCAAGTTTTCCATAGTCAAATCATCCGAAACTTCAACACAATGGCCTATCGGCATTGAAACTAATAAATTCATAATAAACCTTTTTAAGCTGGAGGGCCAGAATCAGTCCAAATACATCAGTCGGTAAAAAACTAAACCAAAAACCTCTACCTTCCCTCAAAAATACAAAAATAGTTTTGGGGCAAACCCCACGCAATCTCACCCAAATAGGTACGACTCAGATCAGATCCAAATGATGAATCGTTAAGTTGTGTCAACTTAAAAATAATTTTGTTCGATCAACTTGACTGTTAGATAACGATTATGTAACAAACAGGTACCTAACTCGAAACTAATACTAAAAAATAATGATGTGTTAATCTAATAATAAGCCATGTACCATTAAAATATTATCACAGCTTGATTTTCAACATTAAAAAAACCATAAAATATTGTATTTTTATAGTATAGTCCATAATGATTGGATAACAACTGTATAAGAAAAGCATTGGCTATGGTGCGCCATGTTTAAGATTGTTTATGTAGTGTAGTCAGTAAGTCGATGATAAGTAGTTACTCAGGTGGAGGGGGAGGGGGTATTTCTGGTGGGGGGTCATCAGGAAGGGGAGGGGGAGGAGGATATTGGGGGACAAAATAGGTAGGTTGATGTTGGTAGAACTGCTGTTGTGGCTGGAACTGCGGGTGTGAGTGAGGATGGAAATATTGCTGATGGGGTTGAGCTTGGTGATGACGGGGGATCGGGTGGGGAGGTTGGATGATGTAACCTCCTCGACTGTTATAATGATTCCCAGGAGGTCGAGGAGCTCTCGGAGCCCACGTTTTGCCGGGAAAGTCCCCCCTATAACCGCCTCTCGTACCTCTGAAACCTCCTCGCCCACGACCACGGTACATATCCCCTCTGAACTCGCCACGGTAATTACCACGGGGACCCAAGTTCATATTACTACCTCTGTGATCGTAAGGGTATTTGCTAGACCTCTCACTGTGAGGGTTATGATGTTCATGGTAAGTACCACGTGGAGGTCCAACTGAGTTGTAGCTATTGGTCATCTTAGGTTTTTCCACTTCCTCAACAGAAGGAAACACTTTAGGTAACTCTTTAGCCTCCTCTTGAAGTAATTCATCGATAGAATCCAAATTATTCGAACTATTAACCACATCAGAAGTAGGACTCAATGGTAACTCATCAATAATAGTCTCAATATCATCTAGACAAACAGAAGGTGGACTGTGTACTTCTACGCTAACATTATTAGGTTTGACACTTGAACATTCCAGAATATCAAGCTCAGTAGTTACCTGCAAAGTGGTGGTTCCGTTCGGGCGGTGGTACTTGGTAGGAAGACCTGGAGACCTTTCTTCGCTCCTATCCCTCTTCTTAGACTCCTTGATTTTCCCTTGAGATATCTTGATTTTCAAAGGGGACTCCATCGGCGCAGTAATTTTATCACGAGCAATCTTAATTTTCAACCCTTGTTCCGGCGGAGGTAAGGTCAACTTTTCTTTGGGAATTGTGATAACTATTGGCTCGGGGTCGCGATTTTTATGTTTGTGTTTATGTTTATCTTTATGTTTGTCTTTATGTTCTTTGTGTTCTTTATGTTTTTTCTTTTTCTTCTCTTTCTTTTCTTTATGGGGGTAGTGCTCTTCCGGAGGCGCTATAGACTGTGAGGGATTTGTTGGGGTTGGAACGGCTTCTATCTTAACAGCTACGGGCTCCTCTAGGAAGTCCCCTAGATCGGGAGGTTTTTCTTCAATGGGGCTAATACTAATTTCTTGTTTTATGTCAATAGGAGTGATTAGCTCCTGCTTGGGAACAATGTACTCTTCTTTAATATGAGGTATTTTATGCATGTAGTTCATATTTGTCGAAACATTAGAAGGAGGGGGAGATGGAGGCAATGGTTTGACTAAACTTTCGGGAGGAGGAGTGCACTTTTCAGGACTGAATATCGATCTTTCTGTCTTGATAACGGGAGGGGAAACGACTTTTGTCTTTTGAGGCAGAGGGGCCACGGGTTTAGGCACAGTAGGAAGAAGGGGTAGTGAATCTTTGACGTTTTGCTGTTCAGGAACCGCAGAAACTGGAGGGTGCATCGGTAGTTGGGGAGGCTGCTGCGCTATTTGGTAACTAGTTGGTGTAGTCGTATTGAAATTCACTGCACTTCTACTACTGACAGGACCGGTTTGCGGGAATTCATTTACCACTCCACTAGGCACTTTATCGAACTTTTTGTAAGGAGTAGGAATATGTTCGTGGTTTCTAGAATGCTTATCATCCGGTCTCCTAGGGCGATGGTGGAGGTGTTCTGGTTTCCCTAAATTGCTCAAGTCCGGGACACTTGTCTTTTGTATCGACCTATGACTACTGCTAACATTACTATGGCTAGAAGGTTGAGTCCTTTGGGGTGGCCCGAACATACAGGATGATTTTGAAGAAACGTTCATAGAATCCGGCCTGTAAACAGAAAAAAACCACACATTTCTGAGCTCACATCGCAATCATAATACCAAAATCGAAATAATTTGACAATTGAATTGACAGATCTGTGCAGGGACGACGGCCGTTCATCGACATCTACTCACAGGAGTTAGCTCCCGCACAGAATAATAAAAAACCAACTAGTAAACTCATCGGATTTTTGTCAAGAAATTTTCAAAAATCAAGGTAAGTTTTGACGACGTGAAGTGCCTTTTAGGGGCTCCTAGCCCCTAAAGCGACGAAGCCCTTTTTTAAAAATAATTTTTATTGGCGCCGTAAAATTGTTACATTCGGCCTTAATTAGATATATGACACATTTGTGTTGAAATGAAAAAAATGAAAATTCTTAAGAGAATATTTACAAATATTTTAAAATACTACTTACTGAATTACTTACTAACTATATCAAAAAAATTATGAGAATACATTTTTTATTGTATTTATTTATTTTTTAAATAAAAAATTTATACAGCTGACTTTTTTCTTCTTTTTTTTCAGAGTCAGTTGTTTCTAATAACCAGCACCCCTTGTTTATTTTTTTTAATTGTTATTATTAGAGTTTTTGGTGACAAAATCTGATGGGCCCTGTTAGGAAGTGACTAGTGTGAGCAACAGAGGATGCTACCCAGTTGAAGGAGGAAGCCCATTAACTATGGACAGGGGGGGAAGGGAGGCGCTCGTGAGAGTGGGCCTCTAGGAACGAGTGACTGTCGGCAGGCACCCTTTCATCATCGCCTGCTGTTGTCGGGAGGCAAATTCATCGTCACCCGCGAACTCCGAGCTTTGTGAAGAGGTTCCACGGGCCCGTTAGTGGTTGCCAAAAACTCTCTATTATTAAAGTCGGTTTTTGTTTCCAATAACCGTCAACTTTTTTCACGAGTTGATTCTCATTTCAAGTTGAAGCCCTTAAAATAGCGTTAACTTATCTTATGTTCGACCTAAGAGCACTGAAATACAGTGCACAGCCCCCCGAAGATCAGTGGAAGGGATTTAAAATTAGTTAGGAAAATCAGATCAGGTGTGTGAGTGTCATAGCTAATTACTACCCAGTTCATTAACGACATCGTGCATACACTCTTTTGGAGACTACTGGAAGTAGTAAGAACAATCACATTAACGACAGATCAGCTGTGTGAGCTACAGAACTGACTTCCTTCCAGTTCATCGAGTAGCGCCGAAATTCGGTAAGCTAGAGGTTTGTTTGGTGAACCAATCCCAAGGAAGAGACCCTCTATCCCCTCCCCACAAGGAAGAGACCCTCTATCCCCTCCCCACAAGGAAGAGACCCTCTATCCCCTCCCCACAAGGAAGAGACCCTCTATCCCCTCCCCACAAGGAAGAGTCCCTCTATCCCCCCCCCCCTTTCAGTTTGGGTTCGGGACTGCCTTCCCCCGACTAACTTACTGTAAACATCTCTTGTGTACCAATGGAAGTGATTGCGAGGATATTAACACATCGGATGCTGATTGCATATACAGGGTGTCTACAAAACAGTTGTAAGGAATTCAAGGGGTCGATTCTACAACTAATTTCCAACAAAAAGTGTCTCCTAGAAATTTTTTTTTAAACGCCTCTTTAACCGACTTTTTTCACTTTCAAGTTTTTTTCGTGTTTTCGACCTTACACCATTAAAACGGTCATAACTCTCTTAAATTACACTCAAAAATTAAAAATAAGGATACCGTTGGAAAGAGCGTCAAATTTCCTATCTCCCTGATACCAAATAACAAATTTTCAGTTGAATTACACGGGGAATAAAGCAACCTAAAAAGTGAACTTAGTAAATTTTCGAAAAATTCCCGTTTTTCAACGCCTAAAATCTCCAAATATTACCAGGTAAAGTTCTGTTGCCGGAAAGCCTAAAAACTGCGCCAGAATCTCAGCTTTCCAACGGTATAATCAAAACATATTTTACAACCGAATTTAGGGGAGAATTTTGTGTTTGAACGCGGAAAAACGTGCATTTTTTCAACGAAATCGGCGCTCCGCCTAGTCGATCTTAGGGGTCGGACGATAGCAGTGGGTGGGTCGGCGCCCCAGTAGACCGCGAGGCCTCCGGAAACAGGAGGCCAGAGCGCCGATTTCGTTGAACAAATGCACGATTTTCCGCGTTCAAACACAAAATTCTCCCCTAAATTCGGTTTGTAAAATATGTTTTGATTATACCGTTGGAAAGCTGAGATTCTGGCGCAGTTTTTAGGCTTTCCGGCAACAGAACTTTACCTGGTAATATTTGGAGATTTTAGGCGTTGAAAAACGGGAATTTTCGAAAATTTACTAAGTTCACTTTTTAGGTTGATTTATTCCCCGTGTAATTCAACTGAAAATTTGTTATTTGGTATCAGGGAGATAGGAAATTTGACGCTCTTTCCAACGGTATCCTTATTTTTAATTTTTGAGTGTAATTTAAGAGAGTTATGACCGTTTTAATGGTGTAAGGTCGAAAACACGAAAAAAAACTTGAAAGTGAAAAAAGTCGGTTAAAGAGGCGTTTAAAAAAAATTTTCTAGGAGACACTTTTTGTTGGAAATTAGTTGTAGAATCGACCCCTTGAATTCCTTACAACTGTTTTGTAGACACCCTGTATATCACGCAAATCTCAGGTCCCAGTGGCAAACAACTCTTGCAAAAGGTTCAAGAATATCTGCTCCTGTTCTTTAATTCTTGGTTACCGCTCTTTTCTAGCTGTTTTTCGTGATAGATGAACTGCTTATGAGACAAACAGTTCAATCCAGAGCTGAATCAGTCGAGGTTGACCGTCCTGAGCAGTTATCAAAGTGACACCTTATCTTTCCGCGCTTCATGAAAAAATGTCTCCGCCTCAGTGGATCAACGTATTTCTTCTGCGTTCAACGTGTCAAGTCAACTGGATTTTAAGTGAACTTGGATACATATATTTATATCCTCCCCAAAATCATCGCAAAATGAGAGACCCATAAAGTATAATAATCTATATAATCATTATACCAACCAAAAGGTATAATAATTATAATTCTATTCGACAGATAGAATCACGTTCGAATCGGCCTCGTAAGTAATGAAATTAATCGATCCTTCCCCATTCAAAATCACACTCGTCTTTACAAAACTTCAATAAGGAAGAATAAAAAAGATTTCACGATGAATTGCAGGACACCTATAGCCTATAACCTCTCAAGGAACTTCTATCATCTAAATCGGTTCGACCAAAATAGTGTAACAAACAATCAACAATTGCATACTAACATTACATCAGTTTCATTTCAATCGGCATTTCTTCAGGAACACATTCATTTTGAGCATCCCAACATAACATTTTATTTACGAGTCGTTCCTTCTCAATAGAAGTTTTTTTTAGAACATCACTCCATCTTTCATACGCCAGCCACGCCCTTGACCTCTTCTATCTTTTTAACTGATGAAACTTAATGAGTACCAGTACACATGTCAACCATTTATGTTGCTCTAAATAAATAAACTGTTACAAATATTAATTACACGAAACGAATTAATTGAACTTTTAATTTACCTTGAATGGTGGGACATATGATGTTTCTTGTAATCAGGAGGATGATGCCTCTGAAATTCTGCCTTTTTCTTCATATCTTCAGAACTACTTGAGCCTCCGGGTCCTTCAAATGAGAAAAAAAACGAGTGTCATAATGTGGTACAAACGAAATAGGAGTAGAAACAGAGACTGACTGAGAACATTGAATTTCACAGGCGGAGAAGCCAATCAGAAGATAGAACACGCCCAGAGAGAAGAGAGGAAAAAGAAGGTCACATTAAAAGGCCTAATCTCTGACAGCTAGAAATTGAATTGCAAATCAAAATAAAGAACAGAGAGAAGAATCTAGTAATTAGTAGATCCCTTGTACTCGGTGCTTATAACGTTGAATCGGTGACCAGAACACATTCGGACTCGTGCGTTGATTTATAATCATTTAAAGAATAAGGAGAACAACGAAAATGGAAATAACGATTTATGGCGTCACAAAATAGTGGAAGGGGAATTGATGATCTTCTAGAGGGGATTCTTTGCTACAATCGTTCCCTGCATAAGTGCACAGTAAAGTAAATATACGGATTCTACATACATGTGCACGTTATGTCAAATTTGGTCGCTCAAAGTGCAAATTTAAGACGCCCATTATGATGAACACCCAATAGACGAAAAAGGCAAACTTGCTAATTGTCTCCAAAGCCACAAAGCTGGAGTCAGCATGGATATTACAAAACATATGTACATTTCATTTCAAATTTGACAAGCAGTAGAAAGACATGAACAGAAACCAGACCATTTGGTGGTGGAAATAGCAGGATTTCCATCCTAGGACTCCCTTCCTGGAATTTCCCGCCGAGAACTCAATAATTATTCATTCTACTGAATGGGGTATTTCAGTCAATTTTTAAAAAATTATTTTCAAAAGAGTATGGCTCAGGAATAACGGTAATCGAGTCTGTTCGTCGAGAAAATGTTTTTAAAAAATCAGAGAAGCTAAGGAAAGTTGAAGATTTGAATGGTGTGACGTAGCTAGCCAACTGTCTTTGAAAAAAGTATCCATGCACAGAGAAGAGATGTAACCCTTGGAGGACCTCTTGGATACTACAAAATACTACTCACACACACACGCGGCATAAGTGTGTGTGCGTTAAGGGAGGCCCGCCTTTTTTTCAAACGTGTGATCTCTTTAATTAATTTTTCTACCACATGTTATAGTATCATTGAGCTTAAAGTTGGAGTATAAAGGTTTTCAAGGGTGCTGAATCCAAATTTGAGGTCAAAACCCTGAATTTCCGACCCACCGAAATACCCCATTCTCCGAAGACTAATTCACAAGAGTTACACAATCTGCAATCTGACTGTCCAACGGCCTACTTGTTTCGGTTGAAATACAAGGTAATGCACCATAAAAACCATCGTAAAATAATAATGATCAATTGTTCTCTGTCATTGAAGCAACGCATTCTATCCAGCATATTTAATACGAATGGTATGCCTATAATCTCCATGTACTGCTTGTTCATGTGAACCAGGAAATCGACGAAATGTCTAACTTTTATCGAGAACGTAGATCACACACCTGAAATAGGTGTGGTGCCTCGATTTATTAGTTATAGACAAACGATTCCTGCATAACAACGTACATAATTTCTGATCTTTGCGAATAAGTAGAACGAAAAAGTGTATAACAGTCAACTAGGAATTACACATATAACACATACACGAAAAGACCACATACCGACAGGAGACAAAGAGAAACGCTGACTGTTTTATTTTGTGACTTACCTAATGACGAAAGTTCCATTTCGAAGTTATCGGAATATTTTCAATCACGTAACCAAATAAGTAAAGTAAAAATTGATAAATCGAAGGGTTAACTGAATATTGTAAAAAAACGGTGAATGAGGTCAACATTGAAGCGCGTGGTTGTGGAAAGAAGAAATGCTGACGAAGTCGGTCCAACGAGGGTCGGATCAGCGATTACAATGGACTCAAAATGTACAGCTTGGACTTTTTGAATTTTTTATTCACTGAGATCCGTTTTGGTACATTCCTGAAGTTTTTTACTGAAGTTTAGATTACTGAAGTTTTTTTCAAAAATATTGTTTGTGTATTGAGTGTCCCATGTTGATGACTGGAAAACTTCGGGGGTCGATTCTACAACTAATTTACGAAAGAAAATGTCTCTTAGCAATTTTGTTTAAATCCTGTTTTTCCAAGTTTTTTCTCAATTTTAATATTTTTTCGACACTAAAATTACCATAACTACTACAACGTCAAATTTCCAATCTTTCTAGTGCCTGCAAAAAATTATTTTTTGGTGCCTGATGGGTGAAAAATTAACTTGTTAAGTAATTTTTGTCTTGAAAATTACGTACCTACCTCACACCAAATACTGCGCCAAGATCTCAGCTTTCCAATGGTATAGTCAAAAATATTTTACAATCGAATTTAGGGGAGAAATTCGTGTTTAATGGCGGAAAAACATGCATTTTTTCAACGAAATTGATGTTTTGACAAGGTGGGGGGAAGGGACACCGTCAAAACATCGATTTCGTTGAAAAAATGCATGTTTTTCCGCCATTAAACACGAATTTCTCCCCAAAATTCGATTGTTAAATATTTTTTGACTATACCATTGGAAAGCTGAGATCTTGGCGCAGTATTTGGTGTGAGGTAGGTACGTAATTTTCAAGACAAAAATTACTCAACAAGTTAATTGTTCACCCATCAGGCACCAAAAAATAATTTTTTGCAGGCACTAGAAAGATTGGAAATTTGACGCTCTTTCCAACGGTGGCCTTATCTCTACTTTTTAAGCTAAATAATTAAGGTAATTATAGTAATTTTATGACATAATTTCGAAAACACGAAAACAAACTTGGAAAAACGGGGTTAAAACAAATTTGTTAAGATACATTTTCTTTCTCACATTTGTTGTAGAATTCACTACAGAAGTTTTCCGGTTCTTAACATGGGACTCCCTGTATACCTATTTATGTTCGTATAAATATATTGTCACTCCGGACAATAACTTGAGTAAAATTGTTTCGCAAAAATTTCGAGTTTTTGCTAAAAGTTCATAATAACAGACGGAAAGGCAAGTTCGTTAGCCAAGAATGTTGGACAACCCTGAGGGGTCCGAATTTCAAAATTTGGGTTAAAAAAAAAGTTCCGAAATCGGCTCACAAAAACCTGTTTTTAGAGCTTTTGAGGATATTACTATCATAATCACAGAAACATTATAAATTGGGATTCAGCACGATTTTTTTAAAAAATTTTCATCCAAGGGTTTGATTGTATTTGTATTGTATATTTACGAACATCCGAGCAAGTCAGGCCACAAGGTTTTGGGCCTAGCCACGGTCATTTTGGTGTTGAATCAACAAAAATTAACTTCCCGCGACCAGGGATCGATCTCCTATTGTTCCGACTCTGAATCGGAGCTCCTAACACGTGAGCCAAGGAAGTGGATGGACAGCAATGCGAAGACAGCAATGGCAGCTTGGACATGGAGCAGACTTGGCGGGATAAGATAAGGAAATATGACACGAATGATTTACGGCAAGCGGTGTCGGAGCTAAAAGGAGTGGCACCCAACAACATCAGGGTGATGGCTGCAACCTTGTCATGGTGCGGAGTGTGGTGCGGGAAAAGCGCCACAGAGTTGCGCGAGTTGAGCATCTCGGCAGGCGTACTCCGTGGTATCACCACCCGCATCCTGCTTGGCTCATATCTGAACTGGTGGTCGTTTTATAGAGGCACTGCCCTTCATCCCCCTCTCCCACCCCCGAATTCCGCATCTTCCCTCATCCCTAGGGCCAGCGTTGGGTGAGTCCTGGGTGTCCTCCCCATTATATTTGATTTATTTATTCATTTTTATTAATGGCGTGCCCCCGTGTCTTTCAGGGGAGTTTCTTAAAAAAAAAAATAATAATAATAATAGCTGATCACAACATCCCCACCCCCATTAGGAAATCTTAGATACTCCGTTACCTAGTCAGGGAGGCAGCTTTGGCCGGCAATTTACAACCCAGTGAGAACGCGTATTTTTGACTGGCTTCGGAGTTTTTTTTGTTATTGTTCCTTATTGACAAGGCTGATGACCTCAACGTTTGTCCTAATAGGCGGTTTGCTCGACTCGTGTTTTGGTGGGAGTTGTATTGATGACCTAATCTTAATGAATTATTGTTTCTCAGAAAATGCTGAGGAGATCATTTGGGTCCTGCACGACTCTGCCACATTGTTGAATCATCAAAAATTAACTTCCGGCGACTGGGGATCGATCTCCTATCGTTCTGAATCTGAATCGGAGCTCTTACCACTTGAGCCAAGGAAGTGGATAGACAGCAATGCGAAGACATTGTCATGGCGCGGAGTGTGGTACGGGAAAAGCGCCACGGAGTTGCACGAGTTGGGCATCTCGGTAGGCGTACTCCGTGGTATCTTCACTTGCGACCAGCTCGGCTCATATTTGAACTGGTGGTCATTCTATAGAGGCACTTCCCTTCATCCCTCTCTCCCACCCCCACCTTCCTCATCTTCCCTCATCCCGAGGGCCGGCGTCGTTTGAGTCCTGGGCGTCCTCCCCATTATATTTGATTTATTTATTTATTTTGTATTAATGGCGTGCCCCCTGCGTCTTTCAGGGGAGTTTCTTAGGAAAAAAATAAATAAATAAAAGAAAAAAAAAATATCACAACATTGGTGCCAGCTGACTTACAGTTGGCCTTCTTTACTTGGCGCACGATGTATTTATGGAACAGACTTTCTACCCAAGGATTTATGATATTTTGTGATAAAACACATTCTACAGATATCCAAATAATCAGAAAGCTCATGAAAAATCAGTGACATGTTTCCAATATAAGCTCTTCATATTTCAACCAAGAAGTACATACTAGAAAGAAGATATCCAGAACTTTCCACTAGCATGTTGTTAGGTTAAAATATTTTTTAAAAACTTTCAATTCACTGCGGGTTTGCTTTAGCTGTCAACAATCATTAACAAATCACCTCTAACTCTCTGGGCAGCTGAAGAAAATCAAACAATGTGAACATTGATTAACCATATGCAATTTTATATCTAATAGTACTAATAGAGATGATCACAATACTTCAAAGGTTTGAAACATGACGAAATGTGTATAGGTTGAAATCGAATCAAATTATTAAACAATACAACCACAGTCAGAAAGTATCAAATCGTAAATCGAAAAAAGTAGTGTTTAACATACCAGATAACGAGCCATCGCCGTTCCTCTTTTTGTCATCCTGAAAAGTCAAACATCAGGAAATAACTAAATATAGGATACCTAAAAAATTGTGGTATTCAAGTAGGGAAATAAGGTGTTGCGTCATGAGCCAATCATGTTGGATGATATTAGAAATTGAAATACGAGCGGTCTTCACCTGAGGAGCTCATAAAATGCAGAAATACAATCCGTGACGTTCATTATCTTTTCAACACAACCCCGTTCAAGTCATCTCCAGACCCAACTAGGAATCAGGTATCAAAGACTCCAAAAGCCGATTGTTAGGGTTATTTCCGATCGAAAGTCACTCTTTTCAATTTTCACATCAACCGCTCATTTTCGTGTTTTTTTTTTTTTTTTTTTACATTGTTTTTTGACATTTGTAATTTATGTAATTCACGGGGTTTTCATAAAACTGTCCATTTGGCCAAGTACTGGCCGGTACTGTTGGAAAGCTTATAAAATTTATTTTCGGAATGATTATGCTAATTTGAAGGATTTTTGAATCGTTGAACTCTCAAAATTCACTCTTGAAAACAAAAGCTGCGATTTTCAGAAAACTCAAAATTGAAAATATTGAAGATGTTTTTAGTGTTATCTGAAAATCGGAAAATTGGGGTTCTAAGCATAAATTATAAGAGTTTAAACAATCAAAAACACTTTAAATTAACAAGTATTCTGAAAGGAAATTTAATGGTGATATTCTTTTCTTCTTTACTGATCTTCCCAACGGTACCAACCAATTAATTTTCTGATGTGTGGCGGACCAGTCCACCTTTTGCTCTGACGTCATCAACGGGCGCATTACTTCCCGGTGCTGTGCTGATTAACCCTTCAATAGTCGCCACAGATAAGGAAATAAGGACTGATAAGGACAGATAAGGAGGGTGGCGCTCATACAAAATTTGAATGTGATTGCTATTCAAGTCTGATTTTATAGTGAAACCATCGTGGCATATCTAGTTATGTTATAAGAGTTGAATACCAAAAATAAAAACGCTAAAAAAGAAATAAATGGAAATTATCAAGATGAAAAAGGTTCTGGTTCCTCCATGTTTTATACTTAAAATTAGCCATAAATTGATTTTTTGGATTGTTTTCTGCTACTTTCTGCCTCTAAAATCATGTATGCATCTAGTGTCAGTTGGTTAAACTCAAATTTGAACAAAACTGTAAGTTTCCAAAAATTTGATGGATGACTACTGAAGGGTTAATGGCAGTTCGTGTGTGGTGTCCAGTTTGGCGAGGCTATAACGTACTTATGACTCCATACGAATTTTCTTTTCTCCTCATGTTTGTCGACCTTTCATGTGCCCATATTACGATATAGCTTGCAATAATAATATTATGCTATAATATAGCATTACCAATTCAATAATCCTTTTCCAAACTAAATGAATCTTTCCCAAACCAAATTAAATTGTTTCCAAATCAAGTTAATCCTTTCCATAACATAACAATAGATTTCCGTAAAGTACCTAATCTCACAAAGTATATCATCAGAACATCATCTTGGAAATTCAATTAAAATTCGTGTACATTTTCAAGGGAAAAGCAGTAGGTAGCGAAGATTAGAGGGAAATAGCATTATGAAGGAATACTCATTAGCCTCATCAGCCTCTTCTTCGGGGGCCTTCGAAGATATCGGACAGAAGAATCGTCAATGCTTCACATTCCATAGCTAAAAACTTTGCGTTTTTTCTACAACGCCGGCAATTCAAAAATTTTCCCTGGTTCGGCTAATTCTTGCGAAAGGATTAATTTGATTTAGAAAAATTTTAATTTGGTTTGGAAAAAATGTTTAATTTAGTTTGGGAAAACATTCTTTTGGTTTGGAAAAAGATTAATTTAGTTTGGAAAAGGATTCATTTAGTTTGGAAAAGGATTAACCCATCACTTTGACTTGGAAATGCGATACAGGGTGTAAGCCTAACTGATCTGCGGTACTGCACGAGTCAATTCTACAACCAATTTGCAACAAAAAATGTCTCTTTGCAATTTTTTCGAGCTTCTTTTCCGAGTTTCTTAGTTTTAATTTTTTTCGTGATTTTGACCATAAGTCATTAAATTGGTCCAACTCCTTAAATTTGCTGTGATAATTACAATTTGAGGATACCGCTGGAAAGAGCATTTAATTTCCTATCGGATATCATGCCTTACCTTTTTTAGTGAAACTCTAAGACATGAAAAAGCCCTCTGAAAAGGAAATTTTACGTAATTAGGGAAACATTAATTTCTTCAATCGCAAATTGAACTACAAGAACCAATATTTTATCCAGATGCGAGAACGGTAAAAACTGCGCCATAATCTCAGCGTTCCAACGGTTTAGTCATTTTTATTGTTAAAGTGTGGCCTTTTACAGAAATTTGTGTTTGAACGCGGAAAAACGTGCATTTTTCCAACGAAATCAGTGCTCCGGCTAAGACGATCTGAGTAGACAGCGAGGCCACCGGAGGAAACAGGAGGTGAAAAAAATGCACGTTTTTCCGCGTTCAAACACAAATTTCTGTGAGAATCTCCACTTTAAAAATAAAAATGACTATACCGTTGGAAAGCTGAGATTTTGCCGCAGTTTTTACCGTTCTTGGATCTTGAAAATATTGGTTCTCGTAGTTCAATTTGCGATTGAAAAAAATTAATGGTTTCGCAAATTACGTAAAATTCACTTTTCTGAGGGATTTTTCATGCCTTTAAAGCTTGACTCAAAAAAGGTAAGGCGTCTATCCGATAGGAAATTCAATGCTTTCTAACGGTATCCTCAAATTGTAATTATCACAGCAAATTAAAGGAGTTTGGACCAATTTGATGACAAGGTCAAAATCACGAGAAAAAAAATGTTAGAACTAAAATAACTCGGAAACGAAGCTTTTAAAAAATTGCTAGAGACATTTTTTGTTGCAAATTAGTTGTAGAATTGACTCGTCCAGACCAATTAAGACTTACACACTGTATAATACAAAAATCTACGTGCTGAGGTTGTACTGTCACCCTTCATCTAGCAACCCAAAACTGTTAGTAAAGTGCTCAGTTTTATGCAAAAACCGGTTTGAATTGTTTTGGGGTTAACAACTAATAACTAATGAGCGTTGAATAACAAATTGCAACGAGAAAATAGCAATACGAATAAAAAATACACGAAGAATCGATTCAAGGATTCTTTCAGTCTGGTTTCCAAGACACCCTTTACACAGACGGTGACACAGTGAATCACAACTATTATAGTAACACGAGTATAAACTTTGTTGTTACCTTCGAACTACGAACATCGTTGAACTGCGAAAGAATCGTCGGGTTTTGGCTTTGGGACAGGGAAACGATCTTCTTTTTCAGCCTCGAAGGGCACTTGTCGAATATTCCCAGAAACTCTTCCGTCAGCTGCTCTAATAGTTCTTGCGTGACAGTTTTGTCGATGTACCAAAACCACGCTTTCCCTTCCGTGCTCTGGGGTATCTGTAATTTATCAATCTAGATTTTAATCAAATACAATATCTTGAAACCTGATGAAAAAAGTCACGTTCAGGAAGTATCCACCACTGATAAGTTAGTAACTATCAACTCATAATAAATTAAGCAATGAATAATCACGCTGGGTTTAATGTATTTTGGTCAACGGCTGAGAGTGAAAAATAAATGCCTAAAACCGATATATTCAAAATAAATTAGAAGATAACACTATAAGAAATAAATTAAAGCGTTCTTACCTCCCAATTCGACCATTTGCAGGCCAGGTGTATACAAAAACAGGCAACGACTGTTGGTTTATACTGGAGACACATAGTCGTGAGATGCAAACTGAAATGATATTTCAGATTCAGGAAGATATTCTACTAGGAACACTCTCTCTACATTACATCCATAACTAGGAATCGCATTTGTAAGTAATTCCACATGTTGTTGCTTTAGGACCAGCATCGCAAATTTAAACTTTTTAAAATTTTTTATTATTAAAAAAAAATTTTCATTATTTTTTTGTTCGCCTACTTTTCAGAAGAGCAAAAAAACTAACGGGTATGAGAGTTTTTATAATTTTTCTGACTGAATTGATTCCATTAAGAAGAAAATTTAGTCCCTCGAGTTCACAAGTTCATGACACTTCTTCAAAGTGGTTTACATTGAAATACGCAGAAATTATTACAAACAGAGACCACGTTCATTAAAAGATGGTTTTGTGTGTGAGAATAGTTATGCAAGGACTAGTTGAAAATCTCTAACTACAAAGTATAACTCATTTTCTCAGCATAGCGCATGTTTGATGACATCTAATGCGATTTTGAAAATAAATTTTGTTGTTTTCGAGTAATTACATGGCTTCAAGTAAACATTAGAATCCTAGAATGTGATTAACAAACAAAATCACAGAACAAATTCACCATTATTACCGCGTAGACGAGTGATGCTGACTAAATCACGAATAGTAACGGTCTGGGTCGTATCAAAAAACCAACTTCTCCAATGAATTGAGCGCGAAAAATTGACAAAAAAATCAAACCTTCAATTTTGAAAACTTTTAGATGCGCGATGCTAGTTCTTAAGTGACTATATAATTGATATTCTTTCCTTGATAATAGATTGATGTTTTTTCACAACATTTACACAAATTTACATCAAAACTTCATACACCACTTTTATTTCACATTTTCCAGAATATTTTATTGAATAACACTTGTAAGAGGGAGGACCCAAAAAGAACGAGACCCTCTGAGGTAGTGGCCAGGGATGAACTAACAGGCACTGGTGGCAGAGGGATATAATGGAGGAACCCTTCCCGAATGTGAAGGTAGCCTTGGAAAAAAAAGTTGAGGCTATATACCGGTGTAGTACCGACCTCTAAAAGGTTATACCGATACAGGGTGAACAGAATGAAAACTACACACAATTCGATGAATAAGAGTACAATCTTGCAATAAACAATTTGACTCCTAGAGTTAATGCCCAGAGAGAATTCCTATCTGGCTCAAGAAAAATGAGACGATCTTCGTCTATTCAACAGGTAGACAATACGCAATTTCATTATTTTCCTATTTGGATCAAGAGAAAATTGAGATGCGCAGAAACATGAGAAAATTTGAATTTGTGTAGCGGTATACACAATAGTCTTTTAGAGGTTGGTACTGTATCTGCAAATAGCCTTTTAGAGGACGGTACTGTACCAGCATAGCCACAACTAGTGACGATTCGATGTAACTTTCGATGCGATATTTAACATAGAAATAATAACGGAAGGCAGTATCGATATCGATAAATATCGGAAGAAAAATATCGATATCACCAATATCGAAAGAAAAATATTGATGTGACATTGTCACTGATATCGAATATGTTTTTGCATATTATTCATCAATATCAGTGATATCGATAGAATATCGAAAGAAAAATACTGATTTCACTGATACCGAATGTGTTTTTGCGTCGTTTTTTGAAAATCGATTTCTACTAACATAGGTAATGCCAGTTCAAATTTCACTCGTAAAAGTTGAATTAATACAAAACAGAAATGTCGAACGCGAAATTAAAACAAATTGATTGTTGTTACTGGAAAATAAAACACAAACGGTGGATACAGCTTTCGTACAAGTACGCAACCACGAGAGACATTTTATGTCTTATGTTTAATAAATTGAGAGCTTTCCAATGAGTGGTGAACGATTTTTGTGGGGTGGAAAATGAGGAAGTTAGTTTTCCCTAGGAACGATTGGTTGTACGTGAAAATCATCAGAAATTTCCGCGTAACGCTCCCCTCATAACGCTCCCCGCGTAACGATCCCCGCGTGACGATTTTTCATTTATGTGCCATAGTAAAGACATGAAATGTCAAAAGAAGTATGTCGGACATAGTGGGTAGTCATGTTATTTCAATATTGTTGTTTATGTGTTACGTTCATCTTCCGGTTCTATGTATTCCGATTTTTTATAATTTTAGGAGAAATTGATAAATTACAGTGGGAAGAAATATAACCACCACAACCGATAATTTTTTTTTTCTTTCGATATCAATATTTTCCTTTTGATATTCGATAATATCGCAAGAAAAATATCAATACAAATATCGGAAAACATTTAAACAAAACATTGATATCAATAAATATCGAAAGTATCGAATCGTCACTAGCCACAACGATTTAAAACGGCGGACGGACGGACAATTTTTATTCGATTTTCGGATTCTACGTAGGTACTTTGAAACGTAAAACATTCAATTTTGAGAGGGGGTTAAACAAATTTGTTCTTGGTCGATTCCAAAGGTTTATTATTGAAAATAATAAACCAAAATGGGACGACCCTCATCAACTCCCCCTTTTTCACCCACTGTGACTTCTTCTGTGGAAGAGGTAATATAAAAACAGCTAAATGGCTTAAATAGCATCAATTTATGAGAATTTAAAAATTGTTTCAAGTGCTTACTGTCCAACGGTCAGTACTTTGAAAAGAACAAATGTTTGGAGTGTAAATATTGCAAAATAAAACAAGTTATAACAAAAGTCGCGGTATTTTCAGGTCCCCCCCTTGTACCAATCCCCTTCAAACCCTCCAAAATTGAAAATTCCACTCGCACTTCACGTTTTCGACATTATCGAACCATTTTGGTTTGTGTTTTTCTGTCCATCAGTGTTTCCACAAATCCTCGTCTAATACAATACCTACCTAACAATTACTGTCGGATTTAAATTACATTTTAAAATAAAAACACAATACATCTTATGGTTTCACTCCAGAGCCGCGGAACTACAGTTGTTCAGAGAAAAACACCGCAAAATGCGAAAGGAAGTTTTGATTTTGAAGGACCTGAATTTTTCAACTTTATATACGAAGCTTTATTACCTTCGATATTGTCCCTTTTTCATTATGGTAAAAAGGATACACCAACTCAACTGAATGTTGGAAAAACTCTCAACTAAAACTTAGGAGAAAACAAACAGAGAATATTCTTCATGTCAGTATCTTACCTGTTAGAAGCCATGAAGTACGACGTTTGTGCTAAATCCTTGCTCGCTGTCAAAGTCGATGGTTTCAGATAAAAATGAGCATTTCGTCCGAGGCGAAGAAAAGAGTTCGAAGCGGCGCGAGGAGATTCCCCAAAAAACACATTACATTGTCAGAGCCATCGACAATATTTTGAAATTGTGGAAAATGGGGAATTTTTGACGAAAAAGAAGAGTATGAGGAAGAAAGAGATACATGAGAGTTAAGCAACTCTCGCACGCCTTCCTTCACATTCATAGTGCTTCTAGCAAGTTAAACCGGAAAATTGCTGATATATTTTTTTGGTGGACAACCGGTCTGTGAATCAAAAGAAGGAAACACAAAGAGCGTTCTACAGAATATTCTGGACAAAATACTTTGGTCAGACAAAGAAATTTATAACATCAATAGCGAATAAGATGTAGGTACTTCTTTACAATCAATCATGTTCAAAAACAATCCTAGAACTGATTTTTAATATGGAACAACTGTGGATCTGATGTTTCCATTAGGTGGTTCAAATGTTCAAAAACAAAATTTGGAAAAAAAAAACCTTAATTTTTCAATTGATAACTCTTACGCTCCCATAATAAACACTTACATTCAATGTAGGTTCCTTATTTTTCAATACATCAAATCAACCACAAATTATAAAATACAGGAAGTATAGACGCTTTTTTGTTTATTATCACCTAAGGACTGCTGGAGGATTTTGAATTGTTGAACCAAAATGAAAATACGTTTTCTAGCGCGATTTGAAGAAGGAATGTAAATTCACGCTATATTTCAATATGAAAGGATTCGCAACTGAGCACTCTACTATTATTGAATACGTCTGGACCTATCAATTCGAGATTTTTGGAGAGATCAGATATCATCGTACACAAATATGAGAAATAACTCTTTTTTTTTAGAAATGAAAGGAAGCAGAATAATTCATAAATATTATCGAAAAGACACAAAGAAGTACAGCAATTGAATAAGAGATTGGCATAAGAGTAGATACGAACCTCTAACGAGATGGCAGCACTTGACCACGTGGGTGTGGGGATGGTCAATGGCTACATCGAATCCTAAGGTTTGAAGCAATATATTTTCATTAACTACGAGTTCTTGAGCTTGCTCATTATAAGCCTGAAAATCCAAGAGATTTCGAGTTAGTTTTTGCAAACCCAGTTGATAGTTACTTCACACATATGGATAACCAATACATCAGTTACTGATGCCGTGCTAAGCCAGAAAGTCGTATCTTGACTTCACCCAACATTCGGGAAAACGACCCAATAGGTTTCGGGGCGAAATAATTCTTTCGCTGGATTGTTTTTCCTCCTTTTACCTCAAGTATAGGTTTTTTCTTAAAAGAAATTGGTTCTGGAGTCAAAATTAAACATTTTTGAGTGTAAATTAACAAAAAATGATGATACGAGATTACGCTCTCGTAAACCCGAAGTTACGATTATTCTGTTCATTTTAATTCTTGAAACATTAATTCATTTGAATTAACAAACCATTTGAAAACCATTAATTCATTTGAATTTAATTCAAGAAA